>OX596211.1:11578731-12778731 GCA_951394215.1 Glyphodes perspectalis | reverse complement strand
TCCATCTCCTCGGTACAAAACAATCATATATCTAGATATACTTATTACGCCAATTGCAGTTTTTAGCATAGGTAGTATGATAACTAAAACATAACTGGTGCCCCATTATAAGTAGCCGAATTTATCTACAAATCCCTACTAATATTACGCTTACTGTTACGCTTTCCCGCTTAAACCTCTCAACCGATTTTGATGAAATTTGGCACAGACAATCTTTAGACCCTGAGAAAGAACATAGGCTACTTTTTATTGCGAAAAAAAAAGCGCGATATAACCGATTTCTACGCGGGCGAAGCCGCGGGCGGAATATAGTATGTAATATTACAATTAGGCTTATGAATAAGATATGCACCAGATGGCATAGCTGCAATGTAGGATCTTGTCACCTTAATGGTGTTACATTTTTAGAGGAGCTAAGATTACGTTCTCAGAAGTGTTGGATCATAAATAATGATGTCCGATATATTGTCTGACATTTTATATCTGAAAAATCATCTTTGTTGAAGTTGACAGACTCTACTCGTAATAAACGAAAAATACAAACATGGGGCGCTGTCTGATACTAAATGACTGTATAGACGATCATCATCCTCTTGCCCTTCTCCCAGGTCATCTGGCGTCGGCGCAGCATGTCTTCCTTTCCCGGTCAGCCGTCATCAAGCTATCTACTCCCATTTCACTCATATCATCTTTCACACAATCCATCCATCTCTTATTTGGCTTTCCTCTTCCTCTCCATCCACTAACATTCATACTCATTACTCTCTTTATCCTTCCTCTCTTCTCATCACATGCCCGTACCAAGATAAACGGTTTCCTCTCATCTATTACTGGTGCCACTTTCATACTTCCTCTTATATATTTACTTCTTACCTTGTCTATTTGCGTCACTCCACACATCCACCTTAACATCCTCAATTCCGCTGCATGTATAGACGATAAAAAGATAAATTGTTTACCGGCTTGTTTTATGAACCAATTCATACTATAAATTCGATGACATAATCATGAAATTTTAAATAAGTTATGATTTTTTATAAATTACTAATATACCAAATTCAGCCCAGTAGACACCAAAGTTGCAGTTCCTTGAACAAGAAGCTGGCAACTGTAAAAGCAGAAAAAAAACAGTAGACTTACGTCAGACAATTTGCAAAATGATATACAGACAATAAATATGTAGGTACAACGTTCAATAACCTACTGGATGCAAATTCGAACTTCAGGATTCCGCTGTAGCTGCCATACTGGCTATGACGAAGATGATGACGTGCTGCATAAATGCTTCATAAATTATCTTACAATCCGACCATGTTTTTAGGGTTCCGTACGCAAAGGGTAAAACGGGGCCCTATTACTAAGACTCCGCTGTCCGTCCGTCCGTCTGTCACCAGGCTGTATCTCATGAACCGTGATAGTTAGACAGTTGAAATTTTCACATATGATTATTTCTGTTACCGCTATAACAAAAAATGCAAAAAAAAATATTAAGCATATATTTAAGGGGGCTCCCATACAACAGACATAATTTTTTTGCAGTTTTTATAGATAATGGTTCGGAACCTTTGCTCTCGCTGACTCGCACTTGGCCGGTTTTTTTTAATGCTTGCAAAGACATATCATAAAGTGGTAAGCACTTTTTTCTTCAACTTCGGAAAGAAAATTCCCCGCAGTTACTTTTTGATATTGCTGTGATCTTGATATTTATTGCGAAGTGCAATAAACTTCTTTTATGGCACCATTAACGCGAAGTGTGTCAACTGTATCGTCATTGTCGCTTAATGGGAAGCTGTCTGGTTGACGTAGGATCTAGGAACCGGCTTGACTCACAATGGATCCCGTGGTTAGTGACGTCACAATATTTTAATGACGACAACGCGTTAATAGTAGGGTTACTATGTATTTTATCCAATACATTACTCACTGTTATCAGAAATATATGACAAAATCCTCAAATATGTATGTGAAAATGTAATAAATTATAATACACTGTAAAATTAACTGTCTGATTATCGATCTGTTTCTGTTTGGTTTTTATGAATCATTAAAGTTTCATGAAATTTTTTATATTAGTTCTACCATTTTTCCTAGTTTTAAATTCACTTGTCGATAAAAATGCTGACACTCAAAGTACGAATAAATTGTTGAAGGTCACTAAATCATGTCAAACAATGAATACAATTGGATACATAACTCCTTATCTTTAGATCTATGTAATTGAAATGCCTGTTCATAAATTCAAATCACTTAAGAAAACATTTCTTATAAAAAAGACTACTTACTAAAGAAATGATTTTTTTTTAAATGATAGGAATTTACAATCTGCTCTCTAATTCTTACGTTGTCTACTATTGTAATGTATTACATTAATAGTATTTGTATTTGAATTATATAAATAAGTACATAATAAATAGAGTTGTTATTGTATACTTACATGGCGATTTAAAAGCGTAACTACCGAGTTTCTTGCGGTTCTTCACGGTAAAATTAACGTTCCGAACCTGGCCGTGGAACCACTTATTTGTATCATGACTATTCATAAGTAAGTAAGTGCTTTTGTAAGGCCTACATGAATAAAAATATTTTTATTTTTATCACTGAATTGCCATTATCATTCGATCTATGCGAATCTATGCATAGAATTGTTCATATTATTTGCTGGAGCTAAAGAAGAGGCATCTAGAAAAGTAGCAATGGGGTAAAATTGTACATCATTTGATCAGTGTATTTTTAACTAAAGTTATGAACTTTCGAAAACCCTCCTTTCCTTTCCATTATTTCGATCGCCATGTAAAACAGCTAATAAATTATACAATATCCCAAATAAGATTTGCTTAGAATAACATTTATTCATAAAACAGTCGAAAAGATCTAATTTAATTATTTGAATATCTATATGATTTATACAAAAGTGCATTCTGAAATTTGCGTTTTTCGAGTTCTAAGTATGTAATTAGTAGACCTTCTAGTTTTATGTACTTTACCAAAGCCACCTGTTCGATGATTTGATTTAAATACATTTTAATAGATATGGAAGATTAAGAAATAATTAACCACATTTTCCTTGTTATATTTTCAATAAGGCAAATAGTTATTGATATCTTTTAATATTACGATGCGGTTATTACCCTATTTGACACGGAGTATTTTCATTAAAAGCAATTATAAGCTAACTGTTTATGGTACCTCTCTCACATATTTCCTCCAACAATTCTACTGTTGCTACTATATTCTTTCAAATAATTACTACATCGGAATGTTGTTCATCATCAATAAGGTTCTATTTAGTTTATTAAGTTTAATTAACTATTGCGTCACTTAAATGTCTTACAACGATGACTAACTGCTGGTTTATGAATTGAGAACTTTTATTAAGAGCATCATAAGTCGGACTTTAATAATCTTTACTATCTATACTTACTAATAATTTAAAGCTGAAGAGTTATTTGTTTGCTTGCTTGAACGCGCTAATCTTTGGAACTACTGGTCCGATTTAAAAAAATGTTTCAGTGTTACATAGCCTATTTATCGAGGAAGGCTATATATCATTATCCATAAACTCGGGTGAAACCGCAGTCACGGCTAGTATTACATAAAAGCATACCATAGAAATATTAACCCTAATATCTTCAGATATTAAATATTTCATTTTATTATTAGCTAGATGTGGTTAAAGGGGCTTCCTGCTCCTTTGACTCTGCCTACCCAATTCGCGAATACAAGCGTGATGTTATGTATGTATGTATGTATAAATGCGAAATTAATGATGTCGTGCTGTTACACTACCGCCTACCAATGGATCTAGGCTAATCTTTATCCCAGAAAAATGTATAGACGACGCGGTACGCGAGATAGAGTCTGTAATTAAATGATTTTCACATAGGCTGAAGAAACTACTATAAAATACAATTTATAATAATATTATTCAACATAGCCACTACTTGTGCTTAACACAGTTTATAACATTCTCAGTCTTTGATGCTCAATTCAGAAAACGACTGCAGTCTTTTTGACTCTTTCCAGAGTTGCTAGGGCCGTATTTCCTTTGTATTTTACGAAGTGGTCAAATTAAATAAATTATATTTTCAATTATTATTCGTAGCCTAATCAAATCGGAATGAACCTACATCGCTATTGGCGTCATTCACGAACCGAAATCACCTAAACAAACAAACTTTCTGTCACTCACCTACTAATTTGTGACGCGAGACAATGGTACAGTCATCTTAGCTTTACTAACATATAACGAATACCTAATTAGTTTAAAAACTGTATTAGGGATTGGGAATCACAAATGATTTTGCATTTTGGCATATTTGGCGTTTTCCACTCATGCGCTCTCCGATTTCAAAGACAGTAAAAATCTTTTATTTTATTTAAAAATTTTGCATATGTTGCAATTTTTTATACCCTACACCTTAAAACACAATGAGATATTTTCAAAATCAAATTTCGTGACCTTGACCTCAAAATACCTATGTTATGAGAATTTGAGACTTTTTCAGTGCCAAATTAAAAGTTCATACTAAGAACCAGCCTATTATATTTAACTTCGAGGTCGACACTTTTTGCCAATGCGACTGTAGGTAGGTACTATATACCTACTCGTACATACATCACACTAGTAATCGGGCAAGGAGCAATAAAATCTCCTTTAACTAGGTTAAAGCAAAAATTTTGAATTAGCAATAACATACTCGCCGCTTACACAATAGGCTAGTTTTCAAAAATATATATATTCCGTAAGTAACATTATCAAAAAATATCAAATAAAACGTATTTTTTACGTAATAGGTACTTGAAAAATCTCAAAGATCTGAAATAGGAGCTTACGACATTTGGACAGTAAACGTTTACGGACCTAGTGACGTCACGCAGTACTTTAACGCACTGTATCTTCATCATTTTCGGTTTGCTAAACTAAATAAAAATATACGTAAGCAATATTTTTTTGTAATCTCAATAATAGACTACCTATATGTATATTTTTTTTTGAGTAAACTAGCCCAATACTTCTATGCACCATTAGTCGCCTTTACGAGATACTAGGCAATGAATACAGTTAACAAATTATTTTTAATTCCCAGAGTAATATGGGAAATACTGTATCAGTAAAAAAAGACGGTTTCACATCGCACGCGCGCCCGTTCGCCGGCGCACCATGTCAAGTACGAGAGTGACGCACGCGACGCCTCGAGCTAACAAGAGCCTTTAGCTCGTCTGTCGTATTGTTTACTCGTCAATTTTTCAAGATCGCTATCTTTGTAATTTGTCGAGAATCTTTGAAATTGGCCGACGGCTGCTGAATTTATAATAGGATTTTAAAGCCGTCAAATTGTATGACATGAAATAGGTATCTCGATATTAGCAAATAGTGGTTCAGTATAACAAATAATAGATCGTTATATATGTATATCCTCGCAATATCACTAGAAATGCATTTGTTATAAATAAATATCCGACTACATCACATACATTGATCTGACTCCGAGGTAAGTAGCTTAAGCACTTGTGTTACAGATATCTGAAACAACAGTGGTATTACAAAATATATACTTAAATATTCAATATTAACAGACACAGAACAAACACAACTCTTGGCGCATGGGGCATGGTCACTACCGAATCGGAATCACTACCGAAACATCGGGCCAGTCAAATAATGAGTTATTGTGTTATAAATATGAAGCTGCTTTTTATTTTATTGTGTAGGCGACGAGCTAGCCACTTGTCAATACTTTTTCACAATTTTCCATTTAACCCAGTCTAATTTTGTTTTTGGCTGAATGTGGTTAAAGGGGCCTGCTGCCCCTTTGACTCTGCCTACACCTTCCGGGATTACAGGCGTGATGCTATGCTTTTTTATTACAAGCAAAGAGTTTTTGTTGTTTTGAACGCTTTTTAATTTTATTTACTTTCTTCATTGGTTTTACTTTAACTAATGACATGACACTACCAAGCATTTAGCATACATAGCTACTAAGTGAAATTGAAATTAATATTTTCAAATACCTAATTTAAATTTATGAATGATCTATACTCAATATGATAAAGCTGAAGTTATTAGTTTGTTTGTTTCGTTGAATACGCTAATCTCAGGAACTACAGACCCGATTTGAAAAATTATTTCAGTGTTAGTTAGCCTATTTATTGAGGAAGGCTATAGGCTATCTAACATTAACCTTAAACGCGGGTGAAATAGCGGGCACAGCTATAATATCATTGAAATGGACTATTACTTAACTATATGTATATATAGTCCTTAAACTTGCTGTAAATTAGGAGAGTATACAATAATTCGTGACCAGCAACATTGACATACACTCAATATACATGTAAACAATAAGTGATAAACATACATCTCCAAAAATAAAATAATAACTAATTTTCCAAGGATTTTAAGAGACAGATAAACATTTGAAGGGAAAAAGGAAGACTCGAGTCTATTTTGTTTTTAATTGCAATGCGGCATTTCGTATATGTTATATTTGAGAAGCAATTATAGTGATAGGATCTATACGTGGGTTACAGAACCCGTAACAACCGATGCATAATGATGGGGAACTCATAGCGGAAGAGGACTAGGAAGTTGCAGGGCTTATAGTTATTTTTAATATAATTCGTGACAGCCTTCGCAAAGAAATAAAAAAAAAATACCATTTATGTCTTACAATCATAAAACGTTCTCATGTAGATAATGGAGTAGGTTAAGGCATGACAAAATTATAAAAAGGATATTTATATAAAAAAAATCTAAGCAATCTTAAAAAATACAATATATTCCTTAATGACGTAACTATTCACAAAAAATAAATTATTATTCCTTTTTTTTACTGAAATCTGTATTTGTAAACCTTTTTGAATGAAGCGATGTAAATACATAGTTGAGATAATTGTCTAGATTTGATTTTCTCCATGTCAGGTTCAATAAGTTTACTGTGTTCATGTTGGTGTATCAGATGTTGCTTGCAGGATAATTGGTTAATCGCCCTGCTGGCGTTCTTTAGAATATCCTTGCCCTTTAGTTATTCATAAATGGAATAACTTCTTTTCTACTTTTTTTTTTTATTTTAAGATCTTTGCGTAACCAACTGATTTTACAGCTGGCCAATGCAAAATATCTTAACTTCAATAAAGCGTAAACAAATCATTGTGTTCTAACTTTAAATTCGCAAGTAAATATCATCGTTGTAGTCACCAATGATGACTGGACAAAAGCTAAATGTCATATAAAGAACAAAAAAAAATTACATTCACGTCAAAAATGTACTCTGTGCAAATTAACTTGTGGTTTATTCTACAATGCTCACGTCAATCGCAATCTATGACCCGTGTCAAAATGGTCAAAGAGTTCAGTTAGCCGAATTTAATCAGTCTTCCTGTTAATTTAAACAATAGACGGTCTTTGTACCACTAATTGGCTTACAATGCTAGAACAAAATGAAGGAGACCCCGGGGACAAGATTCTCACTATGGTTATTAACTAAAAGCCGGGCTTGAGAGGGTATCGACCGATGAAGATCAAATATTGGTACCTCTATACGTACATACGTTTTCTACAGATAAGTCTGAAGTCTCTTAGTGTTTTGATACAATAATATTGACAACAGCTACCTACTGATTTCCGTATGTACTTACGAAATTATGTTTTAAAATATTAGGTTAACGATGATAGTCTCTCAATTCGAGTGGCATGGGTTTAAAACCGAGCGAGAATACTACAGTCAGGTATGACAGTATTTTCTGGATATCTTAAATTTGAATACTGCTTTATAGTATACTACTGTACTTAGAATTAAATGGATAGGAACCATTATAATAACGAAATGCATGCATGTATCAATGATCCCATTCGTCTGGTTTCCCTGTCTAAAGGTTACAAAGGTCAGATGGCAGTCACTTCGGTGTTTCAACCAGGCTCCCCTATCCCCATTCCTACACATTTCACATGATATATGTGTAATATCTATACATTTTGATAAGATTTTCCAAAAAGTAAAGACCCACTGTTTTGTTTTCATATTCATCAAAGCCATTTCTAATCCATAGACAAATCCTATGACCTTATTGACGTGACTGACAATTATAATGAATTTGCTTTTTTGTTATTCATAGAGGTTACCGCGTAAAGGTGTTCACTCACTATTTTTAGATAATTTTTTTGAGAGAATATTACTCAGGGATACTCCAAAGTTAATACATCAAACAGGATTCCACGAAATTCAAGGAATTTGAAGAAATTGTTTTATTACACATATTAGTTTCTACATGAACAGTAGCCTATCCATATAATTCATTGTTATATATATGTAGTAGAACTGTGCATCAACTGCAGCTAAAAACATCCAAAGTCTAAACATTTTGGGAATAATCTTTTTTAAAATTTTCCTAATTTTTTTCGTAAAAAACCAGGAACATGCAAGGTCAAACTGTATACTAACTACATCATCTTACAAGCGTTATGTCCCGTGCTTAGACGGGGTCCGCTTAGACCATGATCCAGGATTTAGCGAGTCTGGTAATTACATTGAAGCGACTGCCGATCTGACCTTATTAACCCTAAGATAGGGGAACCAGACAATTTTTGGATCTTGGTTGCAAATCAAAATTTATTTGAATTTGCAGGTTTCATCACGAGCTAGGGATATAAATACGTACATAGATTTGAGAAAACCATAGGTGCGTGCTTGTGCTAGGTTTGAACCCGCACCTCTCGGTTATGAGGTGTATATCGTTACCACTGAGCTACCACCACTCTTAACTACGTCATTGTATTGTCATTAATAAATTTCAGGTAAATCGCTTATATAAGCCAAATGACTGCAACAGCATTTAATCTTATTAATATAATACGTATACAGACCATTGTAACTTGTTATTTACCTTTTTAAATGTCACAAAACGAACGTACAAGCATTTTGTCACGTACAAACGGACAAATTAATAAAACACGACATTCGCAAAGACTGTCGACCGCTTAAATATATTTAAAGAAGTGTCTTCATAAATATCACCCACATGCCGATGTTAAAGGTAACTTGGTAATTTATTGAACAACTTGTCAGCGTGTGTTTATTATTGACACACGTCATAAACAATTTGGATACAAGAGGACAAACTCTTTTTTACTCTTAAGTTAATTCTAGAACGATAACTTGTTTGAACGGCCATATCCATTTTTAGATCATTTTTATACCAAAAATAAGACGACGTTTATTTTACGGCTCTCATTTGAATTTTGGTAGATAAAAAAATATCATTCATATTCCTTATATGATCTGGAAGCTTATTTAAAATATTTATTCAGATTTGAAAAGAGTATGAAATGGAATCCTATCGGATAAAAACTTATGTTTTAAAGTTCGGTACAAAAATGGCGGATTAACAAAAATTTCATTGTTAATTCGATAAGTTTAAAACATGTCCATCCATACATAGCATGTCCCAAACGGCAACTAGTGGCGAAGTAGGTGTACCTAGAGTTTGTGATTGTATAGGCGACGAACTAGCTAGTTGTCATTAATGTTCAACAATTTTCCATTTAACCCTGCTCAGATTTTAATTTTTTAACTTACGGCCCTACCCCGCTGCGCCCGGGGTATGTTTATATACCTAAACCTTCCTCATAAATCACTATCTATTGGTGAAAACTGCATAAAAATGCGTGCAGTAGTTTATGAATTTATCGCAAACAGACAGACAGACGCGGTGGAGGACTTTGTTTTATAATATGTAGTGATACTTGTATGTGGTGCAAGAAGATTATGTTTCCTTGGATTTTGCCTACCCCATTGAAGTCTAGAATGTTAATTCGTTTTTTCATAAGTGCCTTTTAAAAGTTGAAAAGAATGTTTTACAATTTACGCTAATGGAAGAATGACATCATTTTCAGCAGATAGTGGTATTCCGTGACGTCAGATATTGTCAATCACTAATTGAAATCCATTATCTTATTCGACAAACATGTGTTTAATTTTGCGGCGGCGTGAGTTAAATATCATTTGGGGCAAGAATATTTTGACGTCTGGAATTTAAATTACCTACAGACTATCATACTTGTTTGCAAACACGTGCAGTAATTTTATCAATAAGGCACTTCATAAATAATTCATTGAATTGTGAATAAATTAAACATTCCCTCAAAAGCAATAACAATTACAGTTATTGAGAAACAAAGTAACCCTATTTCATTATTTACAGATAACAGTCCAACGGTCCCAGGCCAACTTCCCCCAAGCGATTCAGCAGAACACCCCGGACTTTTAATAGGTAGGCCTCTGACTATCATACGGGGAGAATTCCACATAAAAACTTTATCCCCCAAGTAGAATGGTATGCGGAATTTCTCCGGTATAATAATAATAATAAAAAGCATTTATTTCTCATCACAAATAGGTCTTAAGAGTTAGGGCTTAGTTATATATCTCTATTTCCTACAATTACTCCGTTTGTTCGTTGTTCGCCGAACCTAGCCTAATGGACACGCACCTTTCCCCAAATGTGCGAACCGCAGTTGTTTTACGTCACGTACAAACTTGACATATTTTCCAAAGGACGAGCGGCTTGTCCAATTTAGTTGAATTTGAAATCGCAAGGCCGTTTATTGAAAACTAAGTAGTTTTTGTTATATAGCACATAATGGATTAAATGCGTAGATGTTATGTAACACTTCGATTATTAAATGTGTCATAATGTATATGAATGATGTAGATGTTTGTTTGTAGATTCTAATTCCCTTAATATGAGTGCTTAAATAAGAAGTTACTTTAGCTGAAATCCATGTAGGTAATTTTGTTTATAATTTCGTCCTTAATTAACCACTGATGTGCCGTACAGAAATATATGCAAGCAAAGCCACGAGCCCTAATTTTATCATCAAAATAATACAATTTCTGTCTTAATAACGTGATTATGGATTGCGTGCATTCGGGCTAGAAACATTCGGTGTATGTGTCGCAGGCAATTTGTATAATTTCGCCGTTTACATACGGCGTCGTCAGTTTAAAAACGCTCGCAGTTATGTATTATGCCGAAGGCTATATCTCGTTCAATTGTTATAATTTCGACGTTGGTTGTTCTTCTTCGGTTCTGGCTGTAGGGTCGCAGTTCTACCTAACCGAATGTAAACGGCGGAATCATACAAATTGCCTGCGACATTTGCAAAGAACGAAAGAACAACAATACGTCATAAGGGCATTATACAAATTATCGCCGCACTAAATTACATATATTTTCGTTTCTAATTAAGTCACGACGAGCTCTTCAAAAGTAAATAACATATTTTCCATTGATAATCGAGCAGGATATTCAAATATATTCCGTTCAATACGCGTGGACCATAATGATGGCGAAATTATGGTAATGGCACAACAATAGCGCATGAATATTGTGACGTCGTGTTTAAATGAATGCTTTATTGTGGAAGGACGAACCTTCGATGGATATTTAAATGTAATAATATAAACAATGCGAGTTTAAAAGACATTGCTCGTAGGTGAACGAAAGAAATGAAACCGAAAACAAAAACTGGGAAACCCATTTTGAGATGTTTTTTGTCTCATTTACGTAATTATGTAACAAGTAAACAATAGTTTATGAAAATTAAAAGAGAAAATACATTTCTAGTTGAATGTTAAATTCAACCGATTTGGTTCTTTTTACATTTAAAAAATGCTAAACACTGTGTTATTGTTATTAAAAATTCGTAAATTTATATTTATCGATTCCTGTGTTGTGATGTCCAAATGCAATAATTGTTTCTTTCTTTCTTTCTATAAATGAATTAATGGTACTAATACATGAAGTAAATAAAAAGTATTGGACAATAATATATGTTTTGTATTCAAATTGCGCATCGTATACGTATACATACTATATACTAGCTGTGCCCACAGTTTCACCCGCGTTTATGGTAAATGTTATATAGCCTCTAGCCTCCCTCGATAAATGAACTATACAACACGAAAATTTTTTTCAACTCGGACCAGTAGTTCCTGAGATTCACGCGTTCAACCAAACAAACAAATTCTTTAGACTTATATACTTATTACACTATATATATAATACAGCATCAGTTGTAGAAGCAAAAAAAGTGTGATGGCTCCTGTATTTTCAAGCAGATGGGAGGATACAAAGACACTGCTACATCTCTACGAGTCGTAGTCAATTAAAACAAGACAATTACAAACAGAAAAAAAACAATGGAAACCAAACAACAATCCTACTGAGAGGTGTGTCGTACGCATGTCGTTCATCCCACTGAGCTACGACCCTCAGCCTTGAGGACCATGAGTTTGCCAAAACAAGTTATTGAGCACGTGTTTATATATCCAGTTTGTAACAGACTCGTAAATAGCCATTATAATAATATATTTAGATGAAATGACGCACATGCAGCAAAAAGCTAAATATTAATTTGTGACATTTAACCGTTGTCGAATGTATACAGTTTTTTTTTTTTAAATATTCTATTTTGATATGTAGCTAATGTTGTCGATATTTTGAAGGCCTTTTATAGTGAGGTGCAGAGTTTAAGATTATAGGGTTGAAGTGTCTTAACCTTTAAAAGACTACTAATAGTGTATTAAGTAATAATGGGTTTGTGATAATGTAGGCGATGAACTAGCTACTTGAGACTTGTCCTTTACAATTAAATAAATAAATAAATAAATTCTTCAGACTGGCACACCAATTCCCTAGTCCCAAACAAAGCTTATAAGCTTGTGCTATGGATACTAGGTGAACGGATAGACATACTTAAATACGTTTATAAACATTCATGACTCGTGTACAAATATCCATGTTCATCACACGAAATATTTGCCCCTAGCGGGATTCGAACCCGCGACCCTTGGTTTTGTGGCCAGGGTCTATGACCACTCGACCAACCGGCCAGTCGAATTACCAGCTTACCTATCTTTTTTTTTACTAAAGAGGTTAATGAAGCTTAGAGCTCCTTGGATTCCGCCTACATCTTCGGCAATAGTAGGTTGACTACAATGTATATATGAATTCGGATATTTGCATCTGTTTTTGGTAATAATATAGAATTACTCTACTGACTGACTCTTATGATTGTCAAATATATTACAAAAACTTCACATCACGCCGTTTCACACGGGTTATTCCAATTTACACCTGACAATTTCTTCAAAGGTGCTTATGTTTCAACCCGTCTGCAAGTCACGTTCGCACACAAGTGTTGATTTAAGTACATTTAAGTACGACACTTTTTTCCGTACAAATACTAAGCTCAAGCGATCGTCGCGATAACTCAAACGCCTCATAATTCGAATTCCTGAGTCCACTCGAAAATAAAAAAAAACAACATCAACCGCTTGAAGGCATATCGATGTAATACATCAGCCATTTGGAGTTATCTAAATTAATATCTATGTAGTTAGCCGTATAACTATTAGTCGACTCCTTGTATGGAGCCTGGAGGACGGACGGATAGACGGTTTGATACTTTTAGTAAATATAGATAGCTGTCAAGATAAATGCTGGATGTGTTGCGACATGGTGCTTAGAAATTAAGGAAGGGACTCAGGACACATTGAGAATAAGTACGCTTTTACGATAAGACAAATATTCAAGACTGATAAACTTAATTCTACGAATAATAATTATTTAGACCAGTTATATACTTATCTATACTTAATATTATAAAGCTGAGGGTTTGTTTGTTTGCTTGAAAAATTATTTCAGTGTTAGGAAGCCTATTTATCGAGGAAGGCTATAGATTATATATAACATTTACCATAAACGCAGGTGGAACCGCGGGCACAGCTAGTAATAAATAAAATGTTATCATTCATACGGTGCACTTTATTCAGATATGCCATAAAATCTGTAAAAAAAAGATATGAAAAACACATCCACTAAGTTCGGTTTTAATTGAAGGAAGAGAATTGATAGCATTCTCTTTTTAGCTTTGACAAGCTCGATGGCGCATTTGGTAGTGACCCTGCCCCATGCGCCAAGAGTTGTGGGTTCGATCCTCCCCCAGGACAAACATTCGTGTGATGAATACTTGTGTTGGTTCTGTGTCTGGGTGTTAATATCCAATATTTAAGTATATATTTGTAATACCACTGTTGCTTCTGATATCCGTAACACAAGTGCTTAAGCTACTTACCTCGGAGTCAGCTCAATGTTTGTGATGTATTCTGATATTTTTAAAAAAAAAGCTCCACGATAGTAATATGTGCTGTTTGCGACCAAACAGTATTATCCTAAGCCTTTATCAGTAAAAACTGCGACTTAAAGTGGAAGAATCTAAGAGACCAGCTCATTTGATGACAAGCCCGTGCCCGTGTTACGTATAAGCTAAATTGGTTTCGCTGAACCTTTAAAGTGCAAGCCTAAACATAAACTTAAGGTGCAAACCGTATTAACTATAACGGCAAAAACCAGCGCCAGCCATACTCGGCGCATCGGTTACGATTAGGGATGCAACGACATATTAGCAAACCGGTAAATATCGATATTTCGGCGCCCAAATGTATCGATATATGTCGATAGGGGAGGGCGGGGTTGGAAGTGCCGGGGGTAAGTTGTTCCGATGCAAAAATCTTAAAAACAGTAAGAGATAGCAACATGTTCGTATAGTATCCGATGCTCCGGCAACCTTGCGCATGCATGGCGGTCATTTTAGCCACGCCAGCGACGCGGCGCTATCGGCAGCATGTGCATGGCTCCTCCGTCGTCAAGTTAGAAAATATTTTTTCTTCAATACTTTTTGGTCACATGTAAACATTTTTAGTCTTTCGGTGATGGGAGTTTCACTAGTGTGTTTGTTACTTAACAAGGAATATTAATCTGTTAATTTTCAATGCATTGTACAGAATATTTTCTTGGAATATGATAAATAGTTGATGTATTGCATACGGGGTAAAAAGTGCCTTTGGATGGGGGTCATTTGTGCCGCGGCACAACTGACCCCGCCCAAATGTAATGTAATATCCTTTATTGATTTTTTAAAAGAATGAGAAAAAGCAAAGGGCTGCTTATGCTTTCTACAAGGAGGGACGAAAATTAAAAAAGTTAAATTATGAAAATTTGTTACACAGCGATACTACGGTATGTCAAAAATATAAAGAATGGTCTCACTCTTACGGCTGGATATAAACCAGGTCTACTCAACATTTAACCACTACCTAAAGCACATCTCGGATTAACTAGGGTTAATACACGACTTAAAAGGAAGTCAGCGGTTCTATCGAACACTCCAGAAAAAAAAATACTAGCAGAAAAACAGGCTAATAAGAAAAAAAAAGAAAAAGGAAGTGAAACCACAGAGAAGAGTAAGGAGAATGAGAAAGGAAAAAGTGCTAAAAGAACGAAATCAAAAAGAAACAAGGCCAATAACCCCGCCAGAAAGAAAGTTCTTCTTAGAGATGATGAAAGTATCAATGAAGAGAATACACATAATTCTTCTTCTTATTCATCATATGCTGTGACTCTTTGTCTAATTGTGTGCCTAAAGAAAAATGAGTTAAATGTAGCGCATGTAAAAACTGGGCACATACGCTATGTGCAGATGTCGAAAACTTGCCATATTATGTCTGTCCTAATGGCTATTCTGATCAGTTAGATAAAGAATAACTTAGCTTGATGATTTTTAATTCGTTTCAAAAACCTATACAAAGATATTTGTGACGAATAATTTGTGTGACAGATTATTTAAGAAAAGTAATTATCTAAATAAGGAGAAGAGAAGAAGAATTTAGAAGTTTTTTTCAGTTCCTATAATTTAACAAGTGTAACAAGTTGTTTATTTTATTGGTTTTTATATAAGAACTAAGTATTGTTTTTAAATTGTAGATTTTTTAATAATTTTACTTCTAATAAATATAAAACGATCAAATATGTTGTGTTTTTATTTAAAATCAATTTCTTATCGTCTATAAAGGCTAAACATTACCAACGGCACAACCGACCTCACCTGGGGCACAACTTGCCCCAACGAGGGGTCAATAGTGCCGCACGACCTCTGTTTAAAAATATAATACTCTAAATAAAACTATTAAAAAATCACGGAAACTGGGTATAAATTCAAAATCTAGATTAAATTACACATAAGATGAACCTGAACTATAAACCTCAGCATTGTTCTTACGCCATTAATTTAGGGATTAGTCCAAATCGGCACGTCCAACCCCGCCCTCCCCTATCGAAGATCCACCGATATCCATATATCAATACCGAAAAAGAAATAATAGATTTTGTCGACGTATTTTTAATTTTAATTACGATAATATTAGTTTAATTCTTAATAGACTTTTTGTTGTAAATTTGGCGCTTTGTGTTGTATGTTTGTTATTATTAATCAGGAATTGTGTTAATCATATAATATAATCGTGATTGTTATTTAACTAACTTTTCACTGATAATTCAATAAAAAACCTATCATATTTGCTAACTATGCGCTTAACTCTTAAAAACTTATAAAAATATCGATATTTTCGATAATATCGCCTCGAAACTTTTGACGTTAACGACTATCGATATTTTAATTTACTTGCAACCCTAATTACGATGCCCCACCAGCGGCGCGTCATTCCAAAATGCATTTTCTCCATATCCATCGGAATATGTGGTGCATTTTGATTTAGTAATTACTCATTAAATGTGAGGTGGTATATTTAATGGTGATTAGGCTGTGGGCTTCAGTTCCTGGCATTTCACTAAGTGGAGCTTGTTTTTAATTTAAGTTCAAAGGGTGCCATTTAATAAAAATAACCGTATTTAAAATACCGCCAGCACTTTTAGATATTATTTATGTATTTATTCCATTATATAAAGACTTAAAACAATGTTGAGTATGTATCTTGGGTTTGTAAATTTATTTTATTCTAATAATCTGATCATTCGTTACTAATTGGCTAAACCTGCGAAGAGAAATGATAAAAAATATCTATTTTATAGATATATTTTTTTAACATTTATCTATTCCCTAATAAAAGTAAATCACTTTCTTACCAAATTACTTGTCAAGAGACGTATTTTTTTCCCATAGTATACAAGCAGTTACCTGTGAACAAAATAGAAAAATATTTAATTTTTATATCCACAAAACAAATAAAACAAACGTCTCTATTTATACTTGATCAATTTAAATCTTGGTTTACCGTGTCTACGCAAATCAATTTATTTACCTACATAATGTTTCAAAATTCGAATGACGAATCACATTTTGTGACTAACCATAAAGTCATTATTCGCAGTACCTAATTTCTAACAAATGACGTAAATCGAAACCGGAAATTGCCGGGAAAAAAACGACCTATTGATCTCCACTCTTGCGCATCGGATCAATGAAAAAATGTTACGCCCGCCTGAGAATGAATACACATTATGACGAACATGCATTTGCGATGTGCCTAAATGTTTACGATCATAATTTTTTTATCGATTTAAAAGGAAAAAATAAAATCATACTGAATTGTCTACTTTATTTTCTGATAGCCACAGACATCCCTTAACGAAATTGATCCATACGGGAGTAGGTATGTAGGTACAGTCACGAGCAATAATATGTATACATTTTCAAGCACTTCTACCACTCCATGCCATTAATTTGACACAAATATTTACCCAGTCTTGACACAGTTTGATGGTTAGGTGATTTAGAAAAAAAATTTGTTAACGTATTTCTGGAATGGTAGAAGTTTAGATATTTTTGCAAATGTGACAATGTATACATATTATTGTCCATGACTGTACCTTCTACAATATTGTGCTTATATAAATCGATTTATACCAATAGCTTAACGGTTATGGCAAATTAGGAAGATATTTCTTCACACAATAGCTGTAATTTTTTTTTCTAAAACCTCAGTTGTGAAGATTAAATACTAACCCAGGTACTCACAATACTGAATGCACCGCTAAATTAACATATTAATGCAACAATTAACGCCTCGACACGTGTCTCGGAGTGGTAACAATACAGTCACCGTCGGCATAGTTGTTAAATAAAGGTTAACCCCTTATTTAATTACGATGCAATGTGCACACAATACTGGAACTCGTAAAGACTGTAATTTGGTTTTTACACTGCGCGAGTTTTAGCGTGTATGTTTCTTGCCTAGCATGTCGTATATTTATCCATGTCTGCCCATCACTCAAACATTTATTTGTAGTAGGAATACAGCCATAGGTCTCGCGCCCAGGATCTCTTACCACTCGAAAGTAGAATGATAAGAATACGAAATAAAAACAATAAAACGTTAAGGGCACGTACATTTCACTACAGTACAGGTTTCTACTTAAACACGTTTCAAAATTCTGCAAAAAGTCGCAATGTGTAAATGCCTGTTCATGTAATGTAATCCTAAAATTTTATCACACGTTTTATGTAGGCGTGACTTGATATTGCAAGTGTAATCGTTTCAAGGATGTTTGAACGAGTTTAAGACCTGTATTCCGAAAATATACTCGTACATGAGGATCAATTTTTAATTGAGCGATACGGGCAGGCAATAAATAAGTTAAACATTTTTTTATGCTAGCTATTCGTGCCCAGTGTCAGAGGAAATTTCGATTTCGGTCCGTTTATTTTTTCAGCCATAAATCACTTCAATATGTCCTGACCAAAATGTAAATACAGATATGCGACCCTTTACAGGCGAGCATATATGAAAAGACTTAAGAATGTGAAATTATGTATGTAAGTATATATGTATATGCGAATCTAAATCTGCCTATCTGTTAGGCTTTCACGCCTTAACCAATCGGCCGATTGTGATAAAATTCGGTGCGCCACAAACCGCAAGACATACGTTACTTTTTACGCCAGGAAATTATATTGTAGTGTCCTTCAAATAAATTCGGCAAAGCTGCGTGTAAAACCTATCGTAGTAAATAAGACTTGTGTTTTGTCGCCAGATTTAAAATAAAATTAAAAAAAATATTTTATTTAAAGACCTGTCGCACGCAAACAGCATAAACCCGCAAATACATAATTGACCATAAGAATAAAATACCGCGTGTCTATTAATACCTTATTATTGTATTTGTTTTTTTACCCAATGGCCTTCCAGTAACCCTCGCCGCTTCCATTTAGTCACAGTAAGTCACAATATTGGACAACATTCAACAATAGCGAACTAGGTCACCGATGACGTCAATGGCTGCCAAGCGTGGATACTGACAATTGCCACCGTTACCGTGATTATAAGTAACGACTAACTTGAACCGGCAGCGTTCTCAATTTAGTTATCAGAGGCGATGTGATGTGATATATATAAAACTGATTTTAGTATTGGTTTCAGAATTCAGTGTTAGACTATATATATTTATGAGCATCAATGGTATACAATAAAAACTAATTTTGACTGGCTCGGCGGCTCATGCGGTAGTGACCCTGCCCCATGCGCCAAAGAGTTGTTGGTTCGTTCCCCACCCAGGACAAACATTCGTATGATGAATACTTGTGTTTGTTCTGTGTCTGGGTGTTAATATTGGATATTTAAGTATATATTTGTAATGCCACTTTTGATTCTGATATCCGTAACACAAGTGCTTAAGCTACTTAGCTCGGAGTCAGATCAATGTATGTGATGTAGTCTGATATTTATTCTTTATTAAAAACATGATGTAAATATAAGTCTATGAATAAAGTATACCTTAATCATAATGTTCATATACCTGAGATCGTCCTGTATAACGTACGATAATAAAAACATAGTATAAGCAGCTGAAATAACAATCCTTTCCTAAAAATGTCTATGCGGGCCAAATCATATGCCAAATTATCTATACTTATAATAAATCTGTAGAGAGGTCAATTCTGTACATGAAATATATTTTCAAAATAACTGTCAGGGGGTGATTAGTGATCGATACTGATGCCAAAAATGCAATCAGTAAAATTTTTGTCTGTCTGTCTGTCTGTCTGTCTGTCAGTCTGTCTGTCTGTCTGTCTGTCTGTCTGTATGTTTCTTATAGAAACAAAAACTACTCGACGGATTTTAACGAAACTTGGTACAATTATTCTTCATACTCCTGGTCAGGTTATAGTATACTTTTCATCACGCTACAATCAATAGGAGCAGAGCAGTGAAGGGAAATGTTGGGAGAACGGGAGAAGTTACTCCATTTTTTAAGCTTCCGTCGCTTGTGCACTTTGTGCAGCCTTAATGGTTAAAGTTACATAGAAATCATGTATGATGGAAATAGTCTTTATAATATTAACCATAAACGCGGGTGACACCGCTGGCACAGCTAGTATTAAATATTCCAATGACAAGTTAATTTCATTCACAAAATTTGCGTGAAGTGAAAGAATAAATAAATATTTAATAGCTCAAAATTTAATTAAATCATAATTCTTATCCTTGTCTAACGTATAGATACATTTATTAGATACTTCATCGATTCAACAGGAGCTTCAAACCAGCAAATAAATCGAGACTTACAGTAATTTATGTCACATAAATATATACTTCAATTAAAATGTATGACTGTCCGTAGATTGTGAGCTAACAAATAACTCATTTTTTACAGCTAGGCAGGTGAGCAAATTGCTGTGTCCTAAGTGGTTTGTTGCTAAATCAGACAACATGAGAATTCCTATGTTGATGGAACCACGTAAGGAATGCACCGCCTGTCAGATTGGTGCATTTTTTACAATATATATCGTAGTTGAATAAAAATAAGTCATATGGCTTTAACTGTATTTTTTTTCCTGAATTCTTGTGATTGGGTAGAATTTGACTGTAAGAGATTGTTACAATTTACTTACTGTAAGAGTATTATATAAAGACTAAACTATACCTACGGACTCTTTACTACATAGAACAGCCAATGTGTATAAAGTTTAATAAATGTTTGAACAAATTAGTACTGAGTACACATACAGAACATCATGCCCATAATCCCCGAAGGGGTAGGCAGAGTTAAAAGGGCAGTAGATCCTTTAATCACATTTAGCCAAAAATAAAACTGGGCTGGGTTAGATCGAAAATTCTAAAAAAGTAGTGACAAGTGGCAAGCTTGTCGCCTACACAATCACACACCCAAACCAATCACCATTAGTCACCTTTTACGACATGCTAGGCAAGAAACACAGTTGGCACATTAATTTTAAGTCCCAGACCAACATTCTGAGTGGACATATAATTATGACATTTCACTATTTGCATTTGGGAGCGGTGGTAGCTCAATGGTAAGGACACGCGCCTCTTAACCGAGGAGTGCGGGTTCAAACCTGGGCACGTACCTCTGGATTTTTCAAGTCTATGTACGTATTTATACCACTAGCTCAACGGTGAAGGAAAACATCGTGATGAAACCTGCAAATTCAAACCACTTTGGATTTGTAACCATGATCCAAAAATTGTCTGGTTCCCCTATCTTAGGGTTACGAAGGTCAGATCGGCAGTCGCTTCAATGTAATTACCAGACTCGCTAAATCCTGGATCATGGTCTAAGCGGACCCCGTCTAAGCACGGTACATAACGCTAGGAAGATGATGATTTCACTATTTGCATTTACTCTTTCTTTCGTAAAGTTCTGTGAACTTCAGTCTACCTACCCTTGTAAGTTAGATTAATCCGACAATATTTGTTCTCCATGCAAATTAAACTATTTATCCCATTGTAACGAGACCTTGGTAGCAGCATAAAGCAGTCTACGACCAGCCATGATGTAAGCAGTTACCACGGGTTATAGACATTAGGACCACAAGATAGTTGCCGTCCTTGTAGAGAGTTAGGGCTCTTTCAATTTAGGCGTTTGCTGTTGGCCTGCTGCAGTGCTGGAGCGGTGCGGTAGTCCTCCTGCACGGACGATCGGATTATCTCATACAAAGCGCCGGTGCGGCAGGCAGATATGATTGCTGGCCGGCAACGCGAGCCCCCTTAGGTATCCGAAACGTTCAGTTGACAAACATTATAGCAGTCCGGTTAAATACTACTTTACGACAGCTCATAGAATCTTGACAAACATTTTTTTCTTTACGTGGCATTGCAACGCATGCGCGTACATAAATAAAATCTATTGACGCACAGAAAAGGTTACGAGACAGGTGTCAATGACCTTAAAATTAATTCCTTAAATATATGCGTATGCGCATGTTGTAGGTTAACGTTGATTGACGTTAAAGTGACAGAGCGTAATATCTGCGTTATCGCAACTATGCCAGAACTATGAGAAATAGTGCCCTATTCTTCTCGGCATAGTTGCGGTAACCTTATAGATAATAGATACCACAATTGACATAGTTTTTATGAACTTTCAAAACGCTATGCGTCCATGTGCATTAGGTATGATGCATTCTTCGGAATGAAAGATAATAAGCTCTAAACCTTTTTTGGGGTTTCTAAATATTGTCTCAAAGTCTTACAAATAGCTAAACCATATCTAAAGATATTTAAGGTATACAATTTAATAATAGGTCGCAACAATCGCTTTTGCAAATATCACGATTTCTGTGAATATCGTCTTGATGCACAAAAATTGCGACAAATTTTATTCAGAACATTTCTTTCTACACGCAACCGTTTTATAGATCACTGCCACCCTAGCTCTCTAGCTTATCATATACCGACGCTAGACATACTAGGACTTAAAGTCAAAGACACATAGAAGCTGTTCTGCTCTCGTCACGGTCCTACAAAGGTTATCACGCGGAGGACGCATGTAGGAACCGATACGATACGAACCGGGTCAAAGAGACATCATTATACGGTGACAATTTGCAGCCGGATTTATCTACGACTGGCTACATTTAGTCTTATTTCGCGACACGCATCGTAACGACGGATATAAAGCGATTCTGAGTCTGAGAAGCCATTTCTAAGTTACGGACAATTTAATGGCGGTCAAAGATGACGTAGATACCACGGATATGAGAACGTGTTAGGATGCTTGATTTAAATATAAAAACGATGTATTATAAAAAGATGCTTCCATGTTGCCAAATTAAAGTGTTACCTAGATTCTTAAAAATCTTTACTATGATAATTAATGCGATAGTAACTGTCTGATGTAGAAGCGAAGAGGATGAATGTTGTTGGCGTTCGGTTCTCTCTGCCTACCCCGCTAGGGAAGTGGCGTGAAGTTTAGTTAGTTAGTCAGTAACTGTCTTCTTCGTCTGTTATGTTTTCACACTTAATCCGCTTGATCGATTACGACAAATTTTGATATCTTATAGAAAGACATAGACCTATTTTCCGGAAAATACCATAGATACCGTGGGATGCTCGATAGAGTCTCTTTGAAATAGACCGATTTCCACGCGGGCGAAGCCGCAGGGAAAAGCTAGTAATAAACATAAGAAGTCGATTTCTTTCATATTGCGATACAAAATCTACTATATTATAAAGGTATGTAAGTATATAAGGATTCTAAAGAGTAAATGCAAATGCTTTACGCTTCGTCAGCCTGCCCGGGGGAGGCAGGGTGGTGTTTGGGACTCCTAGGGGTCTCTTGAGTCGGAGACCCCCTCTCCGGCCAAAGACCAAAGTAGCCGGGGTAGGTATACCCACTAAACCCCGCGGTACCCTCATCGCCCGAGTGGAGATGGTGTGGGTGACAGCAATGCCTTGACATCCACAACATCTCCGGCGATGTATTATACCTACATACATTTAAACCAATCTGCTATGTAGTAACTATTCAGTAATCTGTGCTAGACTTTTAACTCGTGCCACCCGCTGTTATGATGGAGGCACTTTGTATTCTAGGTTAATTGCTCAATGTACAATTTTCTACGTTGACACCTGCTTGGAGCTTAACAAACTAACATTTAAGCTAGCTCAAACTGAGCAGGTACTAGTAATATCGGCGCTCTAGGCTAGGTTTTTCAATGGCACTCAATTAAAATGGATGCGCATACGCAAAAAATGCATAAACCGTCGAATTGTTACTAATCTAACTAATATTTATTATAACTGTAAGAGTTTATGTATCTGTATGTTTGTACTTGACCTGCTTTGAAGGGAATTTGGCAAAGTTATAGATCTAGTCTAACCTAATTTGAAGAGCAAAGTAACTTTCATGGCAGTTTTTTGCATTTACGTAGAATAATATTCCTCTAATTTATTTATTATAAATTCCGTATATTTTATCTTTGCGTCTGCATTTGTGGGGAGTAGGTAATTTTCATTAATATTTAAAGATATTTTTTAACATCTCATCATAATTTTTTGTTTTATATATAAGTAAATAAAGCAAAATCTGTTACTGTAACCATAATAGGTTGTTGTCAATCCACACAACATATTTGTGTGCTCATATGGTATGAACGATAAAATTCAGCTTATCAGTGATTTATCGCTGATTAAAGTCCAACTGATATCCAATCAAAACCAGACTAAACAATCCTCGACCTATCAGCATCCGTCAATAAGCCAATAAGAGTGCAGTGACTACACTTTTGGCGAAAATTTTTACTAAAAACAGTCACATTATCACTGTATTGGATTTATACTCTATGCCTGGATTTGTCGAGTTAAAATATCTCAACATTGGATCGCGACGATATTGTGATAGGTCCTATTTTAATCAAACTTAGAATTTTATGATTTTAACCGGCCACCGAAATGGCCAGTCAAAAAAGTTAAGAACAGCGGTTCTTAACCTTTTTGACTGGCCATTTAATTGAGGGCTAGCGTCGCTACGCTAGCTATAATAATAGCTTTCCGAAACTATGTTATTTTTGTGAATTGTTTCAATCAGCATGTGGTCAACTAATCGATTTTAAGAAATCGTCACAAAACCACAACCGTTTCTTAGTAACTAGGCTACAAACCTAAATGCTAACTGTTCCACGTCATGTCACGTGTATCCCATTATTGAAACTACTAATAATTACCGCAATTATAAGTCTTTACGTCGGAATTATGACACATTGCACAATATGAATACTTTGAAAAACTAATTTAAAAATAATAGGCATTTCCATTCACGTGTGTATCTTTAGTATGGTAAACTTTAATGAATGAATACCGACAAGGGCGCGGGCGCAAGTTAGTATAAACAAGTAACTTTAAATAAATATTAACCGTATATTAAGTCTCATACCTAAAATAAATGTTATGGCGTCTATTATAAAACACAAACATGACATCACGCCCATAATCCCCGAAGGCAGAGTCAAAGGGACAGCACGCCCCTTTAACCACATTCAGCCAAAAATAAAACTGGGCTGGGTTAGATAAAAAATTGTGAAAAAGTAGTGACAAATGGCTAGCTTGTTGCCTACACAATCACATACCCAAGACCCGATATACCATTAGTCTATTATAAAAATCAATGATAACGTAGATCTTTAACAAATAGAGTTTTCTGAATAACGTATTCACTTTGTTTTGACGAGACCCTTAGTCACAGTCCTCAATGATTAGTTTTTCAGGAGTTTATAGATATGTACTTGTATGAACGTGCCTATAAAATTTGAGGATTTCCCTCGATTTTCCTGGGATCTTTTCATCAGATCCTGACTTGGTAGCAATGGGACCATCTCGGAAGTGAACCCTTTTGAATAAAAAAATAATTTTGGAAATCGGTTAACAATTCTCAGAGATATCGAGTAACATACATACAAAAAAAAACAAAAAAAAAATGTCGAATTGAGAACCTCATCCTTTTTTTTTAAGTCAGTTAAAAAGGATTATGAATGTTAAAGAGGCGAGTGAGGTGTGTAAGGACCGTGCCGTACAACGTTCGTTTCTCTGCATACCCCGCTAGGGAAACGGCGTGAATCTAGTTTAGTTTACTTTATATACACTTTCAATTATAAGTAGTTACAGCAAAAAGAGCAAATCATAATTAATAGGACATACCTCGTCTGTGCGATCGCAGTCAGGCGATTTAGTTCATATTTCATTATCAACCTCAATACCTGTTTCATATAAGCTATTTTTACTGACACAGGACATGAAGCTGTTGATCAGGCCGTCTGTCTAGGTAATTCAGAAACAAGTAGGCTGATGATAGGCTACAACTGGAAAAAACCGGTTTCATATTGTCGTGTTGTCAGCCAAGTCAGGTTCAACCTAGTCTCAACAGTTTTTAGGTAGTACTCATGTTACTGATGCTGATAATTTTAAAGCAATTGCTGTAAAAAAGTTGTGGGCTAGATTAATTGAACATACTTTCCGGAATACTTAGGAGTACGCGATGTTTAAGTGTTAGGAAGCAGATGACAGTATATTTAAGGCAAAATTAATTGAAATAAGCGATAACACTACATAACATCATACCTATAATCCCCGAAGGGGTAGGCAGTCAAAGAGGCAGCATGCCCATTTAACCACATTTAGCAAAAAACAAAAATAGGCTGGGTTAAATGGAAAATTGCGAAAAAGTAGTGACAAGTGGCTAGACTGTCGCCCACACAATCACATGCCCAAAACCCGATACATCATTAGTCGTCTTCTACGACATGCTAGGCAAGAACCACGTTTGGCACATTATTTTTAAGTCCCCGACCAACATGGGACAAATGCAATAACACTAAGTAGGATTTATGGTCTAAAACCTCGATTAGGAAAGTGTTGACGCTGGGAAATTGATTAATATGACTGCTTGTAGATGCTCATGTACCAGGTATATTTACCCACTAAGTTGAAACCCACGTTAAATAAGTAGGTAATCCACTACATAGCCTTAACCTAAGTTATGTGCATATTAATCCTTCACTTTACAGTCAATGAAACTCCCCGCTAGTTACTTAAAATCACAAATCGTGCGCCAAATACATAAATATTTCAAATC
Organism: Glyphodes perspectalis; assembly: GCA_951394215.1. Lineage (NCBI taxonomy): Eukaryota > Metazoa > Arthropoda > Insecta > Lepidoptera > Crambidae > Glyphodes > Glyphodes perspectalis. Next base: position 12,752,004 of record OX596211.1, on the reverse strand, counting down.
AAATGACTCAATCTAGCTTGTTAAAAACGGGCCCAAAATGGCACGTAATCTATGGTGATTTTCCATAAATAGATAACGTAATTAGACTGGCAAGCAACTGGCGACACTGACCATATCCAATGGGTAATTAGTAATTACTTAATGACCTGTAAGTACTTAGGTCATTAAGTGTGACGACAACAGACGAATTAAAAGCTGCTTCAGACAGGAAAGTAGAAAGTCCAAGCGCCATGATAATGGAATGGTATTAGGGTAATGGGGTCTGATGGGTTGTGAATGGGTAATCTATGCCATTGTACTGTTTGGGTATGGGTATTCAATTAAATGAATGTAGGGCGACGCTGTTAAAACCTTAAACTACAAACAATTGTTTACTTTTTACGTACAGACAGCAAAGATGTTTACGTAACGCTGGTTTTTGCAGTAAATAAATACATTTTGATATACCTAAATTGTACGAAAATCTTTATTGAAAAAGAGTTTTCGTAAAGAAATTGCTAATATAAATAAAAAAATTGGATTAAATTCTCGATTCCGTTTTATTATGAACCCAAATAGCAATAGGCACATACTGTTCATAAGTTTGTTAACTGCGTTCTGTTCTCCTATTGTTGGATTGTTTCTAATGATAGGTTTTAAACGGGTAGATTCGGCTATTCCGGTCAAAGAATCAAATCAAGAACGAACGAAATATTAAACTTGTTATATCACTTTGTAACACATTCACTACTCGATATAACGAACAAGTCTTTGAAATGCAAATGCTTAAACAGACTAGCATAATATGAAGTTTTTTAGATCGTGTGAAAGAAAAAGTAGACGTTAAGTCGTACAAAATAGTGATCAAGTTTTATTACGTACAAGCTCGATGGCCCATTCGGTAGTGACCCTGCACCATGCGCCAAGAGTTGTGGGATCGATCCAAACAAACATTCGTGTGATGAATACTTGTGTTTGTTCTGTGTTAAGGTGTTATATCCAATATTTATGTATATATTTGTAATGCCACTGTTGATTCTGATATCGATTCCAATGACATTTTGATTTTTTATTTGGTAGGTATAAGAATAGACGTTAGAGTATTTTTCACACTCCTACCCCCCCACCATCCCATTTTTATAACGAGAACGGAGCAGTACGATGTTCACCGGATCAGGCAGTCTGCGCTAATATTTTAAAGGAGAAATATTTATTCGTTTGTATTGATCGCTCCGAAACTACTGGACCAATTTAAATAAAAAATTTACTAATAAAAAACTACATTATTAACAAGCAGCATAGGCTATATTTTATCCCCATGTTCCCACGGGAACAGGATCTACGCGAGTGAAACCGCGAGGTGCTGTCACATTATATATTTTCTAGGTAGGTACTAGCGGCACAAACATAATGAAACGCAAGCACACTGTGTAGGTGTCAGAATTAGTACGTTATTGTAATACAAAGCGGTCTTAATAAGACCACCTCTGTGAGAGCCAAATCCGCGGTGTACGTGACTTCCATAACGAATGTACTGCGCATTACTCGTAAGGGCTCGGTGAGAACATGTTTCATACTTAGACAACATGAAAACCCTATTCGTTAATACGAGTGTCCGTCATTCCAAGAAAAACGCTAAATAAAGTTATACTTAATTTACAGCACGCTCAAATACGTTGTTTTATATTCAAGTCATAGAATAAGTTACTCTCTAATATAAAATAAATACTAGGATAAGCGAATACACAACACGCATAAGGACTATAATAGAGTATAAATAAGCAGAAAGCAAATTCACAGATAAAAAATATCCTACTAATATTATAAACGCGAAAGTTCGTGAAAATGTATGGATATTTGTTACTCTTTCACCCAAAAACTTCTGATTGGAATTTAATGAAACTTTACAATAATATAGCTTATACACCCGAGTCACTTAAGCTATGTGTTTTATCGATGTACGACCCGAGCAAAGCCGCGGGCAGAAATGACAGTATAAACTTCTCAGTTAATTGTCACAATTGTCTTCCAGTTATGTTTTTATAATAAAAAATCTATCATGACAAACAATTTTAATTCTCTGCTCATACTATTCAAAACAATATTTATTTCCAAAACATAAGATCCTATTTCATCTCAGCTTCTGGGCAGGTTTAGGGTAATTAGCGTTGAACAAACTAGTCCATTCTGAATCACCTCTGTTAAACAAACGGACTACACGTGCAAATAGTAAATTTTCCACAACACTTGAACGCCGGAGCAATGCCGATTCATTCGTAAACATTTAGCAGACAGTTCCAAAAATGTTTCAGAAATCATCAAAGCGATTTGTCGAAGACTCTTTGAAAAATGGGAGACAAAATATTTGTGTTACAAGCTTAAGAAACTTTGGAAAACCAAAACTAACTAACTAACTAACTAAACTTCACGCCACTTCCCTAGCGGGGTAGGCAGAGAGAACCGAACGCCATATGGCACGATCCTTACACACCTCACTCGCCTCTTCAACATTCATAATCCTTTTCATACAAGCTCTACGATTTTTATGACTCCTAACATCACCTTCTTTTAATACACGACCAATCTGGTCGTGGTAGGTGAGCCTGGGCCTTCCGCGGCTCCTACATCCTTCCACATTCGCATTGTATATCTGTTTAGTCAATCTTTCGTCATCCATTCTTTCCACATGTCCGAACCACCGGAGCACCACAAGATGGAAAACCACAAGATACAAAAAAAATTATGCTTGTAAATAGTTGACGGCAATATTATTTAACCTATCGTATGTTGTACGTGAGCAACGCAAAAAACGGCAAAACTTATACGAGACGCCACACGTTCGAAGCCAGGTTAGACACCTTTACCACAAAGTTTACATAAACTCAATATATTTTCCATGACATTGTTCTTCCTCACCTTAACAAAAGCAAACGTAAATACGGATACTAGGCAACTTGACATTACTACTTACAACCGATGTTAGAATATCTAACTGATTTAGCTAATATTTGTTGGTATTACTATTGTCAATCTACTCCATAAGCCAGAGTCAATCAGATGCTACCTACACCCAGCAGTCTTATATTTTTTTTTTAATAATTTATCAAAGGTTTCTCTCAAAAACTTTTTAGCTACAAAAAATTACAGATATAGTTACAATGTGCTACATAAGTCGAGTGTTCCTTCGTGCATAAATATCCTTGATTTATTAGTCCGCGTAAAGGACTATATTCAGAAACTTTCTCACAGTAACGTCCTTGGGCCTGGCTAAAAGCCGAAACATGTGGCTAAAATTAGTTTACACTAATTACACATTCTCAGTCAAATATGGTACTACAAACTAAGCATTTCTAATCTAGTTCTAGCGTGTATCTTAAGCGCATGCAAATACCGGGTTATCATAAGATAATTTCTATGTTAAACAGACTCATTATGAGATACTCTCTAGCATATAAGCTGGGGCTGTTGATAAAGGAATATCGGATGCATAGTTTATGTTAAATTGATGGGGATATACACCTACATACGTCACAGTTGCTTTAAGTGGTATGACCGTATTGGGTCCACAAAATCTCAATTTTAACACGCCCGACAACCGCTTCCATATATGTTATAGTGACGTGAATGCTCGCTATATTCATACGCAGTATTATATTACTTTCAGATGAAATCGACGTTCGTCCATACGCAAAAATTAATGGTTGATTTGTCGTATTGTAAATTGTGGCAGTTCGGTGGTCGAAAGCTGCGACTTCTAAATATTTTCGTATACTCTTTTCTGTATTGTAGACATCGTATAAGAACAATTTAATGATGATGAACGATAAAATTATTAAGACCTGGGTGCTTTGCCAAATGCGCGCCAATGATTTCATAACGAACTTCGCTAACGCTCGTATCGCGCCATAGACTTATTCGGGTGGACAAATCGGGAACTAACTCCGAGTTCCGCACTATGGGTTCTTAGTAAACAAGTTTGTGGCGCGATACGAGCAATAGTGAAGTTCGTTGTGCGATCGCTGGCGCGCATTTGGCTAAGCACCCTGATCGCATGACAAAGAACATTTGCGTTTATGATAATTGTTAAAATAAGCAAAAACCTCTAGTTGTAGACCAAGCTTTGTTGTTGTTTGTCTGGAGCATTTAATTTATTATCTAGATGATACCTATATTCATTGCAAGTTGATAATATTTTTTTTTTTTTTTTTTTTTTTTTTACTTGGGGAACTCCCACGAGCCGTCACCCTCCGGACGGGGATCCAGAGGGCGGTGTGTCGGACTCGAACCGACTAAACCCCAAGGTGGCCTCCATCGGCGCAGTTCCGGAGGAGCCGGTATCCCCACTGTCGGGACTATACAACAACTCCTCCGGTAGTGCGCGTGCCGCGCTGCGCGGCTCACCTCGCGCGGCGGTGGTCGATGCTGTGCAGCCCACGCCATCAGTCGTCGGATGCACAGCACCGAGCACGCGCGCGCGTCGAGACATGCCAGGCCACCCAGCATGTCTCAACTACTCCGCCCAGGATTCAGACGCCGATCGTCCCCGAGACCGGCGTCGTGGGCCCACTCTCGCGCTGTGCCCTCTGCTAAGTCAGAGGGCACGCGGAGAGCGTCTCGCCAGAGGGGGCCGCCTTCCACCCGGCGACCCAAATTGAGGGCAGAGCCCTGTCGTCGCGGAGGGAGAGCATCGAGACGCTCAATCCCTCCGCGACCCACCACGACGCGACCCAGCGCGCCCCTGTCGGGTTGCCGAGGATAGGGAGGCGAGCAACGAAAACACTCCGCTCCTCCTCTTCCTCGGCAACCCTGGTCCGGCTGCGGAGGTTACAGCCGGACCGCCGCAACTGCCCGTATGCCATTTGTGCAGTCGCGGCTCACCTCGGGGTCCCTCTTCGCTTCAGCCCTGCCATGGCAGGGCCTACTGAGCCCCCCCGGTACGACAAACCGAGGACCCCGGCGGGGGGGAAGTTGATAATATTCTCCTAACGTGTGTTAACCACCATTTTATTCACGTACCGTAATGTGATCTCGGCCACACAAGTACAGTTCTACTATATTTGAAGTCGACTTGATTCACTTGGAATTCATTGAATACGAATGGTAGGTTGCGTTCATATCAGATTGCTCACAAAGTATGTAATTCAATACTCCCATTGTACCATATAAAGTCTGTTCGAAGATTCTCTTGGATATAGCTTGTGGGCAAAGTTTTCCATTTTAATATCTTAATCCAAGACATTGTGGAATCGTTCTCATTCATTATTAATGTTTCGCTTTAAAATGTAAGCTGTTGCAAGGGAACAGATTTTTAATAAGTACGGTAGTGATCTACAGATATGATTGTAAATTCTCACAGCAAATCTTCAATATATAACTACACTATATAGTTTTGTTTCGTTAAAAAATCTAAAGTAAAATAGTCGATATATTGCCTTCAGTTTAAATGTAAGGCACGTTTCTCTAAATAAAGGAATTTGGCAAACAAAGTCAAAACGGAGGCTTATGCATTTAGCGATATACGTAGAGATATATGTTGTATGCTTTATCGTAAATCCGATTAATTAGATTTTAATACAGCGCCAACCGATTTGTTATTATACTTACATACATACATAATGACACGCCTTTTTCCATGGGGATAGGGAGAGATCACGTACTTCCATTTGCTCCGATCCTGACATACCTTTCGCTTCTTAATATTATTATTTTGTTATTACAATCCGAGTAAAATTTGATTGTTAAAAACTTTTACTCAATCGGTTAGAATCGAGTTAATACTGAAGATTTTAATTGGATTGTCTTGACTTGATTGTCTAGACTTCTTAGTCTGCAAGGCTATGGCAAATCGCGAGCTCTTCGAGAGATTTAAAACAATTAGTATTAGACTAGGATTTTATAATGATTTATAGAAATTGTTAAAATAACCATTCAGCTAGTAGTGATGAAAGATTTCATATTCCGTGACGCTTTTGAACACTATTTATAGGATTATTAGGTCAATGTCGTTGTGTCAAATCCATTAACCAATTCACAAAATAGTCGAGCCATGAATGAAAGTCAACAAATATAAAATTTATTTTTAGCATTGCAATCGGATACACACATGGATATCCATTCAAAGACGATAAACAAATTTCGTAATCTTGTTCGTTTGTAAAAAATTTTTTTTTTAAACAACATTCTTATGTCTATGTTAAATTGGGGCGGTGGTAGCTCAATGGTAAGAACTCGTGCCTCATATGATAGAGGTGCGGGTTCAATCACGAGCATAATACTAACTATTCAGGGAGGGAAAACTTCGCAATGAAGCCACATCCAAAATAACTATAAATTTAGTAACCATGATCCAATTTGTCTGGTTGCCCTATCGGGTGACGAGGTTAGATAGGCAGCCGCTTCTATGTACCCGGACTCGCTAAATCAGTATTTAATACTAATATTATAAAGCTGAAGAGTTTGTTTGTTTATTTGTTTACTTGAACGCGCTAATCTCAGGAACTACCGGTCCGATTTGCAAAATAATTTCAGTGTTAGATAGCCCATTTATCGTGGAAGGCTATAGGCTATAACATTAACCATAAACAAGGGTGTAACCGCGGGCACAGCAAGTCCCGGTTTGGGCGGACTCAGACTAACTAACTAACTAAACATCTCGCCACTTCGGTTCGGTTCTCTCTGCCTACCCCCCAGAGCAGTGCTTCTCAAACTTTTTATGCTATGGAACCCTTTTAGGAAGTGGAGTATTTGACGGGACCCTAGAACAGCGCGAGCGGCAGTGCGAGGGGGGGGGGGGGGGGGGGGTGTAATAATCGACTTTTAACGGATTTTCCCCCAGGAGTTATGATATTTATGATCAGTACCAATTTTCGTGGAACCCCCAGAAAGGCTTCACGGAACCCCAGGGTTCCGCGGAACACACATTGAGTATAGCTGCCCCAGAGTAACTACGGGACATAATATTAGGTATAGGTTGAATCTTTCACTTCATTGACGCACATTTTTGTTTTGATAACTAAACTAACTGTTTCGCTGATTATCAAAACAGTTAGGAATGACGTAGGACACATAATATTGCATACAGTATGTTGCATAAGAATCATCAGAAATTATGTGCATGTGTCAAATGTGCTCGCACGCACATTCTTATAAGATAAGCTGGGGCTACAAAATGAGCGGGAAGATAACTGATTAAAATGTGTTTTATTTTAATAATTGTTTAGTATTAAGCAATTATTAATTGCGGATGGTATGATATATGTGTATGTATATATACACATGCACATTCAGCCAAAAAATAAGTTAAGTTGGTTAGTCGGAAATATGTGAAAAAGTAATCACAAGTGGCTAACTCGTCGTCGCCGTCATAATCACATACCCAATTTACCATAAGACCCATGTCTGTTGTGTTGTGTTAAGTTAAGTAGATATTCAAAAGTTAATTTCAAGTAAACTTTTCATAAATTTTCGGTTGAAGTGATTTAAATTTTGTCATTGTTGCTACATTTTTTTCTGCGTGATATGATTTCAAATATACCTACTTATATACAAAATCTAAATAATTTACAAAATATATTTATACAATTTTTTAATAGATGTGACCTGTGTCATAAATTCTGTAGGCACTCAATAGAGTTATTGTGTTTAATTGATTAACTATCGTAAACGAATTAAAAAAACAACCAGCAAAAAAAAACAGTTGACCGGGGCCTTTAAAATAATATAATACATTAACTCTGTTTTAATAATATGTTGGGCATGGTATATAATATGTTAAATTATATAATATACCTTGCCTAGCATATCATAAAACGCGATTAATAGTGTACTCGTTAAGTCTTGATTGTGTAGGGCGACGAGCCAGCCACTTGTCCATACTTTTTACAACGTTCCATCCAATCTACTAAACTTTTACTGTTTTTTAAACTCTGCTTACCCCTTCGGGTACAGGGGGCATGATGAAGTATATAAAGGTACTCGTAGTACTAAAATATGGATAATGATCTCCGCTCGCTGTCAAGCCGCAGACACACACGCGCAAACGGTGTTTTCTCGCGAGTCCACACTTGCGGGGTCGTGACGCAAATAACCTCGCTGCGCGTGCGCTTTCACCACTTTCGATAAATACCTAAATATCTGGGTGACCGCCGATCGATTCGACTAAAAGGATATTGCGGCACAAATCCGATTCGGTCCTTTAATTCACCATCACCATGTTGATGACGGCTTTCACTTAAATAAATTCTCCAGACTGACTTCTCCATAATGCCCTAGTTCTAAAGTAAGCTTATCAGCTTGTACTATGGATATATAATGTCCTCCTAACCGATATCGGTCACGGCGGCTAATCTCAACGAGGATTAGCCATCTGCGCAGGAGATATTATAGTGCACAAGTGTGTGCGCAAACACAGGTGCACTCTCTATTCCTTCACTTTCATAGTCCGGTAAGACGGAAATTCGACATGATTTCAATATTGATATACCCAGCCACAAATTTTGAGCCAACCCGGGATTAGAACCCGGGACCTCTTGGTCTTTAGGCGGCGCATGCTACCACTAGACCAACGAGGCAGTCAAAATATGACTAAATAATAAACTATACTATTGATACTAGATGAACGGATAGACATACTCAAATAAGTTTATAAACATCGATGACCCGAGTACAAATGTCCATGTTCATCGTTAGATCCATGTTGATGTTTGACGACATGAAATATTCTAATCCTACTTAAAGATATAATTTCTGTTGACGACATATATCGTCATGAAATGTGCAATATAAAAAACTATATACTATTCTATAAATGATTATCAATTGCTTAAAATAAATAAATAAATATCAGACTACATCAAATACATTGATCTGACTCTGAGGTAAAGTAGCTTAAGCACTTGTGTTGCGGGTATCAGAAAAAACAATTATTATCACCCAGGATATTAACACCCAGACACAGAACAAACACAAGTATTCATCATACGAATATGTGTCCTGGGTGGGAATCAAACCCACAACTCTTGGTGCACGGGGCAGGGCCACTACGGAATGCACCATCGAGCTTGTCAAAAATAACATATTACAATTCTTAAGGATTTAGGTATAATTATGAAGTAAGTATCTAATGGTCTCCTGTCTGGAGATAATGAGGCTTTTGCTTTGTAAATTGTAACAGTATAATACAAAAAAAATATGTAAGAAATTACTAAAATAATACTATAGTAGGTATATTACTTTCAACAGTAATGGGTTACATATAATTGTATTATCGTAGAAGATATAATTAATTATGTTTAAATAATAACCGTTTAGGTATTTTGTAGAATTGCATCGTGACGTATCATTCAATAAGTATCAGAAAGCAATTAACCCACAAGATTAACCCAATTACAACAGGATTCTGATTACACTACCAAGTAACGGATAATTAGTTTGTGTAAGTGTTAACTAATGTCAACTGTGAAAACCCTGCAAATTGGAGAAAATTCTGCATTTTCAAGAAAAAAAGGTTTTTGCAGCATCTTTTCTTTTCAATTTTTTTTTTAAATACTAATTAAACATTTAAATGTTAAAATGCGAGTGAGGTGTATAAGAATCGGGTGTGATATGGCACTTGGTACTCTCTCCTACCCCGAATTCACATTAAGAGAGTTCCCCGCTAGAGAAGTGGCGTGAAGTTTAATTAGTTTTAGTTCTTTTAAACTGATCATCTAAATTATACAATTCTGGAATGTTTACAGCAATTAAATGTATTCCGTCTCCTAGTCATGTGATCCATTTCAGGATCATTCCCCAATTGTAAAAAATAAAAAGAGGTTTTTTGGGTAATCCACACACAACGAATGTTTGAGCCCGATCTACAAAATGTAATCTCTTTATTATTATAAACAAAGCCAACACAATAAGATACTAGACCGTGGGAACACGCCCTTCAGCTCAAAACCTCTATCACTTCCTACACCATACCTGTCTCAAATTAAACCGCATAAAGATCTTAAACCAACACGCATAATTTAATACAAAATTACCCTCCGTACAATTTATGCTATCGACCTTAACGAAATGGCTTATTTCAAAAGATTTAAGATATGATCTTCAACGCAAATGTTGCAAGCTGACATTTAAGTTTTGTTTTGTTGACCACTGGCTCTGCATCTCATTTAAGAACCACCATAACTTTAATTTTAAGATAAGTGTGATATTTCACATAAACAAGAAGCAATGAGTATATAAAAAATATTTACAAAGAAAATAAATATCAACAGTGCTCTGGACATTTCACATGGATGATTATTTTAATTTAAAATAATTTACTTTTTTTTTTATATTTGAATATGGTAAAAACTGCTTTATGGTAATAGAATTTTAAACCATTCCAAGACAAACAGCCTTTACATCATTGAAAGTAATTATATTATAAGTAATATTTAAAAATAGCTCGACTTACTCTACTTATTCCTACACCAGTAACTTTATAATATACTAGGTATGTCCGTGGTTTTACCTGCGTTTATGGTTAATGTTACAGCATTTAGCCTTCCAGGGTAAGTGGGCTATCTAACATTGAAAGAATTTTTCAAATCGCAACAGTAGTTCCTGACACTTCAAGCAAACAAACAACCTCTTCAGCTTTCTATGATTATTATATATACCTAATTACCGTACCTGGACAAATAGAAACCCGAGTTCAATCCCCTTTATGCAAAATGTTTATCTTAGCTGTCTTGAATCTATCAACATAATAAGTACGCAGGAAATGCATAAATAATATTTAAGTATTTATATCATTTCATGTCTAACATTTGGCCCCACTTTAACGTCCCATTTCCGTCGACTTAGAAACCAATATCATATGATTTTACATACCATACACAAGCAAAGTAAACAACTATTCAGCAAATATATTAATTAACTATACAACTCAAAGATTTTTTCAATTCGGATCAGTAGTTCCTGAGATTAGCGCGTTTAACAAAACAAACAATATCTTCAGCTTTATACATTAGTATAGCAATATATCCACTTGACAATAATAACTAAGTCCAAAATCCGGTTCTAGCTCCAAATAAACATTGACCCATAACATTGGATACGAAATTTGCAGTGTTCATTTTATCGGTCTGGAAAATTCCCTAAAATACGTGAAAAAATGTAACTTTCCTACGTACGAAATAAGGTCCGTTTTCCAGGGACAGCTTGTATCGAATATGGACCAGGCATGGCAGAGGTTATCACAACAGAGATTATTTGCAGACACATTGCATAATAGTCTAGTGCAGGGGTCGCGAACCTTTTTAAACAGACATGCTAATGTTTCAAAATGTTAAAAAAAAAAACGATTGTACGTTTTTTTTTTTCAAGGGACAGGAGATGCGATAGACGTGAATGTTATTGTCAGTATTTGTTGATAAATTTTCGATCTCAAAGAAAATGCGTACCTATCGTTTTGTATTACATGCCACCTATGGCACGCGTGGCAATGGTTACCCATCCCTGGTCTAGTGACTCCCTTGCTACTTAATTTATTTCGTGCGATTCAATATTGTTTTAGTCGAAGGTTATTTTTATCTCTCCGGATGTGCAGGCCTTCTATTTGAAGTGTTTCGCAAATGAGATGTTATCAAACATTTAAATTCGGCACCTCGATGTGGTACTTGGCAGTAATTTTTTTGAGCAGTAACTATGCAAGCCAAATATTTTGTAAGCACTTATACATTTGACATTGACAATTTGATTTGTTACGGAGAGACTATATTAATATAGTATTTCGGAGATTTATCAATTTTTCTGGTATAAAAAGCAATCTATGTCCTTTCTTAGGCGTAAACTTCTGACATATCTCTTAAGCGGTACATGCGTCAAAGCGTAACAAGTTGACAAACGGACAATTTTCCAATAATTTTACCATTTCACATAATATTGGTTAGGACATTCTGTGTTATTAAACTAAGCTGTAGGTATTATGATTTGTATTTACTCTGCATGGATGGAAAATACTGTATATAAATAGGTATTCGAATGTCCGTATATATATTTATTACCAACATAAATGGAAGTCATAATAAAAATAAAGGAAATTAGGAATTATTAATTTTAATTTAGGTTAAAACTATATGAAAATTGATTTCATATATTATAAAAAGTAAGTTCTTTTCCGCTTTTCTTTATCTCGTTTTCAACCTCAATTAAAATTAGCCTAGCTTCAAAATGATCTAGAGTCCCCGTAAAGGCCTTAGATAAAGATTATTTTACCTATTGCAATAAAAACGAAGGTTATTTACTTATATAAGAAATATTTAAGACATAAAAATATGGAACGAGAAATATTTAAACAAAGGACTTGCTGTTCTATTTTGCTATGTCAACATAACAGTGTTTGATTAATGCACGTAAATAAATGAGTAAAAAACATTTATTGCTTATTTACTGCTTGTTGCAGCTCAAAGCTGCTCTCTGAAATGGCTAGACAGGGCTTTCATTAGCAGATAACTGATGCTATAAGAACTAATACTCGTATATATATTATATGTTATATAGTATATAACTTATATATAGTAGGACACATATCATAAAAAAAAAAATAAGATTAGTGACTCTGTTTACTAAAATCAAAATCCGAATTGTTAGATTTCACGCGAACTAAGTCGAGGATACTTTTTTTATTAATTACAGTAGTTTTTACCTAATAGACACTTCATTTATATAGCATGTGATTGTAATATATATTTTATTCATATATTCTCTACATCAGTCTATAAAATGTGGAGCACGCTGTCTCACGGTCATTGGGTCATTGTACCCAGTTTCAAAAGTCTAATGTGAAATTATTAATTGCGATTATGATTGAGCATTTGCGTATTATTTTGATCAATAGTTACACAGTGATCTGGCCCGTAATTATCAGGGCTGCCACCCGTAAGACATTTAAATAATTTTATTTAGTGTCAGCATGAACTTTATAAAAAAATATTATACAATACGTAAGTGTAGATGTCTAAAAAAGGTACTAACAAATTTGTCTACGATAGGTTACGACGATGAATAGAATATACTGTATAAGAATATTACAGTTTCTATTATTAACATCTATTTATATTATTGTTCTACATCCATAAAAAGATTATGTTATGTTCGTATTTCTTCTGGGTTTATTGATAAAATTAATTAAAAAATTATGCTATTTTATGACTATATTCTTTATTCTTACTCTTTTTATTTATTTATGTTTAGATTCTTCTGGACTTCTTTTTTTTCTGAATCTCTACCAAGGACCTTTGTATATTACACTTCAGAGGTAAAGATAACATTAGTATAAAACTCGCTTCCAAAATTAATCGCCGCGTGTACTAAACTGACCATTTTAATCTTACGAAAAAAAACAATGATGAAAAATCCAAGAAGAAAATCTCTTAACAAATGCTAATTTAAGCCGTGACCTTTCTTGATTTTCTGGGCTTTTGTATTTTGTTTAAACAAATTTTACACTTAGTGGCATTAAAACATTTGAATTTGAATTTCCGTTCACAGCCCTACGGTTAAGTAGTATTAATTTCACCGCTGTAGGTATTCGGTTTCGCAAAGCAATAACTGGTCGGGGTTCGTTCATTCATGCCGTAATGTCAAGCCAATTCCACCGTTAATAAATCGCAAAGTAGTTTATTGGACGAAAGATTGCGTTTAACACCCAATTTATCGAAAACGATTTTTGCAAGCACGAGTAAAGTGCATAAGTAAAAGTAGTTTAAGTAAGTTATTACCAATTATGCGTGGCAGTGGTAATGTTGGGTTAATTGAGCTGGCTTTCGAAAGTTCAATTGGCGACGTTGGAACCAGAGTGAACTAAGTGACATTTTTGGCAAAAGTAGTTTTTTTACATAATTGCAAAGAAAGTCATAATTATTTCAGGCCACACTGATCTAAGTGTTTCCCAGTATTTTTTCATTAAGAAATGGGAACAATGTCACTAATCATTCTGGTTCCAACGTCGTCAATAGGGATTATGACTGCATTAAAAAACTATAATTCTATTTAATCCGTCAGATAGATTATACAAAAATACTAGACACATATTTTTCGCTTTATCAAATTAACAAAATTTCACAAAGATAAAGAGCTTAAAAGTTTTGAAGTGAGGGCTTGCGATGTCACTATTTAGTAAAAATTTTGCTAAAGCGTGACGTCACGCGCAACTTGAATGCAATGTACTTTCGTCAATATTTGTTTAATAAATAAATAAATACGTGTTAAGTATTTATTTATAATCTAATTGATGGACTAAACAGATTTTTTTAGTAATCTTGCATATTGTTGACGTTGTGGGAAGAAGTGGAGCAAGAAAGGACAAGGAAGTACCGGGTTTTGAATTTTGAGTTCAGACTTTCCAATTACATAGGTTATTGGTTGGTGAGTATGGGTTCTATATATTTTGTACGTCTTTCTTTATTTATCTTACGCATCTGCATTCAATACAATTGAGAGTGTCTATGTTTGTGCTGTCCCAAATATTATTAATTTGTAATTCGATTTTAATTAATTAATGTAATTCAATTATTGTAATTGGCATCTGCCGTTTAATTTGAATTAAAATAAATAAATAAATAAATAAATAAATAAATACTTAAAACAGATCGAGTATATGAAAAGAGACTGGTCTATTTTGGAACAGTTGGTTTGATGAAAAGAAAAATTAAGAGAGTGATAAGTAAAAATATTAGCGAGAGAGAAAGACAGTGACTATAGAAGATGTAGATGGATTTTATGAAAGACTAGCAGCGCCACGGGGTTTTACCCGCGTAGCTTCCGTTCCCGTATAAATACGGGGATAAAATATAGCCTATGTTACTCGCTAATTAAGTAGCGTTCTATTGGTGAAAGATTTTTTTAAATTGGTCCACTAGTTTCGGAGCCTATTCAATACAAATAAACAAACAATCAATCATTCCTCTTTATAATAGAAGTATCATATCTAATACAATAAAATAGCAGTGGGTAACTCGATGACTACTTCTGGAGAGTAATGAAAGAGAAAAATACAATAGGTCTCCTAAGAAATATAGTACTTATAGAATAAAAAACATTGCCCAAGATTGGTTACCCGATCTATTTTAAACCACTTCTTAATTACTTACTAGCGAACTGCGTAGTATTGTTTTACAAGAGACACTGACGCATTTCCACAAAGTACAAATAAGTACGGTGGACAGTTCATTAAGAATGTTTTATGACCCATTAATATTGTTCCTTTGATGTTTCGATACAACATTTCATCGCGCTCGTAATCTCTGAAGGCAGTTTCATATGAGCATATTGCATAATGACACTTCAAAAGCTTTGCCTTTCGTCTGTACAGGCCAGATTTGAATAAAATACGTTACATCCCGTTCTGTCCCTTATGAGGTAAGGGTCACCTCAATCCATTTGCAAAGATTATGGTTTAGACTTGAGAAAACGTTGACTGGCCCGTTGGTCAAGTGTTCAGAGACCCTGGCTACGAAACCAAGGGTTGCGGGTTAGAATCCAGCTAAGAGCAAATGTTTCGTGTGATGAACATGGACGTGGAAACGTGTTTAAGTATATCTATTCATTCACTTTTTTCCGTTTTCGTTCAGCTTAGTTTGTAACTAGGAAATTGGTGTGTCAGTCTAAAGAAGAAGAATTTATTAAGAAGAAAAAGTGTGAAATTGTTTATTTTTTGAAAGGCAGTCTTACTAAACATATTTTTAAGTAACTAAGCTTAAGCAATAATATATGTTTCGCATAATAAATCTCTTCCAATCCAAAGATGTGATTG
This sequence comes from Glyphodes perspectalis, assembly GCA_951394215.1. NCBI lineage: Eukaryota > Metazoa > Arthropoda > Insecta > Lepidoptera > Crambidae > Glyphodes > Glyphodes perspectalis. The sequence goes on along the minus strand of OX596211.1, from coordinate 12,736,238 downwards.
AATATGTCGATAATAATCAAAGAAGACTTTTAAATAAGTTCAAGGTTCGGGGCCGACATCCATCGCAATCGTTCGCACCGTAATTAAAACATTCCTTCCACGACCTACACTCACTTTAAGAGCACAAAAACCTGCGCCCACGCACACTTCAATTACAAATCATTATTTGAGCATCTAATTATGATTAAACAAAAGATAAACTTCGTCTAACCGCCCACTATTGTTTTACTGATAATAATAGATGCCATTTGTGACAAATATAGCGGGTTATGCATATCCGATATTCCAAATAGGGGTCACGATGGAACCGAATTCAAGGACATCCACATTTTTAAATGCTTCAAGTCAATAGACTAAAATATTGCTTCATAAAAAGAGCAGGCCTCAAATTAATACTAAAGATAAACAATCCTTTGTGTAACGCAAATATGGACTCTAAAGTTGTCAAAAATAGGTAAAATGTATTAAAATAGAGCAGAGGTTCCCAAACTGTGCGCCGCGGCGCCCTGGTGCGCCATAGATAATATAGAAGGGCGCCGTGACATGCGCATAGAGGAGCACCTCTTTACTGTTTTTTGGCAGCTATATCTTACATGGTAAATTAGTATGATATAATGAGCTTTTAGACACAAGACCTGAATTTTTATTAATACACGACTAATCTGGCCCAGGCTTACCTACCACACCCAGATTGGTCGTGTATGTAGAAGGTGATGTTAGGAGTCATAAAAACCGCAGAGCTTGTATGAAAAGGATCATGAATGTTGAAGAGGCGAGTGAGATTTGTAAGGATCGTGCCATATGGCGTTCGGTTCTCTCTGCCTACCCCGCTAGGGAAGAGGCGTGAAGTTTAGTTAGTTAGTACCTGAATTTTTCAAGGAATACCTTTCAGCGCTCAATGAATACATTACCGAAGTAAACGTTGAAAAACTCACATTAATCCAAAATCTTTTCCATGCTCAAAAACCATTTAGTATCATCCTTTATATTTTGTAAGCTGAGTTCGGGGCGCCGGGACAAAATAATAATCTTGCAAGTGCGCCGCGGTCTGATAAAGTTTGGGAACTCCTGAAATGGAGGAGCCATATAGAAAGGTATGAAGTGGGAAAATATGTGCTCAAAATAAACGTTCATTATTCATTTTATGTATTTTAATGAGATGCCTAGTTACAGTTCATCACGCGAACAACATGCCAATATCACATGTACACTTTCGGAATAATAGGGCTTAAAATAAAATGGAATTTCATTGAATGCTGTAAGTCCTACAATTTATCACAAACTACCATTACACGTAGTATTTATTGCTCTGAATGTAAGCTGACAATTAGATAGAATCTATTAGACGCAATTGTAAAGCAGTTATGATAAAAATCTTAGTCGACTGTACTGATAAACATAACATCAGCAGAAATAATTCTTTATACGTATTGCTCGTTCTGAAAACTAGTGAGTTTTTCAATTATGATTTTGATGACTACTGAACGAAATACAATAATGAGAGGAACGAACGTAATGGAAATAAAATCTTTGTTCATCGTTTTCACCAAACTGTATAGTATTTTAATTTTAACTAATTTTGTCTGCGGTTGTCCGATCTTTTTTTGCACTGTATACCTATATTTCGAAATGAACAATATGGTAGCCTTCCTTACGTTTAAACTTTTGAGCAGGTACTAAATTTCATCACGATAGGCTAGGTGGCAATACGCAGGTAACGTATACGCAGGTCCTCTGTGGTCTGGAGTTAATTTTGCATTTATAACACTGGAATTAGAATGGTATTGTGTAGTATAAATTAACATACATACATACATAACATCACGCCTACAATCCCCGAAGGGGTAGGCAGAGTCAAAAGGGCAGCAGGCCCCTTTAACCACATTCAGCCAAAAACAAAACTGCTGGGTTAGATGGAAAATTGTGAAAAAGTAGTGACAAGTGGCTAATGGTGGTGGTGGTGGCACATACCCAAAACCCCATATACCATTAGTCGCCTTTTACGACATGCTAAGCAAGAAACACAGTTGGCACATTCTTTTTAAGTCCCAGACCAACATGGATAGTATAAATTTGATCTGTAATATTGCCTAATCAGTGCCTTTTTAACAAGAGTCTACAGAACTGTACAATCGACAAAAATACAACAACTCTAAGTCACCTTTCCAATACTATATAACTACATCACGATCACAAATTCAATCCTAACTACAATTTTGTCCTATATGTCTGTATATATTACCTAACTGTTTTCATTATATTTTTAGTTAATATATATATTTTTTTAATTTTAAGCAGCTTATCTCAAGTGGAAATGGCCTTCCCAATGTAACTGTCTGCCCACACGCAGGAGATAAGTTAGAGGACATTTTATCACGTGATAATTAAAAGTCGTTACACTTTATAGTTTTAGTAAGTGTCCATTAATATTGGTTAGAATATCCAAGGAGGTTGTCAACAACTATCATTTAATTAATAAAAAAAATATAAAGTGAAATTAATTATATTATATCTTGGGGTATACGAACGCTGGAAAAACACTTTAATTTAAGTGAGTTTGTGCATTCATTTCTTACTCGACGTCCTAACATATTATGTATGTCAGAACCATACAATCTAATACATATAACCGACGTACTATTTAGAAATGTTTTCACTCTAAAAAGTACGGTTTCTGAGTGATAAAAAATCTTCATTAACAAATGAAGTTGTCGAAAAAATCAGTACCTAAATATATTGGTTATCTATTATTTTTGCAGTGACAAAACGCGAGTCATGGGACACTATCGATTTTTTATTGTAATTCCCCTATCACTTTTTTGATATAAACAAGTCGTATCTAGGAATTATTCAGTACCCGTATAAAAACAATTGGTATCAAAGTGGTGTTAGCTTAATGGCAAGGACACGCATCACGTATAGGGTGTTAATTCGAATCCGGACACGCACTTGTGGATTCTTAGAGAATAATTAGGGAGGATTGGTTTATTCTACTACCCTCACTGCACATTAAAATAACCATGGATGTATGGTAGCTCAATGGTAAGGATACGCGCCCCTTAACCGAGGAGTGCGGGTTCAAACCCGGCCACGTACGGTGGATTTTTCAAATCTATTTACGTATTTATACCACTAGCTCGTGAGGGAAACATCGTGATGAGACCTGCAAATTCAAACAATTTTGGATTTGTAATCATGATTTAAAAATGGTCTGGTTCCTCTATCTTATGTTTACGAAGGTCAGATCGGCAGTCGCTTCAATGTAATTACCAGACTCGCTAAATCCTGGATCATGGTCTAAGCAGACCCCGTCTAAGCACGGGACATAACGCTAGGAAGATGATGTATTAAATACCCATGATCCATATGTCAGATTCCCTTAGGAGAAATAAAGTTAAATAGCAGTTGATTTAATGCATAGAAGCAACATTCCGAACCGGTGGTAGATTCATATCATTAGTTGATTTTCTTGTTGAATTGACGATTTATATATTTATATTTATACTTTTTTTTGACTTTGACTTTGCATACCAGACTTGTTACGTTCAAAGTCATGTTCCAAGCGAATCAACCATAAGCCGGTCAACGCTCGGAATGATGACGAAAATAGTAGGTAACAAAACGTTTCGACAAAACTATAATTGGGAATATTTGAACTAGCAGCATTCAATCCAATTGTCTACAATTGACACAAGTGGCGTGAGAAAAATATTTTAAAGACAATAGACATAAATATGCACAGTTTTAATAGCATATTTGTCTTTTTAATATGATCTATTGATATGATATCAATCATTTTCAGTAGCTTTTTCATATATTATCGTTAAATTTTATAAAAATTCAAAAAATAATTAAAAAAAATTACCTTTTATGTATATGCCATATCAATTCGCATCCCCTCCAAACTTATTTCTTGCTTATTTAACACACTAAAATAGTTTAAATAATAGAGAAATAAATGAATTCCCCAGACTGATACACCAATTCCCTAATTCTAAACTAAGCTATAAACTTGTGCAACGGATAGACATACTTAAATACGTGAATAAACATCCATGACTCGAGTACAAAATGTCCATGTTCATCACACTCAACATTTGCCCTTACCGGATTTCGAACCCGAGACTCTCGCTTTCGTAGCCAGGGTCTCTGACCACTCGACCAACGGACCAACGGGCCTGTCAGTTTGTACGCAAATTTCCCAAATTGTTGACACAACACATACCTAAATAGTATTGACGTAGTACGCAAGTAAAGTCTATTGTTAACAAAAATCTGTTACGCAAACACGATTGCAATGTAAAAAAGTGGTATTAAGGGGCACAAAAATTCTAGTAGCAGAAAACAACGAAATATTGCGTCATATTACAAATGCATTACCGTAATACCTAGGTGCATTGTCTATGCGCATGCAATGCCCTAAAAAAATACGAATAAATTTCTGACCGTTTAGATGTTGAATTTGAGAATATATCGTTCTACATACTTACCTATAGTGATATTCGGGATAATAAAATATTCTACGTCCTGATGATGTGATGAGTATTATGTTAGTAGATGGAGAGGAAGAGGAAGGCCAAATAAGAGATGGATGGATTGTGTGAAAGATGATATGAGTGAAATGGGAGTGGAGAGCTTGATGACGGCTGACTGGAACGTATGGAAGAGGAAGACATGCTGCGCCGACCCCAGATGAACTGGGAGAAGGGCAAGAGGATGATGATTAAATATTCTACGTCCTTTCCTACGCTTACGGCGCAGTAAAACTCATCACAATCGGACTAGTGGTTTAGACGTGTAAACAGATAGTTACTCTTACGTCTTTATATTATTACAAGGTAAGTCGTCGCTTCTGTCTGTTCGCTTAAGTTTTTTTAAACTACACAAGGGCAGTGGCGTAGCTACCCAGGGGCAAGGCGGGGCAGTGCCCCGGGGCCCTAAGCTTGGGGGGGCCCTAAAACCTGATAAGCACACCTCTTCATTTGAGTTTAATTTGACTCTGTCTAATGTAGGAAGAAAAATGTTAGTGCCCTCCCTGCAGTAGGGGGGCCCTAGTTTCTTTTTTGCCCCGGGGCCCTTTGTCACCTAGCTACGCCACTGCGCAAGGGATTTTGATGCGGTTTCCGCCAATAGATATAACCCCTTTTAAATTTTTCATGGAACAGCTAGTTCCTGTATATCTGCAACATTGATATTTTTTTAATTCATGTTGTATACATATATGTATTGATACAAACCACAGGAAAACTTCAACTCCCTCTATAGGTAAATATTAACAACAGAGTTATAATTAATTTATAGTTAAAACATAATCAACAATTTAATACCGAAATAGAACACTTCAAAGCATTTAGATAAATGTTCCAATGACGTAACAATGTCATTAAAAGTATCGATTACATTAGAACACGTACCGTATGACGTCACATGACACCGTTCAACTATAACGATGCACAATTAAAATGCTTTAATAATATAGGAAATTAATTAACGACGTGACAAAATCAATAAAGCTATTATTATATGACGTACTTTGTGTAACAATTAAGTGATAGGTAATAAAGATAAAGATAATTAAATTAATTATTATAGACCTAACTTTGTTACTCATACAAATTAGAATCTATATTAAAATATTTTACAAAATCTAAATTAGGTCGGCAATTGAGATAAAAAGTATTGTAGGTAATTAGTTATTTGCAATATTATTTATATGAATTAAATATATAGTAATGAATTATATTAAGTATATAAAATATACGAATGAATAGGCTCTTTAGCCTATTCATTCATATAATTAATATACTCGATATACATTTTGACTCCTTTCCCGGAATTAAGTATACGTCAAGCCTACTGTTCTCGTTAACTTCATAAAGCAATTTTGTATTTTAATGGACGTACATACACGGCAGATGAATAAACAACGTACGACAATTTAACAAGACCATGTGATGTTATTCACTTCATACATAATACATGGACGTGTATTTGCGTTCACGCTCCGCCAAATAAAACGCATGACAAACATTCAACTGAAATGAAGGAATGATGCGAAAGAGAAACTTCTTTGCAACTTCATTAACAGTTTGAATTTTTTTTTTATTATTCCTCGACTTTTAGAATTTTCCATACGCCCCATAAGGTAATTCATTATTTTGCTTTATACTATACTAATACTAATATTATAAAGCTGAAGAATTTTTTTGTTTGTTTGCTTGAACGCGCTAATCTTAGAAACTACTGGTGCGATTCGAAAAATTATTTTAGTGTTAGATAGCCCATTTATCGAGGAAGGCTATAGGCTATAACATTAACCGTAAACGCGGGTGAAACCGCGGGCACAGCTAGTGATATTATATAATACAATTACGGACATACTACTCGCAAATCCCAAAAGCATAGGTAGAGTGAAATGAGTAACAAGCTCATTTACACAACTTTTAGTTAACCATAATACAAAAAATGTTTTTCTTTTCTGTTCTCATCAATAAATGAGACCACGTAAATTTTGGCAACGTCGCAAAACAAAGAGAAGAGAAAGAAACTAAGCATTAATTAACAGTGCAATACATGTGTAATTATATGTAATATCCACAAACCAGTCAACATAATAAAAATGAGTGGAGAAACCTAATCCCAAACAAGATTTAGTTTCTAATTAAAATCCCTCCTTTTTTGCAACTATCACCTTCCGTAATGGCAGACATTAGGCAAACACCAAATTGTAGCGTTAAAAGAAACAGGTATTCAGAATATTAATGAATGAGTCAAATAATTGTATCATTGTGGAATAGCAAGCCCCTATCTAGTAAGAACATAATGTGACAAGTGCAGTGCCGACAGATTGGCTTGTGACGGACAGACAGACACACGACAGTTATACGACGACGTTGAGTATATTTACGACCTGATAGAGAATCGGTAAACACAGACATTTCTGTGGATGAAGATGTTATTGTATGAATCATGTATTGTAGAGTGAAATGTAGGTAAATTAGAATAGGGATCTTGACACTTATATTTAATTTTGAAATATCAATTCTGAAAAAGAAAGTATCGTAGTATGTTGTAAAACCTGATTGATTTCGAATTATAATGAGTCTACGATTTTTATTTCACAAAAACTATTTGACATTTAGTCAGTTGACTATACGAACTAGTGACGTCATAAGTTGACAAGCCCATATAAAATTTATGAAGTGATGCGTTTTGACAGCGGATAAAAAGTATCTTAATTGACTAGCCAGTCAACATCTCTACTGTATAGCTTTTGCACCTATTCCTTAATTTATTTAGGATACATACATTAATAATCGAATAATTCCTAATATTATAAGTGCAAATGTTACTCACTCCGTTGTATTCAAATTCACGTTCAAACCAGTTAATCGATTGTGATTAAATTCAATACACCAAAGTTGTAAACCTTAATAAAGGGCAAAGTGTACATTCTTAGTCTCGAAAAAATATATTCCGTGTGAGCCATGATAGAGTACAACCAAATTCCACACGTGTTTCTACAATTTGTAAACGGAATAATAAGGAAAGATCTTACGTATGTTCCTAAATTTATTTCAGTAGGTCCATTTTTATATGGAATTGAATTGAAAATGCCAATAAATTCTCACATAGACGTCATAGTATTCAAAGACATTGAAGAAATAGGTTAACCAAAACACACTGCAATAGCAACCACCGATCAAGCATTCAACATTGGGAATGCACATAACAAAAACATTTCCGACGGCTTAATATGCAAATTCAATATACACAGAGCGTTAGGTCCGATTGTTTAGTATCGCAAAACGTGTTTGAAGGCAATATGAATGGAAGAGCAAACGCCATTCACGAGATACCCAAACAATGATCTCTGCGAGTCCATAAAGAGGTTATTAGTACACGCTAACCCGGTAACGAGCATGCGACAATTTCAAATCTGCTGCGGACAGTTTAAGAAATTCATTTCTGCTTATACTTATCTTGTCTTTTACGTTGACAGTGGCGCCCTCGTTTCTGATCAACTAAAGGTGCGGTTACATGAGCAACTGAAGTTGCTCAGTACTAGGCCACATGTAATTTATGACGTCATAAACACATCTACCCGTTTACTGATCCATTTATCGCCAATCGTATTGCAAAACGTGGAATAATATGAATCAATTTAGAGCAATTAGGCAGTCAGACACTGGCAATTCAGTTCATCGACCTATACTTCTGGCGAAATTACTATTGTTTTACATACGAGGGATATAAAAAAAATTGCCAAAAATAAATCCGAATCACTATGCAACAACTCACATCAGCAGTAGCAGCTATTATTACCAAATACAAAACAGTGTAATGCAATATTGCTGAAACAATTTACACAATTTAAAAGACTTCATCAATAGTTGATTGTTCCGCCGAGCAACGATTGCCCTCGTGAGCGCGCCCTAACGATCGCCAGTACACCCGTGGCAGTGAAAGCCGTATTTATCGATGCTATATGTACAATGATCGATAGATTATGTCGTTCACTCGTCCGAGATCTCGGATCGGCAGGTTTTAATGCTTGTGAACCGGTTGAACTTATTCTACAGCGCAGAGCCATGTTTGTTTGTATTCTTAACGGGCATGGATACATTCGAACTAGTTAAGAAACATTGTTATATTTGTTACACACCTTTATCTTTAATGATTTATGAAAATACTGACATTTAATCCGTCTTATAAGCAATTTAAATAAAGTTTTTATTAACATATAACTATTCGGACGATAGCATATAAATGTTCAAGAAAATAATATTGACTAATAGAATTGCAGCAATATCAAAGAAAAAATGTCCTGATTGTCCTTTAAGTAATTTAAAAAGTTTCATCAACTTCAAAAAGTAATTTCCAAACTTATAAACACAATGATAACACTGGATATACTTATGCAGGTACCGCAATCAATTATAAAGGCAAAAGCAGAATTACAAAATTCTATTAACATTATCAGTCAATGTCGTCGAGTTAATAAACATCGCCAAACATATGCAATGTTGCTAATATTTAATTGATATTTCAACACAGCGTCCATAGAAACTTAGTTGTACAATCTTGAAAGTGAGCGTGGCCATAACATACCAGCATGCCGTTATTATAATGAATGATAATAACGTAATTTTAAATCACATTTTAAATCGTTCTGTCATTGTTGCACCTGGAGATAATGCTTATATTGTTTATATCAAAACTAACTAACTAACTTCTCGTCATTTTCTTAACAGGGTAGGCCGAAATATATAAATAAATAAATATCCGACGACATCACATACATTGACCTGACTCCGAAGTAAGTAGCTTAAGCACTTGTGTTACGGATATCAGAAACAACAGTGGTATTACAAATATATACTTAAATATTAGATATTAACAGTTAACACCCAGACACAGAACAAACATAAGTATTCATCACACGAATGTTTGTCCTGGGTGGAGATCGAACCCACAACTCTTGGCGCATGGGGCAGGGCCACTACCGAATGCGCCATCGAGCTTGTCAATTTTTTCTGGAAATTTCTCCATGTATAAAAACGTCCAATTATACATAGAGATGGTTTACATAAAATTAAATATTGTCGTAACTTTTGACCCTTATTTTTTATTAATCTCTTTCATACATTAAATAAGGTTTGTGTGACAATTATTAACACAAAAAAAGCATTGTCCAGATTGATACAGCCATTCGGAAGTTGTGCGCCGAAATGTGTACATGTGATTCCTTTTTACTATGGTAGTTATATGTATATTAAAAAGAAGTACCTCTTTTTTAGCATGAAAATACAATTCGAACATATTAAGTGTGTATCAAATTGTCAAAAGCGGTTTTTAGCAGTTTTAACTGGCTAAAAAAAGAGGTGCTCAATGTGTCGGAATCTTTTTACGTACGTTGAACGTTATTTCTTACCATGTGACGGCTTTCGATTTATGCTTTTTTTATTCGGAACGGGTGGGCCCATTCAAACTTGGTTAGAACGCGATGACGCGATCCATAATAAAATCATTGATATCCGTTTGTTTTTTGCTATTACTCAAGAGTTTTTCATTTTATCGGTGTCAATGGTATCATCAAATCGTTTTCTTACATAGTTCAGAATCAGTCATGATTAAAATTAATGTGGATTAATTATTGTAAGCATTGGGTACTACTATTTTGTCTGATAAAAACTATATTTGCCTAAACCATTTAAATTTATTAACGGTTTTAATGACCACTTCGTCATATCGTTAACTTAAATGTCAACTCCTCAATAGAAGTTATTTAAAAATAATCAAGTATACACATAAATATTTGTGTTCGTCAGTCATTGAAACTTGATATGCTTTTGTTTTTAAAAACAATATTAGCCTCTCTCGATCCGATAATTTCCATGTCTGTTTACGGTATGTTTCTAATTTTCAATATCTGCATATATTATAGTGAAACTAGTTTTTTGTTTATTTCCCATGTTTTTATAATAAAAATAAATGGATTTGTGGAAAGATCACGAAATTTAACTACGCATTACGATTTTCCACTCTGTTTCTAGAGATCTGATCAGTATTCTGAAGTTCATATCCATGTATTCCAGAATAACGAAATATTTGCGAGATCCGTTGGACACTTTACCGGACTGAAGTCTATAAATATGAGATAAGTATTCTATATCCAGAGAACATGTCCAGAATGCTGTTAGTGATAGCTGCAGACACCAGACACCATCTGACCCAGCAAAATTACTTGTTGTGCAAATTCCGCCTCTATTGTCGATGGAATTTGCATTTCAATGCGAATTCTTAATTTTATCTCTTTCTGTTGTTTCATGCACGTTATCTTTAGTTGTTATACGTTTTTGAACTGATCTCATTGCTCAGTTATGTAACGAATCGGGAACAGGCACTCTATGTTAATTGTTTTGCCGTCGAAATATTTATTGATTTTAAAAATATCTTATTCCCTTGTAGCGCCGTTTATGACTGTAATCAGTATATAATAGTTATTACTGAAAAAAACGTTTCGTTGACTTATAGTATTTATGCTATAAAGGAATTTGGAATGTTGTCAGAGTCATCATAGGCATATTATTGAATGAGTAATTGAATACTGATTAAAAATATTAATTAAAAAATAACAGTTATACATTCAACAATGCATTCAGTATAACGTTTCATACACATAAATAAATAAAACTATTAATAAATAAGAGGAACATTGCATTTACAATTTTTATTTACATTTTACCTTTTGAACAGGGCGTGGGGGCTCTGGCACATCCGAGTCCCACTCAGAACTGAGATCATCACTAGACGCCTCCGTATAGTCCTCCGACCAAGGCACTTCCAACAGCGAACTCTTCATCTGGTCGTAACCAGGCGACATGGTCTGCGGCCCGTACCCAGGCGGCAAAGGGCTCGAAGCCCTACAGTCCTCACAGTTACACGGTTTCGGCCCTAACATCTCCTTCGGCGGGGAGTCCTTAGAATCAGTCTTAGAGTTTCTCCTATTATCACGTTTCCTAGCACTCCGGGGGGAAAGTCTGTTATTGCACTGAGGTGGGATGTAGTACCTCGTCGGCTCCGACATCCGCCTCCCACTATCTGGCGTCTCAATTTTGACAGGAGTCAATAGGGACATCTTCTTCGTCAGAGGCTGCTGCCTCTCGCTCTCGCTTCGGTCTTCTGGCTCCATGGTGTAGCGGATGATGGGTATGGTGAAGGTAAACTGGTCGGTCCACTCCGGCATTATGATCACTTCGCGTGGAACCTTAGCCCGGCTACGGAGTCCAACAACATTTTATTAGCGTGTTATATCGCTTGCGCACGGAGCGGGCGTGATCGACGCGCGCGCAGCGCAGATACGTCGCGAGGACTGCGGGCGCGCCGACAATCCGCCAAGTTGTAAACTCGACCTCACTGATAGAGCGCGCACTGTTCGATTATGACCTTTATAAATAACGCGATAAGAGTATCCGAGTATGGATCTGTCTCGATGTAGAAAACGCTAATGATGTATTTGTGGAATCTTGAAGTGTTTTTATTTTTGATATCGTTTATTACGTTAAACTTGACCACGCTGATAGGTGGTTCAAAAATAGAAACCGCTTATAATAGTCGGTTATAATTACAATGCGCGCGTTACTTGTATATTCATATTGCTATCTCTTATTTGCATCTTAACTACGTAAAGTTAAGCGCTTAAGGGCGACCGCAAAATCATCGTTTTGAAGTCACGTAAGTATTTAACATTAATTAAAAGATTACCTAAGGAATTAATCAAGCGCTAATGATTATTATAATTAATAAATTGATAAGATTCACAAAAAATGTGGGAGTTAATTTGTTATGACTATTGTGACGACCTTTGATAGATTGGATTATGCATCTATGCGCCAACGCAGCCGTATATAAAAATCTGGATGGAAAAACTGTAGATTAGTACTATTTCCCATACGTGTTGCAACTTTCCTTCCAATTACGGCTTCCATTTTTTATTGAAATAAATTACAGCATCGCATGTTTAGGAAAGTGAATGCTACTCAAGACTCCACCATTCCTTCAGTTATTCCATATATAAATTATAGTCCAAATAAAACTTATTTTATTATTAGCTGTTTAGATCCCAGTGCTGAACAAACGCCTCCCGTTTTATCCGCCACTTTTCTTGCACTGATTTCATTCTACCTTCTCCCACTTGGACCTGAAGTTGGTGAAATCGTCTTACCATCTACCATCGTTTTCAGTTTCCACCATTTGGAATCCAGTCAGAGTCGATTTTGACCTGTCCTGATCCGTGCGACAAATGTGGCCTGCCCAATTCCACCTCAAATTAGTGGTGGCAACTTCTAAATCTACCATCAGAAAGTAAAATTCGGACATCGTCTTATGTCACCTAATTCGACGGACTAGTAAAAAAGAAGGACTCCACCCTGCCATACTATAGCGTGAAGCCACGTTTATGCATGTGTGAGTGAGATACTTATGGATAACAGATATCGGATATCTGTCATTTGGAGCACTTATTATGTCAATGTGTGACGTAAGTTGCATGTCGGGTTGAAGCACTTGAGGAGCTTCAACGTTTAGTTAGTGGCGCGGAGTCCTTCTTTTTTTACTAGTCCGTGCCTAACTCATACTATTATTATGTTAGCAGTATTGAGGCAACATTTTGCTGTGAAAACCTTGCTTTGAAGAGATAGCAGCCGTTTTATTGTTATGCTAAAGGGACGTAAGCCGATAACTGGTCTCGTCACGACTGCTGTGACGTGCGTGACTCGGTGTCACCACCAAGCGTTAGCGGATCCAAATCATAAAAACACTTAAGTGTGGAGTGGATGGCTGCATGTCTGTCATGCACGGGTCTATCGCTTTTTTATGGTAATGGCGACTGAAATTCTTGGCGAGGTTTATTTCGGCAATGTAGTGTCGTAATGCCAATGATATATGCAAGACCTTCGGTGGGTTCTGTGAAATACTTTTTTTTTCCTTAGTAGCAATTGCCTAGACCAAGCGGCTCGTCCGTTAAAGATCATTAAAGATCCATTAAAAAAACGAATCAAATGCACAAAGTTTGTAAGTACTGTAAAAAGGTAAATGTTTAAGACAAATACTGAAAAAGTTAAATAATTAAACGGATTTATAAATATAAACTTATATAATCGCAAAGATAAAAATAGAAATAATTTCGAAATCATCCTGAAAAACATAATGTCACTATGAATTTTGTAAAAAGCGTGACAATTCTGTTAATACAAATATTCAATTATTATATATATTAAATTAGCTACGTAATTGCTATACAAAATAAAGGGTCCAGCCAAACAAAGCATCTCAAGAAAGTGCAATTTGTAAATAACATAACATCACGCCCATTATCCCCGAAGGGGTAGGCAGAGTCAAAGAGGCAGCAGGCCCCTATAACCACATTCAGCCAAAAATAAAACTAACAAGCGGCTAGCTTGTCGCCTACACAATCACACACCCAAAACCCGATATACCATTAGTCGCCTTTTACGACATGCTAGGCAAAAAACACAGATGGCACATTATTTTCAATTCCTACACCAACATGGGACAATGGGCTGGGTTAGGTGGAAAATTGTGGAAAAGTACTCACAAGTGGCTAGCTCGTCGCCTACAAAATTCCATACCCAAAACTTCATATACCATTAGTCACCTTTTACGACATGCTAGGCAAGAAATACAGTTGGCACATTTTACCCATATCTTTAGAGCATTACGTAAGTGGAAATGTATTTTTGTTTGTCCAAAGAATCTGGCCAGCCACGCCCCCAATTTGGAAATACAAATTGCGCTAAATGTATACACAAACGAAATGTATCTGTTATAGTACTCGTACTTCTATAGCGAGTTTACTTACGACGCAAAATATTATATAAAATGTTAAATATTTTAAGTATTTACCTATAATATTTTTAGTCTTGGTAATTTTAACACTACCGATATCAATTTCATATGTTAGACGAAAGTGATGTCAGGGAGCCATAACCGTAGAGCGTGTATGAGAAGAGTTATGAATGTCTAAGAAGCGAGTTAGGAAGGCTTTATTAAAATGAGGGATTTTTAAATTTAAACATCCAAAAGATGGCGTAACTGTGACCTGCGGTCTTGTCACCCACCTCATTGGATAATTGTCAGAACAAACTGACATACGTGTCACATTATGGAGGGTGCTGTCAACAAAGAGCCAATATTATAGTGACAGTGATAAGACCGCGAGACTCCCTCGCAATATCTGGCGGTTTTTATTTTTTGAAAACCGTCATTGGCTCTCTGCGTAGCCGTTAGGGAAATGGCGTGAATATAATATATAGTTTAGTTTAGTTTAAAATCTATTGCTAGATAGACGCACGCCATTTGAAGACATAATCAGGAATATGGCATATACATACATAGTTAAAACGTACGTATTTTGGCAATACTTACTATTTTTAACCAACTTCAAAAAAAAGGAGGAGGTTCTCAATTCGACTGAATGTTTTTACTAATATTATAAACTAGCTGTGCCCGCGGTTTCACCTGCGTTTATGGTTAATATTATATAGCCTTCCTCGATAAATGGGCTATCTAATACTAAAATAATTTTTCAAATCGGACCAGTAGTTCCTGAGATCAGCGCGTTTAAGCAAACAAACAAACTCTTCAGCTTTATAATATTAGTAATATATAAATAAGAAATTAACACTGTATGTTTGTTACATTTCTCACATCAAGCACTAATTCAATTAACACAAACTACTTAATTCAAAAGCACATAGTACAAACAATATATGCTTACTTTGGAACTAGGAAAAAAACAGTTCGACATTTTTGGTACACTCAAATGTGGAAGCTTAAGAAACAGGGACTAGTATTTTCCCGAAAGATTTTTTTACTATAGTTTTAAAGACAACTTTCAAGGGTTCAGCTATTCTGATAGTATATTATGCCTTTGTAAATCCTGCTTAGAGAACCCCATGATATAATCTCTCGGAAAATTGCCATAGCAGCGGCTGTTACAAAGTCTAATTGTGCATTCCAAACTTTTACATTAATGTGAAAGTATAGATATAAAGAATTGTATTAAAAGCATATTTATACTACTGAGTATTTTTCAATTTTTTTTTACAGTCCAAAAGGTAGATTATCAAAAAATATTAAAGACGTATTTTTGGCTTTATCTAATACTCGAATAATATAAAGATTTTCAATGATCTGAAATTTAGCGCTTTACGTAACTTGGACGGTAAAATTTTACACACATAGTGACGTCACGCGATACGTTAACGCGCTGTATCTTCTCTTTTTCTCTGAACAAAAGAAAAAATACGTAAGCAATTTTTGTTTGCAATCTCAATAGTGCACTATAATAAATTTTTTTAATAAAATACCCCATTTTAATATCAGAGAGATGGTTACATATTATTCAATACATATTATTTATTACATTCGAATGCCAATTAAAACCGATTAAATAATGTTTATCACATTAAATAACCGTACACAACATATTGACCCTTATTGACGTCATCAGCAATTAACAATTTTGCTACATTACCCTACATTTTCCTTGTAATACACATTCCTCTTTAATATATATGGACGATACCGGTAGTCAGTTTCATAGTAATTTAATTTAATTAGTCATATTTATTGACCTTAGGAACTTTTCCTTTTCCCACATACTTTATGACTACTTACACATGTAATGGTGACTTCTAAGTATAAAACTTTATTAATTCCATGTTGTTTTCAAAAAAATAATGTTTAATAAACTAAATGGAAGTACACAGAGAACCGAGCTCAATAGCTATTTTCTCTTACCGCCAATCCGTATACCAACAGGATTTTATAAATACGTCACTTCAGACACGTTTATAAGAACTAGTGACCGCCCACTACTCGAAATTCGACCAAAATTATTTTATTTTTTTATTAATTTAAAGTATTTCTCATGCATTATTTATTGAAATATTAGCTTTCTGCACTCCTTCTCAATATAAACTTTAACTGTGCCAAATCTCATACTACTCCGCCCGCGTAATTATCATAAAAATGGGTATAAAGTTTTTGCTTCACGTAATAATATGTAGAATAAAAAGTAAATAATAATTATTAAAAATAACAGAAAAACCACAAAAAATACAATTTCAACGAATCGTTTATGTAAATAAAACAGACTAAGCCAGTTTGCTATGAGGTTAAACATGCTACTGTTTTTAAGTTACACTTAAGACTGAACATTATAAGTTTAGCGTTATCGTAAGTATGCAGATGTTATTCACCACTTTCACATTAATTCAGTCCGTGGCGGCGAGTAATGCACTACTCAAATACCGCTGCGTAGGCGCAGCCAACGGTAGCACACTCATGTCGTGAATACTCGATTTAAAAGCATATCGAGTTTTACTACATTCTGAATGGATGTAGTAAACTCGATATGAACTGAGGCAGGGCCGTTCAAGTTAAAAGTAATTAACAATAGGGGGTGAGTCTTTTACGTGCTTACAGAATATTAGTGTTATGTAGAGAATCTAAACAGAGATTGCATCAGCTAAAATAATTATACGAACGCTTACGTAAGTATGGAGGAAGAGGGACGGGTAAGACTTTTACATATATTATTAGATAGATTAGATAGATTAAAATGGACAAAAAAAATTAACTACATAATAGCTATTAAGACTTGGCATTTAAAAGAGTAAATATCGAGGTTCTTGCCGGTATCTCGGTAGAATCTGCTGTTTGAACCGGATTATATTTATTTTGTTCTGATTATTTATAAGTGCTTTTTTAAGCCTATATAAATTAAGATTTATTCTTTTCATTTCATTTTATGCTTTTGTAGACAGTGCGAGAAAGGGAGCAAGAAGTTGAAAAAAATACTATCATTAAGTGCACACTATCCCTAAATGACACCTATCATAAGAATGAAATCGCGCTCTCTTGGTGCGGGGTGCTGTCATCACACTTACAGATAGCGCGCGAGTTGAATGCAGAGCTCAGGTATGTCTCGTCTCAGGCCCCGACTGCATTCAACTCGCGCGCTATCTGTACATATTCCCTTAGTGGGATTCGACCCTTAATTACTTATCACCAGTATTGACCCTGCATTAGGCAAAATATTAAAATACATTGGTGTTCAGTCGTGTGTAACCTTTTAATCAGACATAAACATAATAACACAATAACAGTGTGAATATGTCAAACACGACATCCATTGTAGTGTGTCACTTCAAGCATCACTAGTTCTATAGGTATTTAAACAGATATTCTAAAAAAAAAGTAGAATATATCTATTGCTTAGAGCACTCTTTCTTTTTAGCAGGGATGCCCAACCTTTTATTTTGAGCCCTAATAATTATTATTATTAAAAGCATGTGTTATGTACCATCCTTTATTTCGTCAAAGCTTGGGTCTCACGCTTCGTGGCTCACTGACTGGAAAGGCCTGTTAGATATAAATATAAATATACTACATCACATACATTGATTTGACTCCGAGGTAAATAGCTTAAGCATTTGGGTAAATATCAGAACCAACAGTGGTATTACAAATATATACTTAAATATTAGATATTAACACCCAGACACAGAGCAAACAAACAAAGTATTCATCCCACTAATGTTAGTCCTGGGTAGGGATCGAACCCAGGTGTTGTTTCTTGGAGCATAGGGCAGGGTCACTACCGAATGCGCCATCGAGCTAGCCAGTATTCATATTCATATATTCATATTAACAAATTATTATGATTAATTAAAAGTTTATTATTCAATGAATCATTTTAATACGTGATCCTTGCAAATTTGCTTTGATTAAGTTGATTTCCGTAAAAGATAAAATTAATGACGTGTGAATATTTTTTCGTATGAATACCTTTAGCGTTGGAAAAATCCGTCTTTTCTTTTTTTTCTTTCTTAACCGACCGCTACTGCCACCTTGCAAAGAATCAAAGTATCTGCCAAAGCATGGAAATTAATATTATTTTAGTTATCAATCCAGATCTTGATTGCGGGATATGTGCCTGCTTTTCATTGGCCTGTAGTTTCTACTAGATTATTTAATTTAACCTAGGTCTCTAAGGTCAGAAACCATGTCAGTTAAAGTGCAACACTCACTTGACCACACCGACTTATTTAACAACGATGTGCTAAACGGTGCGAATGACGCACATACCGTCTTTAAGTAAGGGGTATATGTTATTGTATTTCTGCCTCATGCACACTTGCAAATTAGGAACACATCTAACTAGCACGCTGCATGACTACCGAATAATGATTGATGGTTGTTAACTACGCATTTTAATAACTCAATCAGGTGGCTACAACAAAACAACAACTATATATGATGAATATATGAACTTTACAACATACAAAATTAAGACATACATATCTTAAATATGTATGTCGTTAATTGTATGTAGTTTGTAGGTATGCATGCACGTATTGTACGTCTCTAATCCAAGGTATGTTGGCCTTTAGTTTAGCCAATGCAGCCAGCAACAAAAATAGTTGCAAATGCCTCATATATACAAACATAACATGACGCCAATAATCCCCGAAGGGGTAGGCAGAACCTTTTACATTTATCTATAGTAAAATAAAAAAATTGCAAAGATGTATTGCTTAGCCAAACGAACTACGCTATCGCTCGTATCGCGCCACAGTTCTGCACTATGAGTTCCTAGTAAACAAGTTTGTGGCGCGATACGAGCGATAGCGAAGTTCGTTATGGAATCGCTGGCGCGTAATTGGCTAAGCACCCTGGCATTCCATGCGAAACGATTCGGTCAATTTAATTTCCACAAGCAAACTGTCACACAAATTATGCTGGCTATAAATTACCAGTAATTAAACATAATTTCCTGTGAAGTTCACCGATAATGATTCTTCTTCAGATAATTCGTGGTCATATTGTTCAGCGTATAAAATAACGCCTCTGGCAATCTGTTCGGCATTTGCACTTTCGTTAAGGTAAGGGTATTCAATATGGATTGATATATATATATATATATATATATATTGGGACACAATGGCTTTTTTCCGGTCTCGTTTAGACATTTTGTACTTAAAGATTTTTTTTACCAATTTAAGTAATAAACAATGTACTTAGGTATTGAAAGGAAGAAAATTTTATTTAACTTTTTTTCTGGTCATGATTATAAAAGAAGGCAAGAGGTATTTTATTGGTTACACATACAAATAGAAAAATTAAAAAGGAAGAATTAAATAAAATAAGCAGAGTATGTGGTACCAACTAGGTCCCTGCTTCGGTATTGTGCTGCAGTGTCGGGTTAAGAACCGCAGCCGCAGAAGTGCTAGGTTTGACGGATACATACAGATGAATAGAGCAGCCGATTCATTATTGTATGCATTTTCTTATTTTAGATTTTTTTTAATCATTACACTTGTTACAGACCTTTTTGTTCAATTATAAAAAAAAACTATTTTATAGGCATTTTGTAAATGAAGTAAAACCTACTTTTGTTTATTGCCACACACGGCATAATATTTAGAATGCCTATAAAAATTTAACAGCAAGGCTGTATAGGCATTGATGTCATAGCGTAAGTCATATTGTAAAAAAATTATTACGAAATACAATTTTATTGGTACGCCGTTGTTATTAACTAACTAACTAAACTTCACGCCACTTCCGTTGTTATTATTTTTATTAATCCTCCCTGTCTGGATTCAACCATTTTAACACTATATTTTAACTTAATCCAATCCACTGTTATTAACAGAAACAACGAGCTTTTTACTCGCATTAAGTTAATTTGAGTATGGCTCCTTTTAGGCAATAATTTTATTGGCATTTCATCACCAAAGACAGGCACCGATTGTCACTCGTTATTTTGACCTTTAAATCAACCGGATATGAAGAAGCTTGAATTACTGATGCCTACTTAATTTATGTCAGTAATTATAACCCCATGTTTCGAATAAGTATCAGATCGGTCTTACTGGTAATCCAGAAATACCGATGGGTATAGATTATGGGTACCCCCGACCAGATAAAAGTTGGTATCTGGTCTGGGGTACCCATTAATTAAGAACCACTAATCACCTATAGGGTACCCATTAATTACAGCATGCTGTATTTTTTCTGTTCAGTTTTGATTGTAAGCCTGAATTAATCGTATCTAGTCATTACATTGAAGTGGTTTTTCTTAATTTCGTAACCCTTAGGTAGAGGAATTAGACAAAAAGGATCAAGTTCATATCCAAAGTTTTCTGGATTTACAGATTTTCTCAAAACTTTCGTATTATTTCGGTATGTTTGTTTTTAGAAGTCCATGTTCGTAATCTTACCAAGCCCCTCTGCATATGAAACGTCGTCCTAATCCACTGAACCATCGCTCAGTCAAAGACCCCGAATCCAGGATGTATTTAGTCTTTTTGCATCCACTTATTCATAATTCAAACCGTCCACTCAAATGAAAAAAAACCCAAACTATAAAACCGCAAATCAAATTGAAGGTATCCCGAAAAAGGCGCGAGAAAGCCTCAAAGAAAGGAATTACGTATCAATGACGCACTCTTGCGCACGCATGGCGCGTCCGGTGACGTCACGCCGGTCACCAAGACGATTTTAATAAACCTCTTTTGGTGCAATATGAACTTTATGAGAAAACATCAAAGTCCAATGTTGCCGGCATGGGGCTGAACGCATAAAGTGAGACAATTTTAATGAACTCCCGTGTGATGCAATATGACACTTATTGGGGGGGCAATAAAGATTATAGTCGTCACGGTGCATGTAAATAAGTGGGTTCCGTTGGGTCTAACGCGAGTGACGTCAGTACGTCAGGTTTCTGGACCGTGCCGCGTAGGGTTTTCGAGTATGTCACAAATATTGGACACTAAATGAATTATGTAAGTGTGAATCTAATAGTTATATTATCGAAGAAATAAGAAATACCGTATATCCATTATTTATTTAAGCAGAGATATTGACTAAGGTCTCTTTGTCCCGAATAATCCCACTGCTGAAATGAGCAACTTTATAAAAAATTTTACATTACATTATTTTAACCATTTTAAATTATTATGAAGATACATAAGTTTACAATCAATAAATGTATGAAAAAATATTATTTAGGTATCATTAAATACGAATTTCAACGAGGTTTTAAAATGAACTAACAAATTACTATAAGGAGATATACACACATGAGCTCTATGTTTCTCTACACGTTGGAACGGAATGAGTCAACGTGATTAGAGCACAAAAAAATTTTTGCCTCCGAAAAGTCCCTTTCTACAAGTAATCCTACAAACCTCCTGAATGAAATAACATAAATATAGATACAAGTAATAGTAAATATTCCGCGACGATAACTTTAGTGGAGACAACCCTACAGGCGGCGCAGCCGCTGCATATTTCAACAACTTAATAAAAGATTCGTTAATTGTCGTTGATTACGTAAATCGGACGCCGAATTGAATACAATGGCTAACAGATTCACACATTACATTTTAATTGTAAAGTCGAGGTATGCGGCAGAATACAAATAAGTCAGAATACCATACATGCAGTTGCTAGGCCAGTGGAGACGTTCGCGTACATAATGTATGTACATATGTACGTGTTCCTTTTTTCATATTTTTCTTTTTTTTACCATATATCCATCCATACGCCTACATCAATCTATGTTGTATTTTATTTTTTGCCTTATTCATGTTGTTTTTAGACTCGCGTTTGTACATTATATGTATTTTCTGCACGCTGTAAAAACAAACATTCAAGAATACTTTTGTAAATGGGTAAAACCAATAATAGACTCAAAAAAGACAATAGTCATTTACGGCCTTTTTAACCCGGCATACTCTACCTAAAGACGTCAAAACTTCAAAAATAAAAAATAACAACTTTGCACAAACAAAAAAACTAAAAACTTGTCACTATATATATTTATTCCTAAGTCTGAAAAACTTTATAAATATCTCTTGAGCAATATCATAAGCATTAATCCTTCAAAGAAAACTGTACCTTAAAAACTTTACTTTAAACTAACTACACGTTAACTACTCATGCAACTAAGTCGTGACAATCACAAAAATTTGGTTTTCAAAGATCGTGAAGATTATGTGAAGTTGGGTCATAATTCACATTACTGACATACGACGATTTTGTTAAACGCAATGTGCTTGATTTTATTCTTTTTTTAATTTAATGTCCGCATATGTAATGACCTAGAAGCTTCTATAACCACGTTTGGATAAAAATATAATGAACTTGTGCTAATTTTTTTTTTTTATATTTTTAATTGTCCATCTTATCCAGCTAGGATTTACTTATGACTGGAAGTGGATCACAATCCTGGGCCTAAAGGCCATTAAAGTAGGTACTCTTCGCGTACCTCTCTATTATTGAACACTTTGTAAGAGTGAGAATAATCATTTCCTTCAATCCTTAATCGAATCCTTGGCTTCCGGCCTCAAATAAAATAGTATGTCTCATATTACTTGAACACCACGTTTGTATGTACGGTTTCCAGTCGCCTGCGCGTACGCACGTTCGTCATTGACGTCACACGCGGACACCGCAGCGCTCGTGATGCAACCTAACTCATTTTACGTCCATTTAGAATTTTAATTAACACGAATCGCTAGCTGCCAGAATTCGTTAAAGTCGGTCTCAGAAATTTTATATTCCGGGAAAAATCTGCATACAATTGCTTTTCGTAATTTATGATGTTCAGTTCGGAGCAACGAGTTCGCTATCAGTTTTTACAACACCTGTTTGACGTCATGGCATATCAATCATTTGTCAGCATTAACCACATTTTGCAGAGCAAAAAAAATAATACCAAATAAATTATAGACTCGTTCAGGTTTATTAAAATAACTACTTCTAGGTGACTTTATCCTGCTACTTCCTACTATACTAATTTATAGTCAGAAATTGTTAAAATAACATGATATACCTAACTACTTAAATACAACCTACTGCGGGTGGTACTGAGTAGCCACTTGTCACTAATTTTTCACAATTTTCCACCAAACCCAGCCCCATCCAGTTTTATTTTTAGCTGAATTTGGCTAAAGGGCTTGCTACCCCTTTAACTCTACCTACCCCTTCGGGGATTGCGGGCGCAATGCTATGTATGTATGTTGACAAGCCCATTGGTCGAGTCGTCAGAGACCCTGGCCACGAAACCAATGGTTCGAAACCCGCTAGGGGCATATGTTTCGTGTGATGAACATGGCCATTTGTACTCGAGTCATGGATGTTTATAAACGTATTTAAGTATGTCTATCCGTTCACCTAGTATCCAAAAGACAAGCTTATAGCTTAGTTTGAAACTAGGGAATTGGTGTGTCCGTCCGAAGAATTTATTTTATTTATTTATATACCTACTGTGGGTATTTTAATAGGATTTTTAATATAAAATTAAAAATTATTTTACTTTTAACCAAAAGTGGTTTCATAAGCTTACTGCTCCTTAAACTCTATCTACTCCTTAAATACGGGCGTAATGATAAATTTGTATTAAAAATGTGACAGGTCTGTATATTCGTTACTCCATTAAGCAAAAACAGCTGAATAAATCAAGATGAAATTTGAAAAACATGTAGTTATTAAGGTATGCAGATTAACACAAAGGCACTGTTAAACATAAAAATATTATCTACTTATTTAAAAATGTCATTTAATATTTTACACATATAACATTAACAGGTGACGATATTTTAAAATAGTCGATGTTGTAATTTATCGGTTACTTTCGAATTTTACTCGACTTCAGTAAATCAGACGCCTCAAATAAGACGTTCTTATAATTAAACAAATTAGCCAATTGCGACATTATTTTGAGTTTAATGGGTTATGTATTCGAATAATAGATAATAAATTATATTCATTGATATTAAACAGTATATTTGTATTGGTCGTAGTATTATCATCAATTTATAATTTTACAAATACCATTTAAATATTGTCAAAAATTTCCCTACTGGTTTATCTGGAACGCAATTCTAAGGTTTCCAAACGCATTTCAAAAATAAATAAATAACAGCAGTTCTGACCTTGAATAATTTCTCATTGTCAAAATCAGAGTACCTACTTCCTGCTGCCTTTGAAACATGAAAATTGGCAAATATACTTCACAAGATGAAGAAAATATTCAAAAAGCGTTGATTGGTATTAATCTAGTTTTCTGTAATATAAATCAGTACCTACTCAATCCGAAAGAACAACAAATACTTAATTGAATATGTATACATTACTAAATACATCAGTGATAGCTTAATGGTAAATACATGTACCACAAACAAAGAGTGTTGACTTGACTTACCTCTGAATAAAAATCAAATTAAGTAATTAGTAGGTAATACCTACCACAGTTGCGCAGCAAAAGAAAAATAGTATGATGAAAACCTATACATTCGAAGGGTTTGGTCATAATGTAGTTTCGATATTACAATAAAATGGTGTAGTTTAGTCATTGCTATATTCAATTTAATTAACCTGGTGGAGTTTTGTCATGAACAAAAAGAAAATGTATTTTTTTCTTTAGTTTACTCCAATATTTTTAGGTGACATTCGAATACTTAGGGTCCCATTCCCTATTGTAACATAGCAATGACCCTATTAGTTTAATTCTCATCTCTAATGATTAGTATGTTAAATTAGTAATCACTTCAAAACCAGAAACGGTAAATCTGAGATTATAGTCCAAACTGACTTAATCAATGAACACTAGAAAGACTATGATAACGTTAGAAAATTGGAGATTATTAACTTTAAACCTAAAAGTAGTCATTTAATAACAAACTTTTGAACCGGTTGATATTGAATTTGTTTTGACGGTTTATAAGTGCTTTGTTAAAACCTATGTAAATATTGAAACCTATATAAATAAAGATCATTTCATTTAATTTCATTATTATGAGAATCTGTATACAACAAATTACAGTCTTGCAACTGCAAAAGTGATGTAATAATGTGATCCATAAAGTGATCCAATAAGTGTAGTAAACAGCGCCATCTGTTCGCCGCCGCCTGAACTACATAACTGCGTTGGAGCCTGCATCATACAAGCACACCTTTTAAGATCAAGATCGACTTGTCAAGTTTTAGTAAGTTAGTTGTAGGTGGCGCTACTGACAAATGTTTTCATCGTTATTGTTACAGCAAGACATTTCCATATTTACGATCTTTTATAAAATTTCAGTAATTTTCCCTTATGAACTAAACAATAATAGGCAAAATGACAAAAAATTCTGTTTAGTCCGTCAGTTAGATTTAAAAAAAAATATTAAATAGGTATTTTTTATATAGTTGTCAAACAAACATTGACGAAGATACAATGCATTCAAGTTGCGCCTGACGTCACACATTCGCACAATTTTTATTAAACAGTGACGTCGCAATCCCCACTTCAAAACTTTGATGTTCTTTCTTTATCTTTGTGATTTTTTGCTAATTTGATAAAGCGAAAAATATCTGTCTCTTGTCTAAAAAATGCAGTCATCATCCCTATTGAGAGCAGAAACATATTTATATTTTCTATCCCCTCTTGCACGTCAGTATTTTGATTCACTTTTTGGTTTTATGTACCTACTCATAATTTTATTTTAAATAAGCGAAAAAAAGTGATTTTTATATTATTAAACCTTTTTTGTCTTTCACGCAGTATACTCACAATGTAATTGATCTATTAACTTCACTTTTCTCAATTTTCAAGGTAGCTAAGGATGCGTAATTACATTACAATAAGGTTTTAAGGACTGACTTTAAATAGCGTTTTAGAAATCTATGAATTTATTATACGTGACGTTTTCAAATGTTGTCATCAATAATGAATACTAAATCTGACTATAGACCAAGGCCGTTGCACCTCAGTCGCAACGTCAAACCATACTAACTACGCAATGTGTCGCGTTAGGTCTACTAAGTGTTATAAAAACTGCATAATATTACATACGACTACATAAGAAATATTAGGTACTTTACAAATCTACCCATTTAATATTTCCATGTTTGCATATAGTATGATTAAATGGATGGCTGAAATATAGATTATACGAGGATAAACATATACTTATTAAGAATGTTTGTCTTCTGGTCTTTGATCTGTTCAGTTTGCTTTAAAAGTGTTTGTTTAAAAACTTTCGGTTTCTATATTTAATTACATTAATTAACCCTGACTCTTTTGATTCTTTCTCATTTACTGATTACTTATTTATTTGTTTAGGTACACAACAGTACATTATCATTATTGCACGACACGGATAATCATAAGCTTACAGGTATACACTGCTTGCATAAAGTAATGGTAGTTGCTTATTCTTGCATACATACTTGTTATCAAGATATTAGAAGATACATTAAATATAGCTACTTACTATTAAGTACTCATCAGTTCTCATTCAGAAAAACGTTGAAGCTTATACGAATAATATAGCATTCACCAGAATCGTAAAGCAATTAACACTCCACTCACCTTCTTCAATCCTTTGCTAGCATCCGGACTCGGCATATAGAAATCCACAATTCCTAGAAGACAGTCATCACACCGGCACACATCACTCGGCAGAGACGACATTGATCCGAAACTGCTGCAGCTGTCCATAGAATCCGTCCTGACTAGTTTCCCAGTGCTCAGAGCTTCCATTTTAGCCACCAGCAACGATTCCATCAGCGACCTCGGCCGAGCAGGCGACCGAGATCTCCGCTGAAAATCGGGAGATAGTGGCCGGTATCTCCCAACAGGTGACAAAGTACGGTGTCGGGCGAAGTCTAGGACGTCAGGAGACAATGCTCGCCGCGAGATGTCCGGCGACACTGGACACCCCGACACGATCTCCGAGGATGAGGTCCGTGACAGCGGCGGAGTGACACTGCGGCAGTGCGACGACGTCATCTTAGTAGCCCGCATTTGTTCTTGTCACTCAATTAACCACCCGCATGGAATTGGTCTATTGAAATATGTTTTGTTTCACTCAATAGGTAACGTGGTTAACGCGTCTGCGGAATAAATTTCAATACTGATTATCGGCTTTTTTCTTCCTGGTAATTGACACGGTTTGCTTAGTCTTGCACTAATAGTGCCTCATTTGGCTGGATAATGAACGAACGTATATTCAATTCACAAAGACAATAAAGGTATTTTTGTTAAGTTAATGTTCGTACCAATGGCAAAATACAAATAGTCAGACAGTCAAACAAACTTGAACATTGAATTTGGGCAAAACAACGTCCTATATATACTCTATTGATTGCAATATAATCTCAATTTCCAACAATTTGGTATCTTATCATTATTAGGAAAGAGCGACGCCTCCTTCTGACATAGGTGCTATAGCACTTAAAAGAAGGAGCATATAGATCTATTTTATATTTGATGGTACCAAAGGTAGCAAATAAAATACCAAGTGGTAGGTACCAATGGTACCACTGGCCCGTTGGTCGAGTGGTCAGAGACCCTGGCCACGAAACCAAGGGTCGCGGGTTCGAATCCCGCTAGGGGCAAATGTTTCGTGTGATGAATATGGTCATGGATGTTAATAAACGTATTTAAGTAGGTCTATCCGTTCACCTAGTATCCATAGCACAAGCATAAGCTTAGTTTGGAACTAGGGAATTGGTGTGTCGGTCTAGAGAATTTATTTATTTATTTCTGTTGGTACATTAACTACTCTGGCAATGAAGGAACGTCGCATCCAGTCCACTCAGACCATGTAGAACATGGTCTGAGTGGTCTCAGTGGCCTCCAGAAGTCCCACTCATCACTCACGAGGTCGTGAAAATCGTTATTCGTTAAAAGACATATCATCAAAAACAAACAACAATTTTCAAATATTTTTGACATGCCCCTTCTAATAAACAAATCAGCGGTGTCAGCCTGTTGTCAGCGTGTGGGCGGGGCCGACGCGGTGCGCATGTCAACGAGGGCAGACGGTGCGCGCACGCAGGCGGCGACTGACGCGGCGTGCGCCGAACAGAGTTCACACGCGATTTGATGGATGGTCGCGGATTGAAACCACTAGATAGGACTGTTACTTAGTGAAAAAATGTCTTTAGGTGTACGCCTTGATGAGATAGAAACCGCTAGGTTACCCAGGTGGTTTCTGAAAAGTACCAACTTTGGGGAAAATGGGCCTGCTAAGTAGAGTCTTGCGTAGTTATAATTGCCCATTAAGAGAGCCATCCCCTACGAAGACTAAATGCCAATTTAGTCTGCGTTTTAATAGCAAATCCAGATTAAATTCCATTTTTTTTCAGTGAAGTACATCAAACAACCATCCATCCATTTTCACAAACTATTTAATTCATTAAGAAACAATTAAATTCTGGAATAACTAAATAGTATAACGAAAAAATTATCTATAAGGAGTAAAAAAATAAAACCCATTTGGTAGAAAAAAAAAACCTTTCTAATGAATGAATTAATTAACTCGATTCAATGACTATGATATTAAACCTGGCTAAATAAAAAGGTTGTTTTATTAATTCCTGTACCGAGTGAAAGGGCGACGACCTAATTTGAAATCAAACCATTCTGTTCATGGCATTTATTTTAATTGGACAATATTTAACCAAGTAATACGTAAATATTTTCGTTAATTGGAACATAAAACTATCATCAAGTGATTGGTAACGTATAATTTCTATAGTTTATGCCGATAATAACATTTACGATACGATTTAGCTCGCGTTGATGTCTTTCATGCACGTTACAATTGCTATCACAGATGAAAATTGTTTTGTTCTATTCTGACATTTTTATAAAGCTAAATTTAAAATAAAATATTACTTACAGCTATACACACAAAATACGCATTACACTTCGCTGCAAATTCTTCGTATAGTAAATAAATGATAGATATAAATAAGTTCTCATATTACTAAAACGCTAATATTATAAAGCTAAAGAGTTTGTTTATTTGCTTGGACGCGCTAATCTCAAGAACTACTAGTCCGATTTAAAAAAATATTTCAGTGTTAGATAGCCCATTTCTCAAGCAAGGCTATTACATACATAATGTCACGCTATTTTCCCATGGGGGTACGCAGAGGTCACGTACTTAGTAAGGCTTTAATAGGCTTTAAAACATTAATCAAAAACGCGGGGGATGATATTAGTTATCATATAATTTATTTACTACGTTATTACGTTTCAATATAATAGTGGCTGATATGAAACTAAGGCGTTTATCCGGCGGCTATCCATAGCTAAAGGTCTTCTTTTCGCTGACCTCCATACAAAAAGGAAAGCAATTTTAACAAAAAAATCTGTGTTATTTACAATTGTAAGTCAACATAACATATTGAAATTCCTGTTTAAAGTCGTATAAGTAATGTTCTTTATCAATTATAAATGCTTTTCAAAAAGTATTTTAAACACCACACAAAGAAATACCTTCCACCTCTCCCATTTATTTTATTGTCAGACAAAATACTTAACATGTCAAAATATAAAAAAACAACTTAATTTTCTTAAGTAAACACAATTGAACCACGACTTGCATTCTGTTGCAATATTTGCATAAAAAGCGAGGCTTAAATAATGTTCATTCTGAATTCGACGTGTGATTGACAAGGCGTCTGGGCAATTTGTATGGCCTTCCGTGGAAATGTAAGGCATCGTTTACGTCATGTAAGCGAAATGGACAAGGCCTCATCTGTATGCGAAGATGATGTGTGCTGCATTATGCAGTTTTAATATTGATCGGTGAAGTAAATCGTTGGGGCGTTACTGGATATGAGATGCTACGCTGTAAATTGACTAGGCTTTAAATTAGCAAAAAACATTTACTATGCTTTAAATTGACAAAAAAAAATGTAGTGCAATAATAGATAGCTATTAAGACTTGGCATTTAAAAGAGTATAACTATCGAGTTTCTTGCCGGTTCCTTCTCGGTAGAATCTGCTGTTTGAATCGGTTTATAATTATTTTGTTCTGACGTTTTATAAGTACTTTTTGTAAGCCTATATAAATAAAGATCATTTCATTTCATTTCATTACATCGTCATCCCCCTAGCTCTATGTCCCGTAGGTAGCGCTTAGTCGGGGCCGCTTAAACCATGGTCCTGGATTAAGCGAATCTAGTAATTTCATTTAAGCGACTGCCGATCTGACCTTCGTTACTCTTAGATATTGGAACCAGACAATTTAGACCATGGTTACATATCCATAGTTATAGGAGTATGCAGGTTTCATCACGATGTATCTCTCACCGCTGATCTTGTGGTATAATTACGTACAAAGATTTGAAAAATCCAGAGGTACGTGTCCGCGCTTGAACCGCACCCCTCTATTAAGAGGCGCGTGTCCTTACCATTGAGCTACCACCACTCCATATGACGATATGACATGCTACATAAGATTCCTTATTTGGTACAAGGAGGTTGAGCCTCTTTATATTGATGAAATCGTTTCATAAAGTTAATTATTTGATATAGATTTGACTTATTCAATAGGGACAACGGAAATCCATGTTGTCCCCACTGACCACCTGTTATCTCCATTAAGGAGATGGTCAGTGGGGATATCATAAGTCTAGTTTAACCCCTCAATACCTGAATGGAGCATGGCTCGTCCAGTACAAGTATATCTGCGCCGGCGCAGGTGTGGCCGGCAGGGCGTGCGAAGGCTGCGTGCGCGTGAGTAACTGCCTCCGAGCAAGCCGCTTGTAAACAAATCAGACGATTTCCGCGATAAACATATGCAGATACTATCGCTTTAATTTATACTGTACTCGTAGGTACTATATTTATATGATATGTTTAATTTTATAAATGCATTATAATTGACAGATTTTTTTTTAATATTGGAGAAAATTCATACTAGATTTACCTTATGTATTTGCGTCACTGCGTTATTTGACTTCGGAACTATTCCTTATTTTTGAAACCACGAATAAATTATAATGTACCCCTATAATAAGAAGGTTTTTGACCTCTTTTGTTCTGGGAATTAAAAAGAAGAATGTGCCAACTGCGTTCCTTGTCTAGCATATTGTATAAGGTAACTAATGGTATATCGTGTTTTGGGTATGTGATGTGTAGGCGACAAGCAAGCTACTTGTCACAATTTTTCATTTAACCCAGCCCAGTTTTATTTTTGGCTAAATGTGGTTAAAGAGACTAGCTGCCTCTTCTGACTCTGCTTACCCCTTTGTGGTTACAGGCATGTTGTTATGTATGTATGTATAACAGCATCCTCCATTATGTAATAAAAAAAAATCGAAAACTGATAGAAAATCCGAATGTTTAAGTAATAGTATTACTCCACCTATCCAGGTTAGGCGATTTGTTAACAAAAACAAAACATTCGTATTCAGATTGTATGTAAAGCTAAGCTACGAGTTAAGTATAGCCAGTACCAACTTAAGGCACAAGCCAATAAATTAGAATACAATGTTCAGCTAGGTGCTAACAAACTCCGTTGCCAACTAGATTTAGTACTATCATTGTTTTGTTCAACAGGTGGTGATAACCTGAATTCACAATATTGACACCGCGGTTTGAAAACAGCTTCTCAATATGCATGCATGAATAAATAAATAAATATCAGACTACATCATACATTGATCTGACTGTGAGGTAAGTAGCTTAAGCACTTGTGTTACGGATATCAGAAACAACAGTGGTATTACAAATATATAATTAAATATTGGGTATTAACACCCAGACCCAGAACAAACACAAGTATTTATCATACGAATTTTTCCTGGGTAGGGATCGAACCCCCAACTCTTGCGCATGGAGCAGGGTCACTACCGAATGAGCCATCGAGCCAGTCCAATACATGAATAGTGGTTAGGATTTTGTTAGCACCTTCATAGTCACTTCGGTATTTACATACATCATCATACGCAGTTTACTAGGCTATTATTCACTGTAAAGTCGGTGTAGTGACAATGCGTGTCCATTTTGCACTATACTACATATCTTTGAGCAGTAACTTAATATAATAATTGTATTTACACAATAATAATAACTAACTAACTAACTAACTAAACTTCACGCCACTACAATAATAATAATGTCTTCCTAACCGATATCGGTCACGGCGGCCAATCTCAACGAAGATAAGCCATCTGCACAGGAGATATTATAGTGCACAAGTGTGTGCGCCATTACAGGTGCACTCTAGGTTCCTTCACTCTCATAGTTCGGTGAGACAGCGATTCGTGAGAGGTCAGGCGCAGGACCAACGGCTTAACGTACTTTCTGAGGCACTGGGGTGATTAAACCGCCAACTTCCTGACTCCGGACTAAGTAATTTCAATATTGAAATAACCAGCCACAATTTTTTGACCCGACCCGGGATTTTAACCCGGGACCTCGTGGTCCGTAGGCGGCGCATGCTACCATTAGACCAACGAGGCAGTCAATGCTAAAGATATACGCCTCACATACGAGCTGTGCTGGTTCAAATTTCGATATAACGTTCGTAATGGTTAAGGAGGGTAATCAAGCATATTGGTAATTTTTAAAACCGCCACAGATGGGGAATTGTTTCAAATTTACATGGTACTGTTACTGATGACCCTAAGCTACAAAGTGCTCGTATCGCGCATCTAAGGCCTATCTAAAGACCTCAAAGAATCCGTCTCTTATAGACTCTATCGTGCGTACCATCCGATCCATCCATATTTTTTCCTGGATTAAAAGCCCTAAATTTAGACCTATCTAATATCATCCACAAAGTTCAGGCGTAAAAATGTATCAGACAGAGTTACATTTATTCGCATTTATTATTCAAATTTGAATTCAAAATCTCTTTATATATATATAGGCTTCAAAAAAGCACTTTTAAATAGTAAATTTAATCACAAAATAAATCATTACCGGTTCCGAAGGTAGACTATATCGAAAGAAACCGGCAAACTACTCGATATATACTCTTTTAAATGCCAAAATTTACAATTTCGTAATTAATAATCTACACTTACTAGGTAACCACACTACAGGTGAACATTTCATTTTTAAGTAAAACATATATGCTTGTCATTTAAAGTCTTCAATCTTATAGTAGCTTTACTCATTAAAAGCGCTTTAATGCACAATTTGTACTTATGTGAAGATAATGCTAGTAGACTTTCTGGAAGTTTATTAAATATTTTAATACTTAGACCAATAAATTAGTTACCTCTCTATTGGAGTCTATGGTTTATATTAGCAAGGATGATGAACAAGGGTGTAGCCATCGATTTATTAGCGTACCAATAACAGAGGCCCTCTAGGCTCTATTCATATGGCCCCAACGATGGAAAGAAATAATAGTCAAAACAATGATGAAACGTGCCACATTTGATACTGTGCCCACATAACTACTTATAGCTACGCCACAGATGATGAATGAGTTTCGTTTTATAACTCAAATTGCGTTATCGCAACAAAATATTGCTCTAGTCATATTCAAATTGCAGTCACCGTGTCCCTATTTAGGTCACATCAAGTGTTGGATTAAGCAGCTGCAAAGACATAAACGCAGTCATATATTTATTGGTACAATCATATCGTACTTTGAACGCAAATAAATTTTCTACTTGAACTAATTTATGTAGAGTACGGTTTGTGCGAAGTGATTTCGTAATGTAATAAATTATGGTGGTGGGTCGCCTGGAGATAAAATCAGCTGGGAAATCATTCATTGGAGTCTTGGGTATAGAGTTGGCTGAAAGGTAATGGACTAATTTTACATCTGAGAGCGATGATATCTCTACGGTATGGTTATGCGCCTCGCGAAAAATAGGAGTGGGTTCAAACCCCAACAAAAAATTTGTTTTTTCAAATATAAGTACGTATTTGAAACCGTACCATTAACTAGCCTGACTAGCCTAGTTGATGGTATATGGTTCGGTTGTGGCTTTTTCCCTCATCTGACTAGATAAAATCCTATGCGTAAATTTGCACAATCAAATAACTATGGAAATTTTATGACATGGTCTAATTTGTCTCAATACCCTTTCACAGAGCGATGAGCACATCTCAGTCGCTACAATACTATGTTATAACCAGACTCGCTAAATCTAGGATTATGATTC
Organism: Glyphodes perspectalis; assembly: GCA_951394215.1. Classification (NCBI taxonomy): domain Eukaryota; kingdom Metazoa; phylum Arthropoda; class Insecta; order Lepidoptera; family Crambidae; genus Glyphodes; species Glyphodes perspectalis. The sequence goes on along the minus strand of OX596211.1, from coordinate 12,701,726 downwards.
AAATAAATTTAAATAATGTGTAAAGACCGTACTATATGGCGTTCGGTTCTCTCTGCCAACCCGCTAGGGAACTAGCGTGAAGTTAGTTACTTAGTTTATGACTTAAATATGGACATAGGGTTGGGATATGAAGCTTGGATGATGGCGACAACTTACAACTACTAATACCTCAACTAAACGGCTTATCATACAATAGATCAGATAGGTTAACAAATAACAGTGCACGATACTGACTTTTCTCCACAAAACAGAAAATATCTATTCCGTGCTTCACTCCTACTACCTAATTAATATAAGCAAATAGAAAAATCTCAGTAAACTTAAACACCCAATGAATAAACATGAAATCTGTTAAAAGTGGAAACTAATGCGGGAATTTTAATCGCTCCCCGACCGCTAGTTAAGTAATACTAATTACGCCATATACCACTCGGACTCTAATTGAGATGGATTGGACACACGCTGGGCTTTCCTTCTATTTCAACTATGAATTATCCGTGTGTAAGTACTTCAACGTATATATAGTCACGTGAGGTTGTATGTTTAGCATCGTTCAACTGTGAACCTTATTCCGTTGACATAATGACACAGTACATATTAATGGAGCGGTGGTAGCTCAATGGTAAGGACACGCGCCTCTTAACCGAGGAGTGCGGGTTCAAATCCCGGCATGTACCTCTAGATTTTAAAAAATCTATGTACATATTTATACCACTAGCTCGACGGTGAGGGAAAACATCGTGATGAAACCTACAAATTCAAACAACTTTGAATTTGTAACCATGATCCAAAAATTGTCTGGTTTCCCTATCTTAGGGTTACGAAGGTCAGATCGGCAGTCGCTTCAATATAATTACCAGACTCGCTAAATCCTGGATCATGGTCTAAGCGGACCCCGTCTAAGCACGGGACATAACGCTAGGAAGATTATGATGACATATTAATGAAACCCTATAGCTAAATAGTTATAAAAGTTTAGTTAGTTATACCTAAAACAACCTGTATGTATTCCTTTGCTTGGGATAGACTTACATTTACTATAATTACATAGTTCTTACTATACTGTGACAAGCAATAAATAATTTGAATATGAATTTGACTTTAACATACATACACACACATATCATATATATCATCACGCCCGTAATCCTCGAAGGACTGATGCAAATGGGCCAATTAGCTTCCATAACAACATTCGACCAAAAAATGGGCTGAGTTAGATGGAAAACTGTGAAAATGTAGTGACAAGTGCTAATAGCTCGCCGCCCACACAATCACACACCCAAAACCCCATATATCATTAGTCGCATTTTACGACATGCTAGGCAAGATATACCTACAGTTGACACATTCTTTTTAAGTCCCAGACCAACATGAGATGGACTTTGACCTGACTAAACGATGAAGAAAATTTTGCAGTAGATCAGAATAGGTGTTTCTGGCATAAAAAAACATAACAAGCAATTAAATTATTTAGATTATCAATCAACGCAAATAAATCAATCAGAATACGCAAAGATCAATGTTATACATACATTGATCTAATGAGAAATGCAATTAAACGTCAAATCAAAACAATGAAACTACACCAATATGTACACAATTTGTTACCGTATGTATAGGAATTGAATCCGTGCCCCTTCGTCGACCACCTATAACGGGACTGTCATCATTAAACATACTACTTAATCAAATCTCCTAATTAATATTAAAGATAAATTAAGACTTATAATATTTTAATTAATACCTATTCTATTAGTTTTAATAACTGCCAATTACGCACTGTCAAAATTAATTACCATCCTAATGAGAATCAGATAAAATTATAACGAAGTTTTTGCCAAAGTCGTGTACGAGTTGGGTATACTTTATTATATTATTATAAAAAAAGTATGTCGTTTATAGTATTCATATTATAATGTAAAGGTATCAGTGTGCATTATAAATATAGTTGTTATTTTAACTTGACTTTTAAGTTTTCATATTAACGGTATTTTACCCCGTATATTCAGATGTACATACATACATAACATCACACTTGTAATCCCCGAAAGGGTAGGCAGAGTCAAAAGGGCAGCAAGCCCCTTTAATTAGCCACATTTAGCCAAAACTTAAACGGAGCTGGGTTAGTTGGAAAATTTTATGTTATTATGTATTTTTTTATAATTACCCAATATGATCAACTTTCTCAAAAAACAAACTGAAAAAACTTTCGGGTAAAGTCATTAAAAATCTAATTTTATATGTGACTGTATAATTCACACAGAGACCCCAAAAATAGTCTGTTGCTCGGACACCCATCCGACATTATAAATACAGCACAATTTAGACGTCATATAGTTTTTATGCGTCTCCTTTATTATCCAGGTATTAATTCCTCAAGTGCCGTATAATTACCCGAACCCGTTGTCAGACACGCTTATTAATTTGATAGCTTTGAAAAATGAAAGTAATTGTCGGCTTAATGACGATATTAATTACGAAAAACAATGTCGGATGCGCTGTTTTGGATAAAAATGATTATGTTTATTATTACTCTGTGCCATATTTGGGACAAGGTTTTTTGTGTCAAGTATGAACGGTACAGGCTGGATTATAACATGATTTTTTGTTCAAATCGATTAAAATGTTTTCGACGTCATAAACTCTTACCTGTAAATCGTATTGATAGCAACGTACATGGCATATAATTAAACATAATATTAGTGCAATTTGAAAGACTAAAAGTCGTAATAGGTACTTTGATAATATACTTTGTCTCTGCTGTGCTATCTGGTGTCTTCAAATTATTCTTCTTAGATTAAGGAAAGTGTTTGCAATGGCATATTAAAATCACGTTCACAAATATTGTAAACACTGTCTATAATTACAAATGTTTTAACGTGAACAAGTATTAAAAATATACAAACTCTCGCATTAGTAGATTTAACGATTATTTATATATATTTATGCTGTACATACTTGGCTCATTTGTACCAGAGTTCGTTTCACGAGACTTCAAGGTTCTGAATGATAAAAACCTCGGGGATCCCAAAAACATAAGCCTCAATAGTTAATACTATTCCATGAACCCCACCTGTTTCGCGGAACGGTCAACACAGACCTTTCCTTTTTATCGCCATTTTAATATTATCTTCCGATCGGATTTAACATCAGAGCAATAAACTAAAGTGGTGCACTCTGCTAAAATTACGAACCATAAAAGTTAAAATGCGATGACATTTCTCGCTACCAATGACCAATAATTGGTTGCCTAATTGACAACCATTGGTGCTCAGAGTAAACTTGATTTTAACCCTTCAACTGTATTGAGTAGTGTTTTTCTCTATTAAAACAGATAAAGTAAAAAGTCATCTGAAGCAAATAGCCATTTGAAAAGACTATTAATAATTGTACTCAGTACATTTAATATTCATTGAACTTAAATAATTTATGATTAAATGAAGGTTCCATAAGCGACAGGAGAAATATTTAATGTTTTTTAACCTTTATCTATAATATTTGTTTTCTATCTGGACCCTTATTTGACGTTCTTCATAGTTATTATTTTATTATAATATTATTAAAATAATAATAATATTAAATATAATTACATTATTATTAATGTGAAGAAAGTGAAAAGGTTAAAAAAATATTTAAGGTATCTCTTCTGTTGATTATGACACTTCAATTTAACCATAAATGCATACACATTTGAACATCTTCCGTAATATCCCGCTCGTATACAAGCTCTGCTTGGAACGTAATGACAAAAAATATTACTTTACCAATCTCTCTAAAGGGTTAACAAGCCATTCGAAATTCAAGTAAAAACCGCAAACAAACAATTTAATAAACCAATCATACAGCATTCAGTTCCACAAATAAATCGTCAGAGTGGCCGCCGGCGCGGGCGCAGCCAAGGATGTTCAGGAGTTCGGACACAAACAGATAGCATCAGGTTTTCCATATAAGAACGATAATGATATGCCAAGTAACTGTCTGTAAACGATAACTGTGAGATGATATACAAATTCCGTATAATCTAAAACTTCGGGTTTTTATTTTCTAAAGCCATTGAACAAATATTATTGCAATTGCACTAAATCAAAACAACACAATAAAAAAAAAATATTTGTAGATCTCGCTCGTTGAATTCTGACTATCCATCTAGGATTGTAGGCATGATGGTATATGTATGTATAATATGTGATATCAATATGTATATACTATATATATTTGCAGATTTTTATCATAAGTATGAAAGAAATGCCAATTTACCGACATTTATCATTTGATGGCACTCCATTTAATTCAAACTTTTGAGACTTTTCTGTAAATTCATTTTAAGCCATCCAATAAGCTACGACCGTTCTAAGCTCAAATTTAGTTCGAAATCTAATATCCGTTTTACACAACACTACTGCAAACCACGATAAACTACCCATCGTTTTGAAGAATTACCATCTCCTCAGGCAAGACTTTAGCAGACCAGAACACCTACGTAATAGAAATAAATTGTCAGTCGTAAATAACTTTGAAATACGTGTGACCAATTATGAGGCTATAATTTTTACGGTTATATGTACACATAGTTGTGTAGGGGCGCCTGACCCCCCCAATGCGTACGCCCATGAGCACATCGTATTTTACACATTGAATATTTCATCTCCTTCACAAATATAACGAGAATATTTACATACGTCTGCCCCCCTAACGCGTTACACAACTTAACCGATATTTTTTGCATACACGCGTCCCGTTACTCGAATCGGCCTGTCCGTCTGTCATTACAGCATTTGTGTTAATCTTGCGACTAATTAAGAGCGAACCAGTTCTTGTTTACACATAATCATGAATGATTATGTCACAATAATCGGCATAAAATGGCGATTCGCGCCCGTAATGGTTGTAATGAAATTTAAATAATGAACCGCCGAAATAACTCCGAGAAACGTTTGTTTTTAATTTATGAGTTTTCTACTTGTTTTCGGGTTCTTTGGGAAAATTATTAAAATTAAGGTACTTTATTTCAACTACATACCTGCGATCTTTGACTTGGCATTTAATACTGGAATAACATTGATTCCACTTATGGGGATCATACAAATTTCATTATGATCTGCACTTCTTCTAGTAAGAATGAGTAAATATCACATACGATATTTGTTATTTATTTTTACTTTAAAAAACGAGTGAGCTACATGGACATTGTGAAAAAGTAATGACAAGTGGTTAGCTCATCGCCTACATAATCACATACCCAATACCTAGTACACCATTAATCGACCTTTATTGGCACAATCTTTTTGACTCTTTTAATAGATATTTTAAATATTTTCATGTCTATCTATTAGACATGAAAAGAAGCAAATTGTACATTTTAACAGATAATTCTTTCAATTCCTTGTACAGCAAATTCAATTTGAAGATGTCTGCTGGCCGGCTTTTTGCTAAAATACGATAAAAAGGCAACGAGTTTTGCGGCTCGCTCACATATTTGGCTAGCTACCGCGAGGCCTGCGCCTTTTTAGGGTTAAGTACAGGGTTGCCAGGGTACCTATTGAAGCAAAAAAAGTTCCCTAACAAAGATATACATATACATATCATCACGCCAGCAAAGACCAAACGGGACCAATAGAACAAGAAGCTCATTAAGCTACGTTTAGGCTAACTCGTCACCTACATTAATAAATACATACAAACATAACATCACGCCCATAATGCCCGAAGGGGTAGGCAGAGTCAAAGGGGCAGCAGGCCTCTTTAACCATATTCAGCCAAAAATAAAACTGGGCTGGGTTAGATGGAAATTGTGAAAACGTAGTGACAAGTGGCTAGCTTGTCGCCTACACAATCACATACAAACACCCGATATACCATTAGTCACTGTGTAGGTTAAGCTTGAAAACGCTTAAGACAGACGGACAATTTTTTTTTTGTATAATATGAAGTAAAGATTAGTAAGGATAAGCTACACTTTAATAATATTCATTCGTCATCATAATATTAGCAAATTAATAATATTAGCAGGACTATAATACCTTAAGAAATGTTTCGCTTTTTTGTATTTTTTTTTTATATTGGCTCAGTATATTGACTCTGCTTAGCCTGACTGGCAACACCAGGTTGGTGGCATTAGATGACTAAGGATAAGAAACGACCGGTTTGGACTAAAATGTTTAATACGGCGTGTCGATTATGGGGTCCGCATCAGATAAGTTCTATTTTAATTAAACTTAGGTGTAGTCTGCTCCTAGGCTGCATGTTAAAAAGTTTTTGCAAGTGAGATACTTGGTTTAATATTATACCACCTGGAGTTTATAAAGAAAGGCCTACATTCCAATGGTAAACGTATTACATAGATAATACAGTCTTAGAGTAAATGATAACATGCAAAGACCAATATATGTACTTGTACATCCGATGTAGGGTTGCCATTAGGGTTCCAAACGTACTTTATTAGTATTATACGTTATTTAGTGCAATTGTACTCTATACGTTATAAGGAAAATAAAGTATGTGAAAATACTATATTTCGCATGATTTGATTTTTCTGGGATACATTTGACGTATACCCAATATTTATAAAAAATGTAACAACAGTTACTGGAATATATTAGCAGTAATAGTTACCTATTAAAAGTTGGTAAAAGTAATGCTAAATTATTTTAAAGTAAAAAGACCAAGTTAAATAACTCGCACATTAACAAAATGTATCTTTTTTCCCTGCCTTAAATAGCCAATATACTTTATTTGCACAAAAAAACGGCGGCAACTCTAATCCCATCTCACAAAAGTGTCTGAAGATCTTATAATACTGTAGTATACCTATAATAGTATAACATAACGCATAGGCGTATTACTTAGGCTGCCCCCCCCCCCCCCCCCCCCCCATACTATATACGGATGATAAGTTAGAAAGAAAGATCAAAATTATTAAACTTCTTGGAACTAATTTACTAATCTACATATACCTACCTTTTTATGGGCGCCCCCAATGCAATACTTCATGATAATGCAACCTGTGACGTCACGGTATACCATGCTCAACAAAGTATCGTTTCATTGCTGAGATAAGAATATCTTTTTATATTTATTTTGGATATAATTAATGGGAAATTTTGTCTTATTTCAAGATTGTGTATGGTGCCACCACCCTTATTGATGTCATGGCCCTGCCGGGTTACACTTAAGACCCCTATGGAGCAGAAAGTATCTCCATACTTCTCAATTACCCACTAGCCCGTTTTTCATCTCATTAATTCCAAACAGATCGCGTAATTAGCTTGACAATTGCGAGCGATCCTGCCCCGGTCTTAATCTCAGCGTTTTGGCAATTATCAAAAAAGTTGTAACGACCCTTTGAATGGGTTGTAAAAGATAATTGCTCGCCTTAAACACTGGGCTGGGTTGGCTTGGTTTTCTGTTTTTGTGGGATAAATGAAACTAAGATATGAATTAAAATAATAACCAAATTTTTTGGGACTATGATTATCGCAACTAAATAAATTAACGTCGATTCCTTGGCGTTAATAAAATTTAAAGGAAATTTTAATCGTAATTAAAGCAGATAAAGGCCGTGATCTAGGTACAAAAATAACCTGTCTATCTGAACATATGAGTAAACATATTATATATTTCAAAAATTAAAACTATAAACATTTTATCCTAAAATACGAAAATATTGATAATAAATCTAGTAATCTATATTTAAAGTGTTTTTTTTATTTTTTTGGCAAGCTTTAGGCTTTGGAAAAATTGGCTATTCTTTTTTTTTTAATCGAATGTGGTCACTCTACCTACACAGGACCTCTTTAATCCGGTCCAAAAAGGCATTTTAACTGGGCGATTCTCGTCGCTAAATGTCAACACAATTGTCGTATAATTTTACGATTGAATTGAACTTTAAAATGCCACGTCAACTTTCTCCCATTACTATACTCATAACATAATAACAAGGGGAAAGATTAACAACGAGATAAAAAATAATTAGTTAAAATGACATGTTGTTTTTGCATTAAATTTTGTTGAATATGGCATTCAATTATTTATATAAATTGTCACGCATTTAAACATAAGTGGCGTATAAAATTATCTTATCTGGTTTAATGGTCTCTCTGTATGTTCATAAACCAACTTCAGGGTACAAATCTTTCTTAATTTAGCAGCCTTGTTGGTGTAGTGATTCAGGCTTCTTTGCGAGTAGGTATGGGTTCGATGTAAACGAAACAAGTAGTTTATTACAAAAATTATTCATAATTACTTAAATATTATCATCTATCGCTCAATTAATAATAAATCATAGGCAATTCAAACTTTTATTTATATTCCTTATAACAAATCCACATTAACACCCTCCGACGTGAATAATGCGTTATAAATTATAATAAACTGTCGCTTGTATAAATATTTTAATTGGATACTTAATTATATTAACACAATTAATGTGAGCGCAGCGGGCAAACCTGTTCGGATCCGGAAGTGGGCAGTATCAAATGTTGTTTGTAAACAAAATTATCTGAAACACAATAATGAATGGAGGCGCCCTATCGGAGAGTTTGATTGATCACTCTTGCAGTAAAGGTGCTACCTCACTGGGAGCATTCGCCTGTAACATTACAGATTTGAGCATTACAACAGTGAGGGAAGCATAATAAAATTGATGGCACCAATATTGTTTCTAAGGGTATTTTTTTAACGTAAATAACAATGCAGAATGAGTATTTCAAAACAAACTAAACTGAATACTTAAAATTCAATCAGAAATGTTACATTACACAGCTAGTCAGGAAGGCAATATTGTACGTATCTTATGCTCAAAATCTAATAGGTAACGTTACATTACAGGCGAATACTCCCGGTGAAGGAACACCTTTAGACGAAGGTCGGGAGAGAAATTGTCGATACACTTTGATGCAAGTAGGTAGATGTCACGATTTAGCGACAATACACATTCATTTTTAGTCAGTAGTGGTACTACGCTAATGTCGTATTGGTTTAGCAACGGCTGAAACGACTCGGTTGAGGTAAGATATACCCTGGCCGTTACCATCCGTTACCATTGGCCGGAGAGGGGGTCTCCTGATGCAGGACCCCTGGGAGTTCCACATAACCATCTCGTCCACCCGAGGCGAGAAGCATTTCTCGGGGTAAAAAAAAAAGGTAAGACGTCTCAAGCTGCAGCGTTTGATCTGATAACTTAGAGCAACTTTGAACTAGACCCGATTATCATCCTAGCGTTGTTCCGTGCTTAGCCGCTTAGCTCGAATCAGATCCTAAATTCTTTGATAACTTCGGGATTAAATCCAAAGATCCAAGTCCAGTGTGCAATAGGTCGAAAATGTGATATGTAAGATGATCTGAATTTCTGGGTTTCTGCTATTAGATTGAAATCCATAAATGTCCGTTTTAAATATCAACTACACCCTACATACATTTTTAAACTCTTATAAAAAATATACGTTATGTTCACTGCTGTACTTAACACCGAGCATTGGGCTATGCAACTTAGTTAAGTTGACAAGAAAAAGTTTGAGGAAAAAAATATGTAATAACTGTCAAGTGTCTTTAATAAACTCAATGCGTAGGAAGACTGGTTTCATTGGTGCATTAAAATTAAATACTATGTCGCGCTCTAGATAAAATTAAAAATGCTTTATATTATCAATTTTCCTTTAATAGCCTTTCAACTTTTACCACGACAATAAATAAACCTCATTTACATATGTAACGACGAAGAGTTTCGCTGACGGACCACATCAAGCTTTTGATAAATGGCCGTTAATTGGAAACTGAAGCAGAATATTTTATACAAATCAATATAACTGACGCTTATTATAATGTATCTTTAGAGGGCGCGGCAATTACGGTAATGAATTATTTGTTTTAACCCGTAATGGGGGCAGGTGGGTTAGTCACACGGGATCTCTGAGACCGACACATGATATGAACGAGAGAGCCTTAAATATATCATAATGCTTGTAGGTTGGTGTTCATTGTTGTACGATTCATCGAAGAAAACCATGCCTGCACTAACTGTTCAAGTGCATCCTATGTGAGACAAAACAGTAAAAATACTGCATTCTCGATTAGAACCCATAAACCATTTCGTTTCTAAAAAACATGTTCTATAATATTACTTGTTTTTCTTAGTAAAAATGTATAACAATAACAAATTATAACATAAGTATGTACACAACGTGTTTTTAAATTCAAAAATATTTGTTGAAAAAACCGGTGCCACGCGTAAATATATAATGCGTCATGATTATCAATCTTATTATTATTATCTGAGAGACCATAATGAGTTCTTACTATATGCATTACTGGCACAAGTGATGCGTGAAATTCGACACAGTTTATCGTTACCAACCAAAATAAAATGTCATGGGATCGCTTAGACCCCGCGTCTACTAAAGGTTAAAAAGCTAATATATTTGACTGTCAATTCGCGATAAGTTTCGCCGCTGGCATTTTAACGGCAAAAAATATTTTAAGCAGAAATGATTAATGCTTACTGGGGGAAATTAATTGGTAAGAATGCCGCTTTGTCTAGTTAAGGACTTTTTTAAATAATATAAATTGTTTTTAAGTTGGCTAGCACCGTACATGGTAAGGCATGGAATGAGAAGGATTTATCAAGAATCGCATTAAGTTGATGTCAACAAAAAGAGCTAATTGCGTTTACTTGTTATGCTTAATCGAGTTAAGTAACTTAAGTGGATTAACTAGAAGAATTTGCTATTTTAAGTATTTTACTAACTTCATATAAAATTTAAAAAGTAAATACTTATGTATAAATTTACAATTTTTTATCTGAGAGTTATATATTTCATTCAATTCATCATTCACAACATATAACAGGTCGAGTGTGGCTGGTTTATAAAGAATATACATATATAACACTATATACATACATAACACTGTACGACTGTCATTCATAAATTTAAATGTTTGAGCTAGTTTTATCCTTATCGGTTAAATGTTTAAACGTGAAAAATTACATACTTACAAATCAACACGCTTATAAACCGCTAAGGGATAAACAGAGTCCTAGGAACAAACTCCCTTAGCCACTTTCAGTTATAACCAAAATTTATTAAGGTTAAATTTAAAAACGTGTCTTGCCACTGGACAAGTGGCTGGCCACAGACGACGAACTTTACACTCCTAATAAACCATTAGAAGCCTTTTTATACATTATTTTTAATTCCCAGAACAACATGGGATTTTCACATTTATAATAATGAAATTAGAATTGAGCTGTATTATTTTAGGAGAGATTAACGGTAACCACGCCACATTGATCAGTCTCAGTCGTCGCTTTTATGGGGTCAAACCTCAAGCGTAGATTCCATTGTCATAAAAACTAACAATAGAATTCCCTTTCGACAGTGACAATATAATTCGAATAGAAGCTATCAGGAAGAGTTAGAGCCAAGTTTTGAGGTTTTATACGAATTGTAACTAAAAAAATTAACTAACCCTTTGTTATTTTATTTATTTTTATTAGATGTACTTTCTACTAAATATTTTTCTTGAATGTAATTTAAGTGAAAACACACATAGTTTCCTTAAAGAATGCGTAATACAAATGTGTCGTAGTAAGACTACGGCAAAAACCATTTAGTCACTTATTTAATTATCATAAATTACAAATTATACTATTAGTACTCAGATTGTAGCTTTACGCCTCGAATATATATGCTTTTCATACTGTTTCTTTTCAGATAAAACTGATAAATTGATGACGTGCATTTGCCTAAGAAGATCCGTTTAAACTAGATCCCAATAACTTCTGATCGATATTAATAAATACGTCTTTCGACTGAGAGAGGAAGAAAAAAATATATATAGAAACGGCAATCTTTTATTCGACTGGAAGTGTGACAATAGCATGTCCAATTGGACAGGAGTGCGGGTTCAAACCCGGGCACGTACCTCTGGATTTTTCAAGTCTATGTACGTATTTATTTATACCACTAGCTCGACGGTGAAGGGAAACATCGTGATGAAACCTGCAAATTCAAACAACTTTGGATTTGTAACCATGATCCAAAAATTGTCTGGTTCCCCTATCTTAGGGTTACGAAGGTCAGATCGGCCGTCGCTTTAATGTAATTACCAGACTCGCTAAATCCTGGATCATGGTCTAAGCGGACCCCGTCTAAGCACGGAACATAACGCTAGGAAGATGATGTTGAACTTGGCGCATCACGCACCCAACATAATTACAAGTAACAATGCATACCAATTCGATTGCCAGATCGTCTCTGTTGTTAGCATCTCAACGCGTCTCAATTTTTATTGCCCGATTGTTCGACCTAGCCTCTTGGAATACCAACTACGTCTTAATGGTCGTGTTGTGCGATTAAATAAATTATTATTATTGGGGAAGTCAGACAAGCGAAAAATACTAGTGAAGTCTCACTAAAGCACTCCAAATTATAGGCTTTAGCTTGTTCTAGAATTGATAATGGTTGTAGCTCAATGGCTTATCTCAATGTTAAAAGTCTCAGTTTAAACAGTCGCACATGATTTTTAAAACGTAATACCCAAAGATGTAGGCAGAGTCTAATGAGCCAAATGCTCCTTAAACCACATTCAGCCAAATAAATTTTGATAAAAATTGTGAGCGAGGGGCTGGCTCGTCGTCTACATAATCACAAACTGGGACTAACCTTTAAAAATGTGTGCAAACTACGTGCTCGCACTAAAAGTGGAAGTACTACCGCCGACCTAGGTGTTGCTTGCACAGGGACCTAGGTCCGACTAACTGTCGCGGTGTATTGTATATATACTTAGTGGCGAAAATAACTTCGTCAGCGCGATGCAGGATTGTATGGCGTTTCTCTATGTTCGATCGACGTCATTTGTTTATGTATTACTAGAGCTATAATCTAGACTATCTTGTGGCGCGGTGATAAAGGATTCATGCAAGTGATGCCTACTTAGGGGTTTTCCCCATTTGGAAACAAATCTAATCGGAACCCCATAGTAGAAATCTGGAAATAATAAAAAAAAATCACATAGCACACTGCTTTTAAAATAAGCAATATTTATATCTACGTACGGCACGTTTTTAATACCGTAATTAATACCGCCATTTAAGCTTCGTGGTGGTATGAAACCTAATTATTTAAAAATAGTGACGGCCACTACATATGCCCCGATAATAAAGTCATTATTTGTTGTAATGTCTCAATCGTAAATGCATTCTATTCAAGCAAGTTTCATATCGTAATCGTAAACTTATTACGACACAATAAACTGCCAAACCACAAACACACTATCATTACTACACACTAATAGTAAACAATAACTATACTTTGACATTACGACAACAGCGCAAAAAGCTTATCCCGCTCATATCAATTACGAGTGCTCCTGCGCAACGATCAATTGCCTGTCACGGTATGAAGCCATAAATCCGCCAAGCGGCCTGGCAAACGTTACCCTAATAAATTATATTAGGAATTCGTTTACAGATACGACTTACCGCAACTATACTGATGGGGCAATGCATTTTTTGCACCGGTTTTGCAAAGAGTTCGCAAAGGAAAGAAACGATATAGAATGTGTCTGTAAAATAATGGTGGATCAGCAAGTAAGTAGGTACTGGATGTCTTAAATGTAATGAAGTGAAAATACAAGTTACTTTTGGATTTTTTAATAGTTTAAGTATAAAAGTATTCTATTCTAAGTCTAACCCGGCGGTGAAGCAAAAAACTTCAGGGAACTGTCACTTTCAATCAATGTGTAACTACAACCCAATTTGATGATCCCATAATCTAATTTAACTGTGAGAAATTTCCTCCTACGATTGATCAGGCTGTAGTATGAGCTTGCTGTTGAGGGAAAGGGAAGACCCTAGACCATAAGGGTCTTAAAAAAGTGTGTATGAAGGCACCTGCAAGATGGGTGATAACTTGTTTATTTTCGCGACCACATCAGCGCCTTACATCTCGTTGTGGACGATATAGAGGTTTAGTCGGTATACACTATCCCCTATCACCTAAAGCCGTGTTTTTCAACCTGTGGGTCGCGACCCCCAGGGGGGTCACAAAGCCTTACTCGGGGGGTCGCCGGTAAAATAAAAAGGGAAAGGTCTATACACTTTCAGTGAGAAACTTGTTTATGTCTGGCCTAAGGGGGCCGCGACGATTTTATAACCTATAAAGAGGTCGCGTATTCAAAAAGATTGAAAAACACTGACCTAAAGCAAGATAGAAGGATTCCCCCACCATCTGGAGGGCCCCCACTGTCATAGGAATGATGCGCAACGCATTCCCCTGGATCAACAAAAAATGGGCCGCATTCGCATCCTTTAGTCATCATCTTCCTAGCGTCATGTCCCGTGTTTAAAAGGGATCTGCTTAGACCATGATCCAGGATTTAGCAAGTCTGATAATTACATTGAAACGACTGCCGATCGGACCTTCGAAACCCTAAGATAGGGGAACTAGACAATTTTTGGATCATGGTTACAAATCCAAAATTGTTTGAATTTGCAGGTTTTATCACGATGTTTTCCTTCACCGTCGAGATAGTGGTATAAATACGTACATAGACTTGAAAAATCCAGAGATACGTGACCGGGTTTGAACCCGCACTCCTCGGTAAAAAGACGCGTGACCTTACCATTGAGCTACCACCGCTCTTTTGCATCCTTTAGTAATATAAAAAAAAAGTTAATCGCTAAGATTACTCCGAATCAGAGATTGGATAATGCACTGCAATAAGTTCAGTCCACCCACCAAACATTTATCCACTAGAACCAGTGTTCTTGGGAGTACATACACCCAACCTAATTGTCCGTGCCAGACAAGCATTCTTTCCTTTCAACATTTTCCTTTTTAGACCGAATAACATTCAAACTCGAATGCCAGCTTCCACCGAGCCCTTAGTACTGGCTATCGGTCGATATCATCTGAATTCTATCGAGCACATACCTTTAAAGATTTCGACTGGAATTTATTCCACACAAACCGCCCGATGTTGTGCAGTGAACTGTTTTTTCCCATACACTCTTATTATGGGCGTGCGTGCGTTCTATCTGTAACTTATTTGTACTTCAACTAGTCGCTCGATATGTTCTAGATCAAATGTTATTAGCTTATGATTTGCCGTTTCATTTTATATTGCTTTACAATATAATAAATGAAGTTTCGAGCCGCGGTAGAATGTGAAGGATTTTGTCTTTAGAGTTTAGTTTCGTTGTTGCACGTTTTATCTGTCATCAACATCTACATAAATCTCTGGACTGTCTCACGTACTATAAATATTAAGTATGTTTGGCCCATTTAGACAAACTAATTACATGAGAACGGTCATATGCTCGTGAGAAGTAATGTTCAGTAGATATACAAAATAAGGAGTTGCTGATTGAATAAGGTTCATTCAGTGTGAGATATGGATTCTGGACCCTTGGTCTGCAACATATTTGTAATAACTCTGCTCTGTCCTGAATTTCCACAAGCTGTGATGACCGCTTACTAGGCTGGACTTGATTACCGCCTTCAGTTCAGAAAAAAAAAAACTAAATAAAATATCGTATGTTTGGAATACTAATGAGACTATGAGAACTAAATCATTGAGATTATACAAAATCTTTTGGTACAATGAGGGTTTTTAAAAAAACAAAATCCGTTAGGTGGCACAAGGGAGTCCCGTGGTCTTATCACTGTCACTATTGGCATTGTTGACAGAATGTCAGTTTGGTCTGACAGCTAACCAATGAGGAGGGTGAAAAGACCGTACGTCACAGTGACGACATATCTGTCTATCTGATGTTTTATTGAAAAAAAACTCTCAATACCACCCCATATCAGATAAATCAGTTGGTATATCAGATAAAAGAAACATAGCTCGTACCAAGAATAACTTAACTGCAAACTAACCTAACTTTGCTAATCAGCAAAGTTCTCTTAATTACTCTGACCGGGAATTTATCCTAACGCCCCGTTTCGACCAATCATATACCTACCTACTTCGCTATTAAGGTCGTCAAACTGTAAAAAAATCGCAATATAATATATTATGATTGTATATGTGAAAGCTCCAAGTAGTAAAATGTATATTTAAAGTTATTAACTACATATTTAGCACGTAACCGTTAGAGGTTTGGGCTTTTAAAGCTTTTAAATGGACTCTTAATCATCGTATAACATATCAGAGATGATGTGATGATGCTGGTGTTACCGATATACTGGTATTCTTTGGATCGAGCTATTTTTTTTTATAAACTCTTACTATTTAAAAGTGTCTTCTTGTATATCCCCCTTGCGGGATTAATAGATCAAATAAATTGTTTGCATAGTTACGGATACTGATAGGACCGACGAGAGGTTAAAGTTAAGTTCATAAATACATAACATCACGCTCATAATCCCCAAAGGTGTAGGCAGAGTCAAAGGGACCTTTTAACCACATTCAGCCAAAAATAAAACTGGGCTGGGTTAGATGGAAAATTGTGAAAAAGTTATGACAAGTGGCTTGTTTGTCGCCTACACAATCACATATCCAAATCCCGATACACCATTAGTCGCCTTTTACGACATGCTCAGCAAAAAATACAGTTGACAAATTATTTTTTAGTCCCAGACCAACACGGGACGTTAAAGTTAAGGTCGATAAAATATATCATCATATTTTGCGACTACATATTTATGTATGATCATGTTCTAATTTGTTTGGCGCCCTGCCTAAGTAGTAATTAAGATAGCTATCGCTTTTACTTAATAACCATACTCGCCAAATTCAAGCGGACCTCGATTTAGAATGGAACATAATATAAGGAAGATGTATAGAGACTTTTTTGGAATTACGTTAAAGCCAAATTAGTCTAGCTTCAACATAGTAACGTTAAAGAGTTAGTTCCTAAGATTTGATTGATTGACAAGCCATGAACAACACTAAGCATGTCTGTTAAAACAACTGTTAACATTACTAAAAACGCTATTAATAGCCCAATAAATCAATCTCCTGATCATTCAGCTCTCACATCTACTTCGCCACAAACGAAGAGATTTTCCCAACTGAGTTTAAACCAATTAAATGGTAATTTAAACCTATTAAATAGCGTAATTAAAATTCAAAGCCCGCCTTACTATTCATGTATATTAAGCACTTTATATCTTAATCAACTAGACATAAGGATTAAAATTGAAGTGTCAATTTTAATATAAATATTCATTGCAATCGAGTAATTCACGCAATTTGTCTAAGCCCTTTTTCAGCTAAGATTTATGGCAAACTCTTGTGGAAGAACTTTTCCATTATTTCGATGCCTTATTCGAGTGATTGCTTTATCTCGCTCGGATCAAAAATATGTTATAATGACAAATATTTGCAGCGGGCTGGTCGTGGCCATGTTGGGACCAGGTATTTCTTGAGTATTTTAGTTCAGTATTGGCAATTTGTTTAAAACCATTCTGTACGGCCAGATATTTCTGTAGTATAAGGATTGGCGATCATTTCCGAATCAGTGGTTATTTTTTTTTTTTGGGTCTGTGTTATAAGTAAGTTTAGGATTTTTTGGAGCTTAATTGAATTATCATTTGACAAGTTTTCGCACTTCGTAACTCCCTAAAAAGTATCTACAGAATGAAAAGTATTCCAATAATTTTAACAATTCATTTTATCAAAAATTAAAAAAAAAAAACGAAGAAAAACGTTTGATAATAAGCAGTTACACATACTTTCCAATACTCCTATATAAAACTAAAAGCTTGGGCACATATTAAACAAACCGATCGATTTCATGGACAAAAAATATAAACTGCCACGCAAGGCAATTGTAGATACTCATTATCATTGTAAAACGTAAACGATCGGGAACTTACCATAAGAATGTGTGGCAATAACACTTACCAGCTCTCAACACGAGTAATCCCATCCTATACATGCGTAACATGAGCCATGGCTCGTTCGAGAAAGGCAATTCTGTGTAAGACAGAACCCCCCACATTTACGGTATCTGACAATCGTTACCGATTGACAAAAAACGGTAATGACCAGATCGCTGCAGCGTTTAACAGTTCCGAGTAACATCAGGCTTGTTGCCTCGGAGCTTAATTGTTGCCACGGTATTTATTGATACGCGGGAATTAATGAACGTTTTTAGGGTTCGAATGGGGGAAGAAGTTTGAACCATTTAAGTCGACCTATGAACATCTCTGATAACTGCAGATCAGATACTAATTTTAGCACATTGACGATGAAGTGACAATACCTCTCAACTGTAGATATGCTTATTTTACAGGAGAATGAAAAAACGATCCAATTTTTAGTTTTTGATCATAAGACTTTCATATATTTTTTAATGTAATGTTTACAGGATTACTTTATTATTTGATAACAAACAAGAAAAAAGTAATATTCCACGCGAAATTGAATTTTAAGGCTACTGCATTAAAAAAGTCGATTCCTAAAAAAATATTAGTTAGGAGGTATTGTCACTTCATCGTCGATATGCGATAGTGACTGTGTCTGTTACGCTAATACGCTTGAACCACTCAACTGAAGAAACTCAGTACGCTAAAAGTTCAAACCCTGGCTGTAACTTACCCTGTAACTAAGTATTTTTAACAGAAGGGTTCGAGCCCGCAGTCTTCATTTTCGTGGTCAGTCTCTAACCACCAAGCTAAGCGGCGTGTCAACTGCTTCATTGCAATGTTATATTATATCACTCCATCATCTTCCTAGCGTTATGTCCCGTGCTTAGACGGGGTCCGCTTAGACCATGATCCACGATTTAGCGAGTCTGGTAATTACATTGAAACGACTGCCGATCTGACCTTCGTAACCCTAAGATAGGGGAACCAGACAATTTTTGGATCATGGTTACAAATCCAAAGTTGTTTGAATTTGCAGGTTTCATCAAGATGTTTTCCTTCACCGTCGAGCTAGTGGTATAAATACGTACATTAACTTGAAAAATCCAGAGGTACGTGCCCGGGTTTGAACCCGCACTCCTCGGTTAAGAGGCGCGTGTACTAACCATTGAGCTACCACCGCTCAATGTTATATTATATCACTAAGAGAACAAAATACATAAGCTACGAGCTAGCATCGTATTCTACTCGAACATAGATATGTTTACTGCAGATACATATATCTATGTTCGATGTTGAGGCTTGACTATTTTATTCACACACGAACGGTAACTCACCACCAAACCACTTTTTCAATGCAAATTATAAAATACTAAGCTAAATAAGATTCTTGTGTGGCCAATGCGTAATCTGACCACACAAGCACCTCATTCCGATACACAAATAGCTGGCATAGACCACACACTATTTATCAGTACCTACACTTCTAGTGTAGTTGTGAGAGATCGGCATGCGATTCCTATGATTGATTTTACAAGTTCTAAAGCTTTGCAAGGAACAACTATTTAAGATTTTATCTAATTTGCTACACGATACATACCTGTCATTTAGGGAATTGGATTATGAGCCCAAGGGAATAACTTGGAGTTTTATTTTGATGCATTTCACGCCAAGTCTACACTAATATTATAAAGACGAATTTGAACTTTTGTATGTTTGTAACGAATTAACCTATAAATTGCTGAAGGATTCTCGTTGAAATTAAACACAAACATAGGTTTCATCGATATATCACGCAAGCGAAGCCTCAGGTAGAAGCTAGTCTTCAATTAACTCCGAAACCATTGTATTCTCAGTGCAACTCGAACTTGATGGTGTTTTTCAGTCGCCGTGGGAGATCCGATGGCATCCGCGGCGACGGCGCGTGGCGGAGCGGTAACGTGCGCGTGCGCATCCTCCTCTTAACGACGTATTTATTGGCAACGGATCGGGACTCTAATGTGGCTGTGACACCATGCAATAAGCTGTTTGTCACTTCACATTTGAGCTATCAGTATTCATATAATCCAAAGAAAATAATAAGAGTAGGTGGATAATTTTATATGTTTTTATTTTATTCGCTCTACTTTTAAATACTTATTGGTTATTAAACAAAAAATTAATCCATGATAAAGTTATCATAGAGTTGTTAACTGTTTTTGTGGTCCTAACTAAGGAAAATGCTAAAATTTGCTTCGTGAACATGATATTTTGAACAGGTATTGTCAAGAATGCCGAAACTATACTAACTTTACCACAAAAAAGGGTTGTTATTTCGACGCACGTACGTTACCAAAATAGTAGTAAGTGGCTGTGGCAAAAAGATTCCAAGATTAATTTAAGACCTTTATTAAATCTACACTTTCCGATGAAGTTACATTCGGAGTAGGTCACACTGTAAACAAGTCCCCAATCTTTCGCTAATCTGAAACGTACTTTAAAATTGAACATTTCGCAACCGCTTAGCTGCAAACTCGACCGGTTGAGATCGGATCTTTCTCCGAATGTAAATAAGTTTTTCAACGTAATTTCTTAATCAGAACCACAATTGCCCGTTTACAGCCGAGCTCATGTAAGATTCAAACCGGCTGCGTGCAAGAGGCTGTGTTCAAAGGAGCCGCGGCACCAATAACTTCATCACAACTGCTATCCAAGATTTATCTTCGAAACTACTGTTCAAACATGAGGGATTTAAAACGCGCCATTAAATAAAAGACATCAGAGAAACGTTGCTTTAAAGGAGTTTGGAGATTAGGGTAGTAGGTAGATTCTGAGTAGGCGACAAGCTAGCCACTTCTTTTTACAGCTTACCATCCAACCCAACCCACTGTCCACTGTTGGTCTGGGACTTAAAAAGAATATGCCAACTGTGGTTCTTGCCTAGCATGTCGTAAAATGCGACTAATGGTAAATCGGGTTTTGGGTGTGTGATTGTGTAGGCGACAGGTTAGCCGCTTGTCACTGCTTTTTCACAATTTTCCATCTAACCCAGCCCGGCTTTATTTTTTGTCTGAATGTGGTTGAAGGGGCATGCTGCCCCTTTGACTCTGCCTACCCCTTCGGGGATTATGGGCGTGATGTTATGTATGTATGGAGATTAGGGATTCTGATTTCTGATCATGATATACAATGTCCTCCTAACCGATATCGGTCACGGCGGCCAATCCCAACGAGGACTAGCCATCTGCGCAGGAGATTACAGTGCACAAGTGTGTGCGCTAACACAGGTGCACTCTCAATTCCTTCACTCTCATTGTCCGGTGAGACGGCAATTCAACATGACCGGAGTGAGGTCAGTCGCAGGACCAATGGCTCAACGTGCTTTCAGAGGCACGGGGGTGATTAAACCGCCAACTTCCTGACTCCGGACTGATACTGAGTAAACTCAATTGAAATAACCAGCCACACATTTTTGGCCCAACCCGGGGTTTGAACCCGGGCACCCGGAACTCTAAGTTCTTAGGCGGCGCATGCTCCAATAGATCAACGAGACAGTCAATCAGTCTGAACATGATAAACTCACTATAGACAATAAATATCCAACTAAGGTTAACACCTGGTAATGTGCATTCCCGACCTTATACGGAATGATGATAAAATATTATTCAATAGAAAATGTATCAGAAAAATATATGTTCATATAAATAGATTTTTGAAAAACCATGTTTGGACTATTTATTAATTTGATTAGACAAAAAGTTGTCTGCGTCCTTAACATTAAATATCAATGTAAAGAAATATAATGATAACTGGCATCTCATATTGACACTTAACGAAGAAAAAACGTCATACAATTATTTTTTACACAATCCAACAATACAACTGTGTACTCAACCAATTACCAACCGCAGAGCTGACGCGTCAATTTGAATAAAACAGTAAAAAACCTTACGAGAGTATTAACAGCAAGACCTCGTAGTCCATTCCTTATTACCATGCTAATAACTCGTGTATACCTCACACAAAAACTGGCTGAATTAACATGTTCATACGTCAACCCTGTCTATACTTGTCCACTGATTGTCTGACACCAGCAAACGGAGACAATTCGCTGTATGTGCAACCAGCGAGACAAAAACCGGTCAAGAGTGAGTCTACGATCCTTATTTAACAAGCAACATGGATGCATCGATATCTTCCTAGCGTTATGTTCAGTTCATAGTCGGTCTGGTCAGGGCCGGATTTAACGTTAACGCCGCCCGGCATTGAAAAGGTCGCCCATCACCAACATTTTGCATATAATTATAGCTTTGATGTACACGTGGCAGCAAATAAGTAATTTTATTAGATTCAAAAATATCATATTTCATTTAATTATGCAATTTTTAAAAAAACTTTTGCTAGTAGTTTCGATGAGAGAGAACTTTTCTTCACCCTTTAAATTTTCCCGCCCTAGATAATTCGTCGCCCTGGGCTCCTTGTGCCATTAGTTTGCCTAAATGCACCGCTGGGTCTGGCTACATTGGAGCGAGATTAACGAATTCTGATCTTTACCTTAGATAAAAGAATCAAACTGGATTATCGCTACATATTCATAGCTATTTGAATGTGTAGATTTTCTCCGACATTTTTCCTCATCATTGAACTCCTTCTAAAACTACGTACCTAGATTCGAAAAGTTCAGAAATAGATACAATACAGAATATTATGTTCGTCAGTTATATTATAATCATCAAAATATTGTGCCTACACGTTTTATTTTTTGCTTTATCTTAAACATAAAAATTACTGTGTCGCCATTTAACCCTAAAATTTGTAGCGTTTTAAAGACGTCACATAAAATTTGAACGCGCAGTATCCTCATCGTTTTCTTTTTTATAGAACAGAAGATAAAATACAATACTAATACTTTTAAAAATCTAAGTGATTAATTAAGAGGATTAATATTATCAGAGTATCAAACACCTTGTCGCGTGCACTTGCGTCAAAGCCTATAACGCAAATTTAATAACGAGTTTAATAATTCTCCACGGAATCTATAAAATAATAATAAGGTACTAAACACCTCTGATATCGATGACACTCAATTTACTACGCAATATCCGCAGAAATAAACTTCGCAGAATTTCTCATGGAACAAAAAAGCTTCGATTCGATAAACGTTGATTAAATTGACTTGACTTGAACGTTATGCCACGTTAGCTATCGCTCAAAAAAGTGTTGTCAGATCACATAGTCTGTCAGCTCGTTAAAATAACCAGCTGATGTTGCCGATAAGAGATCTATTGTGGATGACGACCCGTGACTTAACACTTCTGACTTGAACCGAGAACTCGAAGCTTCCATCGGATAGACGGCCGTATCTGTTTTGTTATGTATTAATGCATTAGTTCGGTTAGATCCGTGACTTTAGAGCCTTATAGTATTTTGTAGGTGGCAGATATTGCTTATTTGTGTACGGCAATGTGTGAATCAGATTTTGGGAATATCGCCTTTGGTATATAAAGGTTATATATAACCGTGGAGGAGAGGTGGTAGCTCAATGGTAAGAACACGCGCCTCTTAACCGAGGAGTGCGGGTTCAAACCCGCGCACGTACCTCTGGATTTTTCAAATCTATGTACGTATTTATACCACTAGCTCGACGGTGAAGGAAAACATCGTGATGAAACCTGCAAATTCAAACAACTTTGGATTTGTAACCATGATCCAAAAATTCTGGTTCCCCTATCTTAGGGTTAAGAAGGTCAGACAGGCAGTCGCTTCAATGTTATTACCAGACTCGCTAAATCCTGGATTATGGTCTAAACGGACCCCGTCTAACACGGGACATAACGCTAGGAAGAAGATGATGACAAACATATTTAGCATTATGTAGTATCTATTTAACAAATAATCTTGCGTTTGCTATCGTATAATTTATATGATAAATGCTTAACTATATTTTTTGATGTTTGCTACTCAAAACGCTCCAACGTCTAAACGGAGCTGCTATTTCGCATGCCTCATGGTCAAAGATCTTTACGTTATATTGATTTAGTATTCCCGTGGGGAAAATTAAAAAAATAAAAAATCTCCAGACTGACACACCAATCCCCAAATCCCAAACTAAGCATATGCTTGTGCTATGGATACTAGGTGAACGGATAAACATACTTAAATACGTTTATAAACATCCATGAGTCGAGTACAAATGTCCATGTTCATTACACGAAACTTTTTCCCCTAGCGGGATTTGAACCCGCGACCCTTGGTTTCGTGGCCAGGGTCTCTGACCACTCGACCAACGGGCCAGTCGATTACTCCGGGTATTACGATATAATTTTACTTTTAGTTCACTTACTTTCATAGTATACAAGGATGAACTAACTGGCAGAAGCTAATTCATACAGAGAAGGGTAACACTTTCACTAATAAAACACTGAGTGTTTTATTATTAGTGAAACAACATACTTACAAAAATTATTAGCGCCGGCAGGTCACCAAATCGTTTGAACGTCGACTCGTTACAAAATTAAACAATAATTTTACAAATTATTTCATAAATTCCCTTAAAAAAATTACAACAAAGAGTTCAGCTAAGACATTTTAAGCATGCCAAATATAACTACATGTTTAACTTTGCTATGTACATACAATCTTATCTCTCACCGAAGGATAATAGACTCATCATAGACCTGTCACAGTTTTTGCCCACGCATTGAGTCTTAATTAAACTAAGCTATTGCCCCTAACGGTGGTCGCCACTGGGCTCGCACGATCATGACGTCATAACTCAGTTCACGACCTTCCCAAATTAAAAGCTTTGGAGCTGTCAATTTGGTCGTATCGATATAATAGAGTCAAGAACGTCAGAGGTCAAATGTCAAGATCTTTAAGTTGAAAAGTTTATGGCTATTCTGGGGTTGAAAAGTATATGCGAATGACGGGTATAAACCAGAAACGGTTTTTTAGATCCCACTTGGTCTGTGATCCCACTCAATGGACTCGATAGAGGATCTAAGAAACCGTCATTCCAGAATTGGACTATACCTACGCACTTCTTTATATCATCACTGGCTCTGCCCGCGGTTTCAACCGCCTTTATAGTTAATGTTATGTTATATAGCCTATAGCCTTCCCCAAAATTGGGCTATCTATTATACTACTATGAGATAACTAAATTGACAGCTTCCAAGCAAATGCTTGAATTGCTTGTTACAACGATACATATAATGGTATCGATGAATGATCATAAGGTGTTTTGAGTGGAAAACATATGGCTATTCTGCTATTTACATGATCAATGGGAGTTTATGAACTGTTTACTCAGAATTAAGGAAAGACCTCGTTGCTATAGGAAATTCTGGTGACTTTATCCATCAGTTCACGATCTCCTCCGATTAAAGATTGTAATTGCCAGCTTCAAAGCTATAGCTGTGTAACTCATTAGCTGCCCATTGCTCCCCCATGAGTTAACTCAAAATTACGTCATGGCGAAACAAATTGAATCACGTTAAGAGGATCGAGAGGTACGACTATTTTATAATTCTTTTTTCGAAAACTTTTGCTCCCTCGGTCTGGATTCTCAGAGGGTACTAGACCACAAGATCGCCAACACACATTGAAGACTTGAGTTATACCATCCGATCAATCGATTTGGCGCAATTGCTTACTAAGATACAACAGACAAGACAGTTCCGTAGAATAAGAGACCGAAACGAACAGAAGGATGGTGGACCCTTTCATATGAGACCACATCTACTAAGCTACCACCACGCGTGACCGCACCACATGCAGTAGCTCGTAAACACCGCGTCGTGACCTGCGCCCGCGCAGCCGCCATTAACTCCGCTTATGATTTACGCCGCCGACCGACACCAGCTATAAACCATCTCGCATCGACTGCAATTAAATCGAAAGGGTCGGGCTTGCATTAAACGGTTCAACTGGCTAGATAGCGCATTCGATAGTGACCCGGTCCTATGTCCAACTCTCGCTGTCGGTTCGATCTCAACCCAGGACTAATTAAAAAATAACTATGAAGATGAACAAGAAAATCTCTTAAGATAACATTGTGATAATGTTTTAAAATAAAGTTAAATACTGTGGAGTTTATTAAAGATAGCAGCGACCCGCGGTTTCACTCGCTTAGTCCCCATTGCCGTGGGGATAAAATATAACCTGTTATTCGCTGATAAAGTAGCTTTGTATTGATGAAAGACTTTTTCAAATCAGTCCAGCAGTTTTGTCCACTATTCAATTCAAACAAACAAACAAATCTTTCCTCTTTATAATAGTACCTATAGATTCATCTCGTAGAAATCAACGATATAACCATCCTTTCACGATTTATAGGTTCTTTGATCGCTACAACTTTGGCAATGTGTATGTTACTGAAAAAGCCCATATATTGGTCAATCTTAGGTTTTACTAGTAAATCTTAGGATTTACCGACATGAGTTGGTAAATGTAAACATTTCCAGGTTAGGTTATATTATGGGTTAGTTAGGTTAGGTTTTTTAACATGATTAAAAAAAAACCTTACCTAACCTAACCTATAATATAACCTAATCTTAGTTAGGTTTGGTTAGGTAAAATTTTCCAAATAAAGAATCCTAAGATTTACTAAGTAAATGGTGGTAAAAGTTCGAATTGTACACCTGTTCGGACTTTTACCGTTAAGAGTTGGTAAATCTTAGGTTTTACTGGAAAATCTTAGAATTTACCATAGTTCGAGCTATTACAGCAACATGTATAACATACCACTGACATATGTCCAAACCAATGATGGAACGACATTAAAACGTTTATGGGTATTTTCAACCGACTTCAAAAAAGGAGGAGGTTGTATAACATCACGCCCGTAATCCCCGAAGCGATATGCAGACACAAGGGGCAGCAAGCCCCTTGAACCACATTCAGCACAAAAACAAAACTGGGCTGGGTTAGATGGCAAAAATGTAAAAAAGTAGACAACCAACTTGTCTACTTCTGCTGGTCGCCTACAAAATAATATAAACTACACAAAACCCGATATAATATTAGTCGCTATTTACGACATGCTAGGCAAGGAACACAGTTGGCACATTCTTTATAAGTGCCAAATCAATGAGACTACAAAAATTAAAACATCATACACAATTGTTTTATTGGCAGAAACCAACTATTTCGTAAGAACGTATTATCACTCTTTATGTTATAAAAAATATTAATCAAACTACGCCATATTTATAGTTAGATCGTAACATGTGTGTGCCACACAGTTCTATGTATACACGTTGTCAAAATTAAGATGATATACTGATCTAAAGTTTACATTGTGACGTAAACTGCAATCATTACTACAGAATGTGATCTTTGCAGGCATAACATTTTAATACTTAAACCTAATAATGTATATCAGATTTAACTATAAAAAACATTGTCAAAATACGTCCATATTACTTATTTAAACTAAACTATAATTCACTTATTTATTAAATAAATTTTGCGCTTTTTTCAGCACTAGGGTTTTCTGGGATAAAAAGATCACATTTTCCAGACTATAAATGATTTGTTGCTGCTATATTAAAGTTGTATAAACAAACATACTTCCTCATAAAAAAACATTATAAATCGGACTAATGGAATGTCATAATAATATGAGTAACATTTATTTATAATGTATAAATTATTCATAATATTATTAACATAAACATAAATATAAATAGGTGTTGTGATACTGTACTCTTACGCCATCGTAATTAAATGGTTTTAAAAGTCGGCTTTTTTAAAGTATTACTTCATGCTTTGTTTAAACAAAACAAAGTCTAGTAAGAATTAACATACGTGTTTATAGTAGTTACAGGGAGTAAAATACGTTTCCCAAGAGCCGTGTCATCATGATTTTTAATATGACCGTCATATCATGACATACATTTATTCATACTTCAGACTAAGTGCACAAAAAGACAACGAGAGACGAGTTTGACTTCATCAGCATCAGTAAAATTAATCCACAATTATTTTGTTATCACTGAAGTGGAATTCGTATTCCGGTTAGGGACATACTGTTATGTATATATCTAGTCAGAACACGATCTTACTATGATCCTAGGGTCTGGTTATATTCAAAAGACTAGCATTCTACCCTCCTAACCCTCGCAGTGAGGAGACCTAACAAATACGCCATGTAGTGCTGTATAATAAATTCGTATCGTAAATTTTGGGAATTCGTATTGAGTTTTCTACGAAGATCAGAGAGAACTCAGATTTGATCCGACGCCGACGTATTTAATTGCCAGATGTGTCACTTCACTTTCTTAAAAATAGGCAAGCGCACAGCGCAGCACAGCTAATTTGAAAGGTGTTACGCTTGGCATCTCACGACGCACTCAGCATGTTTCCACTCTGCAGCGCCATGGCGCGCTTTTGAGTTTGTTCAAAATCGGCGCAATGTGCTACAACTCGAGTATAATTTTAGCGTAAAACTTTTGCTGAGTGGCTTATTTTTACTGTGTTAATCGAATCGGCTGGCACCACCAAGTTAACCATTACTATAATAAACGCCATACACTGATGAAGTAATAAAACGCAACGCTCCTCGTCCGCTATCCGAGCGCGGATCTAGATTATGGATCGATTCACACTCGCGGCCGACCAACAACCAGCCGCGATTGGATCGCGATGCACTGATAACATATATTCGTAGGGCTGTCCTCCATATCCGCGGTACCGTTTCTGGATCTTGGGAGACACCCGTGTTACAATTAAAAGTTATCTGAAGGTAGGTAGGAAAACTGCGTCTTCAGAGGGCGTAGTATGGCGGGCTAACAAAGGATGGAGAGAAGTCCTGCTACCCTCCTGATCCTCCTCGATGAAGGACTTCGTGGTAGAGGAAACAAGATGGTAGCAACGAGGTATCAGCGACAGTTTAAGTATCGTATTCCCCTGGATGCTTTAAAAGAACTCTATTCTATCGAGTAAGTTACGAACAAAGAGATATAGTATGTTATGGACAGGAGTGGGACCCAGAATACCCGCTGAATTGTCTATTTTATAGGGCAAAGATTTATATATTCAGCATCGATAACAGAAAAAAGGAGCAACACGCTTAAGCTTAGTAAGTATGTATAAATTCTAATAGTTGTTGCTAAAAGTATACCGCTTGTACCATAAGCTAAAATCTACCAGAATTCATAACGCATCTATTAAATAATTTCTTAAACTTTTGATTTTTTTTTGGATGAAAAATCATATCGTCGCTTATACAATAGTACTGCGTAAGTAGCTTTTGCTATAAGGTCTAATTAAGACATAATAACATTGAAAATTAGACCTTATGATAAAATGTTCTTTCGCAGTATTGCATGCTAAGCGACGATATTAATATTTTTGTAGTCAACAAGTTTGTAAAAGTGGCGCTTCAAACTTTTTGTTATCCTGTATAGAGCAAAGCATGTACCGTCAAATAGATTTCATACTCCGATGGCTTGAAACTATATCCGTTTACGCGTTTTTTGCGTACGTCACTAGAGCTGTCAAAATCAGCAGCCCTAGTGAGCAATTAGCGTCACGGACACCGCAAAGATCGATTAATCGATAACTTCAATCAAATCGAGCACTCGCAAATCGGACATATGCCGAGACAGTAATTAACGATAGTGTAAAACCTATGTTTATTTACCATTAACGGTTGTAAATTTCGTTTTGAAGAATCAACTCTTGTTATTCTCTGTAGAATATATGTAATTATTAAATTTTTATTCTAATTTACGTACATACTGTAATTCGTTTAATTTTATTTTATTATTAAGACATTATTTTTTTTGAAAATTGTGGTCATATTGACATAATAATGAACTAGGTTTAAAAAGATTGAAAATTACACACGAGTAAAAACTTAAAGATTGTAATATCTTTAATATATCATAGCCGAATAACTATAACATTTAATATTACAAAATTAATGAAAGTTTCTAAAATTATATTTTCCCGAAGATAATTTCTTCTGCAAAAAAATTAACAAGCGAACATTTTTAACGTTTCTCACTAGTTCATCTTTTGTTATAATATTTGTTATTTAATTAATATATTTTTTTTCTATGAATAAATATTGTTTTATGATTTGCATGTAAACTGCAATTATATATGTATTCATACAAACCAGGAAAAATATTAATGATAATTTATATTAATTACATAACGTTACTACAATTTCCCTGTTTATGTTCAGTTCTAATAATTAGAGCCCAAATTAAAATCATTACTTAAACTCCACTTCTTCCATATTAAATGTAATTTTCTTACAAATAAGCTTTTTGAGGTATTTATAACTACCAAAGCATTAGACTTCTGCGTTAACCAGTTACCTATTAAGTAGACGGTGAAGCTTTTCTCTAAAATACATAAACCACTAATACACACTCACAGAACACGTCACTGATCATATCACAATATCCGTTAATTTGTTTATCGTTACACGCACCATTATTGTCCACATATTCGATTTCCAAAAAGTCCAATAGCGTCACATGAAACAGTCCTCATTCGATCCAAATTCGAAATTCGAACATTGATTTCCTGAGAATAGTGTTGGGCAAGTGCTGACTATATCAAGAAACGTTTCGATATTTATGAGAGGAGTTTTTGCCGGCTACAATGATCGATAGATATTTGATTGTAAGCGACAATCTAGAACGTGTAAGCTGTTCGGTCGTTTTTACACTACTGGCTGAGACGAGCGCGTCGCGCCAGCCGCGCGGACAACACAAATAAATAAAGCTGGCTGGTCCGCGATTTATGTCAAAAACGCGAATATTGTGAGAAGGGCATGGCTCTGTCATGGGAATCGAATCGTTACAGTGGAATTACGATGTAACTAGGTTTTTGTACTATCAAATTATTATTAGTAACGGGGAGAAAATGTTTTTGTCGAATAATAAATATGAATGCATGTTTGTTTATCTCTCGACAATAACTATCAGTTTTTGTGAGAAGGTAAGGTATAGATGAATTAAGTGCGGTGATCGGTCATTCGCATCTATGTCTTGACTGTATTAAGCGTATATTATATTAAACTAGCACTAACTAATACAAACCTTTCCTCTTTATAATATGTATTAGTATATATACATTATTACGAATGAGATTTGAATAGACATCAGCAAAATCAATTTAAATATATTTTCGTACGTATATTTGTTTAAAAAGAAATCAACTAAAGTTTTTAATTTTGATCTTCATTTAGTTAGAAACATACCAGGGGATTGAAACGAAAAATTATCTTTTAAAGGGCTGTCTTATACTATTAGTAGAATTTCCGAGAGACGTCCATAACTTGTTTCCTTTGCGGACGTGGTGGTAATGAGGTTTGACAAACCTGCATACCTGATGATGAGCAGCCACCATAGCCTACGGACATTTGCAACACCATAGATATCACAAATACGTTGTAAGGGTAGGGTACCCGGGACAGTCACTCAAAATGTTTTTTAACATACTATAATTACAGAATGTGCTTTATTTTGAGTGAGAGTAACTAAGGACTAGTACTAGTGGCTACATACATGAAATTCCACCCATAATCCCCGAAGGGGTAGGCAGGGCCCAACTTAACCACATTCAGCCATATTGGATAGTTCTGCTTTAAATCTATCTTCTGATAATACGACAAAATACAAAAAAAAAATCAAAATACGAAAATACGGCACCTTACCGCTTCAAGTTGGCCCATTCATGACTTTTAAATCTTTACTGTTTCAATAGTATAGTAATTAAAATCAGTAACATCAAAGGAATGCACGATACAAAAATCCAAGTACAGTTTTGACCATTTCCGTGCACTTTAAAAGTCTAGATAAACATAGCTATAAATTTAAAAAAATAGTCACTAAAAGGAAGTCTGTGCCAACTCAGACTAATAAGTTTTAATGGAAAATTTATTAGCTTTATGTTTATTTTTATAAAAAATTCAGTCGAATTGAGAACCTCCTCCTTTTTTTTCGAAGGCGGTTAAAAATAGTTTCGCTTTTGAAGATAGGTTACCGAAACCAAAGTTAAGCTTCGCAGAATTTGGCTTTTCATAAACTAATTCAATCATGGATGTTGAAATTAACATTTATTTTCTATTCACCAAAGGTTCCCTTTAAACCTAGTTAGTGTATTATAATTGTATATCAATTTGAAGGATTTATAATATCCTACTTAAATTATAAATGTCTAAGTTAATACGTTTGTTTAAGTAAGCGTTTTTCACTACAATATCCAGGATTATTATTCCTTTCGACGAGTGAGCTACTTGTCACTACTTTTTTTTTCCTTTTACCCCAGCTCGTTTTTATTTTAGGCTGAATGTTTACGGGTCCTACTGTCACTTTGACTCTTCGGGGATTGCGGGCGTGATGTATGTATGTATTAATCCTTAGGGTTGAATCTGAAGGACTCGCGGGCAAAAGCTCATTATCTTGGCATTCGATATAATTATGATTATTATACTGAACCCTCTTACAATTTTTGGGCTCGCACTTGTTTTTCGAGGAAAGTAATCAACCTACCCGATACCCGAACTCCGTACACAAGCACCACGTCTAAAGAGACAATGTCACAATAACCTGGAACCAGTCCGCCGGTTAAGGCGCAGTCGCAAAAACGCGCACAAAAAAGAAGATGACGACCACTTAATTGTGTTAGTTTTACGACGTGACGGTGTGTGTGGACACTTGCGTTGCGATTAGGGGTCCGTGGGAACGTTTCTTTTGTTATAAGCAGAGGTTTTTAACTTCTATTCCGAGAAACAGCGTTAGTACTTTTAATTATGAGTATTCTAGACTTGTGATCGGATGACCAGCACTTTAATTGTGATAACGGTCCCATGGGAAGTTTTTTTTGTTACAAACAGTGTTTTTTAACTTGTGAACCAGCACTTACGATTACGATTACGATTTTGGTTGCGAAGGAAAAGTCCATCCTTATGAACAGTGGTTCCGAACCTGTGTTCTAAGGACCAGCACTTTGATTGTGATCAGGATTCCGGGAGAAAGTTTTGTTACTTATTAGCTGAGGGTCTGTGCTGTAGTACCTAGACCATGATCCGTGGACCATGAGCGGTCTCTGTTGTCTCTCATAATTATAATGCGTATTTTATCAAAATTACATACATTCACTACCTTTTCACAATTTTCCATATAACGCACCTTAATTAAAAGTAGTTAAAGGGAATTTATGACCTTTGTCTCTGCCTGGAAGTGTTAGAATAGTGTGAACTAAACCTTTTGTCATACTCCATGTAGCAATTACTATTTATAATGTACCTACATTAATCCTTAGAATCGTCTTTTGTATTAAAACTTTCCTTTAAACCCAACA
Organism: Glyphodes perspectalis; assembly: GCA_951394215.1. Taxonomy (NCBI): domain Eukaryota; kingdom Metazoa; phylum Arthropoda; class Insecta; order Lepidoptera; family Crambidae; genus Glyphodes; species Glyphodes perspectalis. Next base: position 12,668,604 of record OX596211.1, on the reverse strand, counting down.
ACCCTTTAGGTGATTGCTGATGATATGTATGTACGTACATATTATATTTACAGTGAAATGGGAGTGGATAGCCTAATTACGGCTGATTGGGATGGAAGGGATAAACAAACATACTGTGCTGACTTCAGACAACCTGCAAGGGAAGAAGACGATGATGATTGATCACCTACAAATATTCTGACACACGGTGAGACAAATTCCCGCCATTAGGACGATTGACAATGTGCCAAAGCAATAGCCTAATAAACGTTATCAGCCTTTTTGCGGTGTAGGCGGCCTCGTTACTACGTTAGGGTGGCCATAAATAAAGGAATAAAAGGAATTTTATACTAACCCTATTCCGTTTCTAGGTACATAATTTTCTTACTTAATGTGCTACTTAATATTCAACCTTACATAACAATTTATCGTTGCCTCCATCTCTCACAGAAAATGTATGTAACATCACATGTGTTGTGTTTCACACGGTGAGTGAGAATGCGACAGGCTTAACACTCTCAAAAGAAGGTAACATATCAGCGAATCCTCTAGGTTTTCAGTTGTTTATGGGATGGCTGTGACTACTTACTTACTATTAAATGACTTGCTAGCCCGTTTCCCGTCCCTAATAAGGAAATCGCTACTAAGCATGTAAGCTTGTGCCACGGATACTTAAATAAATGATTATATAAAAAACTAAGACGCAAATAGCCGTGTTAATCATACGAACATTTACTCTTAGCGAGATTTGCACCTACAACCTTTGATTTTGTGCCTAAGGTATCTACAGCTACCTAACTAAGCGGTCCGTCAAGTATATGATATTTAAAGTGTCCAAGTGTACGCACAAACACAAATAGACATATCGCTACGGAGATTTGAATGCAAACCTGTCTCTCTAAGCACTTTGCTCATGGTCACCCTACTCCTCCTAACGAGACCGCCTACGCCCACCGCGCAACGACCGCAAAAAAGCTTTTATAGCGCTAAGATAGTAATGATAATAGTAAACACTCTATTAATGTATCACTGCTAGAGTACTGCTCTACACCGCTCTACCGTCTTGGAGCATGTAAAATTACCTGTGTGACTCAGACTCTATAAAATACTGTTTACAGTTAGACTGTGGTATAATTACATGGCTTAATAACTACTAATTGGATTGAATTAGTTTAAGTATGTTTGAGTCAAATGTATTCGATTTTTAAACTCGATGATTACAGGAATGATCTTGTGTAGACCATGGAGTCTAAGCTCGCCGCTGAAATGAAAAGGAATATTAAATCCTTAATTCCCTACTAATATTATAAATGTGAAAGTAAATCTTTATGTTCTGACATACAGATATAAATTAATTAACTGATTGGAATAACATTTTAAAATAAAAAAACGACAAAATCCACTTTTAGCCAGGAAAAAATATAAATGCCGCAGGATGTAAGATAGACTCTGAAACACATTCAACGCAGGCGGAAAATACTAAAATATAGTAAATAAATAAATATTATCTATAATATAAAAATGAATCGCTGAATGAAATCTCGAGAACAGCTGAACTGATTTCGCTTAATCTTTCTTAGTTGTGTTTGTTAATATCAGGTGAAGGTTCTTATGAAAAAAAAAGTAGCGCAGAAAATAAAAAATGGGTACCTATTGAAAATCCGAGAACGGGGCGTTACGAAGTGCGCCGGGGCAGCTAGTGTCTAATAAATGTATGTTGTTAGTGATGTTGTCACATCACTTACATTGATCTAATTACAAATCAAATTTAAGCATTATACAAGAGCCTAAATTTGCTTGTATATAGGAAATCATCTTATTTCCTTTATACAAGTAGGCATCTCAAAACCCCAGACCTAAGAAGTCTAAACCATTGCACAATAGATAACATAAATAGACTTTGATTTTTATTTTATGTAAAATACCCTCTATCATACATCAGCACGTTTTCTAAACAACTTCCCGCTAACCGTATTAGTATCACCATCAATAAAGCAAGATCTCAAATATCAGATCGAAGCGAGTGAGAAAGTCATTATAATATCATTCCGATTATCTTTTTCAACTACTTCTCAACGCAGAACAATTGAGCGATGCATCAATGGAACCTCTACCCGTCTTATAAAATTGATAAAAGTTTATAATGTATATGAGCGGGCTTAGAAAATATAGAAACAGACTCTTTATTTGTATATATACATAACATCACGCCCGTTATCCTTGAAGGGGTAGGCAGAGTCAAAGGGGCAGCAAGCCCCTTTAACCACATTCAGCCAAAAATATAAACTACTAGGCTGGCTGCATACTTATAATATTTAAGAATTTAACAGCTACAAAATGACATTAAAGCCGAAATCAAGCCAATAAGTTGTTGTTAAAGTCTCCTATGTCATTCCCTAGGGTTCTATCCAAAAAGGATTCCAGGAAGGGATAAACGAGAAACAGCATTAATTTAAGATAAACTAACTAAACGTCACGCCACTTCCCTAGCGGGGTAGACAGGGAGAATGAATCGAGTTCAGTTAGACGGAAAATTGGGAAAAAGAGCGACATATGGCCAGCTCGTCGCATACATAATCACAAACCCAATGTCGATACACAATTAGTCGCCTTTTACGACATGCTAGGCAAGGAAAACAGATGCTAACAGCCTTTTTGAGTCCCAGACCAATATGGAACGTGTAAAAGTATCCGACAACTTAATTATTATGTGCAACCACCACACCACCACATCAATCACCCGTATAATAGGCAGGTATTATCCGGTCGCAATATCATTAAGGTAATCAAAGTTTATGTTGCATGAAATATACTTGACGACCTGAAACTTTGGACTTAAATAAGTAAAGTCCATAGTGAACTTGGAACTTAAGCTGATTATTAATTGATTTCTACTTTCGTATATCTACTTCCGTATTGTTAGGGGTCCTATGTAGAAAAGTCGATGACCTTACGGAACATAAAAAGTTCTTGCTTTCCGCAGATCCACAATTTTAGAGGACTTCAAGTACCACGTAATAGTTTTATTTAATCCCATTTATCAGCCGCCCTCGTCCGTCATGCTTGTGTGAACATTGGCCTATTTTCTTCATAACCTGTTCTATGTCGCGGAAAATAAGCTAATCAAAGACATTTTAACATCTAGTCTACTGATTGGTGTTAATGAACACTACTTGAGGAGTAACTTAATTTAATGGTGAGCGTCAGGATGGCGGGTGTACTTCTCAGATTAGCCTAAATATATTGCTCGCCACGGTGCATCAATAGCTCCGTGAGCGTATTCTATCGTTCTATGGTTTAATTTGAATTTAGAATTTAGTCTATTTATTCCTTACACTTATGAGTTTTTGCTGCCAAAGAGTTGTTACCTATAAGGAAGTTGGTTGCTAACACATATATCGTCTTAAATTTCATAACACAGATTAAATATCCTACTAAGCTCTACCTAGCTCAGAATATAAGTGGTCTAACGAAACAAGAGATTGGGAAACTGTGTTTAAAAACAATATTAATTAAATCGAATGGTATCGATGCAGAATGCAGGCGACTTTCTTTCGGCGTATGTTGTCGCGACGCAAACTCGGCCGAGGAATTAATTACATGCACGCACAAATACGTAAACAGCTGGCTTGGATGATATGGAAAGAGATTCTATAGTCCATTAATTAAAAAGTATGTATTGTATTCAAAACCACTTTTAGGTCAGGATTGTGTATGTAATTTAAATTGCAGAATAGTTTAATACTTTTGTACCATTGAATGATGTTTATGTAATTTTTAACGCCTTCGCTTCGTTCGCTTATATCTTAGTCAGAAAAACATAATCAGTGACAAAAAGATTTCAAAGACGTCCTTCGGTTTATATCATGATTAGTTGATTACCTTATATAAATGACCTTTTATTAACCAATAAGATATGCAGTATATTAAAAATAGATCGGGGTCGTAGAATCCCCATTATTATAACATACATACATACATACATACATAACCTCCCGCCAATAATCCCCGAAGAAGTAGGCAGAGTCAAAGGGGCCTTTAACCACATTCAGCCAATTAGTATTATTATTATTTATTAAATTCTGATACTATACAAACGTGAAGCCCGAAATAGAATCACACCCAAAATGACTCCATTCCAAACAGGAACAAAAGGAAGAAATTTTTATCATGTAAAAAATAAACGTAAATAATTAGGAAAGCCGACTCCATACAAGAGCGCCGTGCGCGCACGCAGGCTGCGTTCGGCGCGGCGCAAAGACACGCAAATAAATCACTCGCTGACACCTCATATATCTCGCTACTGACATTGTTTCATGCAGTCGTCAGGCCGGTAACAAGGGCGACGCGGTCCACAAAAATATCTTATCATAATTTTCAGCTACGGGAACTGCATACGAAGATCGGTAGGCAACAGTTCATTGCAATAACCAATCAAAAGCTTCAAAGATCATAGATCAAACCTCTTAACTGTATTTTCGTTTGAAGGTTCATTACTCTACAGCTAGACGCAAACTACCCTATTATTGTGACTATTTGAAGATGCACCCAGTGTATTATTCTCTAAAATAAATTTAACAACGCCTAGTCCGTGCTCTCCATCATATGGTTTTTTTCCTTCTTCCTTAACATTCAGATCAAGCAGCCTTTCATATTCTTAATTGGTGTACAGGTAATCTGGACCAACTTGACACGAATATGAATGACTTACATTCCTATATGCAGCCTACAGAATCCACATAAGCTTATCGCCCTAGATCCATCCCTGTGCTCTATCAATTCATATTCCACCAGCATCTCGTGATATGAATCTGCGAATTCTTTATGTGAATCAATTAGAGTGACGACGTCCTAACTGAGTGACCAGTTGCTGCCAAGAATGGTGAACTCACAATCGAAAGGTTAGAACTGTATCATAGTACCCCGGTCACGTATGATATAGCGAGCAATATCTAATGGTACAAGCAATGCCCAACACGTATTTGACAAATTGCGTTATTTAGAGACCTTATAATATACCTTTTCTGGACCTCAATCCTTTTACAGTTATCCTATCATAATCTCTAATGTATTTAGTACAGATTTAAACTTTTATAATTCACATAAAATATCTACAGTTGGCTTAAAAAAATTAGAGAGTAGCATAAATCTGTTATCAAACAGTCCCTGTCCCTTATTGGTTTTGGACTTTAAAAGAATGTGTCAACTGTGTTCCTTGCCTAGCATGTCGTAAAAGGCGACTAATAGTGTATCGGGTTTTGGGTATATGATTGTATGGGCGACGAGCTAGCCACTTGTCACTGCATTTTCACAATTTTTCATCTAACCCAGCCTAGTTTGTTTTAGGCTGAATGTTGATAAGGATACTCGGTGCCCCTTTGACTCTGCCTACTCCTTCGGGGATTACGGGCGTGATGTTATGTTTGTATACAACAATATACAAACAAATCATTCCTCTTTTTATTATTAGTATGATATGATAAACTCTATAAACAACGTAGATACTCATTGATGTTAGACGTTACTCAATTGCAAGTTTTTCATTCAAAAAATCCGGTGATATCATCAACTTAACGATGTTCCCAAAATCTTCTTTATCATTCAAAGGAATTAGGTGGCTTATGAAGTTATTCTCAAGCATAGATCTTTCATGCAAGTGACCATTAATTATGATTTAAATATATGAATTGTTCTTTTTTCCCCACCCAAACCAAGAATATCGCATTTGTATTTTTACTTCATACCATACAAATTAAATGAACATTTACTGGCCTGGCCACGAAACCAAGGATCGCGGGTTCGAATCCCGCTAGGGGCAAATGCTTCGTGTGATGAACATGGACATTTGTACTCGAGTCATGGATGTTTATAAACGTATTTAAGTATGTCTATCCGTTCACCTAGTATCCATAGTACAAGCATCAGCTTAGTTTGGAACTAGGGAATTGGTGTGTCAGTCTGAAAGATTTATTATTATTATTATTATTATTATTTCAATATTTCTGCATTTGTGTAACAAAGTGCCTTGTACGCAACTAGCATCTAATGTCGCTAATTGTAAAATGCTGCTATTTCTTTTTTGAAGGCGCTGTGATGTCAAAATAAAACCGATACTAGTACATATACTTTAACTCACTCAAATAAATAAATAAATAAACTCACAAGAAACAATCTAGAGCAGATTTTTTTTATACTATGAATGATGAAAATAAGATAAAAGATATGGTCACCATAGCTTATGTGCAGGCAACGCAAGGAGTGTCACTCGCACGTTACGACATATCAAAGATTTGTTTAAAATTCATGGTAAAATTAAAGCAGGTAAAGATGATAAAGTACTACTTCCTTTTTTTCTGATGTAATTTGAAAATCCCATGTAGCCATATTTCATTTTAATTGTAGGTACCCGATTAACCCTAAATACCTACCACTAGAATAATTAACCACAAGGTAATCGAATAAATAAATAAATAAAGTAAACAAAATATAAACATCCAATTTTATTATGCTAAATGGATAAACATCTGTTATTCATTATAAATGACTTTAAAGATGAACACAGCAAATAATAATGTAATTGGCATAAATACTTTCAAGATACTTAACAAAAAAAAATCGTCCTTATTCCATTGCTGATAAAATTAATTAATATCTTATTGGTTTTATTATCCATCTAACCAGTAACCCAGCCCAGTTTAATTTTTGGCTGAATGTGGTTAAAGGGGCCTGCTGCCCCTTTGACGTGATGTTATGTATGTAGATATATAAAAAAAAATTATACTTATATTTTAATAGCCACACTAAACCCCTTAATTTAATAATGCTTCTTATTGAAGCTGCTAAGACCAACACTATCACCGAAGACACAAAGTAGGTACTCCAGTATAAATATTTTCGTACTCTTATAGGAATATTATACAAACAGAACCGTGAACTAAGCCGATAAATTGACAATATGTACACAAGAGCACAATGTAACGAGCACACATTATGTGCCCGGTGCGCACGCGCATTTGCGACATAACCTGAGCAAATATTGTGGACATCTAACTACATTTTTGACATATATAGAGGCAAAAACTAACGAATAGTTGAATACACAGACTAAACTTTAAAACGACATATAGATATTTTTTTTTTTTAATATAGTTTTTTTTTTTTTTTCATTTGAGTCTAGGAATTAACAAGAATGTGCCATCTATGTTCTTACCTAGCATATCGTAAAAGGAGACTAATATGTTGTATGGGGTTTGTGATTGTATACCTATGCACTTACCAGAAATTTCCGTTTAATCCAGCTCATTTTTATTTTTTTGCGAAAGAGTTTAAGGAACTCACTGTTCCTTGCAATCTCTCTCCTTATCTCTCTGGTGATAGTAAAATGTAACATCACGCCCATGATCCCCAAAGGGGTAGGCTGAGTCAAAGGGAAAGCATGCCCCTTCAACTACATTCAGCCAAAAATAAAGCCGGGCTGGGTTAGATTGTGAAAAAGCAGTGACAAGCGGCTAACCTGTCGCCTACACAATCACACACCCAAAACCCGATATAGGTAGGTATAGGTACCATTAGTCGCCTTTTGCGACATGCTAGGCAAGAACCACAGTTGCCATATTCTTTTTAAGTCCCAGACCAACACGGGACAGTGGGCTGGGTTGGATGGAAAGCTGTGAAAAAGTGATAGTAGTATATATATATATATATATATATATATATATATATATATATATATATATATATATATATATATATATATATATATATATACCAATGTATATATGTAACAATGTATGTATATTAAGCAACAAATACATTTTTACCATATGTTATCTTTGTAGAATCTACTCGCGCAATTGGACAAAACATTATATAACATACATTGGATAACACTATTACAATTTTTTTTGTGAAGTTGTAGCTTGTTGACCTTTTGGTACTAGCCCTAAATTATGTCGAATTGTCTCACTGGACTATGAGATTAAAGGAATAAAGAGTGCACCTGTGTTTGGGCACACACTTATTGTGCACTATAATATCTCCTGCGCAGATGGCTAATCCTCGTTGAGATTGGCCGCCGTGACCGATATCGGTTAGGAGGACATTATTATTAATAACCCTAGGAAAGAGTGACCTTTAGGGAAAAACCATCCTTGGTAAGTTATTGACCCTGAACCGTTGCGAGTTAAAAAAGAAGATTAAACTAAAGCTGTCATTTTATGCTTACTTAATTCAAATTCTAAAGAATACATTTATCTTTCTTAATTAAATTTAAAAGTTTAAGAAATTAAATAATTCATGGATCACTGATTTATCAATTAATCATTAACGTACGAAATGTTGTATTAATAAGAATATTAATAACATTAATTAATGATTTCTTATGTTGATCTAGGACTAAAAAAATATCTAAATGATAAGCATATATGTTTAACTTCATAATAAAGTGTTCACCTGCAGTGTTGCTAACTAGTAAGTGTACATTATCAATTACGAAATTGTAAATTTTGCCATTTAAAAGAGTAACTACCGAGTTTCTTGCCGGTTTCTTCTCGATAGAGTTTACCTTCCTTCTACAACCTTCCCGATAGGTGGTAATACTTTTTTTTCCGTGTTAAATTGACTATTTATAAGTGCTTTTTTGAAGCCTTTAAAGAGAATTTGAATTTGTAGATGCCAACTGATGCCAAATGGTATTCTGAGTATCAGGTAAAATTTGATGAGCTAATTGGCTATTTTCAATATTCCCTTAAATTGGTTCCTTAGAACAATGCGACGAGCTAGCCCCTTGTCACAATTTTTCACTTTTCCACGCAACTCTTTATCAGGTTGACGCAACAATTTCATTGTTTTCAAAAAGTGATTTAAGGAGCTTATTTTATTACTTGGACCCTTTCAAGAATCGCGGACGTGACGTCCGTCGGTGTAGATAATTAATGTCCTCCTATGTTATCTATATATATAAAACAAAGTCGTGTTAGTAACACCATTTATAACTCGAGAACGGGCGAACCAATTTTTATGATCTTTGTGTTTTTGGATTTATCTTCGTCCGGAATAGGATAATAAGTATTAAAATATGATATTCAATAATAGAAAGAATATCAGTTTTCAAGAGCAAAGCTCCTCATTGACGGAACGAAGTTCGCCGGTTCAGCTAGTAATAAATAAAACATAGAAGATGTTACAGATATGAAAAGGTATAATCAAATTTCAAAACTGTTTGACTGGCCCGTTGATCGAGACCCTGGCCACGAAACCAAGGTTCGCGGGTTCAAATCCCGCTACGAGCAAACGTTTCGTGTGATGAACATGGACATTTGTACTAGAGTCATAGATGTTTATAAACGTATTTCCGTTCGCCTAGTATCCATAGTACAAGCAAAAGCTTAATTTGGAACTAAGGAAATGGTGACAGTCTGGAGAATTTATAAAAAAAAAGTTGAAAAATTTCACAATTTTCTATCTAACCCAGACCATTGTCCCATTTTGGTCTTGGACTTAAAAAGTATGTGCCAACTAATTATTGCCTAGGATGTCGTAAAAGGCGATTAATGGTATATTGGGTTTTGGGTATGTGATTGTGTAGGCGACAAGCTAGCCACTTGTCACTATTTTTGCACAATTTTCCATCTGACACAGCCCGGTTTTATTTTTGAAGGGGCTTGCTGCCCCGTTGACTTTGCCTAACCCTTCGGGGATTATGGGCGTGATGTTATGTTATGTAAAGTTGTTATAATCAAATTTGTACAAAACGTAGAGCAAGCTAATACATACAAACACATTGTAGCGCTGTGTAGCTTACTTATTGGATACATTATGTACGTGTTGATTGTCTTATAGTATGTACTTACGTATTTAGACATTAATTAGTTAGGTATATTTAAACAACAGCAGCAATTTTGCAAGCGATATATGTAACTTACGTCATTGGTATTGTAATTACATCTGTATGATGTAAACTTGATTGTGGTTGGGGTGTGCCTAGGGTTGCCGACTACTTATAAAATATATGTGATGTAAAAAGTCTAAGAAAATATTTTTAATGCAATGCTCCAAATAAAATAGGGCAATCTTCTAAACAAAGCATGATATTTTTCCCTTAAATGCCTTCGTATACAGGAGGAAGACAAAGTATAGAACGAGCCTTTCAGTTCGTATCTATATCTCACTAGTAAATATTTTTGTTTGTCCTCTTTTCACATGACTGACGTACAAAACAACATGATTATTTACACAAATATTTGAAAAAGCCTAAAACAGCTTTTAAGTAGATACACATTTTAAATATGTTTTGGCTTTAATGGTATTATAATGACATCGTCTATATAATATATAATGTGCTATCATATTATAATATTTCAGAAGATTATAATAACGTAATATAATATCATAATATTTTTGCATTAATAACAGTCCCATGTTGGTCATGGGCTCGACAATAATATACTTACCAACATTGTTCCTCGCCTAGCATGTCGTAGAATGGACTAATGGCATTAGGGTATTGGGTGGGTTTGTGCTTATTTAAGGGACAAGCTAGCCACTTCTCACTACTTTATCAGAATTTTCCATCATAACATGTTTGTTTAGGTGTAATGTTTGAATAGGTGCTCAATTTAATTTTCGGCTGAATGTGGTTCAAAGAACTTTTCGTGCCTTGGACTCTGTCTACCCCTTCGGGTATTGCAGTTATGAATAACAGCTTTTGCAGCATGCATACCTCCAAAAATTTTGACACCACACTGAGTTATGGGGTCGCGCCACCCCATAACTCAGTTTATGACGTCACAACAAAGCCGCCCTTTGGTTGCGCCCGGCGGCGCCGCCCCAGCCGCCAGCCCTACCGCCCTGTAGGTACCGAAGTTTTCCGCCCATATTTTATGCAGATGCGTTCTCCATTGTTTGTTGTTTACGACATTCCGTTTTATTTACATTTTTTACCATACAATCGACGTAGAACATTCACAACTATTCCGTGGGACAATTACTATTCAATGAAGATGTTTGTGTAATCGCGAACCAGATTACTTGATACGTATTTAATGAAATTGTTGTTTTTGTTTGCTATGGACAGTGAGTTTTAAATTGACGTAAATTAAAACGATATTATTAAAAATGAGACGTGTTTTTTAAAGTTAATTGTATACTACGTTTATTTACTTTCATTTCAATGGTATACATAGTTCAAATAATATTACAGTATATCATATTATTTTTTATGGGTATGGATTAAGAGTGACATAAAATATTTTTAACCAAGTACATACTAACTTTTTAATAGAAAAGGCTTTTGGTTTTTATTTATCGAGAGTACAACACGAGAAATTAGGTTTCTTTTTCAACAATGTTTTTTGACCTTCATTTGAATGTCAATATGAAAATCAATGAACGTGTATACGGAGGTATATGAAACTTGCTTAATGTTTTAGAAGAAGTTATGCTTCAATATTGTATATGGTATGGATTAATTAAATATATATACTCTCAAAATGTCCGTCTGTCCGTCTGTAAAAAAATTGGTTACCCACGAATCAACAGTCAGTTGTTTCTACAATTGCACGCACATTTGCATTCACAATGAAATGCAAATTATTACGACATTTTTATGACACCGATAATGACTAATGATAGCCTGCCAGCAGATAGACCCACTTATGTTTACAAATACACATTAAAAATATCTATGTGCCTTTGTACGGCGATAAGTAACAGGGACCTACTTATACGAAGTGCCTACATAGCTACATAATTATCTACTTTTTCTGTATGTCCTTGTCTAACCAGGCTGGGTAGAGAGGGACGGAGCGTTCAGCGAGGTCGGTTCACGCGTCATCGGCTGCAAAGTTACCTCTGGCATTATGCTGAGAAAAGGGCATCTCGTTTCTTTTCCGGAACCGTGTATTGTATAGAATAAGATGTTCGTGGACACAAAGACGTCCATTAACGCATCGAAGGCTGAACAACAAGCTATTAACTATGTAAAACAAGTGAATTTTCCATATAATCCAAATTTTATTGAGGGAGCTGCCTCCATGGTCTTTGCTTCACATTCGAGGATTTCGGCTATGATGGTATCTCTGTCGTATGTTGATGAGAATAAATGACTTCAACCTTTAATTTTGCCCATTTCATACGTTAAAGTATATCACAACTCATAATTAAAGGAAAAACATTCCATTTCAAGACATAGATTTAACATAACATAACATCACTCCCATAATCCCCGAAGGCGTAGGCAGAGTCAAAGGGGCAGCAGCCCCTTTAACCACATTCAGCGAAAAACTGGGCTGGGTTAGATGGAAAATTGTGAAAAAGTAGTGACAAGTGGCTAGCTCGTCGCCTACACAATCACATACCCACAACCCCATATACCATTAGTCGCCTTTTACGACATGCTATGCAAGAAACACAGTTGGCTTGGCACATTCTTTTTAAGTCCTTGACCAACATCGGCCAAAAGAAGAAATAGATTTAAAAATAATATATATACCTGTATATTTAATTATATAACTGTTACAACTTATAAACTTAATACTTGTAAAGTTTACCTACTTAGCAAAAGACTACTTTACTTATTTAAGGACATACAGAAATAGTGGTACCCCTCTATCCATTATCTTGTATGAACAGCAGCAATGAAAGTAGCTGAACACTTATAACTCTTATGAAGAGGCAAGAGACAACTTTGTATTTATTAATTTGTTGTAAAATGTAATAAAAAGATCCCTCATATTATGATGGGTGATATTATTTATTTTCTATCTGTATTATAAAATTAAAAAGATTGTATAACATCTTTAAATGGGAAAACAAGTACTGAAGGTATGCCAGGCCTAGGTAATGCAACAATGCGCAGTTACCGTAAAAGATGAATTACCATATTTCGAAATAGTCACCTTCTTAGTCGTAGTCAAAGATCAAAATCCAAAAACGAATCAACAAACAATAAAATTTATTCATCATACATACATGTATGTAAATTGATATTTAAAAATACAAACAATTTAAGATTTTATGAATCATAATTTCATTTACGTCACAGAATTATAATGTAATACCTACTTATGCATAGATCTAAAGCAACGACGGGTTGGAATGTTTTCATTGGTCGAACATTTGCATAATTATCATTATTAAAGTAATATTATGATTAAATATTTATGAGGCAAGCTACGGTATTAGGTTTGTCAAAAAAGAATCGATAACTTTTTGGTATCAACAATTAGACATAATTTAAAAAAATTAAAGATTGTATTTTTGATAAATGAATAAAGAACAAATAAATCAATTTATACAGGATAAATTTTAAAACAATAACTTTATCTTAACTTCGTATTTCACTTATTATTCTAAACGCCCCACAAAGAAATAATTGAACATTTTATAAATAAGTACAAAAATTAAATCAATAGTTGGTAGTTTTATATAAAAAACCATTACAGTAAATATATATTTTATTTAGCAATAAGGCGTAAAATACGTAGTAAAGAAGCCGTATATGTAATAAAATTTATATTTATATTTAATTTGCCAATATTACAATAGAGTAAATAAGGATGATTTTAAAATTACATATTTAACAATTAACCTAAGTCTAACAAATCAATGATATGTTATTATTCTTCATTATATTCTTGATTGTATTGTCTTTGGAGAATAAGATAAAATAAACAGAAATACTATACTAACGCATAATACTTTCTTGGTAAATAATAAACATATATTAAAGCCTTACCTAATCGTAAAAAGAAACTTAAAATAATTTTGAGAATCAAAAAGTAATAGCCTGAGTTATATAATGCTCCTGAGTTTTCATTAAAGTACCTTTTTAAGAGTACTAGGTACTACCTAGGTAATATACAGTTTATATACTTACAGCACTGATGATTGACTCTCTAGTTACACGAAATTATATACTTAAAACGAAAGCTGTCGTCCTATATATTGAAATTTTCTCCTATACCATTTAGAGTTTATATATAAGTAGTTATTATTTTAGATTTAGAAAACTTACACCTTAACTAACAAATTAAATATCGTCCTTATTAGGAATTAAATGAAATTGACTCTTTTCTGAGTAAATAAACGTCCACAATAATATCGAAAAATTTTCTTTGACAAAGAGTATCACGTTATGTTTGTCTTTTGTGAGTAACTGCGTCATTCATAAGATCATTATTCAATAATAACTTTCTATGTAACATTAATAATAAGCATAGAAAATATATACATTTTATTTTATTTTTAAATACTTTTTATAAATAAATAAATAAAATAATATAAACAAACATATAAACTTTTAGTAAATTTTAGTTATTTGTTACAAGTACATCTTAATACTTTGGATCATAAGAATATATAGATAATATAAATGGGCATATCCTTAAATAATATGCCTAAATACAGTAAACCTTCTTTCGAGGTTAATAATAATAATAACACATATATAACCTTACTGTCATAACATATTTAACAGTTAATGGAGCTACATATATAAATTATAAAATAACAAATTAAGTTACAATATAGTTAGCTTTATCAGACTAAAACATTTGAGTGTTTCATAAAACCACATAATCCCATTAATTCCAATACGAACATAACTCTTTATTCGACTAGTCTGCCGTTCGAAGTAGAGTCTAATATTAAATAAAAATAAATATGAATTAAGTAGGTATTTTACATCAAACAAAAGAACTAAAATGTACCGATTGATGCTACTATGGTAAAAAAACATATGTTACATAACAAAAGTCTTAAAAATAATATACATAAATCATAATCATCATGAGGAATATTAAAATTAAAATTGATAACGATCTTCATTCTAATTATTAGATATAATATATACATACACGCAAAAATAAATACGTCTGAACTTCCAGAAGAAAATTATTCCTCAAATATTTCATTATTTTAATCTAAAATTATTTTAGTTATTTCTTGTTGTTTATATTTTTTCATAATTTAAAGTTTTTGTTTGGAAGATGGAATATATATAATATTTCACCCTCCAAAAAGTTTAATAAACTATAGTAGCATCAACACGACAGTAGAAGCCCTCAATATTGTGATGATTCCAAACGCATTCCAGAAATTTCCACAGAATTCTAGAAATTCCAACTAGTCCAGAGAATGCCGCAGCCCTGCCGAGGGTTCTCCCAGGTCGCTCAGGTCAAGCGTGCCCTCAATCGGCGCTTATCATCTGGAACAAGCAATTTTACTCTTTAATTTAAGGGAACAAGTAAGGGTTTCGAAGTCCTGAGCGACCCGTTTTTAAGAACCGAAGACAAAATCATTTTATTCTTTGATATTTTTATGAAAATATAAAATTTCTAAATCTTTCATTTTCATTTAATCTTCATTGTCTTCGATTCCGTTTGAGAACGTCGCAAACTAGAAACAAACCATTAATGTAAAATAATATAACCTATATAATAAATACATGTATGTATATGTATTATTAGAATATAGTGCATATAAAATGTGTGGGTTAAAAATACCTTATCTATAAGAATATATTAGATATAAAACTTTCAATACGCTGATAACGCAAACATCAAGGAAATATACATATATTATATTTTACCGAAAAAACTACAAACAAAATATATAAATTGAAAGGTCCCAAATTGGCACATTTTGATAAATACATGATCACAACAAACAGATATCAAAACGTATTTTTGTCAATAGCACAATATACATTAAATGCATTTATTGTGCACACGTACATGTGGATACGCCAGTTTGCATTAATGATATTAATTAATGTTTTATGCCCTTAACCTATTATATTTACATTACAATAACATCAACTTGTATAAACCTAACCTATCAATTACTACCTTTTATTTGTTTAAATATATTGCTGCACTTATTAATATGAAAATAAAAACAAATGCAAGTTAATTTTCCCATTTAGATCGAAGATGCCCATGTGTTTTTCAAAATACCACTCTTAAAATGGACTGAATTCGAGTCATCGCTATTTTAAGAACTACACAAAGTTCAGATAACATTTAAGAATTACAAAAAAACTGCAACTGTACGATCGCACGCATCGTTTTATGCGTCGAGATCTACACAAGGAGTTTTATCTGAATCGCCTGCCGATAAGTTATATACCCTCGTCCCCTTCAATTGACAAACTTTTTTCTTTGCAACTAGCTTCTGCGATTGTTATAGATTATGGATTTTAATCCAGTGGCATTTTTAACTGGGATCCAGTTAAAAATCACATGACCCTGGAACCAGCAAAGCTACAATAGGCAAGGTGACTAAAATCTGTTTAGTCCGTCAGTACGATTATAAAAATATATTGAACACGATTTTTTTATTTATTTCACAAACGAATATTGATGAAAATACAATGCATTTAAGTTGTTCGTGACGTCACGTTTTCGTAAAATTTTTACTAAATAGTGAGGTCGCAAGCCCCCCCACCAAAACTTTGAAACTTTGTGATTTTTCGTTAATTTGATAAAGCAAAAAATATGTGACTAGTATTTTTGTATAATCTAACTGACGGACTAAATAGAATTATAGTTTTTTTTAATTGAATGCACTAATCATCCCTATTGTAGCTGGATTGCTTGATCTAGCATTCCGATCTCAAGTATAGATTGAAATCCAGCAATTAAACCAGCACATGTTGTTGGATCTAGCACTGCTAACATTTTACTGATCGTAGCTTAATTGGTGAATCCAGCATTGCAGTCCCTAATATAGATGGCTGAGTTGTTTGAAATTTAATAAAAAAAACTGTAAACGGTAACCTGGGTATATAGAATTTTCTTATTAAAAGAGTTTAATAAGTCAAGCCTATTCTTTCTGAATCAGAATTTAAACTACCTATAACTAGGCTAATATTAAGACAATACAATTTCGGTTCTCTCTGCCTACCCCGCTAGGGAAGTGACGTGAAGTTTAGTTAGTTTTTAAAAAATAAATGTTAATAGTTCTATGCGATAACTTTATTCTTATTGACTTGTGTTCGCAAAGGGCCGCCTTCTGTAAGATGTCCTTGCAGAATGGCATGTAAAAAAAAGTAACAAAAGTTGATCTAATCCGCTACTCTTTATTCATACACTTTGTATAAAAGTCCAGATATTGTTGAAAACTCAGAAGATTTAACGTTGTATATTAAAAGAGCAAGAGCATCTCTTAGTAAACAATAGGATGCATGCATCGAATGCGACCAACACCGCAATTCATATTTCAAACTATTTCAGATATTCGCCGTTTCATTTCTCGCCGCGTAACGAATGTACTGCGATATTGCAACACACACACAGACGATTTAACCGCTTATACGGCGCTGTGATACAGTGACCGTGTGTGGAGTGTGCTCAATGGCGATTTGACACTTATTCAATCCTGTTTAGGGCTGCCAGAGTAATGGCAAGCTTTTGCTAGAATCTAGTAGGTGTAGTGTGTAGATGAATCCATTCAGGACATGAGCAAATATGACTTTTTTACTAACTACTAACTATCGAATCGTCGCGGTATCGCATGAGTGGAGTTTTAAGTTTATTTCTTACAAACACACAATAATACAATCTTCCTCTTTTTAAACATTATTATTAGTTTAGATAAATGTTAGAAATCTTAAGTAACGAAAAGGGGTAATTTTTTGATAGGATCCCAATGAATCCTATTTAAGATAGGCGTCCATTCGTGCTCATACATCTATACTAATATTAAAAAGAGGAAAGATTTGTATTTTTGTATTTTTGTGTGTGTGTATGTTTGTAATGAATAAACTCAAAAACTACTGTGCCGATTTAAAAAATTCTTTCACCATTGAAAAGCTACATTATCCGAAAGTAACATAGGCTATATTATATCCCCATATTCCTACAGGAACGGGAACTACCTATACTAATATTATAAAGAGAAAAGATTTGTATTTTTGTTTGTGTGTATGTTTGTAATGAATAAACTCAAAAACTACTGTGCCGATTTATTATTTGACCATTGGAAAGCTACATTATCCGAAAATAACAAGGGCTATATTATATCCCCATATTCCTACAGGAACGGGAACTATGCGAGTAAAACCGCGGGGCGCTGCTAGTAAATAATAAACGTAAACATGTTGTCATATTTGAAACTAGTTTTGAACACGTTTAAATGTTTGTGTTTGTATCATTGTGCTATAATTATAAAAATTCAGCAACAAATTGTTTAATATCGGGTTACATCACAGATTAATCTTGGATGTCTGTCGTAAAAACTCGCGTCGTATCACTTTGTATCGATCTGCAGTCATTGATCAAAACATCACGTGATATGTCTGTCATTAACAAAGTATGCATTTAATTAAGACACATCATAATTATACATCGTCATCGTTATTGTGTTATTTTGTTGTAATTGTTTTAAATTGATTGCAGCATCTTTTTTGTCTGCATGTGTGTACACTTTGTAAACAATGGCTATCTGGACACAAAACATATGTAGGTATATTTAACTGTTATATATTTTGTTAAACATTAAAGATGATCATCAAAATTGTATATATGAAATTATTTGTGCATATATACAATTTTGATGTTATAAAAACACTGTATGTATAATGGTGTATCGGGTTTTGGGTATGTGATTGTGTGGGCGTCAGGCTAGCCACTTGTTACCACTTTTTCACAATTTTCCATCTAACCTAGCTTAACCAGTTTTGTTTCTGGCTAAATGTGGTTAAAGGGGCCTGCTGCCTCTTTGACTCTGTCTACCCCTTCAGGGATTATGGGCGTGATGTTATGTTATATAAAACACATGTAAATATATTTTGCCAGGCTCATCAAGTTTGGCACGACATTGTCTGGCCATACCGCCAGCTTATCGTAATTAATTAAGTAATTGTATTAATAGAGTTAGGAATATTCCTATCTCTAGTAATTTTCCTGTTTACGTATATACAAACAAGTCCTTACATTCAAACATACTTATCATCACGCCCGTAATCCCGAAGGTGTAGGCAGAGTCAAAGGGGCAGATAGCCCTTTAACCACCTTCAGCCAAATTAAACTGGACTGGGTTAGATAGAAAATCGAGTCCTTGATCGTTAGAATTAAGTAATCGGCATAAAATTTTATCGGAAATTGCAATCTGTCAGCAGACATCCTGTTATCTGTCAGCCCTAACACAAACACACACACAGACAGACACCCACATGTTGAACAACCGGTCGATTGACGTCAATGACGGGTGGGGACGCGATATAAAAAAAATAAAACTATCAGTTTACTACGGCGGAAAAGAGACATAAGCATAACAACCTATTGTCTCTGTTCGCCTGCTAATTGCCGAGATAATGGGCGCTTTTTAGCCCATCTGGCTCCAGTTGCGGCGCTTAAGTATTAAAGTAGTCGCAAAAGGGCGAAAAGGAGACTTTGTGTCGCTGTAATAAAATCATAGATATTTCTGGAAATGCCAAAATATTGTGCAGATAAAAACCGCGCCGCATGCGTGGGCGCCGATTATAATCCATGCGTACTTCTGTTAGCGTACTGTAATACAACTAGCACGCGGTTAGGCAAAATATGCCATAGAAGCTTCTACATTCAGATAACGATGGATGTGTTAACATGAAACAACTTATGTGGTTCCATTTAATGTTGACGAATAAATTGACTTGAGGAGTTAGGACTAAGAGATTGAAGATCATTGTGATATCATCACCATCATATCCAGGCAAAATTTGCTACGGTCTAGACAATGATAAGTTAAATAACAGCGATCGCTCCTTCTTCCTGAAGACTTCATTACCTATTAGTTACGGATCCATTAGAAATATACATTACTTGGACTATTGTACAATCATAAGTCACAGGTAAGAACAACTGTCAGGTTTTTGCTGGCAATGATAGATAGGTTACTGCGGTTTGGTGTTACAAGTAGGAAGAACAAGTAAGGTGTTATATTATGTTACAAAAAAAAACGAAATAGCAGTTTACTTTTGATTGGCTCGATGGCTTATTCCGTAGTGACCCTGTCCCATGTCCCAAGAGTTGTAAGTTCAATCCCCACCCAGGACCAACATTCGTATGATGAATACTTGTGTTTTGTTCTGTGTCTGGGTGTTGTACATATTGAATATTTAAGTATATATTTGTTATATCGCTGTTGATTCTGATATCCGTAACACAAGTGCATAAGCTACTTACCTCTGTGATGTAGTCTGATATTTATTTAATCACTATTAGACTTTTGAAGCCACAAGCAAAAAGTTCATATCAAAAATCTGTGTCCATGGCGTTGGCATGCAGATATAATAAAAATACAACAAAATTCTGGCTTTGATGTCATTCGACCAAAACACGTCGCAAGCTACTTTTTGAACATTATGTACAATACACATTTATTATGTGTATAAACTACAGGTAATATGACTTAATTTGCGGTCAAACAATCACAAATAATTATTAGACTCGTACACGGAATATGTCATGGCATGTCTCAGCTCATTTGTCACCAACACAACACAGCAGCATTCCGTGGTAGTTTCCGGTATTCTGCCACAAAATGTTGGAACAATATTCCACCTCCTTTGAGGAGTTGTCAATACTTAAGATCTTTTAGGAAAAAATATAAAAAGTATCTCCTAGATATGCAAAAACATGTTTAAAGGAGCTGTGTAGTAAGTACCTACCTTAGAAATACAAGGGAAGAAATATTTATTTTAAATTATTAGGATTACATTAAACAACTGTATAATATATAAAACATCATAATATAATTTATCTAAGAATGCTCGAAATGTCATTTAAAGAATTATAATACTTAGTATACATATTTAGTTACAGAAAGGCATAGTGTTGCTGTCGTTTTTGTAAATGTTTTTTATTTTTTATTGTGTAATTTTTAATTAGGCCGCTGCGCACGGCCGTGCTCTCACACATGAAGGTATCTACGGAAGGGGTCTGATATGTAGTTTCGAATGCCGTCGTTGCGACGCACGCTGTTGCGAAAAAAATGTCAAGTGGTACGCCCTCGCGAAAAGCCGTTGTATCGAAAATCGCTAGATCGAATGACGGACTCGCGAACACGCTGTCACGAAATCCCTATTATATGTAGGGTACGCTAGATCGATAGTCACGGTATCGAAATTGATTATTGCGATTAGAGTGCCTATTCACATTTATCGTATGGGAATCGTACTCACAACCTCGATGAGAAACAGCAACTTACGATGGGTTCGATTAGTATTTAGAAGGAAGAGAAATAAAAAATATTATTTTTTATTAACTTTTTGATGATGTACTATGTAAAGGTTCAAATCCCGGGTCGGGCCAAAAATTTGTGGCTAGGTATTTCAATATCCAAATTACTCAGTAACAGCCCGGAGTCAAGAAGTTGGCGGTTTAATCACCCTCGTGCCTTGGAAAGCACGTTAAGCCGTTGGTCCTGCGCCTAACCTCTCTCCGGTCATGTCGAATTGCCGTCTCACTGGGCTATGAGAGTGAAGGAATAGAGAGTGAAGGAATAGAGAGTGCACCTGTGTTAGTGCACACACTTGTGCACTATAATATCTCCTGCGCAGATGGCTAATCCTCGTTGAGATTGGCTGCCGTAACCGATATCGGTTAGGAGGACATTATTATTATATATCATGGCCCAGGTTTGCCCAACAATGACACATCTAATTACGTACCGGGAATGTTCAAATGAATCCACACTTACGTACAGCGACTGATCACTAAACTTATACATTCCTACCATTGAACTGACGCGTCTTTGTCAAACCACATCCTCTAATAATGTCTAGGAAGGCGGTTATTTAAAAAAACTAGAGCACATACAAAGAGACCTCTTAGAAAAACTGTGTAAACACATGACTCTGTTTTTGGTTTTTCTACTGAGATATTGCGCAAAGAGACTTGTAATGTTTGTGGTGTATACAAAGAAGCCTAGCTCGTCTCAGGTGTCTCTAGGTACTATAAGACATGCAGCCGTCATCCGCCGACATTCGTCACCCAAGTGCACACGATATTCGCCAGCCCCGGACAGTTCTCATAAGCAGTACGTCACATGATATAGCTTGTCGGCAGCTCAATTAGTCGGTTAAAATTTTCAGACTACATACCATTATGCCCGCAATCCCCACAAGGATTAGCAGACTCCAAAGAGCAATAAGCTTAAACCACATTGACTTAAGTTAAATAGAAAACTGCGAAAAAGTGGTGTATGGTCTAGCTCGTCGCCAAACCCAAGGCTCAACACACAATTAGTCTACAAAATGTTATATGACTCTAATTTTCAGCTAGGAGTGTCCCTTATGCTCATTTTTGCTGTAGATCAAAAGGGTAACACGCAATGTTTTCATATACAGCTGGTTGCGGTTGACAAATACCTACAGACGTCTCCGCACTGATACATTACCTACGTATGCCATATGACGCAACATTGTTGTATTAGTGAAACATTGTCCTGCTCTTATGGTAATTGCAGACCACATCCCTGGGTGGCGTTGTTTAACCGAATGCAATAAGCTTGTTGCGGTTGTAACGGCAGTGTTTGCGGTGCGGTTTTTGCAACTGTGACGTCATTATGTCGTATTGCCTGTTGTCATCATTAACTATAAGGCATACTTGGTACATGTCTTCACATGTTACACTTTATTACAGATAATGCGTTAAATATCCGTTACTATCGAGTGTTGGTAGCTCAATGGGTACAAGGACTTAAATGTGAGGGTTGTCACGGCAGACCAGTATATATAAATTTCTCTTTTACAATCTTGGATTACCACTAGCTCGGCGATGAAAACCTCGTAAGAAAAATTACACATTCAAATATTTATACGTATCTTTTCCATATACAGTTTATTTAGTTTGGCTAGTTACACAAACAAGTAACAACTAATTTGTCCCATGTTGGTCTGGGACTTGGCCCATATTGATCTGGGACAAAAAAAAGAATGTGCCAACTGTGGTTCTTGCCTAGCATGTCGTAAGAAGCGACTAATGGTTTACGGGCTTTTGGGTATGTGACTGAGTAGGCGACGAGCTAGCCACTTGTCACTCCTTTTTCACAGCTTGCCATCCAACCCAGCCCACTGTCCCATGTTGGTCTGGGACTTAAAAATAATCTGCCAACTGTGTTTCTTGCATAGCATGTCGTAAAAGGCGACTAATGGTATATGGGGTTGTGGGTATGTGATTGTGTAGGCGACGAGCTAGCCACTTGTCACTACTATTTCACAATTTTCCATCTAACCCAGCCCGGCTTTATTTTTGGCTGAAAGTGGTGGAAGGAACTTACTACCCCTTCGACTCTGCCTACCCCTTCGGGGATTATGGGCGTGATGTTATGTATATATGTATGTAAGTAACAACTAGACTTACCAGATATATTATGATCAATGATCATGAATCAAACGAACCACCACTCTGAATGGAAAAGCGAAAGTTCAGAATGCTAAATTAAAATATCTTTACTCGTGCATTCACAATACCATTTATTTTAGGGGTGAGAGCTCCCCGTTCCCCCGCCAGCCCGGTTGGTAGTAAAGGCCGCATTCCTTCGGCCGAATGTTCTCACGAAAAACAAGACAATATTTTTTTTTTTAAATATGAACGAAATGTAGTTTATTTATTATTGGAATTTGTTAAATAAATTGTTTTAATGTTCGTTCTCACACAACACAACCATTGCTTCTAACGAACATTTTTAAGTCTCCACCGGTTCGCTGAAGAGAATGCGCAGCCATTTAACGATATATTGCAGATAAACCATGAAAGAGTTACATTAAGTACTTTTTAAGTGCCGTAATACGAGTATGATGGCATAGACCATCGCTCCTCAAATTGTAGACAACCGTTGGAGTTCCGTTCAAGACATAGTGATCGAGTAGCTTAACAAAAAGTATACAAAATAGTTAAAACCACACTTGATCTACATTAATGGTTCATATGAGCTTAACAGAAGATTTGAGGCTTGGAATTTTTTAGATAAACGATTTACAATAGATTTACCAAATTTTGTCCTTTTTCCGAAGACAGTGAGCCCAAAAGGAAGGGGATATACAGGTTTTAACACACACACATATTATTTTAATGAATGAGACAGCGATCTATTCGTTATTTAGGGCCTGGTAACATTGCCTGGCTGGCTTTGACTGGCTCGATAGCGCCCTATGCACCAAGAGTTGTGGGTTCGATCCCCACACAGGACAAACATTTGTGTGATGAAAACTTGTGTTTGTTCTGTGTATGGGTGTTAATATCTGATATTTAAGTATATCTTTGTAATACCGCTGTTTATTCTGATATCCCTAACACAAGTGCTTAAACTACCTAGCTCGGAGTCAGATCAATGTATGCGATGTTGTATGATATTTAAAAAAAATATATTGAAAATATAAATTGCTTATTTTTAACCGACTCATAAAAGAAGAAGTCCATATTGCGCTCTCTTATTTTATGCTGCAAGTAAAGGATCGCATCTTTTGCCCGTGCAATTTAATGTAAATACCGCACTAAAAACTTTAAGAGCTGAAGCCATAGACACATAAAACACCATCCGATGTTGATGTCCGAGCTTCGAGCTAGAACGAATTGCTGATGACGTCAGCAACGTCCCTGGTAGCTCTATGGTCTGTGAGACATAATGCATGTTGCGTTACACAATATCTGTGAGCATGCATATTCTATCAGCCATTGACATAAATCTTTTAATGAGCAAAATGTGTTCGCTATAAACTCGTGAGTCGCATTCGTATAAGATAGAGTACTTAATAATAGCTAAATAGGCGTCTCATTTAAAATATGTTTCTTCAAACTCGATTTGTAGATTTTTCAAATTTAAGTACGTACATTAATTTCAATAAGTCAGACCAACAATAGCTTCGCGATTAGGATAAACACCGTAAGGAATAAAACATAATCTTGCACATTTAAATCCAATCTAATCACCCAGAAGACCCAATTCATCTGATAACCTCTCTGAGATTCACGAAAATAAGAAACAACCTTCTATGATAAATCAAATTCCTTACTTTTACATGCACGAAGAAAAAACACAATGCATTTTACCAATCTCAAAGTAAATAGGTATAAAGATTGCCGGTAAGTAAATCATTATTCCTACGCACCCGTAAAAACCCATGTCTTACTTTGACTTTTGCGTACTTTAAATTGCAAACTAAAAGAAAAAACATACCTGTTTAAGATACAATGAACGTTACATTACATTATTCAACAAATTCCAGAAAATGCCGTAACCCATGACGTAATCAGATAAAAGGAGGTTTTAAAAGTGTTACGAAGAACATATATGAAAAGACTTGTTAGTATGAAAGAAGAGAAAAGATGAACTTTGAAGTGACAAACGGAAGGATGTGCTTTAAGTTTACCCATAAGAATATGCTTATTTATATATTAATACGTGAAGCAAAAACTTATTACCCCTTTTTATGAGAATTACACGGACGGAGGAGTATGAGATTTGGGTAAGGTAAAGTTTATATGGAGAAGAATTGCTAAAAGCTAATATTTCAATAAATAATTAAAAAAAAAAACAGTAATAATGGTCGAATTTCAACTAGTGGGCGATCACTAGTTAGTTTAAATTAGAAACAATCTATACTTATAATAAATCTGTAGAGAGGTCAATTCTGTACATGAAATATATTTTCAAAATAACTATTAGGGGGTAATAAGTGATCGATACTGATGCCAAAAATGCAATCAGTAAAAATTTTGTCTGTCTGTCTGTATGTTCCTTATAGAAACAAAAACTACTCGACGGATTTTAACGAAACTTGGTACAATTATTTTTCATACTTCTGGGCAGGTTATAGTATACTTTTCATCACGCTACAATCAATAGGAGCAGAGTAGTGAAGGGAAATGTTGGGAAAACGGGAGAAGTTACTTCATTTTTTAAGCTTCCGTCGCGTGTGCAGCCTTAATGGTTAAAGTTACATAGAAATCATGTATGACGGAAATACTTAGTCTTTATAATATTAACCATCAACGCGGGTGACACCGCTGGTAAAGAATAAAGATCAAAAATTTCGGGATCGGACCCAATGTAGAACGAATTCGTGTTGGACCGGCTGCCAAGAAAGTGTTTTGTACAAAATAGTTGCAACGCAACTATCGAAAATAGTAATTTCAATATGTCGAGGTGACTTAAGGAAACTAACTAAAACTAAACTAACTAACTTTACGCCACTTCATTAGCGGGGTAGGCAGAAAGAACCGAACCGTCTTTACACACCTCACTTTAACATTCATGATCCCTAATTAAAATTCCTTATCCTTATCCATTCATTAAGGAAACTAATTTATGATTACATGATAATGGCCTCGTCCTCTCTCATATTAATATTACGCTTCATAATTCAGCTATCCGTTTAATAGGAAATTGCTAACCTACAAGTCTGAATGTCAAGAAAGGATAATCATAATAAACCCCGCTAGACACACGTTACTAAATAATAAATAGTTGGTAACAGACTGAAACCCACTCAACGGAAGGCCTAAACTAAAGAAATAAATTTAAGTAATAAATTAATTCAAACATATCGCCATTTGCAAGCCACACGCGGGTCTCTTATCTGTTATACATTACAAATAGAAGTAAAAAACATCCCATTGATAATACAACTGTTGTTGTCGAAATAACTGAAAATCCTGTTTCATCTTAATAAGGCTGTTAGAAGTTATTGCATCTAGTGGTCATTTTAGCAAAGGCTTTTACTTTCCACTGTTATTTTTTTATAAAAAGTAAGCCTGTTGTCTACAAGTGCTTGTGATAATGTAGGATTTCCAAATTTAACGATAATCGGGTGTCTTTTAAGCTGAAAAATTACAAACAAATTCACTTTAAAATTTTCAAACATTAATATCACATACCTCCTAGAGGTTGAAATTTTAAGCTGCCTTTCATTATGCTCAGCTACATTATTAAAGAAATCTTTTTTACGCAAGTAATGCTTTTACACACCGTCCTACTAAATTTGGGTAAGGCTTTGCAAGCACATGACCAGCTCAAAAGTTAAGTGGCAATATAAGATTTACTAGTCGTCTAAACCTTGGCTATCTTTTTTTAGGCTTACCTACTGCCAGACTCACACACCAAAATATGAAGCATAGAACCAATGGACCAATTTCAATGATCTCCGAGCTATGTGTTAACATCTGCGTAAAAATCTAATGAAGACATTTTTGAAAATTCAAGTTAACCTTGTTATAAATGTATGTCAAAGTCAGTGATTAGTAAAACGAGCTACACTAACGTTCTTCTAAGTGCCAATACAATTCTGCAAAACGTGAATGGGCCTCACTCGTAACATTATAAATACACTTGCGGATAATTATAGTTATAACTAAACAATGTGTTTTATATGCGCGATATCGTTTCTAAGAATCGTTTGAGCCGTAGCAAAATGTGTGAGCAACCGCCGTGGTATGGGGCATTCTTTCCTTACAATTGAAATAATAAATACTCGCAGTACATTTAATATTGAAAATATAAATTGTAATATTTTTGGTCTGGTTGTGGGTTAAAATGTTGTAATTGCTTCACATTTGCACCTTGAAACTAACTAACTAACTAAACTTCACGCCACTTCCCTAGCGGGGTAGGCAGAGAGAACCGAACGCCATATGGCACGATCCTTACACACCTCACTCGCCTCTTCAACATTCATAATCCTTTTCATACAAGCTCTACGATTTTTATGACTTCTAACATCACCTTCTTTTAATACACGACCAATCTGGTCGTGGTAGGTGAGCCTGGGCCTTCCGCGGCTCCTACATCCTTCCACATTCGCATTGTATATCTGTTTAGTCAATCTTTCGTCATCCATTTTTTCCACATGTCCGAACCACCGGAGCATGCCTCTTCTTACCTTGACTCCGACGCTGTCCTTCAGACCAACTCTCTTGCACCTTGAAATATATTTATTTTCGAATAGGCTTACTTATCGTTATAAACTTTACGGCATAAGGCTAGGATTCATATATTTTGTAATTTTGGGAGATCTCTTCATCTACTTTACCTTTAAATATCTGTCAAAACAGCTTTAGAATAATTCAATGGCTGAATGCAAGTCATGGTGATCATTGCATAATACGGGCTCCGACAGTTCTATAAACATTAAACAGTACCCAAATTGAACATGCGGGTCCTTGGGCCATTGACTGACTTGATAGCGGACCATGTCGAGCGACTAGCCCCTGTCAGTTATTATTAAATCACCCTAAGACCACGAATTGGGCTTAACAAGGCTCATCCATTGACGTCAAGCGATCAAATGTTATACTTCCCTTTAGAACGACGATTTTGGTTATGTCAAGAATATTACTGAAGGTTAGTTGAAAGTGGCGGTGCATCGAGCTACCACCGCTTTGAAATAATTTATGAAGTATGGCCAACCAGCTATTTAGTATGATTACTGCCATGTACCTCTAAATTTGTTAATTATGTACGCGAATACTATACACTACTACAGTGGTAAGGGAAATCGTCATAAGGAAACCTTTACATTTAAATAACTATGAATGTGTAACCATGATCCAATTTGACCGATATCATCTGAGAGTTACGAAGGCCAAATGTTTTGTAAAAACAGACTCGCTAAATCCAGGATCAATGTCTAAGTGGCTTTCAATAATAATGGTATATCTACACAGCTGATGCAGATACAATATGAAATGAATCTGAAATCGGAACTGCGCCTCGGGAGGCCATATTGGGTTTTATTTAGTCGGTTCGAGCCCAACACTCCGCCCTCCTTTTCCCCAAGCCTCGTGAGAGTTTCAGCAATAAAAAAAAGTACAATTTTGCTAATGTCATTTTTTGGTCATTCTTAATGCTGCTAATAAAATCGAAAACATTGCAACAAAAAACTTTTTACTTCACTTGTTAAATTCTTAATTACACCATTGATTGAACTTGCTACTACTCAATTTCTAAATCTATCTCATTTCACGTTAATCACGGCACATTCAGGAAACTCAGTTGAATTACTGGTATTTAATTAATTCCTGCAATCGAGTAGTTTCTAACGGGAAACTGAGTAAATGGTTGCCCGTTGAATAATTCACAGGATGCGGTGAACAGACTATATGTTTGTATGATGTAGTATGTAACTATAGTGTGGCGGAATAAGTGGAGGACGCAGAAGTCGTAAATAATGAAAATTATGAAAATGCAATCAAGGGTTCGAACACGGCTCTGTGTGGTGATAGACGAACATCAAAGATACCTCTGGGTTTAAAATCTATTGTCCAACTGAATCTGCAGTATTAACAGCCACCTTCGGCCAAGCATTAGGCTTCAGCTTCGGCTTCGGCGTCACGAGATAAAGGACAAGACGACTAATTTTAAATACCATTATCTGTTTTACAAGAAGCGAGTCCCATAGACCTTCCTCTGTCAGTCGTTTTATAATTAATCCAGGGGAGCCAGGCCCGTCTTTACTACTGGGCACTCTGATCACGGGCCCAGGGCCCCTCGGCCCCCTTATTATAGAAAAACATAATAATTTCGTTAAGTGCCCAGGGCCTCCAAAAATTTATATAAGACCCTGACGGGAACCTAGACTGACCCCCTAGACTAAGGAGTCTAAGGTATACAATGGATCGCATTATTTTCCGGGCTTCCAATAGGTTCAACACGGCTCTGATGTCAACAGCCGCCACACTCTAATGTCAACAGTGAGCATGGTCCGCCCCGCTCCAGTTGCCCCCCACAATGACACCGACACGTAAATGACGGATGTACACATCCGCTGAGCGTATAAAATAACTGGATAATGTACGCAGAGGTGCTTAGCCGCGTAAAGTGACCTGCTTAAAGCGGCTTTTTGAGTTGATGTTTGTTTTTTTTTTGGTGGAAGTTATTCTAGTATTTTTATATCAAACTACATGAGGATTTGTAATTTCATTAACGGATTTGTTAGAAAAGTAAATTTTCAGTTTAAAAGTGCTTATTGTTATGAACAAAGTAGCCGATAATATCCAAGTTAGACCACTTTAAAGATTTAACATTGTTATTATTAAATAAATAGTAAAAAGAAATTAAAAACGACGTCATAACGTCATCTAATACTAAATATATATAAACATAAGCTGGTTATGAAGAGATATTGAAAATATATCCAAAACAAATGTGTCTATGGTTTATAATTTACGAATTACTATTATGAATATGAATTTGAAATAGGTGATTTCCAATCCATGGCGTTACATTATAGGAAATTTCGAATTAGTCGCATAAGGCTAACCTTACCGGGATTACCCCAATCAGGCGATATAGTACTGGATTATTGATTAATATACAATGTGGAAACCGGGTATATTTATTTTCCTATAACTAGTTAAGTCACTCTTTAAAATTATAGTTATACCTAACAAAAAACATTAAGTGAATCATTCTATAAGTAGGACGGCGTTAATTCAAGTGCTGAGACAATTTATCCAATGACTCCGTTTAAACAAAGCCGTCATAGAAAACTACATTAGATGATGAGCAAAAACACGCCAGAGACGCGTGACAAGGAACTGGGCATAATAGACCAGATCACTCACGTGGGAACAAAAATGTTCCAACAATGACAGTAAAAAAGTTGAACGTGAAGATTAACGTCCTATTTTAATAGTACATGATGCATAGAGACACAAGGCTTTTAAAAATGGATCGATAATTGTAGACAATAATATTGCTAGACGAGCTCTTCAAATGTTAGTTTTAGACATACCTACTGACGTAAATAACAATGTACATTGTAGTTTTGATGTGGCGATAAATGCTAACAATACGACGAATAACGTACCGATACAGTTATCAGATCATGAAGTTTACAGCATCAATAACATTACTTGTGACCGACGTCATCACTCGTGCCAATATCAATATTAATAATAAATATAATGGTATCGAAACGGTCAATTTTCTTTTCGATGACGTACATTCTGACCTAAAGCTTTAGCTCATTTACCTTTGACATTAATTTATACAAAACGATCCTCGAATTAAAATTCGTTTTACATGTTTGGATAAATAACGACCTACCTTTTAAATTGAAGTTTAATAATTCTGTCGGTATACGATTACAACTTAATAATAACGACGCAGATAAATAATTTAATTAATTAAGCGATTAGTTTGGTAACAATATTAACACTGTAATCTACACCGAAGTCAAAACAATATTGCTTTATGTAAATATTGATAATGAGACCATTAAAATTAAAAAGCATAACAGAACACTGACCTTTTTTGGCATAGTTGGCGACTCGAACTCCTCATCGTCCCGGCTGGACAGCGTGGAGCACGACGAGCAAGCCGAGTCGGCTGACAGAGACCTGGCCCTCAACCAATCCACTTCCTCCTCCGTGGCACCAACGGCAACTCCATCAGAATAGTCGCTGACGACAACACTCGGCGTTCTCACGCATCTCCCACGGGTCTCGCAGCCCTCACTCCCTCGCCTTCCCAACTCCACGACATGAGCTTCTATCAAGGTCCTCTCTCGTCTAGGAGACATCGCGTCCGGCGGTGGGGTGATGTCCCTCGGATGGGAGTGCCTCCGCCGCGTCTCCAGTTCCACGGCGGAGTCATCGCTCAGGTCGCGGCTGCGACGGCGGACGGCGGCGCGATCGTCGTCGTCCGACGAGGAGATGTCGTCGGGAGGGGAGGTGGCCCGGGGCGGGCGGAGGTACTGCATGGGGCCGGGCTCGAAGCGCCTCAACAACTCAGAGACGCGCGGCTGCGTGTGCGCAAGCCGGGGAACGCGGCCGGTCGGCGGCGCGCGCGCGCCTGCACTGCCGCTCATCCTGCGCTGCGCTGGTTGCGACTCCCGCACACGCTCTGGTGCTATTCCTGCGCCGAGTTTCAGATAAAACAGGCTGTGGCTGAGCGCTTTCTCGCGGAGCACTCGCCGGAAATCCTCCGGGGGGGACTGCTCGATCTGAGGCATTGTTTCTGGAAAATGGTTAAAAATTGTTAGTCCATTAAATTCACAAAAAAACTATTAAAGATAAGAATTGATATGTATTATCAGTTTTGATAATTATCATATAAATTCTTTCAAAATAACTTTGCGCATAAGGCCTATCGCGCGATGACAGTCGCTAAAAAAACATCTCAACGTCTGTCCTTTAATATCAGCCTTAAATATTCCAATGGTAATAGAGAAGAAATTTGTTATGAAGACCACTTCATAACAAAGAAAAAGGGAAACAAAATAGAACAAACCAACAAATAAAGGAATGGATAATAATAAAAATGCTACCGGACATTTCACAACTGGGTATAATAATGTCAATACTGGCATTTCTTATCGAAAATACATGTTCAACAATACACATCAGCTGGTTGAGAAAGAAGAAAGACATACTAATAATAATTAAGGTGACGATTATAAACAAACCTGTGATGACGTAGTCTTCTCTATTGATAAACTCGGTTCAGTAGCTGACCATCTCCAAGCGATCTGAAATGATAAACACGCGATTAAAACAATCGTCAATTGTAAATCACGCGATGGCAAGCCCCCAAGTTGCTTTATCTATGGAAATTGTATTCTTTCGCGCGTCATTTTAAGGAAAACCGCGACCTGCATTTAGTTTAATACGTCAATGCAGGATGATTTATTGGTATATTAAATGATCTGGCCGTAACGCATATTTTGTTAGAGTTGCATTAGTTGAAACATCCTCATTTAAACTTAACAGATCATTTGAATAAATTTGCATACAACACTTGTTAAGAATGGAGACAGAAAAAGTGCGATTGCAAAGCAAGCTTTTAAAAAGAGTGATGATGACTAATGGGCGACAATTTATTTTAGTTAGCTACGTATTTTTAATGAGTCATCAATACTATTTAAAAAAGCAAAAAGGTTATGTGTGTATTTATTAATGTTTCATCGTAGTGTTTAAACATCGTATCCGATTTTGATGAATCAGATATCAACCGATTCGTTTTTATGAATAGAATGACATAGGCTACTTCAACGGACTTAACAAAATCACATCTCGGTGAGTATTCTTTCGGGCTCGGTTTTTAGTTATTCAATCTTTTAGGCTTATATAAGAAGAAAGAAGAATTTTTTGATGCTATTAAAACTTTAACCATTCTCACGAAAATTCTTTAGTGAAAATTTCCATTCCGCTAAAATTGCATATTGCAATCAATACTCATATCTTCTGAGAACCAACGCATCCATTGAATGGACTTGAATTATTTCCCGTGAGACCCGCTACCAGACAAACCAACTCCAAGTTGAAATGCTTACAAATGTATAAAATGTTTAATTTGAGAATGGTATTCTTAAGATAAACACGACCATATGCAATTGCTACTTAAATAGCATGAGGATAGTTTCTATAAAATGATAATTTGTGAATGAATTGCGTACGAATTTTTCTGTTAAAATTATGCGAGCATAATTTAATTATAGAATTATATA
Source organism: Glyphodes perspectalis (assembly GCA_951394215.1). Classification (NCBI taxonomy): domain Eukaryota; kingdom Metazoa; phylum Arthropoda; class Insecta; order Lepidoptera; family Crambidae; genus Glyphodes; species Glyphodes perspectalis. Next base: position 12,635,192 of record OX596211.1, on the reverse strand, counting down.
AGCAGACATAAGCCCACCGCCCTCAAACCACCCACCGGGTGTCTGCTTATAATAAACACATGAGAGCAAATATTGAGACTTATAATTAATTTTCATAAATAAATAAAAAATAATAAATTATCTAGACTGACACACCAATTCCATACTAAGCGTAAGCTTGTGCTATGGATACTAGGTGAACGGATAGACATACTTAAATACGTTTATAAAAATCCATGACTCGAGTACAAATATCCATGTTCATCACACGAAAGATTTGCCCTTAGCAGGATTCGAACCCGCGACGCTCGGTTTCGTGGCTAGGGTCTCTGACCACTCAACCAACGGGCCAGTAAAACGTGAATATATGTATTACTCAGATAAAACAGTTTATATTTTCAAAGGCAATTGGGTAATTAATCCTTTAATCAATTTACGCGTTAAAACACTATGTTTCCATAGATTTTGGCACGGTATATTTTTAGAAAATCTTTATATCTATAGTGACCGACACCGATTCTCCTTATGACTATACGGATAAGTACGATAAACGAATTCCACAGTAATTGTATAAAAGTGAGTAATGTTTAAATGGCTTTATACTTCCATAGGTCAGGCAATGATCCAAAAATTGTCTGGTTCCCCTATCTTAGGGTTACGAAGGTCAGATCGGCAGTCGCTTCAATGTAATCAGCAGACTCGCGAAATCCTGGATCATGGTCTAAGTGGACCCCGTCTAAACACGGGACATAACGCTAGGAAGAAGAATAAGTCAGGCAATGACAAGTATGGATGTCAATCTCGTCTGTAACTGAATTTTAATTCTGGCAATAAATATTTTTATTTTTCATTTTCTTCAATAACATGTTGCTTTAAAGTTAAAGTGTTCGCATTCGTATTGTCTTTAACATTGAGATTAATTACAATAAACGGAATATTTTAAATTAAAGTCAGCAAAACAAGCTGGAGGATCAAATATTTAGTCATACAATGGACAACAGCAACACTAGAGGAACCTGTTCTATTAACTATTTATCCATAAGTAGCCACTAATAAATGGCGACAACGAAACTCTGGCACACTTGCCGAAACCCCTATATGCATACATATCATCGCTCCCTTAATCCCCTAAGGGGTAGGCAGAGTTAAATGGGCAACTAGCCCTTTAAATAATTCAGCCAAAAATTAAAACTGGGCTGGGTTAGATGGAAAACTGTGAAAAGTAGTGACAAGTGGCTAGCTCGTCGCCTACACAATCACACACATAAAACCCTATATACCATTAGTCCTCTTTTACAACATGCTTGATTGGCGCATTCTTTTTAAGTCCCAGACCAACATGAAAAAAATAAACCTTTATATACTATTTATAACCAACAATAATAGAAAATCAAACTGCTCCGATTAAGGTTAGGCTAATCACTCGAGCATAACCAATAGTTTAAACCAAGGTTTGTAAATTATCTTCGTAATCGCTATATTTCCTTGTAATTCGAACAATGTTAATTGAATAATATGCATGCATATTTTACTTGTAGTAATACCACATTTAGTCCTAATTAAGAATAACGATAGAGCCGAAGTTTCATAACAACTATATATTAAAAAGGTTAGCTACATTTTGAATTGAATTTTATTTACGGCTTTATTTCCCCGAATTAAGTACAAAATGGTGATGAAACTGTACAAATTACAAACAAGACCTCAATCTCTGCGTTTATAACGTTAAGTATCTTTTCGCATTTTGATGCCTCCTCAAATAGGGCGTTAAAGTCAAATCTTATTGACTCACGAAAACAAATAATGATAATATCTTGATGTTTATCCGTCCATAATCTGGCTTTTGAAAAGCAAACTACGCAATCTAGCAATGTCGACAGAGCTCATTAAAGCCGAAGTGGATTAGTGCAAATGTTAATAATGAATTATGATATTACAATTCATGATTAAATAGGAATGATGACTGCATTAAAAAAACTAAAATTCTATTCAGTCCGTCTGTTAGATCATATAAAAATACTAGACACATATTTTTCGCTTTATAAAATTGACAAAAAATCACAAAGATAAAGAGCATCAAAGTTTTGGAGTAGGGGCTTGCGACGTCACTATTTTGTAAAAAAAATACGAAAGCGTGACGTCACGCGCAACTTGAATGCATTGTATCTTCGTCAATGTTTGTTTGACAAATAAATAAAAAAATACGTGTTGAATATTTTTTATAATCTAACTGACGGACTAAACAAAATGTTTTAGTCCTCTAACCTATTGTGGGTTTTTAACTCCCAATTATATGTGGGACTGGAGATGCATTTGTTTCGGTAAAACTGCTCCGGCTAGACTACGACAACCCCTAAGCTGTTGTGTTGTGTTTGAAATGGAAGCACAAGGAAGGACAAAGGATGATAGCAAGTACCTACATATATTCTGATTGGGGATTGCAATACTAGATCCAACAATCTAGCTGGACTTAGCACAATGTTTACTGTGCTGAATCCGGCTATATGTGCTGGTATAATTTCGTTGAATTTCCATTCCGCCTAGAAATCGGAATGCTGGATCAAGCACTCGAGCTGGGTCTAACACAATTTGCCAGCAAAAATAATAAACATAACATAACATCACGCCCATAATCCCCGAAAGGGGTAGGCAGAGTCAAAGGGACAGTAGGCCTCTTTAACCACATTCAGCCAAAAACAAAACTGGGCCGGGTTAGATGGAAAATTGTGAAAAAGTAGCGACAAGTGACCAGCTCGTCGCCTACACAATCACATACCCACATCCACAACACCAAAAATAAAACATGTTGTAAAATACTTAGACCACTAAAGGATTCGGTACAATGGGTTTTGGTTTTAAAATATTTAACCACATTTACATACATCTCTCCCGCACTTATTAATAAAAGTAATTATGTACGTCAGTGAATACGAATACATTTATCATTAATTGTCTGTTAACAAGATTATTTTGATTTTTCATTTTCCACGTAAATGAGTTCTAACAAGGTTCTAGTAAACTGAATTGTTTATTTTTTAACAAAATAATGATGTTTAAAATAAATTGGTTGTTTTCCGTGGCCAGTTTTTCAGAGTTCCGTAGCTCCGGTGAAATAAAATTAAATAGTAATAGTTCGGCTTTACTTTAATGGAACAAGGTATTGATATTTAATATTTTGAATCAGTTTCAATTGGGGCTAGTCCAAAAATTTGTAAAAATAATAAAATATAAGTAGAAATTTGGAGAAATATTTAAAAATAAGTTTTGGATAAGATTTTATTCATCTTCTCAAACTGTGTAATTAAACCATCTTATGAAAGTGAAACTTTAACAATATAAGTTACGTTCTACATCAAAGCCATAGAATACTCCCTAGGTACACCATCTATTCACCCTTGACGATGTGTTTATGGTGTTATGGCATAACTGCTGAACGTGACTCGCGTCTGCGCGCGCGCAGCATCGGTATGGGAGGCGCGCACATCATTACCCGTGTTGCGACAATACGTGATCCGCAGATAGGGACTGTGTACCTCCGATCAGCGATCAGCTATGACGGCGTGGAGGTGGCAAGTAGTGAATGAGAGAACTTAACAAATATTACAATTATAACGGGACTACACACAAACAATCATAGCATCACGCCCATAATCCCCTAAGGGGTACGCAGAGTGCAAGGGGCAGCAGGCCCCATAAACCACATTGAGTCAAAAACAAAATTGGGCTGGGTTAGATAGAAAAAAATTTGGGAAGAAGTAGTGACAAGTGGCTAACTCATCGCCTACACAATCACATACCCACAACTTCATATACCATTAGTATATGGGGTTGTGGGTATTTGATTGTGTATGACTAAACACGAGATGCTTTATGACTCTGTCTGTATATGTACTCATGTACAAACACAATGCATATCGCGTTTAGTCCCGTTTAAGTCTAGTGATAATGCAACGCGAAAAAATCATACATTAACAAAAATCGTAAACTTGCGACTGTCTGTCAATTCACAGAAACATGTTTTTATGCAACATTTTAATGTAAAAATATCATTAAATTGTTCGGCTATTCACATTTACAACGACAACAAATTGGTTATTTAGGTGCAACCACTTTGAAATAATAATGCACGGATAAACATTTGTGGCAATGGATTTTTATTTTTAGTAATAAATAGATGTTAAAGATTTTTGTTTGTCATTTATCTTAATTTGGTTCTAAGGAAAGAACGGAACCTTCTGAAATTTGCACACATATATTTAACACATTAGCGTTATCAATTCTTAATACAATAGTTCTAATAAAAACTTCTAAAATCCTTGCAAAAACCAAGCTCATATTCACTAGTATATTCCAAACAACGTGGCCACTGAGCGCAGTTAACAAATCGTCTCCGTCTGTAAACAGCCGCATCCACGCGTAAACACGCATCGGGCGCGAGCGGCTCCGCGGCGCGACCTTAGGCTGTGACGTCAAAGGTAGCCTCGCCTGGAGGGCAGAGTGCCGAAACAGTTGACAAACAGCGTGGCCCTATTGTACGTCCTGTGACGTCATCAACTTTAATTTGTTATCTTGAGGATGCTAGTAGTATATGCTGATGATCGTATTAGGAGATCAATTTACGACAACTGATGACTGTAGTGAAAGCCTTGCAACAACAAAGAACCTTAAGATGTCAATAATTACATATTAAGGTACTTATTAGCTAATGCACAAAATCGGTTTAATAGTGATTCAAAAAATGCGACAAATTGAAGACCCATGTTTAAATAACTTAAATTCAAAAACGTCTCATGTTGGCCCAGAAAGCAAAAATAATGTCCTTGACCTGCATGTAAAAGGCAATTAATATGTATAAGGTTTGTGGTTGCGTGGCAGATAAGATAAGAGTTTAGAGATGAGATTCATTTTTAGCTAAATGTGTTTTAAGGAGCAACTAACTAAGTACTGATCGGGAGTTGCGGAAGACGTGTACATAAATTGTCCAGATTGACACACCAATTCCCTAGTTACAAACTAAGCTTATGCTATGGATACTAGGCGAACGGATAGACATACTTAAATACGTTTTTAAACATCCATGACCCGAGTACAAATGTCCATGTTCATCACACGAAACATTGGCGGGATTCGAACCCGCAACCCTTAATTTCGTGGTGAAGGTCTCTGACCACTCGACCAACGGACCTGTCAAATGAAAAAATAATGGTTAAAAATTAAAAAATAACATGATATTGCTCAATCGTATAAAACCCAGAAACACTTCGCAAAGTCCAAAATTCCTGTTATTTGTTTGACATTGTAAAATTGTTTAGCCATGAATCATGCCTACAATGATAATTTTTCACGTCCCAAAAACCTAAATTATAAAATTTAGATATCATTCAGTCTGATATCTACTGGAAACAGTAAATTACAGTGCCATTATCAGTTTTTTAAATATAACATTTGCCCAATTAACATGGTAATGAATTCTTGCATTAACTGCGCTCACGTCATTAACATTACTTTCTAAAGAAGTAATAAAGATACATGAACGATATAATAAATTTAAAAAACATGCACCAGACATTTTAAACTAATCGTCTATCCTTAAGATGTGTAGGATCGTGCCATATGGCGTTCAGTTCTCTCTGCCTACCCCGCTAGGGAAGTTGCGTGAAGTTTAGTTAGTTAGTTATTCTAGCCTTAACAACTGTCTTAAAGAATACCTTTAGGTACTTGAGTCAACTAAATAGGTTTTTTTTTTACCGCACCATCGCTGCATCGTCTTAACATCATATTGGAGAGGACCGTTGGTCGAGTAGTCAGACCCTGGCCACGAAACCGAGGGTCGCGAGTTCGAATCGCGGCTAGAGGCAAACGTTTCGTTTGATGAACATGGACATTTGCACTCGAGTCATGGATGTGTATAAACGTATTTAAATATCTATCTATTCACCTAGTATCCATAGCACAAGCATAAGCTTATTTTGGCACTAGGGAATTGGTGAATTTTTTATTTACTTATACTTACGCATTTACGTTATAAATGCTATAATAAATCTAATGTCTGTCCCATTTTCAAACCTAAATCACTGAACGACTTATGGTGAAAATCAAAAAAGTACATATGTAAAACAGTATATGTGTAAAACAATACATATGCTACCTTTTATTCGGGAAAACTAAGAAGTAGATTACCTCTCTGCCTACCCCGCTAGGGAAATGACGACGAATAGAACCACGAAGAAGCCTCTGGCAAGAGCTATATTGAAAATTAACCTCAATCTTCCACTAAAAATAAACGCTAAAAATTACTAAAATTAATAATCAGAAATAAAATTAATAATCAGAACATATAAACAAAGAGACATGGAAACACATGTTTTCTGCCACCCTGACAACCTGTCGGGCCCGCTATCAGCTGATAACGCTTATCAGCGCAAACATTGTCTCTCTGACGGGCCCCGTGTCTGCTAGATTAGATCGTTTCGACATTTTCATTAAGATAAGGGAATTGAATAAATCTGCGCACTTTTTAGGATAGAGAAGAATTCTAAGAAGATTCCTATGGTAGAATTCCACAGAAACGAAGAGTGTCATAGAAAGGTCACTAAGGATCAGTTAATCAATAAGCAGTTTCACCAAAACGTTGTAATTGTAACGGATACTTAATCTAATCAAATCTATGTTTGTAATGTTGCCTGATATTTGTATCGATTTATCTATGTCATCGCACGGACTAGTAAAAAATAAGGACTCCGCGCCACTGACTGGACGTTTAGTCATCTGCAAAGCTCCAACTTGGCACTTAATAGACATCACACATTGATAAGCGCTCCAAATGCTCTCAAAAATCTCACTCACACATGCGTAAACGTGACTTCACGCTGTAGTACGACAGCGCGAAGTCCAATTTTTTTTCTAGTTCGTGTGTCATCGGTTTACATTTATAGTGAGCTATCTAAACCTATCAAATCGCTAAACTAAAATAGTCTTAAAAAATTATACAATAAATAAACGTACTTGATACTTGTTTCGTAAACATATGATAGTACTAAACAAAGTTTTATGATATTCAAATTGTAATAATAGATTCACAACTGAACTGCCTTGACCCTAAATCGAATCAAACGATGTAAATTGAACAAACAAAATGCATCGTTCAAAGCATTTTAAACTGACAGAAAACATGTAAGTAAACAATATGCTCGTCAATGTAAGTACTCGATACACTCGATTTATTGGCAATATTTCAAACGACTATAAAATATAAATAAATATCTGACTACATCACATACATTGATCTGACACCGAGGTAAGTAGCTTAAGCACTTGTATTACGGATATCAGAATCAACAGTGGTATTATTACAAATATATACTTAAATAATATTAGTTATTTAGACCCAGACACAGAACAAATACAAGTATTCATTATACGAATATTTGTCCTGGGTGATGATCGAACCCACAACTCTTGGCGCGTGGGCAAGGGTCACTACCGAATGCGCCATCGAGTTTGTTTAATAAAAACGCTTTGAGTAATTACTATGTAGCAGTGGTTTAAAAATGTATACGGACTCCGAACTAGGATTCCAAGGAAAGCGTTAAAAGAAAAGGCAGGGCAGGGCTCTTCTTTACAATTTTAAATAACCATCCCCCATAAGGCCCTTAAAAAAGCAAGGATATAGGTATACATGCATATTATATAGCATCACGCTCACAATCCCCGGGAGGCAGAATCAAAAGAGCAACCCCTTTAACCTCTTTTCAAAGATAAAATTGAGCTGTGAAAAAGTAACTAACTAACTAAACTTCACGCCACTTCCCTACCGAGGTAGGCAGAGAGAACCGACAGCCATATGGCACGATCCTTACACACCTCACTCGCCTCTTCAACATTCATGATCCTTTTCATACAAGCTCTACGGTTTTTATGACTCCTACCATCACCTTCTGTTAATAAACGACCAATATGGTCGTAGTAGGTGAGCCTGGGCCTTCCGCGGCTCCTACATCCTTCCATTTTCGCATTGTATATCTGAGAAAAAGTAGTAACACTTTTTCACAATTTTTAATCTATCCTTAGATCAATTGACTGACTTGTCGCAGACACATTCATAAATCAAACTCGAAATTCAAACTTAAAATATCTTTATTTACGTAAAAAAAAGCACTTATATATAAATCGTCAAGTAGGTAATACAAAATAAAACAATTTGAATCTACCACATCGGTTCGGAATGTCGCATCTACCGAGATATCCAATACCTAATCGATTTTAGTCGCCTTTTACGACAAGCTAGGTAATCAACCCACAGTTGGCACATTATCTTCAAGTCCCAGGATAACATATGGCTACTAAAACCCGAACTGCATTTAATTGTGACGTACTCTCTGGAATTACCTATCGTAGAACCACGCACCGTCTCGAAATCATCCTTCAATATCGTAAACAGACCTACAAAGGAAATTCCATGGAAATCAAAACACTATCGCTCACTTATGCCTAAACTGGCATTGTAGCATTTCGTCACTACTCAAGGCAAAACAAGCCGCCCGGACTGCATTTATGTTTACAAAAAAATTGTTTACCACGCGAAGGCCGAAGGAAACAATTTAGAAATAATTCAAATGTACTCTCGCCTCTTTAACACACTTGCTAATTATTTTAACACCCGCTGTTTCATGCAAAATATGTGTAATTGTTGAGAATACAAAAAATAGAGGTATTGTTTACTAACGAAGCAAAAATTAAGCACTTTTTGTCTCAATCAACAATTGGAGCAACCAAAATTCTTTAGCCCTGTTCTATTTATGCACGATTTGTGTTAAAATATAACAGCCATTTCATGCTTCAAAGGGATAAATAAATAGAACCTTTAGACATGGAAATCAGATAAATTGGAACATTATAAGATCCTTATCATCTGAATTCGAATTCCCTCACGATTTCATCACGAAGTCTCCAACTATGCTGAATTAGACTGGCTTACTATTGGCCATCCACCTCTGATGGGGCAATCGTTATTCCGTATCTGGTAATAGTCCAAGATCTATCTGAATCCCAAGATGCCACTTGGGCAAAAGAGCGCCCTAAGTGTAAACATAACATATACCGTGTATAATCGTCTCAGAAAAGATGAAAAAGTTATTCAGGTAACATTAATCGAATTATACGAATAGTGGATCAACGGATTCAACCCTAATGTGAGCACTCACATTGTCACTATTTGATTTGGCTGGTTTAGACTTTCCGAGAGCGACTGGCGTCTGATCTCTCAACCCCTGAGTAAGAGCCGTCGCCAGAGTCTAGTTTGTCGATTAGCACGGGTACGAACTAGCACGTGAGGATGGCTTGGTCCCGCGGATGGTATTAGGCCCTCACCAAGTCTAGTACTGCATTAAAGGGATAATAATATTCTCTCCAAATCGATTTTGGTCACTGCGGACAATCTCAATGAAGATCCCAACTACACAGGAGATATTATTGTGCACAAGTATCCATGCACCTTCACTCTCTCCCAAAGACCGGTGGGACGGTATCGAAATGGCTGGAGAGAGGCCAGGCGAAGGAACAACAGTTTGACAAAAGCGTATACAAAAATACATATGTATTAATAATGAACATGTAACCAACAACTATTTTTATTTATTTTTTAGCATCAGGCGTGAATCAACCTACCTACAGTATCGCATACTATACCTAATTATGAAATATCTCGCTGCAGAACAACAAAATAATTAATGGGTACGCGTGTGGTTGTTAATTGGAATTACTATAATTATTATTTAGAGCTGAATGCGATGACGTCAACGAGCTTTGTCGGTTTTAAAATAAGCGCAATTAAAAATATATTTAATTAGTTCAACGAGATATAATTACCTACATCGGGAAATTTTTGCGGCAAATGAGCCTAAAAACTAACCAAGAATAAACAGAATTTCATTATTTATGCTTTAACACGATCTGTTGGGGATTGGTTACAAAGTTATGATACCTACATTGATTTATGAATGACAAATGAAAAAAAAAATCTGTCAATTTCTGTAATTTTCCACACTATAGTTGCTTTTGGTCCGAGAGCTGGCACCAATTTTTGGGAAGGTATTTGAGGCAAGCTGAAAACTTGTCCCATACCTCTCCTAATACACCCTAATACAAATAACTACCCAAGAATTGGTGCCAGCTCTCCTACTATTTCCATTTATTCCTGCAAGACATAATCATACATAACCAATATTAGTTGGTATTGGGTCCTGTCGAGGTTCTGTCGAAAGGACAGGCCCCTTTAACCACTTTCAGCAAAATTAAAACGGTGTGAAGATACTTGACGCATTTCCCGCGTAACTAATGATGTCCATATACTATATATTAGGTTCGTGTAGGCGACGAACTTCTGTTGAAAACTGGTTACTGTTTCCGTGCCTCGGAAAGCACGTTAAACCGTTGGTCCTGCGCCTGACCTCTCACCGGTCATGTCGAATTGCCGTCTCACCGGACTGTGAGAGTGAAGGAACAGGGAGTGCACCTGTGTTCGCGCACACACTTCATCATCATCATCATCCTCTTGCCCTTCTCCCAGTTCATCTGGGGTCGGCGCAGCATGTCTTCTTCTTCCATACGTCCCGGTCAGCCGTCATCAAGCTATCCGCACACACTTGTGCACCATAATATCTCCTGTGCAGATGGCTCATCCTTTCTGAGATTGGCCGCCATGACCGATATCGGTTGGGAGGGCATTAATACTACTGTTTCACAGTTTTTCATATAGTTCAACTTAATTTTATTTTTGACTAAGTGTGGTACTCTTGCGATTGCGGGCGTAGTGATATGTATATTTGTTAGTAAATATAGGCATTAACGACAGGTACTTTACATTGGCCAACTTTCAGTGTAGTCTCAGTTTAAAGCTTTGTCTATAACAGTACTGTTAGCAGATTACATTTTATAGACCATTAATGTGTAACAGTAATACTAATTAAATGATAAACCATTGACGTAAACGCGCTAATGATCAGCGAACGCTGTAGTACATTCAACTAGGACAGATGTATTCAACCTTTTTTTTTTTGGACTGCCCATATATTAGTTATAGAAGCTCCTTATACATATTTCATATTCGTAAGTCTAAAAATTAGAGCCTTATTAATATTACAAATATAAAAAGGACTTCGTTTATTTGATACTATGTATGTCTCAGTACTCAACCGATTTAATCGTATTATAACAATTACGACGATTTTGGACCAATGCGCTATAACAAGGTGTAAATACATTGAGAAGATTACTTCTCAATTGAAAAAAATATATCAATTTGATTTCAGAATAAGTAAACTATATATTTTCTGCACATGTGGAGTGGTCGCCTCAATTACGACCCCTTTACTCTCCATTTCAGGCTAGTATACCTACCTAGTGTATATACCTATGAGGATTGAGGTCCGAATACGGCCATCAAGCCACAGGTTGTCTACACCCGAACTATATAGAAGGTAGATAATGTATCAGCTCTCGTTTTGTTATCAAATATGACGCGGAGAAATACCATTTGCTCGTTATTATTTGTATGCCATGGATTATATTTATTTAACAGCGTCTGGCAGATAATGAAAAAATAAAAACTTATTTTGTACATATGTCTCATATACATGTATCTTGACAGCCCCGTTGGAGTTTTAATTACCCAGGCCCATGGCGTCGAACGAAAAGCACGCGGGTTCGATCCCGGACAAATACTCGTAGTTGTTGATAAAACATGTGTTCGTCTTGGTTCTTGGTTCTCTGGTTATTATGGTAAGGATGTGTATCCATAATCCAATTAGTCTGGTTCTTTGTCCTAACTTTATGGCGCATTTCTGTTCTGATACCCGTAACACTAATGCTTAAGCTACTTACCTCGGAATCAAATCAATGTATGTGATGTAGTCTGATATTTATTATTTACTTTACGAAGGTCATATGGCAGTTCACTAATAACTACACCCGCAAAATCTAGGGTCGAAGGTTGGAGTGGTCAGAGACCAAGAGTCGCGGGTTAGAATCCCGCTAGGGGCAAATGTTTTGTGTGATGAACATGGACATTTGTACTCGATTCATTGCTCTTTATAAACGAATTTAAGTATATCTACCATTGACCTTGTATCCATAGCACAAGCTTATTAGCTTAGTTTGGAACTAGCGAACTGGTGTGTTAGTCTAGAGAATTTATAGTATATATAGAACTCTAGAGCGGTGATTTAAATCTAACAGAAGATTAAACAAATACGTTCCGACTTTCCCATAGTGCTTCTAATTAAGACGCTAATCGCGCAAATGAATCAGTTTACACTAAAGACATTAAACAAATTAGAAACCGTGACGAGACCGTCCACCCGGCTCGTATGAGCTCATTTGAATTTTATGACATTGGTGTAAGAGAAAATTCATCGACTTCGCAATGTAGGTACTTGACAGTTATCGGGATGGAAGAAGAGCAAACAGTGAATGTTGCATCTGATAAGAATTTTAATAAGCAAATAATCCTATATAATATCCCATGTTGATTTGGGACTGTCCCATGTTGGTTTGGGACTTAAAAACAATATGCCAACTGTGTTCCTTGCTTAGCATGTCGTAAAATACGACTAATTGTATTCGGGTTTTGGGTATGTGATTGTGTAGGCGACGAGCTAACCACTTGTCACTTTTTACAATTTTCCATCTAAGCCAGCCCAGTTTATTTTTGGCTGAATGTTATTAAAAGAACTTGCTACTCCTTTTACCCTGCCTTTGGGGATTACAAGTGTAAAGTTAGGTATGTTTGTATGTATGTAAATAATCCTAACTCTCGGTAGATTGTAGTTACGTTCTTCAAAACCCATTTTCCCTAAAAGTATTTTTATCTATATCCTACTTTTAGAGTATTCCTACCCAAAGTATCTAAACCTCAACTCCACCGAAGCATATACGCCATTCAAGTATGTATTTAAGTATGTATATCCGTTCACCTAGTTACCATAGCACAAGCATAAGCTTAGTTTGGGACTAGGGAATTGGTGTGTCAGTCGGAAGAATTTATTTATTTATTATTTATTTATTTATTTAGGCCCATCCGCTAATGCAGATTTGGAAAAATAAATTCTTGGAATTGAATTTTGAGATTTAAAAGACCAAAGTATCCTTGTCTATGTGTTTATTATCTATATATGCTTTTTTGTTTGTTATAGTTGTGTTTATGGTTATAAAAAATCCATATAAAATATTTGTATATTTGCACTAGAAAGTGCACAACAGTATTAGCGTGCTCTATTTGTTAAGTTAATGTTACCTGTCTCCGTAGTTTGTATAGAAATAGAAATAGAAATATCTTTATTCATGTAGGCTCCACAAAAGCACTTATGAATAGTCATAATAATAAAAAAAAAAATTCTACCACCAGGTTTGGAACATTGATTCTACCGAAAAGAACCGGCAAGAAACCCAATATAAAAGCCCAAACATTCACAAATCTAAAATCGTTTATATAATTGCAAAACATAAACAATTAGAAAACACGAAACAGCCCCAATAACATATCTTGCGTTATTCCAGCACAGTCATATTAATAACTTGTCATAACGGTGCAATTTCGCCATCAGACAGCCGTATCTTGTATCGCCTGACCACCAACAATGAGTGGAAGCGTTACCACACCGTACCAAATATTAATTGGCCCAGATCTGGTATCGATACCGCCTGCATATGCATCACGGATGGGAACATCGTGACGTAATGCTGCAAGGCCGATTGTGAAGGCTGCGACTAGATTGAAAGGCTTTGAAAGATTTGCACAAGCAATTGTTTAGTAGGGAAATTACTAGTGTTCCATTATCAAAAATGGATGTAGAACAGTGGGTATGGATGCACCTTTAAGCCAATTTAAGCCAGAATGTGCCTGTGGATGTTTATAATCGAATTTCTACCTCGGCACTGAGGTAACCTGCACATTCTGATAGTTGATTTAGAGGTGTAACCGTATTGCAATTTGTTTAATTCGTAGGTCTGAAGGTAACATAACTTATCCAAGATAGAAAAGAGATATATCGTCCAGGGAAATGAGGTGATATAACTACATGTATGACTGGCTCGATGTCGCATTCGTTAGTGATCCTGCCCCATGCATCAAGAGTTGTGGGTTCGATCCCCACCCAGGACAAATATTCGTGTGGTGAATACTTGTGTTTGTTCTGTGTCCGGGTGTTAATATTTAGTATTTAAGTATATATTTGTAGTACCACTGTTGTTTCCGATATCTGTCTGTAACACAAGTGCTTAAGCTACTTACCACGGAGTCAGACCAATGTATGTGATGTAGTCAGCATTTATTTTATTTATTTATTCATTTATTTATAACGACCTTGCACTTGGGATGCATCATCCTTTTCCAAGCAAAGTTTATAGCCCGTTGTTGATAGGCTGCATAGTCAAAAATCAGTTGATATTGATAATTTTTTTAACACAACATATTTATCCACTTAATCCACTACCCATTTTTATCCAAACTCGTTGCTTATTTTTGGGAAGCAGAATACTATAGACTGAATACGCCACTTACCACAACAAATCATTGAATGGTACAAGATGGAATATTACCAATAACGTTTCTGTAGTCAATAATGTTATTCTAGTAGTGTCTACTACGTGCCGAGTTAGTAAGTTTCCTGAAGCCCATAAAACTTATCTGCAGCCATTGACGTCACAGCGATTTAGTTCGCTGATTACGCAATGGCCATTATTCACTTGCGCGGGCGCAACGATCGTGCTCAATTTTCGTTTGATTCGGCTCAGCGTGTCGACGGATTTTCAGTGTGGGAGGAAATTTGGCTGTAATTTGGGCTTATTGGAAGTAACACTGTGCTTCGTGGATCTGTATTTGGAAATATATGCGTAATATATTAATAAGGACCTGACTGAAGTACAAACATTCGTCACGGTGGCCTTTATTACGATACAAACTGTAGTCTACGAATTTCAAGGTCAGGTTCCATATACACTAGACCAAGCTTGACAAACTGTTGACTTGAAAACAATGTAGTCTCTATTGTTCTATGAATTGCATTTTTCTCACACCCTCATAATATAATTATTGGAAAGTTAAACATAAGTAAGTACATAATAGTTTATTTTCACACGTATTTGAAAAAAAAAAAAATAAGGGTTATTAAGCATGGCGTACAATACGTGCATATGTAAACTAACTACATACTTAACAAAATATGTATAAAAAATTCGAAAAAATCTTTAGGGACAAAAAGAAAGGCAGAACTTAATTATTAAGCAGATACAAATTATGGGAATATGTCCATTGAATTTAAACTATAAATCCACTTTTGATGTAGTAATATTTTACTATTTGCTTGCATTTACTATTTACGCAATATGCGTAAATAAACGTTCAACAAATGACCTATAAACTATCTGAGCAGTCTATAAAACGACTGCGTAGTTCGTGATTCAAGTCACGCCGTGGCAATCAATTTTGTCTGTCTGTGACAATTTCCATTAGGCTCCAAGCTTAAGTAATTTGGAGGAGATTTATCAACTTTGAGCTTCATTAAACAATCATCTTTATGTTAATGTCGTTGTAATTTATTTGTTTATTAAGAATGTTTACATTTCTTTATCATGAGACTGCGATCTCAAAATTGGCCCAGAAAAGATGATGAGGCAGTGATCCCATCCATCACAATGACACAGTACGCTAGTTATTACAAACACTTAGGACAAAATGTGCTCGAATACCTTATAACTGTCGCCAAAGAGTGGTAATATAAGTCTATACCATACATATAGTTAATATTGCCGCTCGATAGGCCAATATCGATTGTCTATCAATAGCCTATCGATAGTTAAAGAAAATCAATAGTATCGATAGTCTGTCGATACTGCAATACTATAGGTAAACAGCAATACTATCGATTGTCCTATCGATCATAGAGAATACGATTTTAGCGTTCAACTATCGATTGCAAGACTATCGATTTTTCGGCAACACTACATATAATGTGAGCCAGGTCATTCCCTATTAGTTATCTTCTAGTAAAATATTTGATCAATATTATATGTATATTTTCTCTGGAATTACCTATTTCATTGCAACACCTCTTTTCAGCAGGCCTATTTTGATATATAATTTATTTGGGGGATAATGATTAATTTCAAACAATAACACCATGCAGAACCAGAACCATATTACACCAACCCAATACCCAATACACCATTAGTCGTCTTGTACAACATGCAAGGCAACGAACACAGTTGATACATTATTTTCGTAGGAAATAATTTTAAAAATATATCTTAATTCTGGTTCGACAGGGTTTTCAGAAGTTCTTAAAACTATCGAATTCTTTCGGATGTCCCTCACTAGTGTTTTCTGCGCTGTGCGGCTGGTACGTCACGAGGTAACGGAAGCAGCGCAGTTTCCAGTAAAAACTCGCAACAATGGCGATGCTATCGCGCTAGAAAGCAGACCAACGCTACCGACGATCCCGGTTTTTCTTTAAACACTACTTGCACGACTTATTAAGTTTTATGAGAGCTTGTTACCATACTTACCATAGTCTTTATTCATAAATTCCATTGTTTTTATATGTTGATTCACAATTAAGGCTCAATTAGGTGTTTTTGCAAATGGAAACAAACTGCTGTTTATTGGAAGATGTAGACTTGACAATATGATGCACGGCAAGTTTAAAATATACGTAGGGGCTGATACTGTCAAAACTCCTAAAGTCTTATTAAAGACAAAACTTCGTTTGAGTTGGGGTGAATGAAAAATTTACAAATATTTGTAGCTAGCTCGTCGTCTACATGTTTTTTGTCAATCTTTTTTTAGTCTCTATAACAGTTACATTACCCTTTCGTCGTGAGGGAAAGCTGTCATTCAACGATATCTCCTTTTTTCAAGATCTAAAGATCTAACAATAACTGCTAAAAGTATTACGAAACATCATAAACCCTCCAACTGACGTAACATCACACAGCTTCCTTATTCTAAAGTAATACGTGAGTTTTAACCGGTTGCCCCGCAAATATATAACTCATGTCGCTTAATGAAGACATATCATGTTTAAATTGGAAGAAAACTACGTCCAATCCGACAAAATACTTAAAATGATGCACATCCTGCGGTTGCAGCCGCTAGGGTGGCTATGGTACATGCATAAAAGTGACAACATTTTATAGGATTCCCGCTTTTTGGCATTGATATTGATTTTTTTAGGCGAATCACTTTTGATAGTACAGTTGCTAAAGAGACTGAAACGAGTAATACACTGCATATAATCCAAAAAATCTTGGATAGCTGATATTTCCTTTAACATAGAGTTCCATGACATCTTCGTAGGAATCATAAGCTTATGTACAAATTTGATACAATCAATATCATATTCTGATATCATAAATGCCGCAACGATAGCGTCATAATTTTAACTAATGAAAACTGTTTTTACGGAAACTAAAAACGTTTAATATGCAAAACAAAACTTGTTTGTAATTTTTTCACACCGAGTTGTCCCAATAATGGCTGAATATATGGTGACACTAGTCCTGGTGTACAATTTATTTATAACTGCGCGGGCGCGGATTGCCGTCACGAAGCAATTGTGCGAGCTGTCCGTAGCTGAGATGGCTCTAGAGAAGATTATAACAAGCTCTACATTGTTTGTCCCATGTTAGTATGAGAGTCCCATGTTGGTCTGAGACTCAAACAGAATATACTAGCTATGTTCTTTGCCTAGCATGTCGTAAAAGACGACTGGTATATTGAATATTGAATTGATGATTATGTAGGTGTCGAGCTAGCTACTTATGACTACTACCCAACTCAATATTTTTTTACTAAATGTGGTCTCTCTTAGACCACATTTAGTAAGATCAATAAACTCCTTAGACCGTCTAAGGAGTTTATTGCTCTTTGGACTTGCCTACCCCTTCAGAGTATATTTTCCTTAAATAAACCCCTTTTAAAAATACTTTAAAAACTAGACTATTTCGAAAGGCCAGTTGAACACAAAGTCGTTGTGCAACAGGTCACTGTGTCATTTGTGTGTCTAGGCCATATTTTATAACAAAAACTAAGTGCATGTAATAAAATAAACGCGATACATACATTTAAATACGTTTCAACTTCATTCCTCAGAACAGTTCTTACGTTCATTCGTTTAACTAAGTCAGAGGATATTTGTAATAATCTACCCCCGGTGAAGGCTTTTTGGTAGTCTTCATTTTATTTTTATACATATATTTTCTTCAGAATACAGATAATGGCTTCAAAATCCGGTATTAATATAGTATTTAATAATTTGTTAAAAAATACTAGCTACATATTATAAAGCAAATGTTATAAAAAAATATATTACTTATTAAACAAAGGATTTTAAGTTTTAATACTTAATTTACATTTCTATATTTACTTTAGCTTTCTTTCAATGAACATATAAGTAAATTAAATTATGAATAAAAATTAATTTAATAATAGGCTTAAATTAATATTCAAAGCTTAATTTAATATTAAGCTTGATTTAATTTCATACGAAATGTAACTTAATCATGCGTAACACTAATGATAACACAGTAAAACGGCCTTATCCGGTATTTTACGATGGACCATAGAGACAAATGCACTTCCCGATTTTTCCATGTATCATGTCCCCTAAAGAGTGTACACACGCACGTATAACAATCACTATTAGTACATTTATCATGCTTTCCAGTAATCAAGTGATAAATCAAGCTATTTCGTGATCTGTAGCTACTTTCTTCGGTCTGAAAGCGTGATGTAAAGATAAGATCTCGGTAATGCCTTTTATTATTTGAATATATGCATCTGCGCATGCTACACTTGGTAAGACGTTTTTAAAGCGGTTGCTATAGCCATAAATTTCTGTTAACGAGAATGTAACGAAAGTGCTTTTGAAATTATTGCGTGATATTTTTGCGGCTTCTTGAACATATTTATGTATAATTCACTGTTATAATGTCGTCACATATTTTGCTAATCATATGGCTGGAGAATTTCACCTTTTTATAAATTATACAATTTCAAAAATTCGGTCGTTTCAAGATAATCGGTTGAGCAACTAGAAAGAGTGTCAAACATAGAGCACATTTTATCATTTATTGTGAAATACATAGTTTGGATGAGGATTCCACTACGTTCGCTTGTGTTTAAACAGATGTTGCTATCTGGGAAGACGCAGCTACATAGGACTATCCCGATTTACATTAAGTCCCTATGATAAAGAAGTAGCCTGCATAGACCAAGCAGACTTCTGCCTAATCATGCATGATTAGGCAGAGGTCTGCCTGATCTGATCCTCATCAAGATGCGTTGGCGCATGGAGCACTGCACCAAGCAAATTCGGAACGTATACCACGGCGCGATTTTGATTTAAATGAATAATCGGGTTCACTCTACTGCACCTTAGTTTATTAAGGCAAAGATTTTAGACAAGTCACCGCCACCGACCAAGTCATCTATACTTTAATTATCAAGTTTAATAGATAGGACGGCCAGCGACAACATTCACTGTTCACAAGCACGATCACTTGGATTCGCTAACACCGAACTGGAACGTTCCAACTCGGAAGGACTGACAGACAAGTCCCATTTCCGTCGTTCAGTCACGCGAATTTCGTACACAACACCACAAAAAGCGAACAATCATTTCACACTTCCGTACGTGTTATCTACCCGCAATTAATACTTAATTATTATTCGAAAGTTACCGTGAAAAATTGCCCAAGCTTTTTGCGAAACAATGAAACGGCCTATATTGATATTCATAAGGTTTTTGTGAGCGAGTTTAATTGAATTTGAGAGATGTGGTCAGAGACCGAGAAATTTGGCAAAAAGGTTTTAAATTGGTATTTTGTGGCCGTTGCACTGTGTCATGGTGTGTTGTTTGCTTAACAGTTAGTAACCACAGATTAAATATATTTTTTTACTCAACGCAACGCAATAACGTTTCCGAAGTTTGGATGTTACTTATGAACAAGAGAGGATGTTTAAGCGAAACTAAAACTAGCCGTTTTTCCTAGTTGCTATTTACGTTTCAAAATATAGTTAGTTGATTTGTTACTTGTTATTTTTTTCTCCGAATTAGTCAATCCTTTATCTTTCAGTATTTAACATATGAATTATAGAACTAGTAATAATAGAACTAGTTGCAGCTCAACTATAAGGATATAACACCATCTATCCATATTTTTTTTTATATCTCCACCATTTTCATTCATTTTCATTAATTCATCATTTTCTATCATCTAACGCAGCCCAGTTTTATTTTTTTGGCTGAATATGGTCAAGGGGGCAAGCTGCCCCTTTGCTTCTGCCTATCCCTTTGGAAGTCACGGGCGTGATGATGATATGTGTGTTTGTACGTATGTAATATCAACCACAGACGCGAGAGATTGAACGCTTAACCCGCGTAAGTAAAGGATTTTTGCTACGTTCGTACATCGCTAGTCCGTTTTACGTTCATTCCCAAAACAAAGGATACACGCCTTAAAACTCGTCTCGGCTAATTGTGTGATGCACACTTGTTGCTGACGTACTTTACCAAGGAGCAATAGCTTATACACAAACATAATACATACATACATAGCTAGAATTATATGACACGTTAAACTAGATAGTAGTTTACCAAAAGTCATTAGCAATCTATTTAATATGATTTACCTATTGGTAAAATACCTCAAATGAGCAAATATTCGGTGTAACTAATGTGTATGGAAATTGCTGTAAGTAATGTTTTATTGATATACAAAAGTATTATAGTATAGGACTAAGGTCCATCCAGGGGCCTTAGAACCTGTCAGATTAACACACCACGGTTATTTATTTTTGACTTGCATATATGAGAAGAGCAGTCTGCACGAAATCCTGAACCAACAATCCCTTTATTTATTATACAGTTTTATTGTTGAATCCCACAATGCACAAATACCTACTACATTACAGCTACATTAGTAAAAATCCCAAAGGTCACGTCGGTATTAAAAAAGAACGCAAGCTTTGCCTATATGATTAAGCCGTTACGTTAATATATCTCTTATTGTAGATATTAGCCCGACTACCAATCATAAACTGTATCAAATTTAAAATAAATCAAAACGGTAGTTGCAATGCAATGAAGTTACTACCGATAAAGAAATAATATTGTCTAGATAGAAATAAGAACCTGTTAGGTATATCTGTAACACTTTGTTATAGTTATGTGCCCTATGCGCTCGCTAATTCACAAAAGAACATCAGAAAATTGGTGTTATCTATATATAAATACGTAAAGCAAACTTTGCACCCCTTTTTACGAAAATTAAACGGACGGAGGAGTGTGTGATTTGTCACACTATGGAGAAGGAGTGCAGAAGTCTAATATAACACATAACATAACATAATATAACATCACGCCCATAATCCCCGAAGGGGTAGGCAGCAGGCCTCTTTAACCACATTCAGCCAGAAACTAAACAAGCTGGGTCAGATGGAAAATTGTGAAAAAGTGGTGACAAGTGGCTAGCTTGTCGCCTACACAATCACATACCCAAAACCCGATACACCATTAGTCGTCTTCTACGACATGCTAGGCAAAAACCACAGTTGGCACATTATTTTTAAGTCCATATACCATTAGTCTAATACCACAAGTCTAATATTTTAATCAATAACGTACCTTTTGCTATAATGCCTAACTTTGACTTAGATGGATGCTGCTGTTGAATAAGCTAAACTTCAGTAAGTCAAACGGACACCGTCACCGGACATTAGTCTGCTCTTACGCACTCTAGATCATCTTCCTAGCGTTATGTCCCGTGTTTAGACGGGGTCCGCTTAGACCATGATCCAGGATTTAACGAGTCTGGTAATTACATTGAAGCAACTGCCGATCTGATCTTCGTAACCCTAAGATAGGGGAACCAGACAATTTTTGGATCATGGTTACAAATCCAAAATTGTTTGGATTTGCAGGTTCATAACGATGTTTTCCCTCACCGCCGAGCTAGTGGTATAAATACGTACATAGATTTGAAAAATCCAGAGGTACGTGCCCGGGTTTGAACCCGCACTACTCGGTCAAGAGGCGCGTGTCCTTACCATTGGGCTACCACCGCTCTTACGCACTTACGCACTCTAGATATTACAGAATTAGATAACTCGACGATGTCAGAAGGAAAGCCCTAATTGAAAGCCTAACCGCACATGACCAGAGAATATTACAAAGGAATAACCAATAGGTACAATGACGAAATGTTTAAAGGCAAGATGTTTTATTATTAATAACATGCAAACGGGGACAGTACCGTCTGATGAGGAGCTGTCACTACCTTGTACGGATACCTGCACTACCTGTATTGCGTCTTGCGAAACAACTTTTTTATGAAATACTCATCATAGCACAGAGGGAAGCAACAACGGGGAATACTACTGGTTAAGTTGAGAGACGTTAATAAGGTAAAAGGAAAGGCGAAGCTATCTACACTGTTAAACATTTATTATTTTATACGAAGCTTATAGTTTTATGTAAGTATGTAAGTATTTTTTCAAATCGATTAGGTTTTAAGGTACTTCTTCCTTCTATCATCTATTACAATCGGCTTTTATGTTTTAATTTGATTTTGTCGTTGTGATTGAAAATATTATGTAATCACTTTTCATGTTTGTGTGTACTGCAGTTCTACGTCCAGTGATCCCAGATAATCTAGTAGCTTCTGCTAATGGATGATTAAATATCTTATCATTGTGGTTGATAGAACTTTATTAAGTCGCACACTTTTCAATTCTGATAAAAGTAGATATTATATCACAAAATGTATGTACTAGGTTTAATAACCTTATTCAAGTGCCACCTCTCAAACAAATGCGATGAAAAACAGATAAAATCTCTCTTACTACAACAAAACAATGATGTAAATGGTTCTCCATTGATAACGCAGATAATTCAAGCTTGAGCGACACCTAACTACTAGAATGTTTGCAATGGAAAGAAACTCTATAACAAGTTTCCG
The DNA here is from genome assembly GCA_951394215.1 of Glyphodes perspectalis. Classification (NCBI taxonomy): domain Eukaryota; kingdom Metazoa; phylum Arthropoda; class Insecta; order Lepidoptera; family Crambidae; genus Glyphodes; species Glyphodes perspectalis. The sequence goes on along the minus strand of OX596211.1, from coordinate 12,612,200 downwards.
TATCAGTAATCTAAATATCTTGAGCAGTTCCGATGTTTAGCGCATCAATCATTAAGAAAGAAACAACCATTATCTCAAGAGGATGTTTTCCCATGCGTTTAGCAAGGCAATATATCATCGTATAATGAGGATATTAGACGTCAATAAGCAAAAGGTCACGCATGCTAACGCCATTTTTGTTTAATGATCGCTTTCTATGTTTCTAATGCAAGTAAATGATTCAAACAAATACGTGTTAGTCCTAGGGGCGTAATAAAAGCTGACCTTTTCACGGGTCTCTCAAAACCGTTAGTAGTAAAAGTACCTAAGTTATTTTAAATTGGCCGGAGTACCGCTATAACCCTGATAAATGTTTGTGTGTTAGTTGGGAAAGTCATTTAGGGACACTGACGATTTATCGGGATAAAGGCTATTTTTGAACATGCTTTCAGTGGAGAACTAAAATAGACTTAGTAATTCAGTAGTAAGCGACCAATAAAACAATTAAAATGGCCTCATTTTAATTTCTTTTGATAATATGCATCAATAATAGCTACCGTGCATAAATAATATTTGCAGTAGGTATAAGGGTCTTCCCGAATTATAAAACTTTTGGCATCAAATCACTTTAAGGTATTTAGGTATGTAAACATTGAAATAAATTGGTCCACTCGTTATTTCAATCAGCGATACCACAGTTGCCTTACATTGTATTTACCTTGGATATTCTGATTTATAGATATTCCCAACGCAAGTGCAAAAAGAAAACTAACATTATTAAGAAAACAAAGGCTAAGTCCTAATAAGTGTTTAATTTTTAACGTTAAAATGAACCGACCGATAATTATTTATGATTTACTAGCAACTCGCCCCGGCTTCGCATAGTGAGCAAAAAATAAGGAACTATACTATAATATAAACCTTCCTCTTGAATCGCTCATCTATTGGTGAAACGCATCAACATCCTTTGCATAGTTTCAAAGGGCTGAGCGAACAGACTTTGTTTTATACTATTTAATGATTAATACAAAATCATTCGATGGTATTCTACTTAATTCCATTAATAAATTCAACCATAAGCAAATAAATGTTTGCTTCGTCGATAGAATTAGTGGATGCAGTTACATTTAACAAAGTTTACCTCTGCAGTCAATGTCACTCGGACGGCAAATAGCAGTACCCAAATTAGTAATGAACGCTCAATAGTTGGAGCAAAGTGATTATAACACTTAAAATCATGGCGTTCATTTATGGCAACCGTTATCCAAACTGTTATTCCGGAAAAGCGATAAAACCGACTTGCTATGTTATTTGGTGCTTTTAACCTTCTTACGTGACGTTGTGGACGTAATTATGGGTGTTTAAAGTGAAGAAGATACATATTTATACCAATGACAGGCTTTTTAGTTAGTGGTAGGTAGGGTTGGCAACAGTACTGCATTATAAAGTAAGTATTGTACGTTATTTAGGGCAATTGTTCTCTATACTTTATTTTCGTTATTCTTACAATCAAAATCAAGGTTTTTGTTTGTATATTAGGATACATTTTACGTATACCCAATATACAAATAAAAATTGGTTTTGATTATAAGAATATTTGTGAAAAATTAAACAGAAGTAAGATAAATCGTACTTCATTTAGACATAATGTACTTTTTTTCCTATCATAAATACTACTTTAATTGCAAAAAAAAAGGTGGCAACCCTAATGGTAGGTGTCCAAATGACTTGGAAAACCTATTATTTTTCTGTATATGTTGAGTGATTTCTTGTATTTGGTTAATATTGAAGTCAATCTACGTATAGAATGCGGTTATGGAACATAACCAATTTTTTTATTTATAAGCGTTAATTCATGATTAAATGTTTTTATTGAATAAAGGACATGCTCCTTATGTAGAAAAGGCTTTAATTGAAACTCAAGCATATCCCTTTAGATTTTTACCAATCTATGTACAATTTTACACTACCACAAGTCACCGCTCATAGATGCGGAAAATATTGTTTAATATACAATAAATAATATAAATAAAAGCTACTAAAAACTAGAAACACACATAAGCATTCAAAATATTAGCTATAAATTATTAAATGATTAAGCAAAACTAAATAGCCGCTAACATCTTCTATCAACTAGTTATATTTTCTAAACCAATTAAGGCAATAAAGAAAGTATACCAGGAAAGCAAGCCGAGTACATCGCGGCAGTGATCTAAGTACTTACAACATTCTAAGTAAGGTAAATGGACTTGTGAAAACACGCCGTTGTTCGGCGTCTCTCACATGGGTCTCATATCTTAAGATATATATCTACATACGTACAAACATACATAACATCACGCCCTTAATCCCCGAAGAGGTAGGCAGAGTCAAAGGAGCAGCAGGCCCCTTTAACCACATTCAGCCAAAAACAAAACTAGGCTGGACTGGGTTAGATGGAAAATTGTGAAAAAGTAATGACAAGTGGCTAGCTTGTACCAATCACATACTCAAAACTCGATATACCATTATGTTGTTGATGTTTTATGTTTATCTACCCTCTTGATACTTCGCAATAATCAAAACGATACATATGGACTGGGTTAAATAGAAAATTGTGAATAATTAGAGACAAGTGGCTAGCTTATCCCCAACACTATCTCATGATATCCGATATACCATTAATCGCCTTTTACGACATGCTAGGAAAGAAAAACAGTTGGTACATTATTTTTAAGTCCCAGACCAACATATCGCAAAAGGAGATTAATAGTATATTTTTTTGGGTATGTGATTGTGTAGGCGACAAGCTAGCCACTTGTCATTACAATTTTCCATCTAACCCAGCCCAGTTATAATTTTTACTGAATGGTTAAACGGGCTTTCTGCCCCTATCTATAGTCTACGATGTTATGTGTGTATGTGTATACGATAGACATAATATGTAATACATTTTACGATAATAAAGCTCTATAGGGCATTCAGACCTGTATTTTGAAAGAAGAACCATTTACAACGAAAATTATTTATTTATTATGAAATCAGTTTCATATTAGTGCACTTTATAGTTACAAGACATTATTTTACGCCTAATATATTATTAAGTTAATATATAGAGGCAATAGATACTAGATATCATTTTACACAGTGGATTCATTCAAGGAGACCAAAATGGTTGACTAAAAGATGAAAATAGACGTGAATCTGAAATTTAATTGTATCAGTTCTCTGGGTACGTTTAAAAAAAATACAAAACTGCTTTGTAAGAAAAGGTAAAGACATGATTCTGTAGTAACACGACCTCATTGAATACAAAAAGTTTTAAAGCAATATAATCGTTCGAGTTCTGTAATAAAAACTAGCCTATTCAATTGTTGAACTTCATCTACAGAACTTGGGCTCAGGCAGAACTCGATGATTTTTTTGCGGCAAAATCGACAACGTACTTAATCTTAAAATTGAACTTGACTGCAATATGGTATTGTTTTTTTTAAAGGATCGGGATATATTCTTAGTGTTTTTTTACAATTATTGTAGGGTACTTGTAAGTTAGTTATGCATGACCGTATATCGTAACAAAAATAATGCTAACCAAGTTATTTTTTTACCTGTTGCATTAATTATCTCGCTCTAATCTATGTTTACTACTAATTAGGTATAATTGTTATATTATTGGTGCTATGAATGTTTACATTTACGATCGCAAAGATTACCTATATTGTATATAATCTGTTTATTATTATCAGCTAATCCTTAATAATATTTGCATTGATAAAGAACATATTAGTCTTTCGATTACCTCGTTTAACTTTAAAGCAGTGTAACTTACCTATACTTATGCATTGTGTGCTTATACATGAATCATTGATAGAGATAAATACTTTATCTTAAGAGCAAACATCTATTAGACGCTATATGATACCACTTGCATAGCTAATTGCATCTAAAATAGCAATGTTCAAGCAAAAACACTAACGTAGGTAAGTTGATTTACTTTTAGCTAGCTAGTTACTATAATAATACTATTCTTCATGTAAAAAAAATAACCTTAAATCAAAATACGTAAAGAATCTTGCGTAAGTAATATAACTTTTTTAACATACAAGTATATTACTAGTGAAGTTGAAGTTATTTAAAAATGTAAACACAATCGATCCACGTGTTTCAAATCGCAGCTAAAGAAAATAACATCAAGAGAAATGAGACTCAATCAAAGAAACAGTTGAAAGCATGACTTAATTGAATATGAGATTACTTCCATGCGATTAGCTTGACCTACGCCACAAAGGGAGGCGAGAAATACGAAATACGAATCTCACCAGTACCCGGGTGACCGCTACTCGTACCGTTATCACTCACTCATTCACAAGCACTAAAACAATTAGGGTGACCGGCGAGTTCGCGACGACCGGCGGCTGGCACTTGCGTTCAACTACTAGCAACTGCGTGAACGCGCGAACCACTACCCACCTTAGATAAGTAAATCTAGATAATGCAACGAGGTAAAAGCAAAGGCTGAGTTCACACGAGCTGAGAAACTGGGCGGGGAAATGTCTTTTTCTCTATCTCGATTCTAGGAAAACAGATCTACAAAATATCTCCTTATATAATGTTCTTCTTTTTTTAGCGCTAGAACAAAATATTGATCTTAGTAAATTTATCAATATTCGGTTCAAACAAGTTTAAAGCCTAAAATCAGCCGACACTGGTTAAAAAACTAGATCATTAACAGTTTAACTAATTAAATATTGCAGTGGCTTTGTAATACCGACCGAAATTATATTAATTACTTGAATAAACATAGTGAAAACTAATTACCTGAAAGTAAACAGAATAACTATTTAATAATAATAATAATAATAAATTCTCAAGACTGACACACCAATTCCCTAGTCCCAAACTAAGCTTATGCTTGTGCTATGGATACTAGGTGAACGGATAGACATACTTAAATACGTTTATAAACATCCATGACTCGAGTACAAATGCCCATGTTCATCACACGAAACATTTGCCCCTAGCGGGATTCGAACCCGCGACCCTCGGTTTCGTGGCCAGGGTCTCTGACCACTCGACCATCGGGCCAGTCAAACAATTTCAAAATGATGATATAAACAAACAAACATAACATCACGCCCATGATTCCCGAAGGGGTAGGCAGAGTCAAAGGGGCAGCATGCCCCTTCAACCACGTTCAGCCGAATATAAATCTGGGCTGGGTTAGATGGAAAATTTTGAAAAAGCAGTGACAAGCGGCTAACCTCTCGCCTACACAATCACACACCCAAAATCCGATATCCCTTAAGTCGCCTTTTACGACATGCTAGGCAAGAACCACAGTTGGCATATTCTTTTTAAGTCCCAGACCAATATGGGACAGTGGGCTGGGTTGGATAAAAAGCTGTAAAAAAGGAGTGACAAGTGGCAAGCTCGTCGCCTACTCAGTCAGATACAATGCCCGTAAACCATTAGTCACCTTTTACGACATGCTAGGCAAGAACCACAGTTGGCACATTCTTTTTTTTTGTCCCAGACCAACATGGGACAAATGATGATATTATAAGGATAATTTGGAAACTTTAGAGATATTATTACAAGGAGATTTATCTATTGTAGTCATCAAAAACGCAAATACATTTAAATATTTTACCTACCTACGTTATCAAAGAATATACCATAACAATGCAAAAATATTTTCTTTACTTGTCTTAAAATATATTAAACAATATATTATTACCAACCTATGCATATCTAATAATATGAAATCCCATCTAACCCACCCCAGTTCTATTTTTAGCTGAATGTGGTTACAGGCGCTTGCCACAACTTTGGCTCTGCCTACCCGTTCGGAGACTTCATGATGCGGGCGTGATGTTTTTTAAAAATGTATTCTTAATGCCTTTTATCTAGGAAATAAAACTAAAGTTTAACAACCAACAGATACCTTCTTTTTTAAAGAAAAAGCTCTCCTACATCTGCTATCTCCCACATCATACGTTGCCTGATATTCTAAGACCAAACAGTACAAATAGCCTGCACCGTTTATTGCACAAAGCGATGTCTTAAGAATAAATAAATATTGCTCAACTTCAATTTTGACGGCGTCAATAGTGTTTGATCAGCGCTGCCTGATGAAAGTTTTTCTCGTCCAATATTTGATGTGTAAGTATAGGAGAGAACGAGAAATGGATATTAAATCTGCCGAGAGTATTATATTATATCTAAAGCTGTCTGTTTGTCTAATACTACATGTAAGTAATTAAAGCTTATCACATTCAGTGTATGTTGAGGAAAAACCGGTCTAACTATGAAAGTGTTATCAGAAACGAGATTAAATCTTTGAGAAAAAGGATATTTTTTGTTTTTCTATGCTTTAATATACACGTTATAAGTGTAGATTGGACAGATGGACTTTATAATAGATTGTCTATTTGTAACAACCCAAAAAAATAAAATAGATAGTGTTAGTGCAGAGAAATAAGATTGAATAACTTGTAATATACCATTGTTGTAAATATATTACTTAACATAATATATAAAAAATAAAACTTACTAAAAACTTTGCCAAACAGATTGAAATATAATAATACATTTGGCATATATCCGGTGTACGATTTCTCACAAGTTATGGTTATATGGTGGGACTCAAAAAGGAATGTACCAATTGTGTTTCTTGCCTAGCATGTCGTAAAAGGCGACTTATGGTGTATGGAGTTCTGAATTTGTGATTATATAGGCGACGAACTAGCCACTTGTCACAGCTTTTTCAAAATTTTCCATCTTACCGAACTACATTTTTTGCTAAATGAAGATTAAGGAACTTATCGTTCTTTAGACTCTGCCTGACCTGCCTTACCTGTTTGTATATTATACTAATATATAATATATAAATAATTCAAATTGCGGCATGACTGTTTATTTGGAGCTATTTATGTCTTAATCAATAACATATTAGCGGTTACTGTAATATGGGGCGAGAGTGATAGCAATTATCATAAAAGCTCTTAATCGATAAGTAATTGATTTATGAGAGTACTGTACTGCTAATGCGGTGTTCTGCTAATGATATAATGGACCATCATATACAATCCAGTTTGCCAAGTTTTTTGGACATAAATAATATGTCGCGGAAACAACCCACGATTTTTGAGAAATATGAATACGACTTTTCGAAAGAAAAATACTTATATCTCTTATAGAAACTACTTACATGTGTCTATTATTAATTATATAATCGAATTCTTGCCTTTGGAACATTTCTCTTGAATTTATAGAATAGAAAAGAATAGAATTGAAATATCAAATCAAGTGTCGTTTCGGACAAAGTGTCCGAAACGTCAGCAAGCTATCAAGTCATCTTTACATTTTTTAATTACGAAACTTACCGACGCTTTGACGACTCTTGACACGGGAAAACGTTAATTACTGTATTAATTATAAACCAACTTTCTCCTTGTCGTAAATTAAATAAAAACTGACACCATAAAAATATTCTTCTTTACACTGCGAGTTTCAAACGTTAAGCTGAATCTCTAAGTACACACGGCTATTGTTCATCAAAATTAATTGTGTTAAAACCGCCACAGGTGTGTACCGAGCACAGAATTCTTCGAAACTGCAATACCTGACGCGCGGAATCTTGCGCTGCGCAAGAGTCGGTCGATGACCGCCGTGGAAAATGGTGAGCTTAACATTTGGAGGTGAAGTACATCGGCTTGATAAATTGAGAAAAATAGGAAATATGATTTGCATATTAAACTTTAATTTAATTATTACAACAATTACAAGAGATAAGATGTCTTTAAAATGATTCTTGCGCTTTATTGAATTTTCGAATCCACGGTTCAATATTATGATTAGTCTTAAATAATTTTGTTATTTGGTTTTCTTTTAGATTTAAAACTCTAGGTTTCTTTCAATAAGTATCTCAGAATCTTCGGTATCATGAACCCTATTCAATGTTTAATTGACTAAACTGTGATGATCTAGTCTGCTGAAGACGAAAATGAGATGTTGAAGACCAACGATAATAACTGTTGCTGGCTAACACACGTATCTCACGAAGATTATAGAAATTACACGATAACCGCTGCTTACTTACATCGGTTTTTATAGAAAAAGTGTAACAAAACGCAGACCGTTACATCTCGTTTGTTTTGCAGCAACGTGGTGTGTAGCCACTGGAACAGTTGTTGGCTTGGCAAACACGGACGCACAGACAGACACATCTGAGATTATATCACGGTGATGCCGACGTGATTAACGTCATCATCCATGGTAGGTTAGGTAGCCAGAGGTTTGTTTCTCAGAAATTGTAGCTTTAGTTGCAATCATTTTAATTTGGGTAGGTGTGGATACCAATTGGATAAATATAAACTTCTAGCAAAGACATGTGATAAAATAAATTAAGTGGGAAAATATTTCATATTTTAATGTAGAAAGATCGAAAAATCATCACTACTTATTTCTGATTAAAATAATGAATTATACCTATATATGTATCTAGTTCGCTAGAATCAATGATCATATTCAAGCAAAGTACAAAAATTTCTATTGGTTGTAGATAGGTTTATGGGTTCATATAAAGTCAATTTATTTCATTTTGGAGCTACAACTTTAGAAGATTACGTTTACAAAAAGCTCCGTGTTTGACAATCTACTCAAAGATATCTATTGGTCGCCAACATCTATCATTGTATGCAATCATACCTTTTCCTTCAATAGGTTTATTAGTAATTTAGCAAGATTTCATTATTGTAGAAACAATACGCATCATATACAGTACCTTTAACCGAGTGTATTTTCCGCATTACTCTCCAATTGGTAAAACCTCTGACTTGTGAATGAATCAAAACGAAGAACATCCTTTACTTGGGCCAAAAATATTCAAATGGTAAATCTGAATGACGCCAGAGACCTTTGACTCATACTATCGGGCCATGATTTCGTGTATCAATAGTTTAATAACTTAGTTTAGGCAATGACGGTTTCATAATTCAACTAGCTGTAAGTTGGTCATGAATTCGATTGGTCGGAATTTAACAAGAAATGTTGAAAAATAAAACTTACCTACTACATCTTCTTTTTATATGTTTTGTTACATACTTTGCCTGGGCGACGGCCAGTTGGGCGCCCTTGATATCGCTGGATTGACGAAGTGGTGAAAGACCTGAAGAAGCTCCAAGTGCCCGACTGGACAAATTTGGCACGAAACAGACCGGAATGGCGTTCTTTGATGTCGGAGGCCATGATCCACTTCAGGTCGCTGAGCCAGCGTAGTAGTAGTATTAGTAGTTACATACTTTAAATACTGCGGTCCTTCTTCAAAATCCATTCATTCAACCCAACACGAACTCTGCCTACCCCTAATGTTAAGATAAAGTTAAGATCAATCTTTATTCGAACATAAGAAAATACGCAATTCAGATTGCCAACAGTAGAACGTTGATCTTCATAGTGATGCAAGTTCGTGACGCTCGTTTGCGGAATCTCCTGGCCTGAAAATCCCCTTACGGTTCCAAGAAAGGTTTAGATACTGTATAGCCAGTAAAATTCCACAACAATGACACTACAATGAACTTATCTCTGTTATTCGCCTGAATTGCTATGGTAATGTTGATCTAGCTTTGCAGGGCTGCCAGGTGAAAATTAAAAGTTACCACAGATAGAATATTTTTGAAATTATATTTTCAGATTCGTATTTGACCCTAAGATTGTTAATGGGCAGATTTGTAGCGTCAATAATTCGATAGATTTTAATCAATCAATAATAATGCTTTAAATGTTGTGTATGGGAAATATTGTACCTACTTGTTAGTAGGTATTTCGACACAGTGGCGTAGCTACCCAGGGGCAAGCTGGGGCAGAGCCCCGGGGCCCCGAGCTCGAAGGGGCCTCTAAAACCTGATTAACAAACATCAGTTTTCCCCTGGACCAAAAGCTGCTTAGGCCCATGGGCCCCGGTTTCTTTTTTGCCCCAGGGCCCTTTATCACCTAGCTAGCCCCTGTTTCGACAGCTGACAATCTCGAAAGACAGATTTTAGCGTAACAGTATATTTACAATTTTACGGTAACAGACATTATTTACTACTTCAATGAGCCAGATGAGAGTTTACAAGATTGTTATTCGAAGCATTTAATAGTATTATTTGTTGGACAGCAATTTAATATAGTACTTAGTTTAAGTGGTCTTAATGGCATGAATAAAAATATCTGCTTGTAGATCAGTGCTAAGTAGAAAATGATGAGTGGAAAGATGAGACCAGAAGAGGGGTAAAAAAACAAAAACATTATTAGGTACTTATCTAACAGATGATAATGCCTATGTTATCTATGGAACTCTGCACTTATACTTATGGATCTTTACCCCGAACCCCCTTTCTTCATTCAGCCAAAAAATAAAACTGAGTTAGATGGAAAATTGTGAAAACGTATGTAATTTTCCAGCGTATTTATTAAGAGACAAATAAGGGTAGGTAATTATTGTTTATCTAAGTTTCAAATCACCAATGACTACCAAACTGCCGCAAAACACCTACCTACTACTTTTTACACTTTTTCAGTTCACCATTTCAAAAAAATAATTTAACTACCCGTTTTTTGAGTAATTACCTTCCAACGCTGCGGCTTATGAGGGACTTCTAACTTTTCCCAAGACAAATTTCCCAAGCTAGCTATTAACAAATTAACAAACTCGTGCAGATATTTTATCTTTGCCTTTAATCCGTAAGCTGAGTCATTGACGCCGGACGTAACTGTTTTTCTGGTTAATTATAGCCATCAAATTCATCTTGTTGATTTTCTGCAAATATAAAGATAGCTTGTCCTTACATAAGTCACTTAAAAAGTCGTTAGATAAGTTTTTTTATACTAAAGCGCTTTTGTGACGAACAAGATAATAATTAATGCTTTGGTGGGTAGACTAAATCTTTTAATTTTGATTTGCGCAGCGTTGGATCTAATATATAGGTATATATCTTAAAAAATGTATAGCAGGAATGTGAGTAAAATTGTATAAAAAATAATAAAGATCCATATGGTAGCTCAAATAGGTACTTACTTATGCAATTTTATTAATAAGTAACTCTAAGGCGTTACTTCATTTATATACCTATCCAAATAATAAACACTTAGGTATATTTTCTTAGTTGGAAATATCATAATAAGGAAATATCACCATGTACTTAAGTACCTGTCTACTTAATTAGAAATAACAACGCCAATCTGACAAAACAAGAGTTATTTTTAGATCTTAATTGAATAATGTTCAAGGAACAATGGTCTACTCAGCAATGGCCCGAAAACGTCGCCTTATTCAAACACAAATCGCTGATAGTTAAAAAAGTAGAACAACCTTGGTTTACTGTGAAGTCCCAAGACAACACCGTTTAAAAACCGTCAAGATTTATTAGACTGACGTCTGTGTACCTGTACCTATCTAGGCGAACCGATAAGAACGAGGCTTCAGTTATCAGCGTCGGCAAACAGTTCATCTCGTGATGAACTGTTAACATAGTGCTATCAAACTTAAAGACTTGTATATCAGAGAAAAATCTTACTGTAGTTATTTGTACAAGGTGTTTAAACTGTTTGAATTTTTTTCTCTACAAATGTTTTAGCATTTTTTTCATCCTTATTTATGACTAGCTGTGCCAGCGGTGTCACCCGCGTTTATGGTTAATATTATAAAGACTATTTCCGTCATACATGATTTCTATGTAACTTTAACCATTAAGGCTGCACACGCGACGGAAGCTTAAAAAATGGAGTAACTTCTCCCGTTTTCCCAACATTTCCCTTCACTACTCTGCTCCTATTGATTGTAGCGTGATGAAAAGTATACTATAACCTGCCCAGAAGTATGAAGAATAATTGTACCAAGTTTCGTTAAAATCCGTCAAGTAGTTTTTGTTTTTATAAGGAACATACAGACAGACAGACAAAAATTTTACTGATTGCATTTTTGGCATCAGTATCGATCACTAATCACCCCCTGATAGTTATTTTGAAAATATATTTCATGTACAGAATTGACCTCTCTGCAGATTTATTATAAGTATAGATAAAGGTTCCGATTCCATATGTAGGTATAGGTATAGAGTTAACGGGTAACTAGGTAATTCGCAATTTTTTCCAATGGAAGACATTGGAAAAAATTGCGAATTACCTACTTTATATTTTCTTTGTGTAATTATTACCTTAGATATATTTATAAGGAACTCAAATTATACAATAACTGCATGATTAGATGCCGGAGTTTATATAATATTCAATTATCTAATTAGATAAGAGACCGTCGCGTATACTAGTAACTCGTGTAATACATTACAATTTTAATAATTAGATACTTAACACTAGCGGCCGCCCGCAACTTCGCATGCGTAAACATCGTCCAATCTCCATTTCACCCCCTAAGGTGCTCAATCAATATAAAACCAATCCTTCTTAGTTCTTACTTTCACTGTGTGACTGAACACTGTGCAAAGGTTCAAAGCTCTACAGTCAACTTCAATTTTTAAATTTTAATCATCATCTTCCTAGCGTTGTGTCTCATGCTCAGACGAGGCCCGCTTAGACCATGATCCAGGATTTAGCCAGTCTGGTAATTACATTGAAGTGACTGCCGATCTAACCTTCATAACCCTAAGATAGGGAAACCAGAAAATTTTTGGAACATAGTTACAAACCCAAAGCTGTTTGAATTTGCAGGTTTCATCACGATGTTTTCCCTCACCGCCGAGCTAGTGGTTTAAATATGCACATATATTTTGAAAAATCCAGAAGTACATGCTCGGGTTGGAACCCCTCACCCCTTGGTTATGATACGCGTGTCTTAACCATTAAGCTATCACCACTTTCTTATAATCTTCTTAATTGAATTATTTTAATACTTGATATTAATAGATACTAACATATATACATATTGAGTGTTAAGCACTGTGGAGCTACTGTGGAGTCCAAACAATAGTTGCTGACGCATTCTAGGTGACTGAATTTAAGCTTTAAGCCTGAGGGCTCAAGACGTGATCAACCATAAGCCATGGCTTTACACCGACACTTTAAACTTGTGCTAGATTTCATAAGCCTGCACTTGAATATTCAACAATATATCCAGGTTAAACTAATAGAAGCGTGTTAATAAACCTTCTTGGATACAGGTTGCTAGTGTATGATAGCGGCAATGCGAGTTCCAGATTCCTTAAGGCGAGTCTCCACCGAACAAAAGTTGGCAACTTTTGTGTTGGTACTTAACAGAAATGTTTGTCACCAACACGTGTTGCCAACACAAAAGTTGGCAACTTTTGTTTGGTGGAGACTCGCCCTAAATCTATATAAAGATATTTCTCTCAGCGTCTTTCGAAACAATTGCTATGAATTAAGTAAATACAACTAATTTATCTATTAATATTACTTTGACAATAATAATATCGAGATAATAAAACAATCAAATAAGATAAACTCAAAATGTAGCACGAGTATTCAAACGGAGCTATAGTTATCTATATTTCATGAGCGTTTTCCTTTGTTTACGTTACTGGCATGCTTGAAAATATATTTACTCACCTTTTACTAGCACAATTATTAAGGTATTCTCTTAAGCCGATGATCTGGGTCTAAAAGTAGGTAAATTCAAAATCTCCTACATAAAAGCTTATATTTGCTACATTAAGGTGAGCGCAGACTTCTGTATCAATGCCAACGCACACAAGAGACTAAAAGTCCGCCGGACAAAGGGGAATCAACAGCCCAGACAGTATAAAAGTACGCGGGAGTCCCCGAAAACAATAGAACTAACGTATCAAGGGATATCAACGCACACAAGTTATTTTAGTCCTTGTCCCCTCGATAGAGATGTCGGTTCCAGCGGACAAATGACCGCACACCGTGTGCGTCGAGTCCTCGACAGACAAAAGTCACTCGTCTGCACATACCTTTATTTAAATAATTGCTCTAATGTTGCATTATCCCTGACGAATCGTAAGTATATTTTGCTATTGACTTAAATTGCAATGAAAATTAGGCCTTAATAAAAATGTAGTTACGCATTATTGCACTATTTCTTTGGCCATATGACACATAAAACATGAGAACATTTTTAACTGTTTTCCGCCGGGTGAAATGCGCCCCAAAACAAAAGCAGGTTTTTTGTAGGTAAAAATAAAAAACATATTTCGACAAATGGAAATTTTATTCCACCAGAGAATGTACAGTCTTAATTCTTATCGAGTTAACCCTAAGCCCCTCCCGAGCGAGAACACAAAGGACAGGCCGTTACCCACAAAAATACAACAGCTAAACATTGCCAACTAGCCCGTGTGTCCACTGCCTCCACGCGACTAGCCCACGAAAGAAGAACCTTCTTAAGGGGTTCCGTCACGGTCACGTCATCAGGTCACCACCACCGACCACCGACACCACGGGACTGCATCACTGTACACGCCAGTCAATGCATTTAATGCTGCTTTCCATTGGGATACTCCGCCTTAAGTCCGCAAAATGCGACTCGCTCAAACCCCATTCGACGAACCTAAACGACTATTTACAAACGTTAAACTAATCAAAATTAAATTCTTTCGACATTCCTTTGTTTTTTTTTATATTTACACATTTTCATTCATTTCAATTTTTTTTCCATTCTTTTTCACTTGTGCGAAATGCTTATTTAATTTTGTTTTTCACAAACAATTTCTCTTTAATTATTATCTTCGTATTCGAGACCATTGAGAATATTATTAACAAAATGACAAAGAAAAATGAACCAAAATCTATTAATTGCATTACATAACATAAAGAACATGTGATAAATGATATTATTTGAAACATTATATCTAATAAACGATCATCCACAATTCTTAACACTTACTTCTACAAAATTAGAGGTCTGTGTTTCGAATGAGTGAATGAACAAATATGTAATGTAATTATATATGACTTAACAACTATATAAAACTTAACAATATCGATCTAGGTTGAGTAAACAGGGGTAATGACAACACAAATACATACACGATTTAAAAACAGTCAAAGAAATAACTAGATGTAGATTTCGACAACATGCTTGCTTTGAAGATGATGAATCCTACATCTAATTATGTGTTCGATTGCATATAACTAATTACCCCAATTCACGTTTTACATTTTCAATTCAATCTCCGCACACCTATGAATGATATTTATCACTGATGTTCTAAATGATATGATGGTGTCCATTTTTACTCGTCATTTTACATACAAATCATTTGTTTTCACACAAAAAGAAATATTCCGCTACCGAATTTTACTACAACTGTAAATAATCTCACTTACATAGGAATATGTAGTTTAAAATAAAAGGACTAATGTGTATAACATGAAAAAATAGTCATGACATCTGCTAAGTTAACTTATCTCTAGTAACAACTTCATCCCAAATACACACAATATTTCTACCATTTCTCGTGTAGACTTGGGATGCAGCTATTTGAAATCAAATATCTACATCAACATTAAACTAACAATCATACTTTTACTTTAATTAATAGTAACTTTTGCAAATACACAGCGTAGTCCAGAACAATTAGTAACAACCGCGACAATTGATTTGTCAACTAGCTTCACCTTACTCCTATAGTGAATTGCAATAACAAACAAAAAAACAACATATACGATTTAAAAAATCTTCATTAATCTTCCATGAAAATAATTCTTCTTCTAACAAGTATATACAGGAGGCACAGCCTGTTTGAACGTTGCAGTTCATTTGACGAACGCGTCGGGGGGTATCTTGCCTTCCGAGTTCAATTGGTTGAAGATGAACAACGCTCTTTGTATATCCCACCCGGTCTCTTGAAGGCAACTGAAAAATAATTGTCATATTAGCAACGCATAGCAAGTTTTTGTTTTTCAACTAGGCAACTTAATATTCTTACATATACATACATAGACAACCCCTCTTAGTCTGAACAAGGTGATTTAATTTTCTTTGCAGATGC
The DNA here is from genome assembly GCA_951394215.1 of Glyphodes perspectalis. Lineage (NCBI taxonomy): Eukaryota > Metazoa > Arthropoda > Insecta > Lepidoptera > Crambidae > Glyphodes > Glyphodes perspectalis. Next base: position 12,596,271 of record OX596211.1, on the reverse strand, counting down.
ACACGCTAATCCCCCTGCTCTAAACTATGCATTACGCTTGTGGATATTAGGTACCGGATTAAAATACCTAAATGTCTTTATAAACTATACTAACTTGAAAACAAATTATCATATTCATCACACGAACACGGGATTCGAACCCATCAACATAAGATATTGTGGGCAGGATCTGTAACCACTCGAGCAAGCGAACTGTCTTCACTAGAATTCTCCTCGGCTTTCTAATCCACCCATCCGGCAGACGGTTCCCGATTCCCCCCGTCTCCCCTGGTGTGCGCGCTACTCACTTGACGCTCCAGTGGTCGTTCATGCCGGTCTGCTGCGCGAGCAGGGCCAGCAGCGCCTGGCGGTCGGGCGGCGCGGCGGGCGGCGCGGCGGGCGGCGCGGCGGGCGCGGCCGCGGGCGGCGCGGGCGCCGCCGCCGCCGGCTCCGGCGCACCGGCTGTGAATGCCTTCTCCTCCTAAGGAATCAATAAAAGAGTATAAGCATCGAGCTTGCCATATTTAGGTTTATTATAACCTGCGATATTCTAATATGTTACTGTGAGCCCTGGCCCATCTTTTCCACTGGGCACACTGGGCACTCGCCCCTTAGTGTAACGTTGCATCTGCGCACATTAGGAAATTAATTATTCTATTTACCAATATACCAATTAATTTTCTAATGTGCCCAGGACCTGCAATAGGTTAAAGACGGCCCTGTGTAAACCTGATCACCAATCCTTTCTTACCAACTTTCTTTAAATTTTAGTTTTACACACAAATTAGAGACTTTAAAAGATTACCACTACTAATAAATTATTTAAGCTGTTGTTAAAGCTTAGTTATCCATACATACAAACTTATAACATCTAAGACTAAAATTTTCCACCAACTTCTATCTCTAATAAATTTGTTATATTACCCATGTTTCATTGCATTTTCTAAAACATGCATAATGATGATCCCTTAAAGATAGTTATGTATGCGTTACAAATAAATGCAATAAAACATGTGAAATATAACAACCATTGTCCCTTAAGCATAGGACAACCTGAACCTTTTAAAATTATAATAACTGACCTGATCCTTAGTGGTGTTTGTGATGTAGAGCATATCGTTGATGATGCTGAAGCCGCCGTTCGCGTTGGGAACGATCACGAACGTGCGGTGGAACGAGCGCGTCGGGTTGCCCGCCGTGTTCGTCTCCTTGTACACGCCGTTCATAGACAGGACGATCATCGCCGGCTAAGGAGCAACAGAATTCATATATTTTTTTCTGTACTTGATTTGAATTGCGGCTAACTTCTGCGATTACTTAGATACAAAATTCAGCTACAATGGTGAATGTATATATTGATTTTACTTATTGTATAGTACACTAGTATAAGTTTATTATGTTTTATTTATATGTATATATATATATATGTCATAATGTTGCTATAACATATATGTGAGTATATTATATATAAATTTACTATTTATAAATGTAGTAGTTAGTTGAACATTAGCTTCGTTATTCGTAGTGGGTTTAGTAGTAGTAGAATCATTGCTTCATATATTTTATGAATTTGGTGAATGATTTTATACTGTGCTTTATATTTTATATGGTTGTATTTTTAGCATTTCACAGGTAAGTTCGTGGTCGTGTCGCGACGCGGCGTAGCGGAGGCAGTCGCAAGCAATAGGTCTACTGTTTGCCTGGCGGAATCATCGCACGGACACGCGTCAGTTGAGGTGATTTTGAATCGGTACAGATAGTCCAAGTGGTTGCCAGCATTCATTAACATACATATACATATCACACATACATACATATAATCACGCCCGTAATACCCGAAGAGGTGGGTCGAGTCCAAGAAGCAGCCAGCTACATATACCACATTTATAAAGACGACGCTATAAATAAAGACGAGCTGAGCTAGATTGAAATTGAGAAAAATTACTACCCTACCTACCTATACTACCCTACCCTACTCAAGGGTCCCCAGAAGTCCCACACACCACCTGCCCCCCCCCCGGGTAGGGCGACGGTGCGTAAAGTATTTCTTCGCGAAAAAAAAATGTGACAAGTGGCTACCCAAAACATCATTAGTCGCATTTTACCACATGCTAGGCAAAGACCACAGTTGGCCCATTGGTTTTAAAATAACTTATCCCGTTTTATTCCGAAAAAATTTATAGACCCTGACATGAGGTCATAAGATTAGCTATTAGCATAGTATCAATAACAACACCATTGCATTAGGTATATAACCTGTAAGGATTGTGTATATGTTTTAATTAATATTAAAAAAAAATTGTATACTTATTGTACTTACCGTGAAAACAAGTAAATCAACAGCAAATCCCATGAGGTCATGGGTGGTCTTGGGGAATTCTGAGAGGAAAGATACCACTTGTAGTCTTCCAGACTTGAGGTACCGTCTTCTGGATTCTCTCTCTGTTATCCGAATAATGTTTCGACTGTTTGATATGTAAACATTTAATCTGGAAAATAAAATATTGTGAATATTTGACTTAATAGACTAACTAACTAACTAGCTAAACTTCACGCCACTTCCCTAGCGGGGTAGGCAGAGAGAACCGAACGCCATATGGCACGATCCTTACACACACACCTCACTCGCCTCTTCAACATTCATAATCCTTTTCATACAAGCTCTACGATCTTTATGACTCCTAACATCACCTTCTTTTAATACACGACCAATCTGGTCGTGGTAGGTGAGCCTGGGCCTTCCGCGGCTCCTACATCCTTCCACATTGTATATCTGTTTAGTCAATCTTTCGTCATCCATTCTTTCCACATGTCCGAACCACCGGAGCATGCCTCTTCTTACCTTGACTCCGACGCTGTCCTTCAGACCAACTCTCTTTCTTACTTTCATGCTCTTTCTGCCATACCCAACTCTCGCTTCCATATGTTAGCGTAGGAATCAGCACCGCATTGTGTATGGCGAGCTGGGCCTTCTGGCTTAAGATTTTGCTGCCTAAAAGTTTTCCTAACGCTCCACTCACCCTATTCCCTGCATTCACTCTTCTTTCTATATCAGCGGAGTACCTTCCATCTCTACTAAATGCAGATCCTAGATATACAATTTCATTCACCTGTTCCAGCACTACATTGTCAACCGTTATCCTTGTATCCGTTCTGGTTTCATCTCTTTCGCTTAATAGCATCGCAATAAAAATAACACTTCAATGCTTGGAGCAGTAAGCTAGATAAAAGTTTTTTTTAAATATGGTAATAATTACTCTTTCACAGAAAAATTACTGAATGTCTTCAAATAGATTATGTCATACGAACTCACCTTAATTATTATATTATGGCGAATCTGTATTAACTCAGAAATAGGGACAGTCTCCATAAAACCGTACTTGAACTTTTTTCAGAGGAAAGTCGTCGGTGGCAACTTGTATCGTTATAAAAATTAATTTTGCTTGTTATTTCATATCATTACGACAATTTGTCGTATAAAGTGAGTTAAGCCAAAAGGAAAAGTTCCTAACTGTCTTTAATAATCAGACATTTTAAGGTATGAACTGACCTGTTAGCAGCAGTATTCCTATTATCACTGCTCCTCCCATCATGGGTCAGGTAGCTAGCAGCCATTGACATGGTCGCGTGCTCGTGGTAAGCCTCCAGCAGCGGCTGGCGCGACTCCGAGTCGTATATCGCGAAGTACTGCGTAAGGAACTCCCTGACCAAGTCTTGGCCTGCCGGGTCTACCAAGAAGGATTGCTGGCGGGGAGGCAGAGCAACGTCTTCTGACACGTCGAACCCGATGGCTGGGGGTAGATCCGCTCCGTCCTGCGATGTGAAATGGAGTCAAAAAATGTACGTATATATTATATGAAATCTCTAAAGGTTTCATTTTACTGAAAGTGATGATAGTAAAGTTTTCTACCAAGCTCGGTGTTCTGTTGGGGATCATATTCTGACTTTTTTTTATGTAGGTGTCGGAACGTGGTCCCCAATCATGATATTGATAAGTATAGACCAGGGTTTCTTAACACTATCACTAAGGGATCCATGGTCTCATGCAAATTCGTATGTACTTCAAAAAGGTTAAGAAACCCTAATCTATACACATTCCGCTCTTTCCCACTGAGCACTTTGGGCTCGAGCCCAGGGCCCCCACGGTCTAGAGGGCCCCCTAGGTCTAGATTACCAATGGATCATCGACATTTATTACCAACAAACATATTAATCCACCTATGTGCCCAGGGCCTCCATTAGGTTAAAGATGGCTCTGTCTATACATAACTATTGTTACCAATATAGAAAACTATAACAATTCTCACCAGTCTGGTCAGCTTCGGGAACTTCTTCCGCACATCGCTGGAGACAACAAACAAAATGGCAACTCATGGCAAGAGAACTTCTGAAACTCACATAGACGTTAGCTTCAGGACATAACAGGGTTAGTGGTTAAATGTTTGGAAGAAGCTCACTAGCAAATATCCGACGTAAGACTAGCAAGTAGGAAGTGTATTTATAAGACAATTTCAAGACCAATCATGTTTTCCATAATGAATCATCTTATTGCATATATCAGTATTATACAAAACATACAAGATAATAAGTTTATTAAAGGCAAATTATAACCACATCTAAAGAAGGTTATAATTTGCATTTTGCAAAATAAAATTGTCGTTAATTACACTCCTAGCACAAAATGATGCACAATATTATATTTGCAAATGAATATCCTTCCAACCACTTTATAAATTCGGCATTTAAAGTCTATATAAATGAAATATACTGTTACTTACTGTTCAATATAAATAGGTCACAATGCCCATTTAATATCAAAATAAGCAAAACAAAAAATAATGAAGCACATATATAATATACGCCAACTGATTACACTTGGAAACTTAATTGAGGAAAAAGATTCAGATTCAAAGCATTCAAGACCCCAAATGTATTCAGTCCACGATTATCCTAATTCACAATGTAGTGAAATTTGAAACTAATTTGAGAAAATTTCAATAACCACAAAAAAAGAGCCCATAATGTGCAAATCAATAAAATACATAAAATATATCATACTTGACCTGACGACAAATCGCATATTCGCAGACATGTATTGAGAAATAATCTTGTACTACATTGATTGTCCAAGTCATCATTAAATTGATTTTCCTCATGTATCGCAAATACACGACCTGCGTCAAGGATTTGCCTTTATTGCAATTACATCCTGTGTCCAGCCTGCTGAATAATAATGTCACCCCACTATCCTGCTCCTATGTTATAAAGCTGGAGGACCAGTTTTAGACATCAGAGCCTGTGGTTGGTGCATTAACGATTGTTAGGCTAGCAGTTCAGTCCCATTTACAAATTCAGGTCAAAACCAATACCTTGCTTTTTGATGGACAATGTATGTAGAAAAGTAAGTACAAATAAAAATAACAATTTGCCATCATTAGGGTAAATACAGAAGAAATATAAATACAACTGTAATCATTTGAATTTATTAAAAACCCATCCAAGAAGTATGACCTCCCTGAGAAATGTTTCTCACAATAATAAAAATGCTATAAATGGTATTGGTTGTCATTGTAAACTTGTAAACAGGCTACTGTACCCATAGACAATTGTCACTAAATCCCGGCTCACTCAATGCTCATTTTTCTTATAAGGTACTCGGAGCACCTATTCCATTGTACCTTTACCAAAAACAAGACACAAAAGCATAATGGAAATGCTTGATTCCTTGCTTGACATCCACCACTGATCCTAGCCTAGTGCGTAACAAAAGGCTGAAGAAGTGAAGTGGATTCTGAAAATAATAATACTTTAGAAAAACAGGAGCAACATTATAGGAAATTACAGTGAAAATTGCAAGTGCAAGGCTCTTACCGAACAAACAATCCTTATATTGCTCATACTTTTCTATCATGATATAGAATAGACACAGGTGATCACAGATTGTGCAATTATAGAACATAGTTAAGTATTTTAATGAAGCAAATATAATATTGGTATTTCAAATATGTATTGCATTCAAATATAGGCTATATATATATTATATAATGCCCACTATTTCTTCATATCTCTTTACCACAAATAGCAGAATATTGCTTTCAATGTCTGAACCACCCATAAAATATGTACATATATATATATATATATATATATATACATATATACTTAAGACTAATTAAATTCTGTAGTAACCCTCAATATAGTATGAATGATAAAATAACTGCTTATAAAAAGGAAAACATGGTTTTTAGATTTCAAGCCTTTCAGAGACTTCACAGTTGATAACTTTGTTATAAAATTTAGAAGAAGTTAATTGATACTATATTCAAATACCTACCATTGGCTTTCTTCCAAATAGAATTATTCCAAATCACTGAAATCCTGTACTAGTATACATACTTATACACTCAATACATACTTTATGGTTGAGACAGACTTCCAATAACTAATAACTTCAAAATCCTCCCCTAGCTTTCCAATTTAACACAATTTTCTGCAGTCACAACATGCAACCACTCGCATTATGATATAAGCATTTCCTCAAGGTGGAGAGCCACCACAAGGTAAATATTACCTGACATATATTTCGTGATCATTAAACCTGTTCACCAAAGGATTGCCCTTGAGGTACAGCTCGACCAGAGTTAGCGACTTGAGTGGGTCCAGGGATCCCAAAAATGGTATCTGAAAATAATAGTTCATAACATTATTGGCCCAATTTTATTTCTTTATTGTTATAGGTGAATAATATTGTCGACAATAAAGTAGCAAAATATATTGTCCTTGAAAGGATTTTTTTTTTTTTTTTGTTAATTATCTGGTTACGAAGGTCAGATCGGCAGTCGCTTCAATGTAATTACCAGACGCTAAATCCTGGATCATGGTCTAAGGGGACCCCATTTAAGCACGGGAAATAACGCTAGGAAGGAAAGGATTTTTATTGCAGATTGAACATATGTGTATTTATGTATATGCCTACTTACATAAAGTACCACTAAAGGTGAATCTGTGTGTTTGACTTATTCTTTAGATAAAAATATTCCAACTCTATTCATTCAAGTTTTTTTCATAAAAATTAAATCTGGAAGATGGGTTTAACTACTAACTAACTAAACTTCACGCCACTTCCCTAGCGGAGTAGGCAGAGAGAACCGAACGCCATATGGCACAATAAAAATCTCTGAAGACTGGTTTTATCTGTTCATTTGCTATAATCTAGAATAAATATTGTGTGACAAAATAGATAAGACAAATAAGTGTTTATTAGATCCCAGTTCCGGTGATAAGATGACTGATTTATATATAGTAACTTGATATCAATTATAATAACCACTAGATTATACAGTCATTTGCCACTTAAGTACCTTACCAATAGTAGTCAGATATGTAGTATTTACTTAAAAACTAGTTAGCCTTTCTCTTAATAATTGCTCTGTTTAATTGAAATACATCTAAACAACTCACCCTGTTGTCACCCATATATAGAATTTTCAAATTCTTGAATTTAGAAGACAATATCTTGAGATGTTCAATGCCATGAAGTTTATTGTCATTGAGGTTAAGGGCTTCCAAGTCAGGTATATTTTCTGCTATAATATCTATTGCAGCTAACATTATCATAGGACGGAATAGTGCACAAAATATGTCGGCTAGATCTGAAAGCAGAATGACAGTTTGTATAGTGGTTATTAAATCACTCATATAGCTTACATACATGTCACCTTTGTTGTCACCCCATGCTTGGGGTGACAACAAAGCAGGGGATAAGTAAGTAAGTTGACAAACAAGGAGAAACATGTACAACACAATAGGGTAAAATCCTCATAAAATTTTTTTTGTCCATAAGTTAGATTATCAAAAAATATTGGATACATATTTTTTGCTTTATCTGATACTCGAAAAATTACGAAAAATACAGTGCTTCAAAGATCTGAAATTTAGTGCTTCACGGTAAAATTTTACACATCTAGTGACGTCATGCGGTACTTTAACGCGCCGTATCTTCATAATTTATAGTTTGTTCAAAAAAAGAAACAATACATATGCAATATTTTTTTGTAATCTGAATAGTGGACTTTTAACCTAAGTATATAACACCTAAGATGATTCCTTCTGACCTAAGGACACCCAATGTGTCAATACTCCTTTTCATTCATCATACTTTCTATAAATCAAAATATTCGGTGTCAAACATATTTATTTTTATATGCTAACATCCATGTAAAAAATAATTAATAATCTCCATTAATTGATCAAAATACAGTTCAATCAAATCAATCAAAAAAATCAATTTTCTGCACATTACTATTAAATGTGAATGTTAAGTGTCATGGAACTCGTGTAAAATGGACTATAGTTTGTAGTAAAATCAAAATTAAAATATTGCTATTTGAAATAAATATAACATAGAATTATCTAACTACATTGTACTTACTTATTTATGATATTTATAATCTACACTTTTATACTTTATATATTACATTTTTACTTTTAATCAAATATAGGTTAGAAAAATAATCACCTGGATCTGCATGGAATTTAGTCAAATCCAAAGCTTTCGTTGCAGCATTATATCTCTTTGCCATAGCTGCCTTCATTTTCTCTTTCATTTCCACATCAATGGTCACATTTGGGACAGCATTACGAACTATTATCACCAATTTGAATCCATCAGGCATGGTTATCTTTCTGTCTGCATGGAATAGCTTCATTGCAATCTTGGCATCATCAACGTAGAAAACTGCTGCATTGCCATTGATTTTATAATAATGTGGAATGAATATTTCAGGAGATATAAAGCTTAAGAGGGTCTTCAATATAACCTCTTTATCATGTTTTGCACCATATGGAATGATAATTTGGTACCAAGGCAACACCCCAGCAATAAACTTCTTCTTTGGTAATCCCCCTCGAGGTACTGGCGAGTTCAAGCGACCACCTCGGCCTCTGAACGGACCTTTCCTCATCTGGGTCTGTCCACCAGACTGGGCTCCCATATCAATGTCATCATCCAACACGATTTTTGCATCATTCCAGTTCCGGAATTTATTTTTCCCTTTGTTTGTCCCAGGTTTAAAACTAACACGCCGAGTGTTACTGGTGTAAGTTCTATCGTCATGTTCTAAAATAAAAAAATAACAAAATCACTTAGGTACCTACAAATTACTGGTCAGTTATTTATCCAATAACTTTTTTGAAGTTTATTTGTGCTCAAATTTCAAAACATTATTTTATGGTATGACTCATAGCTACTTATCCATCGTGTTCTCTACGCAATTCGCAAACCAACACACATGGTAAATATAAAACTAACAATAACAACTTACCAAAATGGTCATTATTGTCCTTCCAATTTCTAGGTCTTCCTCCTCCACGCTTAGGCATGTTTATGCAACTGAATCACAAGTTTACTGTAAAATAAATACAATGAATACCTGCAAACAAGGTTACGAAGGAAATGCCAAGTGGACAAGATGTCATCATGTTAAATTACCTTATGTGCAACAAAGAACCGTTGAATCCGTCCGATCACTCAGATGAGAAAACACATTAACACATCAAAAAATTATGTCGATTTCAATTGCCTTTGTTTATTTGTAGGGAAGCTGCAATATGCTTTCAAGAAATCAAGAGTCCAATCAACTCGATAAATTCACAGACGCCATGTCTTGACCATAGATAACTACTAAACTAAACAATATCTGCGAGTAACTTTCTAAAAAACTACCAATAAAATATATTTTTTTTTGTGTTAATGACACAAACAAATACATAAGTGAAATGGAAGTGTCAGTTTGCAGTATAAAAATAATTACTGTTCAATAGAAATAATTACTGCCCGTGACTTCACCTGCATAAAACAAGATGTGTTTTTGAAAATGAATCACTTTTTATTTTTCTAAAACAAGAATTGTAGCTATTGGTTGTAATATCAGCTATGAAGCTATCGTATTTGCGGTCTGTTCAGTTCCAGCCCTATCGGAGATTAGCCAGTACAAAACATAAAACAGAAAAATATCAATAGTAAAGTGCGTGCATCTTTAAAAGTTTTACAGAAAGCTTTTAAAGACAAAGTAGATCTTATAATTTTTACTCATGTAAATTATAATGTTTATTGTAATTTATGACAAATACTTTCATACCGACAAAATCATATTTATTAATGCTTTCGTTATAGTTTAATTAAATAAACGATAATTTCATTCATTTCCACACACACATAACATCACGCCCATAATCCCCGAATTTCTTTTATCCACATTCAGCCGAAAACAAAACTGGGCTGGGTTATAGATGAAATAGCAGTGACAAGTGGCCAGCTTGTCGCCTACACAATCATATACCAAACACCAAAACTCGATATACCATTAGTCGTCAAATAAATTTTATGTTATACTTATTAATAGTATAAATTTAAAATTAAAATACGGAGAAAATTGAATAAAGTTGGCTCGTTGGTTGAGTAGTGAGACCCTTGCCACGAAACCAAGGGTCGCAGGATTGAATCCCATTAAAGGCAAATGTTTCGTATGATGAACATTGACATTTCTACTCGAGACATGCATGTTTATAAATTTATTTAACTGTGTCTATCCGTTTACCGAGTATCCATTGCATAAGCGTAACCTTTGTTTGGAACTAGAGAGTTAATGTATAAGTTTGGAGAATTTTTTTTTTCTTTCTATTGAACATAAATATACAAAATATTATAGTCAAACATGTTAAATATATTAATATCTGGTAATGATTTTGATATTGAAATAGTGACATTATGATTCGAGATTATAGGATAATGTATGTATGTGTATAGAAATGGCATATGTAAATGTTAGTAATATTATAATATATTTTTGAATTATTTCCCGAGTGGGGTTCTCTCCGAATTATAATTAAAAAGTAACAACTATAAAAATGTATTGGTCATTGCAGTAAAAGGTACTGATAAATGATTTTGAATTCCACCAATTTAACAAACATTTATTACAATAACATTTAAAATTACACTCTTTCTACTGTACAGTGTAAGTTTAGTTTACTAGTAACATTTCCCAAAGAGAACGCTATTTTGTCTTTGGTATATTGCAATGATCCTTCATACGCAGTATTTTCTACAATTTAAATAATTTGTTTTGACTAAGCGAAGCGTAAAATACAGAATTTATTAAATTTATTACTGGAGTAAAAGTAATATTTAAGCAAATATTAGTTTATAACGTTACTGAGTAGTTATCAATTACTTTAACAAAACACTAAACAGCGAGGTGATAAAAAGGTTGAAACGGAACGCAGTAGAAACCATAGCATTTAAAAATAAAACGATCACAGACAAAGTTCGTGTGCTTTCGAGTCTGCCATGTTTTGTCCTATTTGTCGCGCTTGATCAACGCGTTCGCGTTTACTGTTTCAAAACTGTTATTTTCTGAATGTATTACGGGCTGTGTTTTGTTTACAAATAGTGTAGTTGGTGATGTCGTAATTATTCTATTTAAACTTTTGATCAATCGATCAACTCGCTGCCCCTGTGTGCGACAGTGTAATTCGAATTTCAACAATTTTAGAATAGCTCGCTAGATTGCTTCTGTCTGTATTCTAAGAAATTCCGTCGCGTTTTCGAGACACTCGCATACAGCGCAGTGATTTCTTGATAAATTGTATCGAGCTGTGACGCAACCCACGTGCACTTAGTACAGCGAGCATCTCATGCACATTTGTTATTATTTTGTTCGCGAGTTCGATTGGAGCCAGTTAGGTTCGGATCGAACGGAGGGAAATCGCATCGTGCGTCGCTCGCTGCCGTCGCATTCCAGCGCTTGATATCGCATCAGATTAGTAGACGGTGATTTCATTTTTTGTGCGGGATAGTGTTGGTGTCGTCGATCGGTGCAGCGCACACGTGACGGGACGAGTGTTTGTGTCAGTCGGTTGCGTTGCGATCCGCGAGCGCGCTCGGGCACGACACAGTTCGCCTGCACTCCTGCAGTGCGGAGCGCGCGACTCGGAGGTGAATCACCGCGCGGTGGTGGTCGTGTTTACCCGGGAGTGCATAAGTGCGTGTAGGAAGTGAATCAGGCATGTGCGCCGCGCTGTGGCGCCGATGACACCGCCGTCGGAGGCGACGGCGTTTTGATCGCGTGTGTGTGCGGTTATGCTTGTTGGGTTATGAGTGTGTGACAAATTTGTAGTGTAAGGACACTGGAGCCCCTAGACGGAGTTGGGCCCGCCGGGGCGGCCCTGGTGCTTCTCGGGGCTCCTCACGAAGGCAAAATGGCTGCGTGGAACCGCCACCACCACTTCAACATGCTCATGGATGAGAATGCCAAAAATAAATGTAAGTTGCATGTACATTTTGATAGTGTGTGTATAGTTGCTGAATTAAAGTAAGTAATAGTTGACCCTACAATTAACCAACAGCTTGGTTATTCACCTAGACACCTGTCAATATTATTGTAGGCTACACCTCAAATCATACCATCAGTACTTATATTATATTATATTATATTATAAAAAAAAAAAAAGCAATTGTATAATGCCAAAACCCATTGAAGCTTTTTTACAAAATATCTTAGTACTTGTATTGAGAATTGTACACACCCTTAACTCTAGCATTTCCGAGAATCCATAAGATTTCGAAATATTCTCATTTCTAGAATATATATATCAAACCTTGTTGCATTATAAAAATAGAAAAAAGGCATTTGATTTACTTAATTGTAAATAGTTTCATTTAAAATATTCAAAATACATAATAACTTAAGAAAACTTACTAACAGATTCCTACATAAAATTGTCTTAAAACGTAATTTATTGTAATTTTAAAAACAGCCATCTTTATACCAAGATTGCATTATCAAAACATTGTATAAACCAAATGTGTGAATCTGTGTATATGTAAGACTGAAGAGAAATAAGAGACTCAACATCAGGAGCCAGCAGAAACAAACAAAACAGTAGTAAATTATACTACAGCCCTTTACTGAGTCTGCATATACTTAAAAATCTATCCAAATGATAATATAACTTACCTCACATTAACACATAAATGGGATAAGAGGTCCCATGTGTTAGGTATGATTATTATATAAGTATGTGTGCCAAATTTCATCTAATTCTATTCTGCCGCTATGATTTGATTTAGTACTAACATCCAAAATATAAACTTTCACATTTATTACACTAGTAGTAGAAACTATTATTTAGCTTATTTATTGCTATACAATTATATTGACAAGTCAATTATGTAGGCTTTAATGTAACATTATATATTGAGGGTATTTCTTTATTCATGTATTGATATTTCATAAGCTTTAATTATGGTATGCATTTTTAAATAGTGCAATGAAATGGTAATCTGCAGATATCTATTGATATAACATGCTATAAATTATTTTAAGTACATGTTTGTTTACTTATATGATTTAAGTAAACAAACCATTTAAATAAGTTATTTACGCATTATAAGTATGGCAATTTTAAAGGTAAAATTATTTATTGGGTATTTCATGATTATATTTGCCACTGTCTTCCTGTTAATTGAAATTCTATTTATTTTTACAAGTACAATGAATTTATTACTAAGTAACCTGATCTCCAATAAAGATCCCATGTAAATAAATATTTCTTATACATATAGAAGGTTTTTGACTAAAATTAATCTTCATTACAACATAAACAACAAAAGCTTGTTTAATAGCAATTTAAAAAAACATGCTCATTTTAAATAAAATTCAGAACACAACTCATATCTGTCTGAAACCATTTGCTTCCAAGTAACATTCATATGCTTACACGTGCCATAATAAATGATTATATACTGTTACCATGTGATATGTTATCTAAATAGGTGATAACTACCTATTTCGTTTTGGTGTTTTATTGTTATGCAATAATCTTGTTGATAAAGCTGACTGGTCATGATAATGCTGCATTCTTCATTTTGGAGGGAAGTCATGTATTGAGACTTGTAAACAAGGGCGGTAATATTTTATATCAATGTAAAGGTAAGTAGCACCTTTGGTGATGTAATATTATAATTTTTTTCTTTTAGTGCTAAAGTGCAGTACAGGACTCAATTCCTGTTCAAGAGCACCCTGTATCGATGGAGGATGTAAAGAGTTCCTAAGGATACACTTAGCTGTTCGTATGTTATAAGCGGTCCATAGTAAATCTCGTTTAAAATCAAGCAGATCCCACAATATATTCAAATGTCAGATTTTTTCGAAAAAGGTATTGATTCAGCTTATATCTTTGACGAATGCAATTTTGCGAAAGCGTTTGGATCTTATAGCTTGTATTTTAAAGACATAAGGAGTAAGATGTATAAGCAGCGTCTAAACGTACATACATAACATCACGCCCACAATCCCCGAAGGGGTAGGCAGAGTACGCAGAGAAATAGGGAACATACTGGATTTTGCGATCGAATGTCGATCGCTTTAGCCACCGATGATGTCGCACCGATCATTTCTTTTAAAAGATATGATTTAAGTTTATTTCTGATTCATATCGTCATTTAAAATCATAAAAAAGCAGACAAATTTAATTAAGTAGCTATATTGAGCTTATTTATTATTTACTTCCTTCTACAAGCTGTGTCAGTACCTACTGGGAATCCCCAGTTTGCTATGTAGGGAGGATAACTTCCTTTTGATGTGGCCACACGCTGTGTAACAATCAAAGCACGTGTTGTACAGCCCTTGATTCAATGGACCCAATACAATTTTCCGCCTATCACCTCCTTTACGTGCGATGGGCTACATCACATGTCCCTGTGGGTGTATATTGTTGAATGCACACAGCCCTCGGTGACCTACCTGTGGAATATACCTACCGCACACTGCCCTACATCCCTTTGACCTTATTCAACGTACGCATTTTATTGATAAATCTCCGACATTACTGTGTTCGGACAACGCATGCCTCAGCAATTCTGACTTAAATGTTGAAAAAATCCATTTACCGACAAACACATTAACTAGCTTTTTATACTAAATGAAAAGTATTTTTTTTTTAACTTGATTAAATAATATTAACAATTAACTTAAATTGTAATCTTGAGTGAAATGTACAGGCGACTATAAAATCTCGACTAACTAGACAAATTTCATCCATAATCGAAAGATTAAAATGTAAGCATCGACGAAAGATATTTTTCGTCACTATTAATTTAATAGGAATGAAGACTGGGCAAAATACTATCATTCTATTTAGTCCGCCAGTTAGATGATACAAAAATACAAGACATATTTTTTGCTTTATCAACTCTAACAAAAAAATACGAAGATAAAGAGCATCAAAGTTCTGGAGTGGGGGCTCGCGACGTCACTATTAGGTAAAAATTGTACCTAGGCGTTACGTCACGCGCAAGTAAATGCACTATATCTTCATCAGTGTTTGTTTGACAAATAAATGAAAAAATACGTGTTTAATATTTTATTATAATTTAACTGACGGACTAAACAGTTTTTTTTAGTCACCTAGCCTATTCTTATCCTTTAACTATACGATGACTTGCGAAACTCTGATTTTAAAATTTAAATCAACGATATCTTGGCGTGTTGTGAAGCCTTGCTAATGTAACACAACTACATAGTTGTTTCATGTCGAGTTGTCACCATTTTGAATTCTATTCAACCATTCAGTTGGCTTTGACTGTAAACTATAATACTTTATTAAAACTAGTAATTTACTGGTAAGTTAATAATATAATAAATGACACGAAGGCAGGGCTTTTAACTGTGACAAATAAATGTTTTGTGACTTACATTTGTATGGACTTACGTATAACGTATACCATCACGCTCGCAGACCCCGCATCAGTAGGGAGTCCAAAGAGCAATAAGCTCAATAACCACATTTAGCCAAAAATTAAATTGAGCTGGGTTCATTGGAAAATTTTGGGAAAGTAGTGACAAGCTGCTAGCTCGTCGCGAACTTAACCTTTATAAGTAAGACAATTTGTAGAATTTTTAACGAGTTGTTATCAGTTCATAGTGTTCCTTCCACTTGTTTGGCGCGTAGTGAGGACCCCTTAATATTTATTTACATAACCTTATTCTACGTTCAACCCTCGTACATGATTGCTCGCATTAATGCTTTATTAGATAAGACGGCTTTAGGTCACAGCTTTAGTGACATTAATAAAATAGGTACTTATTGTTATTTATTCAGCATAAAACATACTAATAATAACCAGAAAAAGTATTAGAATTTATAAAAAGATGTGGCCAGAAACCTCATATTGTGGGGAATTGTCTAATAGTATCATTGGGTTTCGCCCGTGTATTGGATGAATATAAGATGATTAAGTTTCTGGGATTAACCCAATAACAATGTAACTATATAAATCCACATTCATTATCAACTGCATTTATGGACCATTCGTCACCTACTCTAAAAATAAGTCGATCAAACTTTAAATATAGTATCAATTGTTTGTATTATGTCTACAGTTTTCATTATTCCGTTATTTTATCCTGTAAATCGTGTTGCCAACCGAGAAGTCAGTATTTACCGGGTGATTCGTTGGAATGACGAGCTGTTGAAACTCGCGCGATACCTACTCTTTTATTCAATTTTCCGGTAAAGCCCGACGTATCGCCTCCCACGCTTTTGGCACTACACCGGAGATGGTTGCATTCGCCGGTTCTAAATAACACAAAGATAGTGCTCTTAATACCCAGTTTCTGGGGAATCCGCCCAGTCTCGGTCTTTATTTACACATCGTTTCAATTGTAGTTAGGTAATTGAGTTCGTATTATTTTTCTATTTTTTAAATTATAGATATAAATATTAAGTAGGCACATATACTAAATAGACTCGATATGTACGTTCATAGACGTTTTTATTAAACTATTTACTTAAAGTGCATTAAAGCTATTGATGACATTACTGATTTAAGTAATACTGTATTCTATCCGATCTGTAGATATATTGTACATCTCTAATTACTCAGTGTACTACATTCTTGAAATATTAATTTTGAAAAATAACCTGGCAAGACACAAGAACACCACAACACAACCCCGTCCGTGCCGTTTGTAATTGAAACCAAATGTTTGTATACAACATAAAACAAATCGATCAACATCTTATCTCCCGATTTTATACTAATGAACTGAGGTAGAAACATCCCTTACGAGAATAAGGACGAAGATAAGATCTCTGACAATTTTGTTAACAACCTCTTTGAAATTCATGTATTCGGAATAAAACATGCTAATTTATTTCAGTATGCTTGAGGAAACAAAATTTTACTCGAATAAATTAGCACAAGGAGCGAATTCACCCCGCACCATAATGTTACAAAAAAGTGCCCAGAGCTATAATGTTGTTTTTAAAAATTCGGAGCCTGTGGAATGGCGATGAAAATTGCATGGCGGCGGCTGTGGGTCACAACGGGAGAGGGGTCGGAGTGCCAAATATTTACGACGGCCGGCGTCCATGCCGGAACCATCGGCGGACTCGCATTTTTCGTGCGCGATCAACTTTCATTCACTGTCTGAAAGCTGTGTTGCTATGCGGATGCTGGCCTCACAGTGCTCTGTCATTAAAACCAGTGCTCGTGTACCGGCGCGGCGTTATGTAGATAATATCATGCACTTTTGAAAGTATTCAGTTTATCTGTGTCGGAATATAATAAATTTATTATCTTGTCATCTATACCTATTTTGGATATTTAGGATTTATCGTTGTCACTTATTGTTTTGGTCTTCAACATCATCGCAGTAGGCGGTAACTCTGTCGCGGTGGCTAATTGGATTGGAAAAGCTGTAGCGATACATCTCGGGGGAAACTTATGCACAGTGGTGGCCGGTAATTGGCGATCTAAATGGCATGTCTCTTGCACTTGATAACGGTTGGTGTTTCACAGTCAACCAGTTATCCCCATGTCTACCAGCGGAGTCTTGCCGCCTCACTCCGGCCGGTGAATGGTCACCTTTCACCGACGCACTGTCTAGACGACTTCGTTTCGACTCGTGAATGAATTTTACATCGGAATGCGGAACGACAATTCATTGTGCCCCACCAAAATGTTTGGTGCGCTTTGCGAGTGAAATCTCGAACGTTTTGCAACTCGAGTTCTCGGAAGTCGTCCCCGAAAACGAGTAGATACATGAGTAGTTTAAGGTAACATTGGAACAATAAAGTTAGTATTAAAATATTAGATATGATTTGTTCAGGGTGCTTGTTCAAACACCCAGGGATAATGTGTGGGTAGAGCGCGGGCACTGTGTGGGCATTCAGGTACCCTATGCAAATTGTTAAGATTTCTCCGGCGAGTACCGGCTCAACCCATTATTTCTGTAGCCGCCACGATTTCATTGCGCACCAACAATTTGCATTTTAATTGGATGAAGTCTCGCTTACAGATCATAAGCGTGCTTTGTAGTACACCACAAACCCCTTTGTGCCACTGATTATATTATTGAGCTAGAAGCTTAGATACACACATAAAACTATATAATCTCTTGAGACTTTCACTCAATTGTGGTTTTAATTACAAAATTATTGAAATGATAAAGCATGTTTCACGATCTTTAAAATAGAGTATTATTTTGGTGGTTTCCGCCTATCAACAGTTTTGGAAGGAAAATAAAAACGTATTTTTATTAGTCACGAAGTTGTCGGAGTGTGACGAGTCAGCCCTAAAGTGCCTCTTGGTGTCATCGACCGGCTGTGAAGGTTTTTGCACGTCCAACGGTGCTGTTATTTTAATAATTGAATGAGTATGGAAAGTAACGTCACAGACATTCGTTCAATTAACGGTACATGTAGATTGTATGTAAGTACGTACTTACAAAACAAATCAGATGAAAAGGTTTTAAGTCATTTTTATTTCATGAAATATTTTATGCCTTATTCTAGCTGGATTTTAATGGCTGTTATGACGCACATCACATTCCAATGTTGAAAAAAAACCTTGCAGAATTCAATTCTTATCTCCTAGCTAGAATTGTCCGAGTAAGTACCTAGTAGCGTCGTGGCCTTCGCATTCGTGTGTTCGTTGCCCTTAAACTTCCTGTTCGAAGCTACGTGTTATCTGCTGTGAACACCGATGACAATCGCTTAACACTGGTTCGAGTCGGGGAACTTTGCAAACTAATCTCAATCTCGAAGATTTGTCAGGTGTAAAGGGTGACTAAGTCAACTGTAGCGTTTTAGATGTATTAATATCTAACAATGTGAGTTACTTGGATAGTTTGTTGTTAAATTATATCAATATTGATAACAAATGTTGCTAACGTAACTACTCATGCCTTAATAATAGTGTTAAGTAAAAATAGCAAGTCTTGTATGCAATTTTACTGACTTTCCATTTGAAAAAAAATCATTAGTAAGGTTAAAACAGTTATTCATTTAGCATGTTATTTATAACTAACAAAGCGATATATTCATATTCAAAAGAGTTTATGCACTGTTGGAATTCAAATAAGTGAAGATTGAGTAAAATGAAAGCCACGAATATCGTGTACGAATGCTTGTACAACCAACATCTGTGTATTGTTGTGAGGAATTAACATTGTTAGATTAATGTCGGATTTGGTGGTTCGCATCCCCATCGGGCCTCGCGTCGATGACCGTCGGTTTTTGCACATCCAGTCACTCACTACCGCGGCCTTAGCTAACTAGAGCACCACTTGCGTCTACATCGTTCGTTGAACAAAGCAATATCATGGTCTTGAGCTGTGTCTCGAGATATTCGTGTTTGAGCGACTAGGCACTACGTCACGGTTGAAACCATAAAACAAAAGAGAAATTGGATTAATCGGGACCTAGTTTTAATTGCACTTTGTTTATTTATACTTTTCAGTGGTGTATGCTATGTAAATGACAATATATTTTGGTTGAAGTTTGCTGACAAAAGCCCAGTTTCTTAGTGCTGTTTTGGGTTTCCTTAATTTTTAATGCCTTGAACCTATTATGGATCTCAAACTAAATGTTAGCGTATAATACTTATAAGTGTATACGTTTCGAAAAAACTTTTTGTTATTATTATACATATGAACTTAACTTATTTGTCCCACAGTTCACGGATCTGATGGAACTAAGGTGTAGGGCCTTTAGTGACATGACAAGGTGTAAACGTCATGTTACGATCGTACAACACTAGTAGAGCTTTTACGGTGAATGAAAATCTATCGTGATACAAAGAAGATTCATTATTTAATTTAATATTGTTTATCTTTTACTTAAATAGTGACTATTGTGGCACTTACTCAATTAACAGGATAATTTATCAATACATATACCAAATAACGAATATTAATAATTTAATTGCGTTTTTTACCTGGATCGGCAAGGAACATATAAGGTAAAATCTGTTATTTTACCAATACGAAACAGAAATAACAGTCCAAAATCAAATATTGTTTTAAAGTTTTCCAAATGATTTAATTCTTTTTACACCAATTGTCTACTCCTAATAAATTTAAATTAAGTACACATGTCTACGCTACCACCTGTACTGTGCTTGTAGAATACTCGACTTACAACATAATTATGCAATATTGTTAGTCTAGCTAATTAAAGCTGATAAAATGCGCAAGGGGGTTAGTTAGTTGCATTCCGTCTGCATCGCTGTTAGTATCGTCGCGAACGTAATAATTCTCTGTTTACATTATCAGCGATACACAAGGCGCTATCGTGCATCTAAGCGCGGAGGTATCGCGGGCGCGGGCGATAACGGCGCGCGCGCGGTGTTTTCGCGCACGATCCGCAGGCGCCCCCGCGCGGGCCCCGGGTTAACGGCCAGACAGGCGGGCGGCCGGCCGTTAAACCTGACTCGGACCCAGCCTGGCCTCGCGGGCCCCACACGCCGCGCCAATGTCACCTCTCGCACAACACAATAAAGTGCAACCGCCCAACCGTACCACCACTGTTGCCATCACGCTTCTTCTAGCTAACCCTCAAATTTTATTGCCTTGCCAACAAATTATTGTTTACGATAATCCCGAAGCGAAATATTTTTGATAAAATTGCAGTATCGATTTTTATCGGTTCTCAGATATCGTCATCGATCATTTTGTAACCGTCAACGTCAAAGGCCTTTATCGCCTTACCTATATAATGTTTTCTACAAATAACTGGCGCCAATCCGGTCGTCTGTATTACATTAATGATAAAAAAAAATTATCAATAATGGAATTTGTCGTATCGCAATGCAGTTAAATGATTACTAATTACGGAGAAAAAAATATTATTGCTTTTTTATTAACAGTTAATCCTTACTTCGTATTTTTTTGCAATGTGTCAAAAGAAGAAGAAAGGTCTCTCTCTCATCTAAAACGACTTTGTAGGTCGCATTCAAATGCACTCGATAGTATTTTCTTCTCGGGCCGAATGGCATTCGGGCCAAGGTGATGCAAATCGGGCCTCAGCGACTTCCCTGTGTGTTTATGCGGCGACCCGACCGTCCCTGGCACTATGAAAATCTACTAGATGCATTATTCTTCTGCCTAAGTGCTTAATAGAAAACCCGCTGAATAATTCACTAGTTGAAGACGGCTAATAAAAGCGTGCTCGACAAGATGGTGGCGGTCGATATGTAAAGAGATGAGATCTAGGAATAATATCCTGGTGAGATTGTTTACGGTGCGGCTCTCGGTCGGATTGCGTCGTAACGGTCTCTAGTTTGCCCGAAGCTCAGACGGAAAGGGAGCACACAGGTGGTGCGGAGCGAACGTCTGCGTCCTCGGTGCTTTTTCATTCTTTGTTTGCGTCGAGGATTTGCATACAATCGGAGAAATTGCGTGGCTGGCAGCAACCGAGAAAAAAGGAATTCGTGTAGTTTTATGCATATGACTGTTCGAAGTGCGGGCCCTCTTGTCGTTATTCTTCTAATGCCTAAAGCTACAGTTACAGTTTCATTTATTTTATGCACAATAAATACACATACTACTATGTCAAAGCATTGACCAAAAGATTGTGTAGCACCCAGTTGAATCGTTCACCCATTATCTGCGCCTTGATCGGTCAGTGCAGAGTTTACCATCGACGTGTTTGTCATCTGAATCACGTGGCCTTCCGCTCGGTTATTACTAGCCGACGCTGGGTTAGCGCGTTAGTTGTGTCGGACTGTCCGCGCGAGCATACCGTCCTTATCGGCGCGAACTCAAAGTACGCATCAACAACGCCACGTGTATAAACATTGTTTCACAACAATAACACGCCGCCGGTGACGCGCGCAAGGACGCGCCGGCGACGACGCGGACCTACCGCGTACCGACCAATTGATTGTCTAAACGTTTTCTGCGCATCGGACCTGAAAAAACACAGTGTCTAGCCAACAGCAGACGCTTAAAAAACTTAAGTGCGCGCTTGCTGGCTGTCCGCAACACCGCCAACAAAATGAATTTTATCGATGCACGGATGCTACAAGTGCTTCTTTGTTTTATTAATCAACTATCCGACTTGTGTGGTCTTTATTGCTCTTTTGTTTTAAGACTAAACAATTGTGTTTAGTGATAGTGTTTTTTAAATATCAATTTAGTGTTGTTATTAAGTGATGTCTGCCCAGTCGGAAGGCGAAACGGACGTCAGTAAGTAGTGACTTATTGTCAATTGTTAATATTTTTTTTTCAAACTGGTTTCTAAGTAGCTTCACCAGTAGTAATGCGTCAAGGAGACCGTCTTAATGGATTCCTCGAAGTCTCGAGCAGAGAATTGCGCAGTTACATCTAACAACGATCGGTCGTGGGTACATTTTACTTAAACTTCAAGCCATGGCTTTAACCTGACCTTGTGCCTGTTTCAAAATTAGCATATTCGGGGTAAAATACCAACAAATTGATACATTACTTCTTCTACTTTTATTATATAATCGTTGTAGTTTGTTTGTTTATACTTTTCGATTTTGAGGTATCGGTCGGTGATTTGTTTGTGTATTTCCCCGCTGCGCCCCTTGTTATCAATCATTATCTTAATTGTTTATCATGAATCCCTTACATAATCTCAACTTATGACAATGTATATATGACTGTCTCGTCAGTCCATAACAATCACATCATTGTAGTGATTACATTAGTCTGTTCAGCTGTGCTAACGAGTGTGTGTATATTTTGAACTCATGCTTATGATCTAATTACTTAATCATCACGACTAAAAGACGCGGTAAAGTAAATCCACTTATTTATACTGCCCTAACGTTGATTGAATTCTAAATCTATATTTGGAATATGATTTCTTTGAGTGAGCATTAATTTTACGTGGCATCGCGACTACTTATTGTGACGCTAATAATAGAATGGTAGCGTCACTTATTTTTAGACACGTCACATTCGCAAGCGTTGTTTGGTTAACCTTGATGGGGATTACTACTTTAACATGAAAAACGTAACGAATTCCAATATCTCTGCTATATTCCGAGTCTAACCCAGTTAACTAGACAATCCTACAAATAGAGGATTTATTGCTTAGTTTTGCCGGCAAGTATACGACCGGTTGGTGAAATAAATTTTGACTCTTTGCAAACAGAGTGGTCAAACGCGAGTGTGCTCACGCTAAAAACTGCATAGCGGTCCGTAAACAGCGAGCGTATCTTGCACCTCCCACGCCAATCTACCGACAACTAGTCGCATTCCTCGCATAGCTGACACAGGTTGTCGGCCGGACCGCGGCCGGTTCCGAATGGCTCGCTGACGTAGAAACGCGCGGAGACGCGTTAGAGGCCTAACTAACGACTCCGGCGAGTCTACGACGCGAAACGCAAACTTCTGGACGGCTTGCCAGACATGTAGGTTCCATATTTCCCATAGCTCATCTTCTTAATTGCCTTTGCTGCTTCTTTTTATTATTTCACAATCTCCGCAATGTGGAAGTTTCGGATGTTAACTGGCATTTGGTAACTGATATGAATATTTTAAAGACTTATGCAATTTTTACAGCAATGGTTAAGCAATTTACTTGCTAGCTCGTAGCATTCGTTTATCTACTTTATCCAGTAATGCATCTAGTTAGATGGCTAACTTCAGATGTAGAATTTCAATAATGCAGTTCGGTGCATCTATTTTTAGATCCTTTGAAAGTTTATTTTCAATACTGAATGCAATAACAAAGGATGGTCGCGTCGCAGCGAGTCTATTACGACATTGACTTGTAGAAATACAGTCGTCTCGTATATACCCTAGGTGACGACACAAAGGCAACACTTTTTTATTATTCGGAAATGAAAATACAAAATTTTCCCTGTTTATCTTACGTAAGAAAAAATGCATTCGTGTCATAACGTAACGTTACTTCCTTACCTATTATACTTTTAATTCTTTATCGAGCTTGTTAGAAATTACCTGTTAAGATCAAAGTGGGCGATAGACCGCCAAACAGACAGTGGTTAACCCGTATCCGTTATATAACGTACGGAACTCTTAGAACGTTTATAATGCTAATAGGCGGATGCGGCCTGATTTTCAATCGGCATCGTTCAGTCATACCCCAGTTATCTTGCGCCTATAGAAATAAAGATCAGAATCGATTAAGAAATGTACACCAGTTGAACGTTCTATTCTTATTTCTTCTTCATAATTCAGTATTGTGCGGATGTATATCATTTTACGACTGATATATTTGGGAATCGGAATGTCTTAACCTACATCACAAAATTATTTTTGTGTAATGTTTGTGATCGACGATATGAGAAACATACAATAGGCCAAACAATACTGTCTTTTGCTCTTATGAAAAAGATATCTGATAATGGCGGACAGTATCGGTGTATTTGATTGCCGAAAATCAAATAATGCATTCGAAGGATGTAACATTATAATGTTAACGTTGTTATTATTTAAAAATGTAGCCAATTCCGAAAGTTGCCGCCTTTTCCAGCGAGTATTGCGCTTCAGTTTCACAACAAACTACGCAGTTGCATGCGGTTCGGATGCACATGTGTGTGTGACGATAGCACTGCGCGTGCCGTGCGCATGTGCGCTTGTTAGCGAGGCCTTCGCACTTGACGATTATAGATTCTGCTACAGTTTTTGGACATTGTTTACGTGTGTGTGTTTACCCTTGCCCGAATAAAAATAAAGATATTTTGAGAACAAGCTTCTAAAAGTAGACAGTGGCATTGTACCTGCTTTTTTGTTTAAACACTCATACTATTCTACACGACAACAGATATTGATACTTATGAAAAACGTAGGTACTTTGTTCTAATTTAGTAAGTACTTTCACTGGATAAAAAATTTAAGATTTTATTATATCTATTATGATAGGTATGCGGGCTAATGCTCATTTTAGTAATATCAATAAAAAACATTAGACATAATTAGGTATGTATTTTTGTCTAATTACTAACAACATTATGTGCGATTTTCTACTTAAAGTAATCCAAAAGTCTTACCAAAGTAATTACACGTACAAGACTTATTAATTAGGACGAATTTTGAACTCCCGAGACGTTCAACAAACTTTTCGCTCAACAAAAGTCAGCATGACACAAACAAGTGAGCCGCTAACGTTGGTGTTTTATTATGAAATGTCACGTCGTGCCAGACGGTACATAAATAAGACCGAATTAACTTGTCTGCGACCTCTGGATTGATCACGGCAAAGTTCACATTCACACCTTGTATTTATTACGGGCGAGAGACAACTCGTCGCGGATAATGTGGCTAGGTGATTAATAAATATTGCCGATTTGTGGAGTGTAACTTTTATTGCCCGGTTGTGTTGTATAGACATCGGCCGATCGATATTTCGCCTCTGCCTCCGAATGTTTACCCGTAAAATAATAACAAACTCGTGTATAGTTTAAAAATTGGAAATCTAAAGGTTTTCTATTCGCCATTGTCATTCTTCTGCCACATCTACGGTTAACATATTCCAATTTGTGTACATATGACCCTGTGCCAATACATCATTTTAATTTAAAAACATTTTTATATTTTTTTACAAAACACTGTGAAATATAAATGATATAAATGATGATTTGTTTACTTTCCATATAGGTAATAGGTTTAGGCTGGACTTATCGTGTTCATTAAATTTGGTTCGTGTGATGATAACATAGTCAATAATAATAACATGAGTTGAGTAGGTAACAAGAACTTTAAATAAAACAAACATTTATTAAATCATGAATGGCCGACTTATCTTAATGTTACGAATAATGTTTTAAGGTCATGCATGAGATACTTATTTTAACTTTTACAATGTATGTATTTATATTCATCGTTGAAATAATTATTTTCCTCTTGCCAAAATACATTTTTATTACTTGTTGAAGTTAATACATTACATTTTACCGCAATGGACTGAATGTATGAGTGACTAAATCGTTAAATTTATTTTAAATTATTATATTTTTTGCACCCTCTGACATTTATTAATCAACTAATTTATTTTTATGTTAAACTTGATGCGTCTTTTATAAATAAATACCGGTACCATTAAATTTCAACAGTTGCAAATATTTATCAAACAACTAGTTTCAAGACATTTAGGTTGGAAAGAAATGTAATGTTCGTGTAGACAAACTCGCTATCAACATTTAAAATGTAGATAGAAACAAAACCTTTAGGGGTAGAACTGTGTAACATCCCCGAGTTACTATGCGAAAACTTGTCGACCTATCGATAAGTACTTAGTGAGTTGTTTCTGTATTCCTTTCAAGCTGAGACTGCTACGGGCCACTCACACGTCGCATAGTTTGTTTTACATATAATACTTAATAGGTAGGTACATGGAATCTCTACCGCAAGTAAACTTTAAAAATGAATATAATGTAAAAAAACTGTGCTCTTTAGTCCAGGTTTAGATAACAGAGTCAAAAGCAGATATTTGCTCCTAACATTTCTGATGTCATCCACCGGTGAAATGATGGCGTAAATATTAGTCATAAAATGTATTCGATGAGTCACGCATTTAAAATGCAGATATACATTACAAACAAAACCGATGGCGACGTGTGGGTAAACAGGTGAAAAAGTTTGTTCACAGGGCAATTTGGGCCATTATGACATCAAGTGGGTTGAAATGCTCCGGTCGCCCATCGATCTCCTAACGACCGGCCATAATTATTAGTTGCCAACTTGTTAACGTGAATCGACGATAACTTCTGTGTGAACTTCATAATTTATCTGGATTGATATTACAACATCGTTTGCTTTTGTTACATATAATGTTTATGGTAATGTCAAACGCGTAATTTTCAAAGATAACTGCTAACGTTATCCACTAGTAAACTTTATTTTGTGTTACTTTTTTTAATTATGTATTTTTTTTTCTATTAGTTTAGTAACTAATAATAGCTTCAAAGTAAAAATAACACATTTTATAAAATTTTGTTTGATTTTACCTTAAATGCTAGAGCACCAAATTTAAAGTTCAATTCATAGGCAAGATTATAACTGCTTTGTAACGGTCTACCGGATCGGATCGCCAAATTCTAAAATTATATGTTTTCGTCCAAGACATTATGGATTCGTACACCCGTATTAGAAACTTAACTCCTGATTCAGGTTGTAACGTTGCACGTTTTGTTCCAGTGGGCGTGGTCGGCGGCGGAATGCCGGAGGCTGGCGGCGAGAGGCGGCACGTTCCCCTCTACGGGAGGCTGGTCGCGGAAGATCAGCTGGCCTCGATGAGCGCGCCCTCCGACATTCAGGTGAGCTCCAAAGAGCGCACCCCCCGAGCTTTCTGCCGCTACTGTGCCCCTAAGGTAAATGATGCACGAGGCAGTTTGCTGGGCCGACGCGGAGACGTCACTAACTTCCTAACTCTAAGGCGGACACGCAGGTGTTTGACACAGATATTACAGGTTATGCAACTGTGATCCGCCTGTTAGCTCCAAGGTCTCTCTTGTGATAGGGTTTGAGTGGGATTTTAAAGGATAACCATCATTGTTGGCATATAATTAATTGGAAAGCAAGTTAATAAGACGACATGTCAAAGGGATCGGATTATCCAAGGCGGATCACAATTGTACCAATGAACTAACTCGATCCAGGGAATACGGATTTGTACATAAAATCGTGGGTGGAGAATAAATAGGGATTTCTTTTCAATTTATCAGCCAACTTCTACGTAAAAGACCCAAAGACTAACAATTTAACTCATATTCCTTACTAATCAAAGGAACTTCGGTCCTATGAAACTGTAAAGTGGAAATATTGATTTAGATACGGAACAAGTATATCTTTTACACGCGTTTTTCTGATTATTCACGGTGACAAGTCAAGTGCGAATACATTTTTGCGAAGTGGCAGGGTTATGGCTATATTCTCGCGTTGACAAGTTTACGACTGGTTACAATGTCTGTAAGCTCAAAGTTAGCATTCATTACGAGCAGATAGTGCCGTTACAATGTGCCAACTTGTGGAATTAAGCAAGTTTGATGGAAACACTTCTAACAGTGAATCAAACCCAGTGTGCTATACATATATCCAAGTAGTTTCGCAGAGATCAAGTGTAGTAGGAATGGTGTAACTTGTAAGCTATTCTAATAAATTATTATTGTACGAATATTTTAACACAACATATTTGATTCTTATCTCATAAGGGACCCGGATTCCTAAGTAATATTGCGGCAGATCATTTTATCCAAATAGTCTTTATGATACTTGAACGTAAGTTTACATTTGCATCCAGTTTAGCCACGCATGTTTATTCAACCTATGTAAACAAACAAAACCTTACACAAAAGTCGAGAACTAAGTAAAAGAAAACAGTTGGCCGTAGTTGTCTAACTCGTAAACTGCGTGCGCCACACCTATTGTTTTATTAAAGGCGCCATTAACAACCCGCGTCTAGACATTACGGCAAGTAAATAAATTAGTCCGTAAAGTGTCACTAATTAACCACTCACTACAACTAACTTCTCTTTCACCGGGAGATCTAAATGTACCTGAAGCGTACGGGGCCCTTAACTATGAATACGCGTTGGCTAAATTAGGGATCTACATTATAACAAGGTACGTCACTGTTTGTTGCGAACTTTTGCTTGTTATTATGATAATAATAAATTAACGTAAAACATGAATTACCTTTCAGTTGCGTAGTTTCTGATGTTGAAACTGTTCTTGAAGTTTTCCGAAATATTTATAATGATATTTAACCTTGTTTGTTGGATATATTCGTAAATGTTACACGCATATAAGACAGTCTTTCTATTTCTCCGCTAAATGATTTTATAGGCGGTAGCCTGTATCTATTGTTAATAATAGTTTATGATAGTAAACAAATTCAACTATATTATTACGTTCGGACTTGTGTCGCACCGTTTTCTTGTATAGATATTGTGTTGAATTAACCCACGACGGTCGGGTGTGGGTTAGGTTATCCCCTAGTTGATACACGTTTAATACCGATGACTAAACATAGTGTACAATCTGTATAGCAACTGTCTCGTGTCTCGGAACGTCCCCACATGCTTGCTTGCCTTTGAGTTGCATCAATATAATGGTACTTAGTGCTGGACGGCAAGGTTTGTTGGTAAGGTCGTTTGTGATAGTTTTAGCTGTTGTGCAAGCAAAATGTTTGCCCATAAGTATGTTACCGCCAACTGCCTCGTGCCTCAGATTATCACCGCATTGTTGCCTGCATCTGCATCAATATAATAGAGGCGTTAGAGTGTGGTGTGAATTTATTTGTAACAGTTACCGAAATAAAATTACCTGCTATGAAAGCTATAAAATCATTGTATAATATTTGCTTTTATTTGAAATTGCATCAGTAGAACTAAACTGAAGCGCTAGATAATGAGGTGTGGGTTCATGTGAAATACGTAGTTTACTCATAATCGCCGCACTGGTGTTAAAATGCTCACCTTTATAAATAAATAAATTATGAATTCTCCGGACTGACACACCAACTTCCTAGTTCCAAACTAAGCGTAGGTAAGCTTGTGCTATGGATACTAGGTGAACGGATAGACATACTTAAATACGTTTATAAACATCCATGACTCTCTCTGACCACTCGACCAACGGGTTAGTCAGTCAGTCATCTTTAATATGTATATTGGTGATAAAGATAGTTAGTCTTTAAAAAAATATTGTGTATTAGTTATTATCTATATGATGTGCACATGACAGGCCCGTTGGTCGAGTGGTCGGAGATTCTGGCCACGAAACCTAGGGTCGCGGGTCTGAATCCCGCTAGGGGCAAATGTTTCGTGTTATAGATATGGACATTTGTACTCGAGTCATGGATGTTTATTACGTATTTTAGTATGTCTATCCGTTTACTTAGTATCCATGGAACAAGCTTTAAGCTTAGTTTGGAACTAGGGAATTGGTGTGCCTGTCTAGGAAACTTAAATATTAATATTATTTATTTAAGTTAATACTAATGAGATCCAATTTCATCGACGCTACTACGATTTAACCAATTAAACGACAAAGCAGATAAGTAACTATTACAAAATGTTTAATAATTACCTATACAGGTGAAGACAATTCTCGAAATATTTTCACTCTCAATATACCTGAAATTTAATTTTGTAAATACTATTGTGTAATGCCTTATGTGTAGTTAGTTGCCTGGTGTTTTACGATACAAGCAGGACGTCATCCTACGTGAAACTCCCAATATATACTAATGTAAACCATGTTAGTACTTTATTGTGGCAAGAGAATTACCTGTTTTTATTATCATAACTGTACCTGTCTCTTGTCACTGTAGCAGGACATTTTGCTTAATCACTGAGTTTGATTATTTATTTATGTAGTCCATGCGTGTTGTAGTTTTATGTTTGCTGTATTTATTATTTGCTCTCATTTGACATTACTTCTCTGCATTTTGACATAATTTATATTATTGTACAGTTTCAACATTAACTGTAATATTTGATATTTAGTAACTACACATTTTTGCTTGAGTTAGCATTCCCCAAACTTCGCAATGTAGGTAGGTTTACTAGTAATAGATTCTAACCTATTTTCTCGCTTGCCCAGGCAATGCAAGCTCGAATACCACATCACTTTCGGGACCCCTCAACGGCGCCGCTTAGAAAACTCAGCGTAGACCTCATCAAAACTTATAAACACATAAACGAGGTAAGTGAAGCTTAATTATTATTTTTATATATTCATGTATTATATGAAGCAAAAACTTTGTACCTCTTTTTACGAAAATTACGCGGACGGAGCAGTATGCGATTTGACACAGTTAAAGTTTACATGGAGCAGGTGTGCAGAAAGCTAATATTTAAGTAAAGCATTATAAATATATTACATTATTAATTACCTACCCCGCTAGGGATGTGGCGTGAAGTTTAATTAGTTAGTTTACATTAATAAAAAAATCTAACGAATTATGTGGCCGACCACTACTTAAGTCATTTTAAATACGATATCTGAATAACGAAATTTAAATTGGCTGCCTAACTTTCCGTCATATGAAAGCTATTATACTACGTCTCAGGACTCATTGTCCTGCTACACTTCGGCCGATTAAGGAATAACAATCGATCATATTATCGAATAACAACCGATTGTTCGACTGATCCGGAGTTAACCGGTGTCAACTGCAGTTATATATTAATTTACTCCGAAATTTAACGAGCATTGTCGATTCTCGGCGTGGACGATTGTATTATTAGTGCTTATTTTTGCAATAATTGTTTTAATGTCCCATTTGATCCTCCAAGTAACCTTAATGGGGCGTATTTTCCACTTTTCTAGGGTTACCTCATGAATAGATCATGTAATATGCTTGATAACTTGACATCAGACTTTACAATGTATACCAAATTAATTTTTGTAGACTAGATTTAAATCGAACTGTCGTTAGTACAATTATTTCAACGCGAAAATGTTCTTTCCGGAATTAAAATACTTTGTGTCGTACACAAAGGTCAGCTTATGCCAACCCTGCAACATATGTTGTTGATATTAGGTCGCATTTAAAACCAGCACTGCAATATCCGCACATTAAAAGCAATCATGGTGGGTGTACAATGGTGGTGCCCACAACGACCTTTTTCAATAACCGTGGGCGCATCGTTGCTAGGAGGCGGCCCGGCCGCGTGGGAGAAAATTTATGACATCGTAAATAAAAAACTCCTCAATGAACTAGCGAATGTACTACTCAATGGGACGTGTGACCGTGTTAATACTCTTACTTCGATCGGCGTTTGATTTTTGCGACCTACATTTTATACGCTATAAAAAAAT
Organism: Glyphodes perspectalis; assembly: GCA_951394215.1. Taxonomy (NCBI): domain Eukaryota; kingdom Metazoa; phylum Arthropoda; class Insecta; order Lepidoptera; family Crambidae; genus Glyphodes; species Glyphodes perspectalis. Next base: position 12,564,184 of record OX596211.1, on the reverse strand, counting down.
GTTTTAATAATCTTTTCAGTTCACATCTGCGTAAAAATTTATAGCTAAGCAATTACACATAGCTACTTGTCGCGTTGTGCCGTTGTGGAATTTAAACAAACGCAAAAAATGTTGTAACTCAATCCTTAAGAATTGAAAAACACTCGCCGACGACGTGAAAAATAAACAATGTATTATTACTTGCTTGAAGGGAAACCACATCGGCAAAATGGAAACATAAGTGGCCTAAGAACGTTAATTACACGAATAGTAAGAAAGCCGTTGTGTATTTTTAATAAAGCATAGTTTGTCCAGTTAATCTTTACAATAGTAATAACATAATATGCTAGTTGGTGGCTGTAACATTTCTTTACAGAGTTTAGTCATCGAGTACCTACAATACATATTACTTCAGCTCAAGTATACGTTGTACTACTTAGTATGCATTGAGTCTGAGTTTTTATACGGTACAAAAAAGAAATCAGAATGATTTTAATCAGTATCCTTACCAATAAAAACCATCCTACCTTGTAAGTTCTAACTTAGATCGTATTTGCATTGCGTTCTAAAAAATACAGATACTTTGTCTATCTAAATCAAGTCACGAAAAAGATGAACGTTTAACCTAGTTTGTATTGTGGCATGTTAGATGGTAGTTTTAGTCCCATGGAAGAAGGGAAGTGTTGGCTGCGAGAAATAACAGCCATCCTCGGTAATTAAGGATGGCTGTTATTTCTCGCAGCCAACACTTCCCTTCTACAACGACTAAACGGAAAAGGCTTACGAACGATTGAAACTAACGGCTATCCTGATAAGTGCACAATCGAAGTACTACGTCGCATATGACTTAATGCGATGTTTACTACGTTTCAGCGCAGCTCCGCTTGACCTTTAGTCACGCGGGCAGTTTTCACCGGTAGGAGCGCGGCGCTGCTATCGCGTCACTTTCTTACACGAGTCGCGGTGACGTGGTCGAGAAAACGCGGAAAACCACCAACCACACGCCAGAGATATTTATGTTTACGGTCAACAACACCGAGCCTTTGTCACATAGCAAGTCGATTGCGATGTGACAAAGGCTCGGTGTTGTTCGAGCGACATAAATTAAATCAAAATTTTTACTATAAAATTACCCCCAGATAATAAGTCGTTCCAGATATACACAAATCTGCGTAATAATATATTTTAATTTTTACTCGTGACGCAAAAAATATCGACGCCCACATATTTTCTCTGCTGCGTATTCCCCACCTTTACCATAATAGCATTTTATTTAGATCGCTCTATTTTTATGTAAACAACAGAACAAAGCAATTGCACACTTTAATATTGTTTGTTTTTTATCATGTCATAATATTTATCGCATGAAGGTAATGTTTATAGTGCTTTATATTAAAAAACATCAAACAAACTTTTATCTAATGTTATTCCAGCTTCGAAAATATACTTCTTGTTCTCTTTGCTTGAGCCGGGGTAATTAATCTCGTAGAGACACGTGGAGCTCTCCCCTCCACTTCCGTTTATTTTTAAACGCTTATTAATAGAATATTGTCTAATGCTATTTGCGTTTGGTTCGTGGTCGTTGCCCTATTTGGTGGTATGTTTACATGGCTTTCTGCCAGCCAAGTTACCTCTGACGTGTGAGGTGTGGGTGTCTGATGGTACACGGGAACAAATCGAATGTCTTGCAAGTTCATAAAAATGGGTTAAAGATCTAGTGCGCATTTGATGATGACTGAATTTTAATAAGATAATTTTAAGATTATCTTAAAAGTATATATATTGTAAGGCTTATAGAATAGACGTATAAACAAACATGTCTTCTTTCCATCATGTACAACTTACAAGGCAACTAACTAACGACGTCTCAAGTATTAAAACAATCATATACTACTACGATTAACAAGTATTATTTACGACAAAACACATTAACACAGTATTGACGAAGATACGTACCATTTAAGACGTATTTGTTGTGCACATACATCAATATGACTTTCCATTTAATTTGTGACGATGCATAATAATAATGCGGGTATATTATTGCAATATTTAATTTATTACGATCAGAGTACTAAATGCACTTGTATTATGCAATTCCTTGGCGCCGAGCGCCCGCTGTGCTGCAGTAACATGCAAGTAGTTGTACCTATTTTCCGTATACGTCTATTATGAAATCATCAATTTATCGGATATGTTTTTAACTTAGTATTGCTCTGTTTTCTAAATAGAACATTTTAAAATCCTAACCGGAAGAATAAAGGGATTAGTTAAATAGAAAACCGATTACAAAACAGATATTCAGAAATAAAATACGAACATTTTGAAAAGAGGAAGTAAGCAATTCATCACATTGAATTGATAGCACTAGCACTTGATCAATTTATTTTAAATATTATTACAAGACATTTTCCTTGTTTTCGATATTTACGCCTTTGCTAAAGTAAGAAACTTTTACAAATCGCAAATCGATTGCGATTATGTTGCGTCACTATAATCTAAATCTAGAATCGCAATTAAATGCCTAAGTAAATCCAAATGCAGATACTGTATCGTGTTGATTCCTCGGTTGTCTATTAGTAGCTGTCAACTAAACCACATTGCGGTTTGGCCGGCCAAGTTATTGGTTTCAAATGACCCGGTTGCGTCATTCCTGACATTCCGCCGAGTGACAATAGATTTGCGATGGCGTAACGGAGCGCAAATCGCCGGTTGACAAATTTTAATCACTCGTATGATTGCTTTTGCACAATTTATTTTTATATCAAAACAATTGCGACACCGCTCTCGTGGTGTACAAAGCGGCTTGTCCGGCTTGTTTGTACATCGACTGGAAACATGAAAGCTGCATTAAACATGGACATTTGTATGTATTATTTTACGTATTCGGCATTTTAATTGAGATCACACGTGTTAATAAAATCATGTAACTTTTCAACAGTACCCCGGTAGTAAATTACCCATGACATAATACTTATGTGGGGAGGTGAGAGCAGTGATCTCTGGTTGGGTTACTTAAAATAATATTGAAAAAAATATTGGGATCGGTTTACGCAAGTACTTGTATTATATTAAAATCTTATGTCTATACTTTTTGTATCTCCTATAGATTTGCGATGTGGTACTTAGTGACTTTTGTCTAGTTAAGTCGTGTGGGATTAGTTTATTATTCGTTAACATCAAAAAAACGATATTGAAAATTGGCACCCGAAAACATTTCTGTCGCAACGCAATTGATCTGCTGGAACTGTCATAACGTATTAATCTTTAAAAATTCATCATAATCGTGTGTGGCAATGCATGCACTAGATTTGCAGCGACAATGACTAACGCCGGCGCGGGCGCAGTGTCGCAACCTGCCGCCGATGCCAGCTCGATTCGAGTCAAGGAGATCGAAATCTACGGTCCACGGTGAGCAGTCAATTTGTGCGATTGCCTTATCTCGACCAAGTGCATAACATGCTTAAAGATTTTCTACATTTTTACGTCATAAATGAGCAATTTTTCTTATTGTTTTTATTTTAATATCTTTCGATAACAAATAGCGCCAAAAACCCGTACAGTACACGTCAGAGTTTGTCTTTTTACATTATATTGATAGAGAAGTGTACCGAAACGCATTGTCGATTTATTTTGTTATTGCAATATTTAAGTATATTAATATATTTTGTTCATTATTGAACGGATTTTATTGTGTACAAAAATGGCATCATGTTTTGGTTTTAACGTTCTTTAAACTTTATCTATATCTTATAGATTTAAATTGACTTTAAGACGCGCATGGAGTTTGAGATATTTTTCACGTGGACAACTTACTTACATACATAACATCACGCCCATAATCCCCAAAGGGGTAGACAGAGTCAAACAGGACAGACAGACTCACTTTAACCACATTCAGCCAACAATAAAACTGGGCTAGGTTATATGAAAAATGGTGACAAAGTAGTGCCAAGTGGTTAGCTTGTCGCCTACACCACATACCGAAAACCCGACATAGACTACTTGCTACTATCTGACCCATTATTTCAAAAACAAAAAAAAACAGTACATACCCATGTTTTAATGATGATGATTGATGACAATCAATTATTATCCAAAAATTACAAAAACGAGCATCCCAATATTTACTGAGATTTTATTTGCATATTTGATGCAGTTCTAGTTTCTCCTCCTTTCATATCTGATGTATTTTTGCAAGTTCACCGCAAACACCCTACTTTATCAAATGATAATAAGGAGTTACAAGATCACAACTTTCCACCGATACAATCGTTGGAATATCTCTACTATTATCTGGCATCACGCTTTCGCCCCATGAGTATCGTGTTGATACGAATGGCGGAGCATCAGCTGTTCGAGTTATCTCTGCAATTAATTGCAATATCGCCCATTCATAGCGACGGTTAGTTTCACAAGAAAACATTCATGTTCTCTCTGGCACGATAGCCGCAACCGTCGCTGTCGTTGTGTCGACTGGTTACTTACTGTAATGGTCTATTAATGTCCACTGTTGTATTGGACGTAGGTTCCTGTCATTGAAATCATGCAATTTTACAATAATGATCGGATGTCATTTAGCACAGTAACCGCGCTTGCCAAATGCATATTTCCGTTCTCATGATGTTCTTACATTATCTTTGATATCTTTATTGCAGTCAATTGTTTTTGTAAAGCAAGTACAGCTACTTAAAACTTTTCGTAAAAGAATGCCTGTTGCCAAGCGTTGTATTCACGTAATCATAACGTTCGTACCTACGTGAGCGATGGCAGCCATCTGTATCTATCTAGAGTGGCTGCGGCCTACAGTACGAATAGCTGTACATAATGTTGACGTCAGCTCCGCAGGCTACGCTGGCGTCGTCGACGACACGGCACAGTCATGTGATAAGAGCTACGTACTGCTTCAGACTAATCACGAGTACACGGCTAACAAACAGTGTAATGCAAGCGGGCCAACTAAAGTGAGTCAAGGTGAGTCGACGACGTCACTCTCGTTGTTGCCACCCGGATTATTGTCGGCGCCCGGCGCCGGCTCGGCGGGTGCGGTCTAGCTCGGAGACTACAGTTTTCCATCTAGGCCGGCAACGTACCAGGGCCGTAACGACACCCTTTATTAGCTCGAGCGACGACATCCTTCCAAATAGATGCCCTGCTTTACAACTGCATCTGCTCACAAAATAATTTTAACACTGATTTCCAATGAAGATTGTTGTGCAACTGTCGGGAAACATTCAAGCAAATTCATTTTCGCAAATTTATTTATTGTTCGTGTCAAACGTGGAGAGCAATATTTAGAACTTGCCAAACCTCATATTTCAGATGACCAGACCGGTCAGTAGGTAATTTATCCAAAAGACAGGGTTCGACTGACGTAACCTGCTGAATCATACTGCACCTCTGAGACGTTCGCTGCACTAAAGGTACGATGACGAAGGTATAATTTGTAAATAAATTCATGAAATATTTTGTTCAGTTATCTATCTTGTTGAAATCTATAGATATGTTATGATGTCCTTTATTGTTTTGGAATTGTAATCTCAAAGATAAGGTCAAATTTATCTTCGATAACAATTTCCGTATGGAGTACCTTAATTAAAACCTTCAAAGTCTGTATAATTGATACTAACGTACTATTGCTATAGCAATAACTAATTTAGATCGTAAAAAATGGTAGCGGCAGTTAAAACAATTTTCAAATTGAAAAGAACCATGGAAGCAACGACAAAGTTGTATCGCACACGGTTTGTAACCGACAGATTGCGTGCGCAAAAACAATGATCGACGTTTGGTACCGAAAGGCCTATTACCGAAAAAAGCGCGTTAAGCACCCAACAATAAAAGTATTCGCGGCCTCCCTAAAATATCGTATCCGGAGCGAGCCGTGCGCTGCTATGCGGCGAACAGTAAATGGCTGTAAATAATACTAGGAGGTAGGAGGTCGAGCGTCCCTGAACGACTCAACCGATCGGTGCCAAGGTGTCCGACGGTTTACTAATTGCGTGTTAAAATTTACTTGACATCGCTCAACCTTCGCCCGCCGGCGACCTACCTGGAGCTCCTTTGTTTCCACCGCTCCGAGTGGCTACAATGAGCGTTCGGAGTTCATCGGATGCTGGTCGGCGGACACGATTTACTCGGAAACGTTGACGATTACGTCGTTTCTCAGACAGTCCTCTGCCTACAACCTTGTCACAGTTAACCCCGATACGGCAGTATTGAAAGTTTCGCGGGAATGGGGACGCGCCATGTTGCCGCTTCACTTTGTATAATTACTGTATCTTTGGCGGGTCGGTATGTTTAATCAGCGAATTGATGATAAATCTCCGCGGTACACTTCAAACGCGAAACTTTCGCCTTAACAGTTCGACACAAATGAATCAAACTGAAACACTGCACAATGTCAGCAAATATTACTAGCAAGCTATACAAAAGTAATTTCAAGCATTGAATGAAATACTACAATCATACCATCGTGTCTAGTTGACAAGTGTTTTCTTCGTGGTTATGTTGTTTAATAAAAAAACGTCAATTACATAATAATTACAGTAACCTACATCCGAATTGTATTGTATTACAAATTATACCCTATCATTTTATTTAAAAAAATCACTAGGTGACGCGACAGTGTTTACAAAAAAATTATGTCGCGCCCATAAGCATGTGATAATAAAGTGTTTCAAGGAGACGATTAAGTAATTTTATGACTTGCTGCACTTAGGGGCATTTAAAAATGTTATTTATACTTGTTTTCTTAAAGTTCAATTTCGCGTAATTATATTACAGATGGTTAAATGTTACGCAATCATTGTATGTATGACAATACATGTATTAAACTGTTGTACATCTATCGGGATGACGGTTACACAAGATATTGTTAAAGAAATAAAATATTAAATATGTAGTATCTAACCGCTTTACGTTGTTGTTGACATACATGCGGTACTTACAACATTGTTTATGCTGACTGATCAAACAGGAACTTAAGTATAATTGTGATAATTTAACTTAATAAGATCGACGTACTGATGGTAGACATTTTGGTTTAATATCTACATTTAGTAAATCATTTTGCTTATTTTAAAGTACCCAATATCTTATAGTCGAGACAATGTTAGCAGGTTAGCTTCACAAGAAATTCGGTTCACATTTTACATAGGTGCACACACCTATATTAATATTACAACAAGGTAAAGTTGTTGGTAATTACGTATATCAACTAACTAAACTTCACGCTACTTCCCTAGCGGGGTAACCAGAGAGAAGGTGATGTTAGTAATCATAAAAACCGTAGAGCATGTATGAAAAGGATCATGAATGTTGAAGAGGCGAGTGAGGTGTGTAAGGATCGTGCCATATGGCGTTCGGTTCTCTGCCTATCCCGATAGGGAAGTGGTGTAAAGTTTAGTTAGTTTGTTGGTAACTTTTAAAGCATATGCAATGCAGTGATGTATGAGAAAATCGCAATTAAAATATATTTACTTGCGAACCCTGTAAGAGCAGCCGGGTGAAGCAACGGTGCGTTCCCAGACTCATTCTTAAAATAAAACTTTGACAAAACAAGCGTAGGCATTATTTCTGCCCACGGAGTGTAACAATTTTATAATCATTTGTGTTATTTTCACAACTCGCGTAATTACGAGTAGGTAATTCTAAGGGCTATTACAATCCCGCACCGGAAATAGAAACCGCCGAGAGGCTCTAATGATACATTAATTACCATGTAAAAATTCTACTTGATAATTTTACAAGGTTTGCGTAACGAAAATTGAAATAAATTGTAGGTTTCGTTACCGCCCGGTGAGTAAATGCCGTGTTATTAAAACAAATAATACAACACGCGGATGTTAATTGCCCAATCGGCCCGCGAGCTGAAACGTTCTCGATTTTACCGTAAGAGGATTTGGGGGTTTAAAAGCAGTTTACTTTATTTTGTCATAAAATATCGCGACAAATATGTAGGTGCAACTGGGAGCTCACTGCCTTAGACGTAACAATAGGATCAACACACGGAATCTTTTTACAACAAGGAGCATCTAGGTGGTATTGTATAGAACAGAAACCATTCTGTGTATCGTGACCTCTCAATGTTGGAAAACTTGATATAAATATTTGTTGTTAAACATAAGTTTGCGATGATTTTGCTTCAATGGAGTATTTTGATTACACTGACCACTATTATACAAGGATATTAGCCAGCCTTATTTAACGTGTAAGCAAGCTAAAAATACTAAAAAATATGTTTTCTAATTCGTTCCGCACAATTTTCCATTAAAACGTAACTTATACAAGGAAAAAAAATAGCTCCTTAATTAAATCCGAGAAATTCTCTCCAAATAATAATCTAGAAAAATAAAGAAATGCGTATACATCTTAACAAAACAAGCTGGAAACAAAATACTTCCCGGAACTTGTAATAGAATATGTCTGTTATTGAGTTCTTTAATGAGTATTTAATCGGTTTGTCTACTAAACAAGATTTCAGAGAAAATTAAAAAACAATGATAAATTATAGTTGAACACACATTTATTCTTTGACGAACTAAATATTGGTAACCTTGTCATAACCGCAGTTGTAATATATTCTGGTTAAAAACAATAAGTCATCAGGAAGAATAAAGTTCCATTAACAGAAATTAACGTTTTATAACATCCTTCTAGCTTTTATTTCGTCCCTCGGTAAAATAATGTCTACATTCAATTTGAGAGGAATATAATTTGTCGCGCCTTAATTAATTTCTAAGTTTGTTAGATATTATTGTGGTGCTGAGTAGCGGTTAATTTAAAATCGTTGGCCTTGAGTCAATAGGGAATTTGCCCCTCTTAAACTGTTTTATTGAATTTGTTGCGGCGAATTCGGTCCTTATTTCTTTTTGTTGGGAGTGTTTTAACGCTACCTCAATTTGAGCTTAATATAGAAACAGTGTTAATAGGATTTTTCACGTGGGCTTTTGAGACTTGATTATGCATCTACTTATTTAGAAAGTGTATGTCCTGCACCCGATTAATCAAAACACCCAGTGCTAACAAACGATTGAATAATGACTAGTAATTAATCCCCTTTAAAACGATGTAAGTGAGAGGGAAGTCTTTTTTTAAAAACACAGTGGCTATAAGTAATTGGATCGTGTCAGGAGTTATTGAGCTTGCACCCTAACGATAAACGCCGCATGGAGGGAACCACACGGGAGTACCGGTTTTTGTAGCTCTAAAGAGATTTACGCACCATGCGATTTGCTACATCGGACGTGTGCGCCGATTAAGGGGATCCCGCGCTAAAACCAGCATTCGGTATTCACAATACGCGCCGGATTTGCTTTCATTATGTTTACAATCGGTGACAAAATATTGTAAACGTAAGCCTTTCAATGAACGAGGGTAGTGCAAGCAAGTTAAACAGAGTTGAACTTTTGTCATGTTTTTTGTGTTGGTTCAACAGTCGTGTGCCCCGTGAATTTGGTTTTCGTGTTCCGAGTGATCTGATACAAAGGCGTTTTGCCTTTGGAAATAGGAAGTTGTATTATAAAGAGGATAATGTATTATATTAAAAAATATATAACAATATAGCAAATAAAAATGATCGGTCGTTAACCCTACAACAAGACCGATCGATGTAGCTAAACATGACATAACTTTCTTCTACGCTTGATCTTGATATGTGATATACGTATCTTCTTATAAATGTATTCAGTTACCAAATTCCTAATTAAATACAAAACTGTGATGGTGAACTTCTATTTCAAAAAATCCAAATGTGTCACCTTCTTGACTCTGATTGAATGAAAAAATAACTTCGCTTAAGTAAACATGCCACTTAACTTAGACTGACAATCTCGTGCGTAGATCGGTGTTTGTTTTTGTCCATTTTATAGAGAGCAAGCAGGGTAGCCCTAAATTGTGCAGTGTGCAGGCCCGCGCAAAGAGGGTCCGGCCGGGAGGTAATCTCGTTTATACGGTTACCGGCAATTAGCCACCGCTGGCTACGCCGGTCTGTCACTCTTGTCTATCTCGGTTCTTTTACTTTCGTGTTTTTTTAAAGACATATGTATGTCTTTATATATATTTATGTATGCTTTTGTTTTATTAGAAACCTGTACAAAATTACTCAATACTAATATAAATATATCATGAAGCTTTTCTTGTAGATAATAGGTATATACACACACCTATAAACGTGAAAATAAATTTATTTTTGTGGTCATAGTGTACATAAATTCTTATAAATTCTTCAGACTAGCACACCAATTCCCTAGTCCCAAACTAAGCTTATAAACTTGTGCTATGGATACTAGGTGAACGGATAGACATACTTAAATACGTTTATAAACATCCATGACTCGAGTACAAATATCCATGTTCATCACACGAAATATTTGCCCCTAGCGGGATTCGAACCCGCGACCCTTGGTTTCGTGGCCAGGGTCTCTGACCACTCGACCAACGGGCCAGTCAAAATAATATAATATGAATGGACAGAAAAATACACAATTACGCCAAATGTAAACTAAAATTTTAATCATGCTAAGTGTCTGCAGTAATTTCCAGAAGTTAACTTATATTGTCAGTATTTTATGCAAATGTCAAGGCTTTTAATAAGTCCAATTGAATCATATTACGATTAACGACTAACACAGTGGGCCAAGTTTTACGGCGCCGATTTTATGATGATTACTTAGTTGCTAATATACGTAAATGTTATCTCGGCGTATCTCTCTAATAAAATAAGTCTATTAGTGGTGTTGTAAAAGGAATGGCGCTGCGGCGGTAAACAGAGAGCCATCCTCGTTTAGTGCCTCTACACTGAGCGTTAATCTCGTTTTTCGCAATTAGTTCGCGGCTGCCTCTATTGCCCACCCCGGTGGGGTAAATTCGCTTCATCTTTTTACTCTTATTTTATATTTTCTTTTTAAACCAAGTGTTTTTCATGTCGGCCGCGTCTCGGCTTTGTTTCAAAGGTTTTTGTTCGGTTTGCAACTTACAGTTCTAAATGGTACTAAAACTTTGCACCGTTTTACCACCGCCGAGTTTCCTATCTCTCAGTTTCATTTCAAAACCCTCCTTCGAATATTACTACACTGAATTGCGAATCACGGTTCCCTTTCAAAATATTCCCATTGAAATATCGTTACTCACTCCTCATTGATTCGACTTCAACAGAATTTCGGTATCCGTGAAATTTTTTATCTACTTTTAACAAATTTTTACTTGGCGCCATTTTCATGCCTGTTCGACGTCGATAAAACTTTTAATCCTTCTTTGACTTTCGTGTAAAGTACTTCGTCGTTTGTCGAGTTTATAAACTTAGCAACAGAAAGGTGACGAAAAATAATGTTGGGTTCGACGAACTGTTTATTATTCAAACGCGGGTCACCTTTAGGTCGTCGATGTCACCTTGCTTCCGAAACTTAATCGACGCCAGTTATCGCATGTGCTCACATAGGTGCCGACTTTCATTCATCATTGTTAGCGTTACGACACGTTCGCTTACGGTTTAATTTCTTTCGGTTTCACCAGTCATTGTGCTTATTTGGTTTATTGAACGTAATATGAATGAACGACGTTATAACTAGACATGCTTTTTATAAATTATTGCGCTTGAAGCATCCTTCGGCTGGAGGTAATTAGTAGTTGGTAGTCTCGTGGCCGGTGCATGCAAGGTCACTTACCCGTCGAGTGAATCAGATGGTAGACACTGACTCACTTGAAACGATGCAACCACACCTTGAATTGTTTTCTCACCTGACTAGACGACTGAAGTTGATAAAACTCTTTTAAATAAATCTTACTATTACCTTACCAGAACATCGCTTTCGCGAGAAAATCAATCTCTTTTCTTGTTCTGTTAAATAACATTATTAAAATACACAAGGAATATATGGAATTTATTAGCAGACTGGCAATTCCAAACAACAATTTGTTAATATATTTCCTTAGTAGATATTTGATGCGAAATATCAAACCAAATATCTTATCATATTGATGGAGCGTATCAAAACAAAATGTTCTATTTATACCTTAAATCCGTAGCTCGAGGTTGTCTAAACAAACAATTGTCGAGGTAAATGATTACAACAAATACATACACGCGCTGGTTACATTCAGTTCGGTGCGAAACACGAAAATAGGTTTGACCTAGGTGCTGCGTAATCGCGTGGGATTCCGGATGTGTCACACGGGCTTACCCGGCCGGAAAAAAATTGTTACACACCGCTGTTATAGCCGTAATAAAATGTCGGAAAAATGGTAACTAAACATAAGATTCAATACGGGTTGCCGGTGCAGAGAAATAACTGATAGATATAATTTTGGCGCAGGATCAATCTACCTAAACAAAGTCCTAAAATAGTAAAGGTCCACAAGTTAAAAAAAGGCAATGATTAAAATACGCTGTCACTCTATATGGCAAGTCAAAGCTCCACATTACCAGACGCAGTATTTTAAAATGTTAAGTAAAATACATAGCTAATGGTGGTATTTAGAATAAAACCCCTGTTGTGGCTTAATAGTGCGCGTTTTAATTAATAAAGTGCTGTAAATGTTGACGGCAGACGTGTACATTTATTGTGGCTGGCGCTGTCTAGCTGGTACCGCGAGCGGGCCATTTAGATAATAAGCAAAGTGAAACTGCAACGTCATCGCACCTCATTTTCCTTCCAATAAGTCGATAACAGTAGCGGATTTATGTGTAATTTGTTTATATTTGGCGTGCAGAACATTTTCACGGGTCGTGTCTCGATTAAATTGGAGGACGTAGTGGGAAACAATAGATTTCCCATTCCCACTCGCCGGTGCCGGCAGTCAATGAGTCAGCTGATGTAGCAACGGCCTCTAGTGAGTCATTGCTGATCTCGCCGAGATACGAATTTGTTGTGTGGAGGTGGTATCGCGACTAGTTCTTACCAAAATTTATCAACACACACAATATATAAATTTTTTGGTTGATATTACTGATTGAGTATATTATTCTTATTTATGTCCCATGAAGAGTAAATGTTGTAAACTTATATTTTTGGGGCACGTTTTTTTAGTCAGGTAATAAATTACGATATGGATGAATTTAAATTTGTCATAGCAATGTACAATAAAAGGCTGAATATTATATTTTTACCTAAATAGTTTTCTTACTTATCTGCTCTTCTTTGTCATTCCGAGGAAAATGTTTATTATTGGACGAACGTTCGGCAACAGGCGATTGCGTCGTCAATTTCTCGCGTCCTTGCCATTACCGCCGTTCTTGGACGCTCGTTTCTCTGAGCCGGCCGATTGCATTGTTAATCCGCCCGTTTGTTTTGCCCGCGCCAAAAAGAACTTCTATTGTGTGCTCGGCGAAAACGCACGTACCGTTTTTATGTGTGCGCGTCGCTAATTTCGTAGATGATGTATCTCTTGCATGCATGCCGCTAAAGAGATATTTTCCCACATCCGCACCTTCGATTTTTGTATTCCATAAAAAAAAAAAATTACAAAGTATTATACAGAAAGTATATATACACCCATGTCGTCTGCAATAGCAGAAAAAATAAAAATGGTATTAAAGTGCAGTATCATCATTTTCTGCCATCTAGGTGGACATAAATTTTCCTTAACGCGAGACAATGAAAGAGCGCAAGTCAGAAATAAAAACTTTCCCAGAATCGAATGCTACGCATATTGACGTAAATGGCGGGGCGCAGCGTGACGCTAGCGGGCACGGGCGCGGGCGCCGCCGCTCGCCCACTCTCGTTTTCGCGCTGACGCGGTCACGTCACTGATAACGCGATAAACTGTGCGTCAGCGAACCGATAGTTTGATACCATGAGATTACGAGCGGAGATGGTCACTCATGTATGACAACCTATGTGCCTGTTGAAAGGTGCGTCAGGACAAGAGTGAGTCAGGTATGTCGATCCAATTAAAGGTACTCGGTATAGGTGTTATCTGAATGAGGTGATCGAATGACGGTGCTGTGTTTTTTAAGTTTAATATATACTGACTTTTCCTTGAATAAAGTTTTTTAATTGAAGACTTATTTTATCAGCCATACATTTATTTATGAGTGCATGATTATTTCGTTTAAAATTGTTTTTTTGCGGGTATTCTTTGACTATATTGAATTACAGAACAGATGCAATTTATTTTCGGCTGTGTCAATTTGGGAACCTTCGCATTCCTAGCACCGGATCTACGGAACGGAAAAACATCCGATTCAAATGTTAAAAATGAATCAGACATGTGTCATAATTGGTTCAATAAACTGTAAAATATCCGCTATCTAATACAAACATCCGTTGTGAGAGCACCTTTGCACTGATCGCGGTCGGGACGCGATAACCGATAGCAGTTGTATTTACATTTGTTTAAGCGAGCCGGTTTTTATCGGTTCCAATGTAAAAAGCGAGGGACAGTCCCGTCGGTCATGACGGTGAGTCGAGATCATTCAAATGGGATTTTCGTTATCGAACTATCGTTAGTGCATTAGTTTAAGACGATAGATAGACTATGTGTACCATTGCGTTTATACAAATCTTTGTTGCTCCAAAACCGATTAAAGTTGTGTTATTAATAAACAGCTAGCGCCATCTATTGGCGCTTGAATGAAGTCATGCAAAACTAACTCCAATTTTTAAGAAATCTTACTAGTTCGTTTTGTTCTTTAGTATATGCGGTCGAAATGCTAGAACCATTAAGGTCTAAATCCTAGAATTGAACATTCTATGCTCAGGTTTAACGGGGCTATACAGTTTACAAATACTGTCTGAATTTTAGTGTGGACACATACACTAAAATCCAGACAGTAATTTTTAAACTGTACAGTTCATGTTGAAAGCGATATCCAATATCTTACAGTGCTGTAACGTAATGTAAAAGGCCTAATTATGTAAAGTAATTTTCACCTCATTTTTATCTTGTTTTTTTCCACCATTCAAGTAATCCATTAACAAATTCGGTCCAAACACGTCAGTGAATGAATGGAAGACCGCTATTATCGTCTTAAACCCGTTCTTATCGACGCCACTAAATGACAGTGCCTTTTCATATACCAGTTTAATTCACACATAAGCTTCCCTTTTTTTTATTTAAATATGTGGATATAACTAGTGCCTATTTGCCTACTAACCGCAGCTTTTTTAAAACACGCTGAACGCGTTTTATTCCGCTTTAAATAAAATGTAGAAGCCATTTTTGTATTTTAATATTATATATAATAATATTAAAATACAAAAATGGCTTCTACATGTTTTATCGGGTGCTCAACAAAACAATTAACGTATGGCCCGGCCAGACATCCGGTAGGTGTCATTACAAACCGGTACTAGCTCAATTCAATTAGTGTCTGACATTCGCGCGTAACCGAAAGGGCATAGTGGAACACGCGATACATACTTTGACGTGAGCATTTCGTGTTTTTAATACCGCAATGTGATCCGATAGGGCTAACTGAACCATGGCGATGCACCCAATTACACAGTGCACCGTGCACATGCGACATGGTAGCACTTATTAATTTTATTAGTTAGGGAATTGAAAATGCGGTGTGGCGCATTATCTTAAAACTGCCGTTGGAAGGTCAATTTAATTAACAGTGGTAGTTAGGTTTCTAGTCGCCCTATTAATAGATAGGTACCTAGTCTAATCTTTTACGTAACGCTTTGTACAGTCTTTTTTTAAGTCGGATTACGCTTACTACCTACTATAAAACTTGCCGTATTCCTAATTGATGAGTAATTAGGAATTTATTAATAGTCCATATTTATCCTTATAGATAGTCGAGTCTAATATTTATCAATTAATATCATTTCGCCATAAAGATAGGTGTCGTCTCTCAATCATAACTAAGGTATTACGGATACAGCTTATGTCATTAGTCAATCAAATATTCTGCCTATGGCAATTAGTAAATAAAGCATCTAAGTAATAGGTAGTTTATTATCAAATTACGCGGTGGTACCTACCACGAGATTTCATCAAGTCTTACTAATTATAGACACTTACTTTTATACAGGTATGCTCATTTAAAAAAATATCTAACCAACAAGTGAAAGAAGACTTAAGAAGATACATCAATAGGGTAAAGTAAACGGAAGGATATTGATTAATACCAATGCAGATCAAGAACTAAAAGCGAAGCGGTGTCTGTGTAGGATAGCCATGAATTGTGAAATTTGAGATGAACAACATAAAATTGAGAATATTTTTTTTCTATAATAAAGTACACTTTTGACTTTCTAAATATGTTTAGAATCTATTTTATATAAAAAAGTTCCTCTAAATAAGCAATCCTCAAACTATAACCTGTTAAATTTGTTAATGTCGAATTCCCATTTTAACCTATTCCGCTGATCAAACAATGGGACACATGGCCAAACATCCGGTACGTTATCGCGCGTAAATGTTCCATAGAAAAATGACGTATAATAATCGGCTATGAATGAATGGCGCCGCTTTTTTATTTGCAGTTGCAGTTTTATGTTTGTTTTGTTACATACGAACAAACAGCATGGAAACGATTAGTGCTAGCTTACAATTATTTCTGTGAATAGAAATGTTTAGATTTTAAATCTTTATATTTATCGAAGCGATTGCCCACTTACATATACACTTTGAGTTTATAAATTTACATATACTTTGTGACTTTTACATTAATATCCTCATATAATATGTTAATAGTGTCTGAAAATTTAATTAATAAAATTTTACAAATACATACATAAAGAAAATAAATTGTTAGACTTAAACAACACCCAAAGAGGTAGAATTTTGCGAAAATCCTCACACAACGCATTTGAATAGACAGCTATTGTAATGTCAACTGAGGGTAAATTCGGAAGTACGTCCCACCCAATGTGCACGTCGCTGTTACCATGCGCGGCGGGCGGATGAATGGCAGTCTCCATGCGCGTGAGTGGATTGCGCAAGCGGCACGCGGCAATGACGCAACGTCGGGACCGTTGCTTGTTAGTATGCAAAATAAGTGAAATATTCGTGTCGGCCGCGCGAGGTATGCGCTTACGGTCTTTCGCACTTGCTGCGAGTACGTGCGCCTAATGTGTGTGTACACTGGGCACAATATTATTTCCTGCTTGCCTTGTGTTTACGTATAGTCGATTATTTAGAATATTGTCGTAAACGTACGTTTTTGTCGTCAAACCTTACTAAACACTGGTTTACTGTTAGTAAAAGAAGGACCTTACAAGTACTAAGAAAATCTGTGATCTAGTCATGTCTCCATTTTATAATTTATTTGACATAAATGGATCCAATTCCATAACTTATATACGCCTTGACATCAAAACTTTTTGTAACTTTTTGAAAGTCTTCTAAATGTCTATAAATTTAATTTCGTTACATGTTACTGCAACAAATATAACATAATACGTAGGTTTCTAAATAACATTGCATAAAATCTTCATATTATTTCCCTACGTGTTTGGTCACCCTATGTCTCACACGGAACTACGCGTACCGCCCCAAACTTTCCTCATTAGTAGCCGCGATTTTATGACGAGAATCGTCGGCTTCACCGACACGCTTGCCACCCCACAAAAGGCCGAAAGTCGGAAAGTTCATTGTGGCTTATATAACCCTTCCAATGGATATCGCCGATCCAAAGTTGGCTTGGCATCGTTTAATCCATGTTTTATTGAATTTTAAACGAGGGGAAAAATACTCATGAGGAGCGTACCTTTTCGATTTCTGAGTCTTCTTAACACTCGATTATTAGAATACCGGGTTCATAGATAAATGTCTTCTGTGCTTTTAGCACAAAATACAAACCACTAAGTTTTAAAAATAGTTCACGACTGAATATTATTGCATTTTATCTTTAACTTATACGTCGATTTTTATAATACATACGTATGAGCTTAATGAAGCGATTTCTTGGTTCAAAAGGATAAAGCTATCGATTCAATTAAATATGTTTTAATGTTTTCATTCCAACTGCTTTACTTTTTATCTTGACTTAAAAGGTTACTTGTCGCCATTTTATTTACAGTAAAGCCTTTCGATACATTAACCGATTCAGTGATGCTGTCGTCTTAAAACTTTGCTTCATGTGACATGTAGTAAAGGAGGCACCGCAGGAGATTTTCACGCTCCGTCTAAATTTATACTTTGACGCGTCATGCGGGTCATGTGACATTTTAAAAGGTGTGCATCCTGTAAAATGGTTATTCGCGTAAAATACAAAACTCCATCGAATGTTTGCGAACAAACTGGAAATTCTTTTTGTTTAATTGTGACTCAATTTACATAGGTACCCGTCTACCAATTAATTGTATGTACCTTTTTTATTGGAACCGGATTATTGTGGCTTACTTATTCTATTAAGGTACCGGTATCTGTAACAATAAGTTTCAAAACTTTCCAATTTTTCAGAGACTACTGTTAATGTACACAAGGAAATTGTATTTGCCACGCGTACAGAAACAAAGCTATGTAGTCGTAAACGTTGTTTGAAGCAAGTAGTCGTTATTAATTTTAGAGCGAATTTTACGCTCTTTGCCGAACACAAAAACAAGTGTAATAACCTCTTGGTCGTTGCCATTTTAGGGGCCAGGTAGCAAAAACAGGTCACTCAAAATCCAATCCTGAACATTACATTCACCGTCAATGCGAGGATTACCATAAAATCACAATGTCTATATTCAGTACCACCTGGCGTCCTATTGTATTTTAACGACCACTTTTATCCGGAAATCTCTTGTATTTTGTTTGTATTGTGACGTGGCTAGGATACGAGGAAAATATGGGCGCAAATTGGCACGCTATAACACAAAAATATTGCAAAGGGGGCCGATGCATTCCGGGAACTGCATTGACGTGGACTGTATAGGATGCCCGATCCGACTATCTTACCGCTGGCACGCCGCTTTCGAACTTGCGCTCCTTGCCTTTTGGACTTATATTCGCTTGTCACATTAGAAACTCGCAGTGGGGCGTTGGCCTGTTGAGAATGTTTGCCGCTGACCTAAGTGGTCAATAATGATCTGGTTATACTATATACATCGTATTTTCTTTACGACTTCTCGATAAAGCGAGAAAAGGTATTATTTACAAATTGCAGCCCTCTTTGACGTCGTGACAGAAAGCGTATTATTCCGTTTCCATTTTCAATAACGACGCCGTTTGCCGGTGTTTCTTACAGCCTGTAGTAATTAAAACGGCATCGCAAGCGAACTTCATTATGGAACTTAATCAGTGCACAACAACACAATTGTCTTACTAAAAAGCGAGTTGGCTCATAAAATGATAGTTTCGCTTTTACAATAAATGTAGGTATTTGTTTTGTATTTAGCACTCAAAGCGAGTGCCTTTAAGTAGCAATTTGAATTTATTTTCTCATTGTTAGTGGCAAAAAAATATTACGGCACTTATAAAGTTTGAAAAAAAAATACGGGCATTTATGATTCGCTGTTAATGTACATCATGTACAATCTCTTTCAACTATGAACCTTATTGCAGCGAGGTAAGAATTCAAGTCTGTACATTTCATTGCCGTCGACTGTACTCGTAGTGATATTGCGAAGGAATTCTGTCGCCGGCTGTACGGCTTTGCGTCCTAGATTGTCCGTGGTGGGTGGCCGGGGCCGGTCGATCGGAGTGGGATTGTTCTCGATTCGCCAGTTTTTACCTGGCCCCGGTGGGGCCCTGGCACAATGGACCGGATCGCCTCCGACTTGGCATATTTTTGCTTCTTTCTCGTAACGATTGACTCCTTAAGACGGTACGTTGCAAATTAATATCGACCGAGGTTAGGCTCGGCTGATCCCGATAAGTTTCGGACTGGTCGTTATTCTCTATCTGAGGTTTGCTGTTCTAGTTTTTCTGACAATTAATATTGAATGCATTACAATCAATCTCAAGAAACAATTATTATACAGGACGAGAAAATACAATTGTACTTGGCCGTAATATAAATGTTGTGGCGTCAGACACTCAATAAGCATACGCTTGTAGGTTGAATAGAAAACAACACATGTGACAACCCTAACCGGCCCCCATTCTCATTGTTTTTCCTTTTCTGTTACTTACAGTACATTTTTAAATAAACCAGGCTTATTAAAATAGCTTTTATAGTTCGGTCCGTATTTATTGAACGTCCGACGCTAAATTAGCGGTTAGTTGTTCTGTCGTTAACATTCTGATAGTTTCCTTATAGCCAACGCTTTTATCGTGCTTTACCGTGCATTTCTCGTTATTTATTAACTATATTATTACTCTCCGGAACAAGATTCTAAGGGAGTAACAGGCGATAACTATTGTTCGTAAGATTATACTATCGGAATTCTGTGTTAAGTATTCAGATGACCTGTTATTTCCCTTTTATGATTTGTTATTGCTATTGTTGCTTCTGGGAAAACGTTATATGTCTTTAGAATCTAATTTTACTGGCACTTAAATATAGGGGGATTACACCGAAGACTTCGAACATATGAATTTTTACATAATATTATTATATGGGTGAAGTGACAAAATTTACATTTACTTTATCTCAATGCTTAAACGTATTACCCGTGCATTTATGATAATTACCAGTCGGCAAATACACTGTTACTGGTACAATTAAATGTTGCAATTCAATTATAAACTTCTGAGGCCAGTCGGAAGGCTGAACTAAGTGATCATTCTGTCTATATCTCCAGTTTATATCACGAGTTTATGAAAGTAAGCAAAACAAATTTCACTTATTA
Source organism: Glyphodes perspectalis (assembly GCA_951394215.1). Taxonomy (NCBI): domain Eukaryota; kingdom Metazoa; phylum Arthropoda; class Insecta; order Lepidoptera; family Crambidae; genus Glyphodes; species Glyphodes perspectalis. The sequence continues at coordinate 12,543,533 of OX596211.1, read as the reverse complement.
TTTAATCATAATAAATCCGACAATTTATTTCTTTGTGAGCAAACAAAACCGGACCCTTGCTGAGTAGGGAATATCCTACTTATCGTAACGATAAGTTGTACAGTTCACGGAATAATCATACGACAACTTTCCTTTCGAAGTGGAACCTTCTCGCGACGCACACTTGGTAAATTGTAAATAAGATCCAATACGCCTTCCGATATTATTCTTCAATTCCACCCCCTATAAACAAAGTACTTTCTAAATTTCAAGAGCCGCGTACCACAACCAACTTGTTAACTCATGTTTCACCTTAAAAGGAGGGAAAGAGACATTTCAGACACATTCATTGTTTTATAAACTGTATTACCTAAAGTGATCATTTTCTGCGTCGTCCAATACATTATTTGTAAACAATGGTACCTAGTTAAAGTAAGTAGGAGATTACTGCTTGCTTAAAAACATATAAAAAATACTTTCTACCATTACATACATACGTCACGATAAGGCGTAAGTGTAATAAAGCAATTCTAAATTCAGTTGAAAATCAAAGTGTTGTAAAGCAATAATACTGATTACACGATTCGATTTACCCCTTAAGACAGAGACAGAATTAACTTAAAAGTCTCCGTTTACTTTCATTGAAGCGTCTAGAGGACACGTTTTGTTACCGTAAATAGCAACCGCCCACGGGCGTATTTTTTTTCAAGGGCGACCTGTCTGATTGAAACAGATACCTATCGAGGCGAACGCGAAAATATCTCAAGAGATGCCGAGCCACGCCATGAGATGCGTGGGTGTTGCCATGGGTTACCTTTCCCAGACGTAACAAACACTTTTAGAGCTAAATTAAAATGCAAAAATAGATAAATGGGTCAGGTAGGTCAGGCGCTTGACAGCCTTGTGTAGGTACAAGGTTCTGATCTAATTTTAGGCGCTGTGAAAGTTCGCTGTAACAGCTTAATTATCGGGATAAATGACATAATAGCTTTGACTAAAGCCACGTCACATCGCCATTAGGAGGTTCAATAAACCTCTTAATGCTTGTTTTAGTTTGCTTCAACGACTAGAATGATTCATTTCATTTTCCAGTTATGGAATCGTCAAGTTTGCCCATACATAATGTTCAAAATAACAGCTCTATCAAATATGGCGTTTGTTGAATCACTTGATCACATGATGATAATTCCATTATATTAGCTTTTGAAGATTATTATGCGTATAATTACAATATTGTAACTTGGGCAGAGGAATTTCGGATACTTATTACTGTACCGATTTTATGATAGAACTTATAATTATCAATGCTGCATTCATGCATACATATATGCATGGTATTAAAGAGGTATGAAGAGTTGCCTAGTCGACCCAAGGGTTTGTCGTAGCCAACCGGCGGATGTAAGTGGCCGAATAATTGGATCGCATATAAAGATAACACTGATATCCGAGAATTCACTCACCTCCTCATAAAGCGACATGAAATCAGTCTGAGCTTCCGTCTCGGACAGACGAAAGGGCCAATAATCATTCTGGCCAGGTCATTTGGCGGTCAAATGGTATCCTTAAACCGTCATTGACCGTCTCCTAATCCCATTGAGAGCCGTTGGTGTGTCGTTTCGTCGAGCCGTCGCGTGGGCGGCCTGTGTAGGCTTAGCTTCCGATTCCGCAAAACGTGCGTCATCGCGTCACACACTCGATAACTGTGACGTCGGCCGGAGTTTACTGTGGTTGTCATTAGGCCCGACCGTGATACAATAGCTTTATAGAAACTAAATGTTCTAAAATTATACTAATCCACTTGGACCGTTTGCTCGTTTCTGCGTAGAATGATTTCACTTTGTTCTAATTTTGTCGCCCTCATATTTAGTCGTGTGTTTTCGTTATTGTATTATATAATGATTTTACAGTTGATTATGTGCCTACACGATAGATGTTCCAATGACGAAGCAAAACATAAAATATCCTTACTTTATCATGAAATCTTCCAAGTGTGTACGCACTAATACTTGCGCATACGATTTTACCTATAGATAGAATATACCAACAAAGAGTAAAATAAATAACACTCGTATAATGCGTCCATTATAATATTTTATTATGCATGCAGTGGTCTAGTCAATGTCATTCACTTTACTTCCTCGTTGCACTCCCATTGACTCATCAAGCCTATTTCATTTTTTTATTGTAAATCAATTATACGTACTAGTGGAGGTTATCAATCACAATCTGTCAAATAAATTATAATATTCATAGCGCTTTAAAAGTTATCGCGTCATTTTATGTCGCTTTAGGTCACAATTGGACCAAGAACTTCAAAGTAAATAAGATACACCACCCTCCCCTGCTCTTATAGTATTTATTTTGTCGTCTTTCGAGATCGGAGGCTGGGTTCAGGATGGGAAATTTTATCTTTCCTATCATGGTCATCACGTATGATAATGATCATGTATAAAAATAATCGTACTTGGCCTGTTTATTTTAATTGGTAATTATATTATAGAACGGCATCTGTTATCTTCACCTTGTTGTTATGAGGATAATATAGACTGTAAATGAGTTCAAATGGAATAAAATTCAGGGTTTATATTTATTACATACATCACATATGGATAATGGCATCATCAACAAATAATCTTGTCCTAGACAAGCATGAAATGTATAACCTTGTCGTGCATTTATTTGTAAAAACAAAAATATTTTCTAATAATAATCAAAATCTCTGATGGAAGTACTACATTTTGGAAAGTTTAACAAAATGTCAGGTCAGTTGGCTATTGGTGGTTTCAGCTAAAAAGTCTGTGTTGGAAAAGCCCTATCATAAAAGCGAAAGGACGCTGACTAACCGTGAAGTCACTTATTTTATTTCCAACCTATAATAATATTAACAATAACAGTAAACGGAAAACAACAGTTAAGGGAAAATGAACATCGAATAAATTGATTCTGGGAATTTTTAAAAAATAAAGCAAACCTCTGATAATGTTGCGGTTCGTTTTCCTAGAATGGGGGCGTATTGTGATGTTTACTTGCTGTTGGATATCAGTGCTGTTGATTGCGTTTGCCCAATCGTATTGTGACGGAGCACAAACAGCTAGATTATGTGTAGTAAACTATCTAACCTTAACCTCAAAAGACAGTTTACATTTGAAGCAAATTGTAATTATGCAAAGCTATGATACGGTAAGTTGCAACGAAGTGTTTTGCCTTCTCTACTTATATATTTCATATGTGACGCTCATGATACAGTTATAGACAAATATGTACCAAATTTCAAGGAGTAAAGAGCTACTATTGCTCCTACCCTTGTACATTCGCTCTGTATCTTTCTGGCTTATTAAATTTAGTCGCAGGATCGAGCAATTCGTCTACAATGTATCTATCACTTTCTTTATGGTACAGTAATGCTACATGATAATACTAGAACTTGAATAGTGGATTAACCACTTACACTCATTAGCACCAACTGGGGTAAGCGTTTTAATTCGGATTAAGTGGAGACGTCAAGGTTGTCCACTTTTTTAACAATTTCTCGTCCGTCTCTTAGTCAGTTGGCATTCTAGGCTAATTGTGTCTTAATATAAAATTGAGTTTTTAATAATTTGATACTTTTCTTTCAAAACCAACTCGGTCGGAAGTAGTTCAGTCCGGGTTGTATTGTAATTGATATTTCAAGTAATAGTTTACGTAGGCAGAGAGAACCGAACGCCATATGATAAGATCCTTACACACGTCACTTACTTCTTCAACATTTATGATCCTTTTCATACAAGCTCTACGGTTTTTATAATTCCTGACATCACCTTTGCTCTGCTTACCTAGCTAGGGAAGTGGCGTGAAGTTTAGTTAGTTGGTATACTTAACTAAACTTAAATTGTAAACATGATTGTATAAATTAGCATGATATATTTCCTTAAATAATGGATTGTATTTTCCATTTTATGGATAAGTTGTATATTTGTCATAAATTAGCCGGCTGATGAATTAAGCCGTTATTTAAACTTTGACCGTAATTGAAGAAAGAAACGTAAAACGGCCTTTATCAGTTTCGCAGTTTCCACACTCAATTTGATGACGTAACTTGTAAACAGTTTTAGCTCGTTGAACACGGAATCTAGACCGTCTGCTGGTCAATGGCTAAGATATGCAAATGGATGGTGTACACTCGGTATTAAGATAACTGCTCCTCATCGCTCTAGTCTGCCGTTCACCGGTTAGCCAAGGCAAACAGATGTACCTCACTAAACCACATTACAAAAGCGCCGTGCCACGTGACGTAGGGTCGGCGTGGCAGAAGCGGGTGTAAGAAATGAATATGGCGTAACTTTACTTATGTGTTTTTAGTAGGTGTTGCCCGCAACTTCGACAGCGTAGAATTTTATATGAAACAATGTTATTTTAAGCCCTCCTTTCTTAAAAAAATAAAGGTGTCATAAATTTCTCTTTGTAACACCAGCCATTTACCGCCAAACTGATTCACCCATTTTAGAAATTACCCGGAGCAAACAAACAAAACAGCCGCTTAATTTTTATTTTTCTGTTAGCTGTCGGTTTGTGAATAAAGTGTATCAGCTATGTTTATATCATACAATTATTGTAAAATACGAGTACGAATAAATACTATTTATATCGTCCTACACTTGCGTCATATGATAAATTGCTGTATCCTTAAAATTTTAATGTTATCATTTCCCTGGCGACAGTTTAACCAATCATGGACAATAAATTCATAAATATAATGACCAAATCTCCTTACTATTGATACGTCAATTTACTCCGGCACAAATATAGCGTTGCGGGGTTACGTGCAAATCTATGTGTACCGTTTCATTAACCATTAACGAAATTGTGACCACGCGTCCTCCCATAACCACTGGAGAGGCCGAGAGACATCGCAAAAATCCTAACATTCGTTTGTTTATTCCATGAATTATTTAGATATTCCCTCATTTAGAAGCCACGAGAGTCTGCCGCTAAGGATACAGGATCAAGTCGTATTTACGCGTGATGAAAGCCGAAAGCGTGACCTTTCGCTGCGGTCCTCTAATGGAGCCGACTCCGTATGACCTTTACACGGGGTACGGACGATGCATAAATAATAAAAAAATATGATACACAAACAAGCGATCCGCTGGCCGGTGGTGCAACGGCCTCGCATAAAGTCAGCTTAAATTCCAGTGGCAGTTATACGTTAATATTTAGAAACTGTATGCAGCATTCTTCTCTGCACTTTAAATATGCACTCATCGGACGGACTGTCCGTTCATTTTGCCTTTGAGCTCATAATCTAGGCATAAGCAATGCAACCATTGAATTCTAAAGCTAATGAAAATAATTACAGGTATTTTGATATAAACAAAACTCTCTCAAAACTAAAAGGAAAATTCGAAAGTTCTTTAATGTAATATAATTTCCAGTTTCATCCGGATTAGAGCGGTTCCCCAAGTTAACTAACTTTCTCGAAATAGGACAACTTTTGGAAAAGTGTACTTTACTTCTTCCGTCGTAGAAGTACGTTAGCCATTTTTAAGACTTGAAAACTATTAGGTTTAGTTTTCGTTGGAATCTTGAAAGTTCCAAATGTTATTTAATAGAATACTAAACACATATAATTCTCTTAAAACGCGTTTTATGAAATAAGAAAGGGTCTGTCTAGAATTTAGTACCTACCAACACCAACACCAACAAACAAAAAGCGCGCTTTCGGATTTACTGTACTACCAATTATTTTTTAAATTTACCCCGTGCCAGTCGAATAAAAAAGAATTAATGCGCCTTAGGATTATATTCATTACGCGTTATTTAAAACGGGGCTGGTTACCCGGAAATTCGGAACGGACCTCGGCAACGAGGTGTAGCGTAAATATTTTATACTGCCTCTATTACTTCGACGTCGTGAAAGGAATAATCAACTCGGAATTTAATCCACAAAGTACGTTTGTGTACACGGCCCTTTATTTATGAGCTCTTGTTACGTTTTGTTGTGCGCTGCAAATTTTTATTGAAAGTTAGCTAGGCTAAAAGTGTGGCTCGGTTAAAAGCTGATATGTATATCTAAGATTAACGTTATGGTTGGAATAATATCAAAGTTAAAGTCAAAATACAATTTATTTAAATAGGTTTGAAACAAACACTTATAAATCGTCAATTCAACAAGAAAATCAACTACTTAATAATATGAATCTACCACCGGTTCGGAATGTTGCTTCTACTGAGAAGAAACCGACAAGGAACTCGGTAGTTACTCTTCAACAACATCTTTTACAAGGGTGTATAGATCATATTTGCTTCTGAACCATGTCATGAAGTCGGCTTGTCAGACACCAACATATAAAATAACGATATTTACAAAATTTAAGCATAGATTAACCGGACCATATTATCTCTGTTGAGATATTTTTAGGGTATACTTGATAGTATGTCCATTTAATAATATAAGTTAAGATTAATTTAGTGTTTTTAAATGATAAATCTTTTATTTTTGTTACAGGTATGTACGAAAACATTTTCTTGAAATTCCTACAGTAAGTTGTTTATTATCAATTGCTACACGTGTAATGTTATTAATATTATTTTGATAGTTACAAGTTGGCCTTCGTCTACAATTAATCAGACGTAGGTATACTTCAAAACGCTTATCATTTGTTTGTTACACCTAATTTGGTATATCCGCAATGATACATGCGTGTTGCGATACAGGAATTGATTTTTGAGACACTGCCGGCTAACAACAATATTGTCATAGTCAAGCACATTGGTTGCTATCGCGTTATCACACTGCGTTTATTAAACTGAATTCCAGTTACGTGTTGAACGATATTTTTATTCCACTATATAATATACCTATATAAATTCAATAATCATTTCTCGATATCGACAGGTAACACACAACGTGACTCACGGTCGTTTGTGTTTATCGAATAGGGCCGCTCCCCGATATTTTCTACTGTATTCAAACCTGATACTGTTTTATATTTTATCAATATTTATCTCGGCACGTTACAACGAGACGGTTGAAAATTTTTAAGCTGTAGAGTTTAAAATATATAGCTAGTAGTCATACATACTTCATACAGGAGAATCCGCATTATGGAATCGTATACTTACAGATATTGCTTAATATATTGTTAACGTTATTATAATGCTTACACGTGTAAGCGTATGGTTCACTCAACTCGTAATCTATGAGCAGGTATCAAAACAATTTAATTTAAAATAGTCCAATTAAAACTATATTTGTATCCACTATGTATAATAACTTGTCTTATAACGTGTGCTAAATATTTATGATTATCTTATGGGGCTTAGAGGGTATTACAATCCTTTCTCACCATCATCGTTTCGCGTTTAACGTTCGCATCTCGTGTTGTCTGTAGTGGTGTTACCATAATATTCTCACAAGCTGTTTCCTTCCTCTGTTTATCAGTGTTATTCAGACACACGGCCCTGTTAGTTGGTATGAATGAACGGTGAAAATTCCCACGATAAACATTTTCTTTTATCTTGAAACAAACAAATAGTACCTACATCTGAAGGTGCAAATTAATATTTTCAATTATCAATCAACATTTTTTCTTATGTTAACAGTTCTTTTATTTAAGCCGTACATGGCCTCCGGTCCTTAGCAGTAACTCCAACAAGTCAAAAACGCAATTCAGAAAATACTGGATGCTTCGTAGACATACTGTTTTTACAAGGTTCTACTCTCGTTTTAATCTTATTAACATGACTACTTTTTCTCTCGCTTCTTGGTAAAGCCCGAACGTTGCTAATCCAAATAAGAAAACAAAAATGATGAAAACCATCATCATTAAGTCCTAGTGACTCGAGGCTAATGGCATTATGCATCAACCCTTCGGCGCTATAATCATAATATTATTGTCTGAGTGAATCATGTGTAGTCGTAAATTAAGAAATAGTGTAATGTTTAAAGTTCTAATGGATTTATTATTAAATATTTCAGCATTCCACCCTTTCCTGGAGCGCTCCGTATTCGCTATACGTCAAATCGCCCGAGGGAAATTACGTGCCACCAAGCAATTCCTACGCGCGGCGCTATTAGAAAATGTAATTAATTTCGAATACAAAACAATGAGCGCTTGAAAAGCCATAGCTTCATTTTTCTTTGTGCGCAATTTCGAGTAAATAATGTTTTAAAACTCGTCATAGTTTGCACTAGATACTAATTAATTTATGTTGAGGCTCTTTGTATTTCATCACATCTCGAGTTTACAAAAACATGGCCCTTTAAAAGACTTGTTGATTTACTATTGACTCACGGACCAGAAGCCGCATGTTCAATGTCACTCAAATTACAGATCTTACTTAATGTATTTGGCCTTAGTTCCCAGAATTGCGTAGATAATTATCTCAAATTAACTCTTAAGGAAAAGAAACTTGAAAGGGAAGGAAATAATACAAATGAAACCAATACCGTTAAATTGACAATTTGGGATAATTAGATGTGACATTGAATAGCTGTCGAAGAGTACCACCGTCTTAAGGTCGCCGCAATTACTTACTGAAATAAACAAAAAAGCCCCCCCGTAGCTCAGTCGGGACAGGTGTCTCTAGGGGAACAGGTTTGATCCGCCGCCGCGACCGTGTGAATGGACGTGATGAGTCTTCTCATATACACCGAAACTAGTTTTTGTGAGAATATAATCAGCATTTTTAGACAATAAGCCGTTTAACGCACCGCGATGCTCTTGATAAGTAATTACTGCCACGTTCGGAAACATGCTAATGCTCAGCCTAAGGTGCCGATTAAGGCGGGAATGTGTTGTTACATATCGTGAAAACGACAGCCTTTAAATAAATAAATTTATTCATCAAAAATGTAATCTGACACACATTAAGAATGAATTTGTAATTTAGTCCGTGGGTTGTGTATATGCCACATACATCAGATCTAAGGCAGACTTATATCACGATACCCGGAACTAAAGTTCCAATAGCTGAATATTTTTTCTAAAAATACGTCTCCAAATCCACCAAATATGAAAAATTTTGATCGATAATATTTAACTTTAATCCGGCCTGATTATTAGACCGATTAATTATAAAATAACTGGCTCAATGTCTATCGGAAATTCTAATTATGAATACGACAATGTATTTTACAAATTAGTCATATTTTATACAATTCCATTGTTATTTTTCATTTGACTGTTGAAAAATCAGCCCTATACCAAACAATTGTTATTCTATCCGCTTACAATACACCGAAGTTTAAATACCAGCGTGTACTTGGTAATGACCGAAAGAAAATTATCAACATGTGACCAGCTTTCGGATCGCCTCGTTGGTCGGCATTGACCCTAATTACTCTTTTGGTGATATTAGACGTGGGAAAAGAAAGAGACAATCTACCTGCCTTAGAGAGCAGAATACTAATTGTTACCGGTCGGTATTGTCTTAGAGCAGATGTGTACACACTGACAGCGTGGGGCCACGAGCGTCTAACGAATCACTTTTTAAATGTAAACTTATATGCTTTTAACAGCGTTCGAAAGTATAGCTGAAACGTAACAGGCAATCTCAGACGATGCGCATACGGTTTCGTTAAATGCCCAATCATTATAGACAACTACAACTACATATAAAAGTAGCAGAGATCCCCTGAATGCAGATGGATTTCGAAATCTAATCGCTCAATCTAAAAAATATTGAAGATATCCACTTCCAGCAAACATAGTTCATTCATAAGAATTCTTTGTTGTTAAGACAACACATAAAATTAGGACGAACAGAATAAACCGGGTTTACCCATGCAAAATTATTCGGAGCCGTCAACTAAACGGCGTAATAGTTGTCAATATTTGTATTGAACAAATATTGAACGGCTTAGTTATGTAAACAAACAGTGGCAATAACGGAGAGGCGAAATGCACGTTGCACAATGCGCCGTAACGCACCGAAATGCCTGCAGGGAATCCCGCCCGCTCGTGGCGTGACCGCCCTGTGCCGCCGCACACGAAACTTACGATTCCAACCGTAAAATTAAATATAGGTATCACCGCACAATCGCGCCTAATTGCCAGAAATTAAATCTTGACACAATTTTTTTTTCGAAAGAGAAACGGCCAATTTGTATTTAGAATACGGTACCTCGGTACTGTTGGACGCCGTCCAGCGGGATATTTTAAATTAATTGTGTTGAAATGTAATTAATTGTGTTAAGCTGTAATAGACGCACTTTTGTACACGCGCACCAGTAAATTTGAAGCTATGAACGAATAAAACATCCTAATTAAGGATTGAGAGTTTTAGTAATACTGTGTTTTTACTAAGTGTATTATGTTACACACTTTAGGACCACAATTTTGTTTTTGTATTCTTTAACTAAGCAATATGTTTTCTGCAGTGTAGGTAAATGTAAAATTCAATGCTACACGCAAATGGTGTTTCAAGGAAAAACAATTATTGTTGACGTTCCTGACAGTGTGTCCACTGAAGAATGCAAATTATATTATTTACTCGCAGCAGGTTACGTAAACTGTTAAGCCGTTGAGCGTGTGGTCAGTCAATAAAGATAATTCACAATTTAGCCGTTGAACACGACCGCAGCAGTGTAAACAAATCATCTTCGTCAATTGTTCAAGCGGCTGTTTGTTTTTTAAATCCCTGAACGGCCGCCGTGGTCTAGTAATAATAGGCAATGTGACTAAAAAATGCTGCTTAGTTGTCAGTTAGATTATAAAAAAATAAAAACATTGACACAACATACAATGCATTCAAGTCGCGCGTTGACGTCACACATTCGTACAATTTTGACTAAATAGTGACGTCGCAAGGCCCCACTCCAAAACTTTGATGCTCTTTATCTTGATGATGACGTGATTTTTTGTTAATTAAAAATATGTGTAGTATTTTTGTATAATCTAACTGACGGACTCAATAGAATTATTATTTTTTTAATGCAGTCATCAACCCTATTCATACAGAATGGCTGTTCTAATAAAAGGACGCGGGACCGTTTATTGAACAGCCCGGTGCAAGATTGCCTTGACAATGTCAATATTGTGCAGAGGAATACCGTATGCCAATTGACTTGATAAAACTAAATCTAGGTTATAAAATGATATACTCGTTCTCAGCTTTTATGTTTGACTTTATATTGTAGCTTGCCGTTAGACTTTGTAAAACGTTTCAAAACGTGTTAATTAAACGTAAAAACTTTGAAAAAGTAAAACAGTAATTATTAATCATTTAAAATTCGTGTTACGTTGAGACGAATGATAGAAAGTGTTGAGAAGTCTTACAATGAAATACCCCGAACAATGGACCCTGAAAAGCAATGAAGTAAAACAGCTTATTGGGTGGTATCACTTACCATCAGTATAATAGGGTAACATCACGTGTCACCATCTCACTGATATACGATATCGACATCGATATTTTTTCGACAATCGCTCTCACGTTACATGAATGTTATATTGGGGCTTCTCTATCTATTCGGTAAGCTTATGCCGTCGATATATTACAATGACTTAAGCACCAATTTATGTGATATCAGCGCTATATTTTCACATCCACATTTACTTTAACGTACAATTTGGTTTTATGATACCATTCACTACTTGAATTAGTTAGTATTCATTTGAGATAGCGACATAGACGCAAAGTGGTCAAATAGAGAAGTAAGGTAATATAGGCTCTTAATGATTTACATTATGATACCATGGAGTAATTCCGAAGCTTAATAATTCTGTAGTTTAGATACTTTTCGAATATTGTGTAGCCCGAAAAGCTACCCTTCCATTAAAATCAATCGGTAAATACTTAAGAAAACGAAATGCCGCAACATGATACCCGATTGGTACGCTGAACTGCTCGGCGATCGCCTTTTGCCGATGAGCCGCCCGAGTGGGCCGCCGACCACTACGCAAACACTCGCGCCAACCCAAATTGCCTTCACTTGTCACACCGAGTGTGTGCTCGCGTGACTTACCCAAAAAAAAACTGTATTACTTCCCTTTATTGGCACAATTAGAGACCCTTTTAAACACAATTTCAGCCTACGAGTAACTCATGACACGACTAAATATTAGCTCAGTGGCGTGTATCGAAATTAATTTCTAACAGCGTTCGAGCGAATACGGCCGTTTCTTAGAAATTCAATTCTTTGGTTTAATTTTGGTGTGTTGTTTTGCTTGATTTTCCAGCTCATTTAGCCGGCGATGGGTAAGGTACAGATGCGGCTCGGTTTTGTGTATCACTTTTTGTTGTTCGGTTGACACGGGCGGCGAGGAATCTCGAACGACCAGTTTTTACTTTCGATCGACGACAGCAAAAAAGGTTGAATCGAGAAAATCGTTGCTCTTTTTGCTGTGATCATCAGGCTCGCCTTTCTGTAACTTTGTGAATGAGACTTGTGAAATATTTCTCTAGATGCCCCCGGTACATCATTTAAAGATCGAGTGTTTACAAATCGCGTGAAATCACATTTTTGGACGTGAGAAACTGAGTGATGCAATATTTTTAAATACATTTATTGTAGATCTTCACCGCCACCGGCTTAAAATAGCTTACTAAAGCTTACTGGCAGAAGCTTCTCCATACGTACATATGTATGTGTCAATGCGGATTCATAGTAATTTTGTAATCTTATTCACTTTTTTATCACCCATACGGATTAAATTATTCATCTTCTTAGACCATGATCCAGGATTTAGCGAGTCTGGTAATTACATTGAAGCGACTGCCAGTCTGACCTTCCTAACCCTAAGATAGGGGAACCTAACAATTTTTGGATCATGGTTACAAATCCAAAGTTGGTTCAATTTGCGGTATGAGTCGCGTGTCCTTATCATTGAGCTACCACCGCTCCCAAACGGATTCAATAGGGGAGCGGACTAAAAAAATATTTTTAGTCCATTAAAAAAAACAAAATTAACACGTATTTTTTCTGTTATTTGTAAACTGGCGGTGATACAGCGGATTTAAGTTGCGCGTGACGTCACACGTAGGTACAATTTTTACTTACAAGTGACGTCGCAAGCTCCCACTCCAAAACTTTGATGCTCTTTATCTTTGTAATTTTTTGTTATCTTTAATTAGTTAAAATATGTGTATAGTATTTTTATTAAATCTAACTGACGGACTAAATAGAATAATAGTTTTTTGACCCAGTATTATCCTCTATTATTGCGTCGTACAATAAACAGAAGTTGATTTTGTGAAATTTTTCGTGTGCATTGCCGCATTACGAAAAGGACGATACGTTTTGTTTTCCTCAAATCTCCATCGCGACGTTTTCCTCGTACAATTAATTGTATTTGGTGTGGTCCCAACGCAGGATCCGCGAGCGCATTCGCTCATCGAAATATTAATAGCCAAACCGGATGTATCAATAGTGCGTTGACATGGCGACACAGGTGCGACAGAGGAGTCGTTTGATGCATAGTAATGCCGGCTGGCTGATTGGTGACGAGACACGGAATATTTTACGAACACGCCGTCTCCGGTTTTATTACTATTTCTTGTTCGTCCTTCTCGCGGGCCTTGACACGGCGTGCGTCTCAGATCTAAGGTAATTATTATCGCGTTATTATTATCTCGGTAATTTGTAATATTTACTTTTATGTAATAGGGTTTATGTATTTTTCTTTTAGATCATAAGTATCAAACGTAAAAATGGTGGTAGCCTAATGGTAAGGATACGCGCCTCTTAACCGAGTGGTGCGGGTTCAAACTTGGGCACGTACCTTGGGATTTTTCAAATTATGTACGTATTTATACCACTAGCTCGGCGGTGAAGGAAAACTTCGTGATGAAACCTGCACATTCTAACAGCTACGGATGTGTAACCATGATCCAAAATTTTCTGGTTCCCCTATATAAGTGTTACGAAGGTTAGATCGGCAGTCGCTTGAACGTGATTATCAGGCTCGCTAAATCCTGGATTATGGTCCAAGCGGACCCCGTCTAAGCACGGGACATAACGCTAGGATGATGATGAGTATCACACATAAAATCTTACCTTTGATCTTGTATTTATAGAAAAGGCAATGCCTATTCAATTGCAGCTCTTTTGTGATAACAATTTAATTTTCATTTTATTCGATTCAAACAAAAGAACATAGTTTGATTTAATTAACTAGGGTTGCCAACTCAGTGTTAGGTGGCTAAAAAACTAAAATGCCGTATAAACGTTTTGATAAATATTGCAATAAAATATATTCAATATCGTATAAATACAATTTAATATTTAATGCAATAATGTGGTTTAAAGCAGGGTAACTGTTTAATATAGGGCTGGCAATTTACTTAATGATGTCGAAAAGAACTTACCAAAATACTTTAAGGTACATACATACATAACATCACGCTCATAATCCCTAAAGGGGTAGGCAGAGTTAAAGAGGCAGCAGGCCCCTTCAACCATATTCAGCCAAAAATAAAACTGGGCTAGGTTAGATAGAAACTTCTGAAAAAGTAGTGACAAGTGGCTAACTTGTCGCCTACACAAAGCCTACTTTAAGGTTAGCTTCGTAAATATATTATATGAATACCTGATGGTAGTTAGTTATTTTATAAACCAGTCGTATTGTATAAAGTGTCCGGCCGCGTCGTTCCGCACCGTATCGATCTATCGCAGCGCTCCGCACATTCGGATAACAGCGGTTTTATCACTCGCTCTGTCGCTGGGCGGCCGGCGTCCTTGACTCGCGGGGTCGTTGACGCCGCCGCGGGGAGGCGAGGCCCTACATTATGCACACGCGACACTGCCCTCCCTACAAGACGAGCTCTGCGGACACCGGCGCCCTATCACTAGGGTTACGCTGTTTAATTGATATACAACACGGCGATGTTCGTTTGTGGGAGATCGTCGCGCGGGTACGTGGGTGGTGATAAAGATATGTAGCGGCTGATAATTAAGTTAGATACCCAGCAAGAAATCTGAGCCTAAGTGGTGTAAATAATAAATAAATAAAATATAATAATTTTAACAAAATATTCCGAATAGCAGGATCGCAATTAAATGTTCACTAGAAAACTCAATTCTTAAAATTTCATTTATTGTATCTGGAGTTACCCGTATTTTTTTTCTGAAACGCTTCGGAAACGCTTCAATTATTATATTGGCAAGGTAAGAAAACTAAGTTCTTCCGAATTTGGCTTTAGATAAGTAAGTATTCCGTGAAAAAACATAATAGGTACCTAGTTCAGTTTCATTTTATGTTGTTAACGAACATACTGTGAAGTAAACTTCAAATATATTGATTACTTTTATGGACATTATTTTACATCACGACCATTTCTTTCTGCCCCACGCTGCCGCACGTCCTGTAGTCGCCCAAAGGCATACGAATAGTTCGATAATAGTGGCCAATAGAATTGAATTACTATTGCCACTGGCCAATGTCGCTTGATATGGATAACCGTTTCAATAAACATTCAGGGAGACAACCCGATCAGATTAGTTACCGTAAATAGATTTAGTGCTGGCCTTTGCTAGCACTAAATCTATTTACGCTAACTAATCTAAAAGCTAGTTCCGTTCGTATATTAATGTACTGTAAGGAAAAATGTTATCTCAAGAAGTCCCAAAAAATATTATGGAAACTAACAAGTCCGAACGATGCAAAAATGTACTTGGTTTATGCTTTGCAAAATTCGTTCACAATACGGTATTTTACTCAAATATTTTTCATAGTCCCTTAATGAGATTACCAAAAAATATATTGCTTACGTATTTTTCTTTTGTTTAGCAAACTAAAAATAATGAAGATACAACGCGTAAAAGTACCGCGTGTCGCTAGGTGTGTAAAAGTTTACCATCGAAGTGACGCAAATAGCCCCATTTTAAATCTTTGAAGCGCTGTGTCTGTAATTTTTTGAGTATTAGATAAAACAAAAAATACGTATTCAATATTTTTTGATAATAACTTACGGACTATAAAAAAAAATTGTAAAATAGCCCATTACCCGGTTTATTTTCCGAAGTATATTATTCACGTTTCACTTTTCATAATCTTTAGATGTTAGCAGTTGTAGTGTTTTAGTAATATCGCTAGAACTGCAGAAAGAGTAATATAATTGTGTATTGATGATTATTACATGTCACAAATTGTGTAAATATAATATTGTTAGTAGCCCATATTCTTTGCGCGGCGCCACCGATAGGCTGTGTGTTGCGCTGGTAGCAGCCCTATTAACACGTGTGAGTTAGGTTCAGTAGAAACTGCATCGGTATATAATAAATGCAGTAAGCCAGCACGCGTCCCCGCCGTAAAGACGCGAAAATGTTGTAACCACGTCTGGGGCATTGTATTGTTGCAAAATATCAATATTGCAAAGTAGCGTGACTGAATCACGACTCCGCGCTCTCTGTATCGATGCAGACCAGATACGGGGGTTTATTTTTCAAATATTTGATATTACATCCATAGAGCGGGAATCTGGCGGTCTTGGGCAAAAGTTGTCGTTGTCATAGACGGTAAGCGTCGGGTCTTAGGCTGCCGTTCCACCGGAGCGAAGCGAGGTAGCGGAGCGGTGAGCGAGTTAAAAATCGACTATTAGAAAATGTCCACTAAAGAGGAGCAGAGATTTTGTGCAATCCTATTGGTTTATATTTCCCCATTTCTCCACTCCGCTGCCTCGCTCCGCTCCGGTGGACAGGCAGCCTTATGTTGGAATAACGTTAATACATAGATGCATGCATTCATAGAAAACAATATATGTAGTAAATGTGATATTGATAGAATTATATACTTTATACAAAGTATTTTACTCTCTCGTGTTGTAAAATTTATACATGGAACTGTATAAATCAGGAAATTTACGAAGGCAAAGCACAGATGCAATTATAAAACAATATAATGTGTAGAAGAACGCTTAATTTTACTTCATTAAAGATTATTTAACTCGTAATCGATGTTAATAGATTCACAGAAATGAATCGATCTTAGCTAATAGCACATTAGATGCATAATAGTCTAAAAATAAAAAGTTCTGAAAAGCAATCGCGGGTAATAACTCTCGGAATGTTAATGAAACATTCAAGGTGAATTGCGCGCTAGTAGTCCTTAAGTAATGAACTAACGACAGAGATGATTAACAGTGGACATTGGTACGAACAAAAACCGACCTGTGCACACTAACAATTACTTGGTGCGCTCCTTGAACTTTAAGTCAATGCAATAAGGTTCAAGGGTCTAATTATTTGCCGGACTGTACATAATGTGTGTGTGTACATTGACATCTGCGCAGGATAGACAAGGATTTCCCGCCATCAACTCCATCCCAGAGGAAATTAGCTTCTTATGTTTCACGCGTCTCCCGCCGGCCGTCGGCTGACAATTGAATCTTCTTCACGCACATTGGTATATTTTGCGACACACGGATTGCTCACTTCAATTTCCGAACGTCGCGTCGCACGGCGTCGCCTCTGATGGCGAATAAGTGCCCAAAAGTTGCTACGTCATCGTCTACTTTTTTCGCAAACTTCTAACCCACATTGGCGTAACGGTCCGACTTAGATAGCGATAGCGATTCTACATTGAATTTGAATCTTTGGCAATTGACCGAAGAGATCTTATCCAAGTTAAAGCCCGCAACACCGTTCTTTTCAATACTGTCGATGATCGATAGTGTGTACAAGGAAAACTTTGAAATAATATTGAACAGTCTCTGATGTCTGAGTCTAGCTGAAGCACGTGTTAGCGGTCATTGGGCTTAATCGGCCATATTACAAGAAACCAGACGAGGTTATACCCAGTCTATAACTCTTTTATTTTATTTGGATTCATTTGAAACATATCGAATTGTCTGGTATTTCTTTCGGCTAGATTTACACCAAGTAATAACTTTTCCCGCTTAGCCGCTAAATCGTTTGATCAATGTTTGCAACATAGCTCATTTAATGGTTAATAAATTATTTTTGTTCCGTGAACCGTCTCAAATATCGGAATAACCATACGATAATCGATTCAGTGCGCATGCTACGTGTTTCAGGGACCTCATAAAGCTGTGTTTCCGCACTGCGCCTATTATAACTGTTTTACGACTGTCGAGTAGGTATCCTCGGCCGCGGGTTATATTTTCCGAAGGTTTCGACTACGCCCGATGTATTGATGCTAAACATGTAGTGGTTTTAAAGTATAATCACTCATGTTTTATGACGGTTGTATTCGGGGTAATTGCACCGCGGGGAACTTAACCCGCCGAAGAAAATGCTTCCCCTTGATATTGCTGTATACAACATTATTTACAACCGAAACGAGATTCAGTTTGAGACCGTTGAAATACTTTTTTAAGTATTTAGCACTAACTTTCTTTAATCTAAAGTCAAGTAACGTTGTGATATGTTGTGGTGAATGTTGTAGAAAGTCCCTATACAATATTCACTCTAGTCAAAACTGAATCGTTCATGTCTCAGAAATTAAAGTGTATTTATGGTTACGACTATTTCTACATAATATATTCCGTTACAAATATTTAACCCTTTCTCAGCGCGGAGGGTGTGTTATGTACCTGATATTTATCGCTAAGATCGAGGTATAATGGTTCTTGCAGGGCCGCCGTACACGTTTGACCGCTCGGCCACTATATCAAAGTGATTGCTGAAACATTAGGTAGGGTTGCGGTCAAGTCGCCCCCGTCTAGACGCCTATCCACCGGATAACTGTTTAAAATGCCGATTCAGATTTTACGAGCCTTAGTAACGTTAAATCTTAATTATTCCCTTTGACATTGAATTCGGAATTGTTGTCGCGCTAATGTATTCGAGAGGTTAAAGAAAGTTTGGGCATCTATTTATGGAACGCCTATTGGGAAATCCTTTACAAGTCCGAAACAACGGTAGGGATTACGCACACACCATTAGCATATAATGGTGTTATTTGCATACGACCACAGCGGCTTATTTTACGGCCGTTTATTTTTCAGAAATCCAACCGGTTAGCTGCAGCCTAGTAATGTATGCAAAATACCGCACATGATTGGACGTCGGCCCCTTTTTTCATTTTCTTATTTCTTCTTTTCGGTTAAATGTAATATTTCTTATTGAGGAATTACCTATGTTGTTTCATGAAGAACTTTTTCATTTGATCTATTAATGTCTGGTGATTTACTTGCAATTGAAAAATTGTGGTCGGTATTTCTTTGTCCGTAATCGGCTCAAAACAGTTTTATAAAATGTGTGAGTTTGAGGAATTCTATTACTCATGCGTGTGTTTTTGCTTCTCTACTAAAAATCGTTCATAGAACTTAAAATTTTCAACCTATTGTACAATAAAGTCACAAATACCTCCTATTAATAGTACGTCGTAATTTCATAAAACGTTTCCTAATATTACAGTAACGCAATCATCCCAACTTCCTCCAATCGATTTAATAACTCGAAATTGGGAATTTCATTGTCAAACGAATACGATATCGAGTAACTCGGACTGCTCTAAGCGCGCTCGACGCGGCCCGGGAAAGAATTTCAATAAGTTGTTTTCATTCGCAAATTGCGCGCCTCGGCGACACCTAATGGAATAGGAATCTAGGGGGCGCATGCCGGCCGTCGGCGGAGTCCCGCTTATATTGGATTATAAAGAGCTCTTTCTATATGCTCAAGCTCATGCGTGCACTTATTATTGAGAGTCGAGACAGTTGATGCGTTTTTATGACGGGTGGAATTTTGGTTTTAAATCGACACGAAAAGGTTGCTTTAAAACTTCTTCTTGTAGGACTGTGTTGCCTTGGCCGGTACTAGCATTTGTCAAACTGACAATTACATGAAAGTAACACATTCTAATTGTGCAAAAGTGGTTCAAGCAGATCTTAGTACTTAGTTGTCACATTCACCTATACTGTCGGCTATTAATTTGCATAAATACAGAACTGTCCCTCAATACAAAGTTCGAAAGCGATAGATATCCTGAAACGTGAAACAAACCTTTTAGTTCTAGCGAGACTTTCATGATGGACGAAGTTTTATTTGGGTATCCGTGTGGTTTTATTACTGCGAATAAAAAAGATTGCTCAAGTGTCGAGAGCGATTTAAGAGACTTTAAGGATACGAACTTCTGAATCGGTCTGCGAATTTAAGGTAGAATCCGGTTCTATACACTTGACGTTTTGTGAGAAAGATATTTTTTACTTGTAAATTTCGTGTGGTAAAAATATACAACAATAATAGACTACTTGAAGTAAGTAGGAGTGTCGTTGATTTATTTAGTGTTTTCCAGTTGCGTTTCGTTTCTTGTTATTCCGACAAAGGCAGGCTCCCCTATTAATTCTCGGGGCACTGTCACCGCGGCGTCGATGAAGAAGGATCTCGAGGCGATGGTGAAAAATGCGGCGAGTCGCATTATTAGCATCTCGAGGACAAATTGGTATGCGGTGGAGTCGCTCCTCTCGGCGACCATTATTCATTTATTCATGGGGCCCATGTAGTGCGGGGGAAGGACGCGAATTTGCGCGTGATATATATAAAATTACACTGTCGCGTGGCTTGGGTAAACTGGAGGCTGGAGCTGGGGTCTGGGTGAGCTGCATCGATGCATTAACTCGTGTTTGTTATCTGTATCATCATAGTTGTCTGTGTTTAAGATAGCATATTATTATCCTATCTAAATAATTAACATGTAACAAGAAAGCATAAAGGGATTCGTTCTATGGTTTCTATTTTCTGATTAGTAGCATAGGAGACTAAGCACTTTTTACTAGATTACCCCATTTGTCAAAAGTTAGGCATAAATAATT
The DNA here is from genome assembly GCA_951394215.1 of Glyphodes perspectalis. NCBI lineage: Eukaryota > Metazoa > Arthropoda > Insecta > Lepidoptera > Crambidae > Glyphodes > Glyphodes perspectalis. Next base: position 12,522,857 of record OX596211.1, on the reverse strand, counting down.
TAATAAATAAAATAAATAATTCTTCAGACTGACATACCAATTCCCTAGTTCTAAACTAAGCTTTAAGCTTGTCCTATGACTACTGGGTGAACGGATAGACCTACTTAAACAGGTTTATAAACATCCATGACTCGAGTACAAAAGTCTATGTTCATCACACGAAATATTTGCCCCTAGCAAATTTTAACCCTCGACCTTCGGTTTGGTAGTCAGTCTTAGAACACTTGACCAACTGGCCTGTCAAATTAGTAGCACTCTGTATACGTGTGTTCACTAAGATCGGGTCACTCTATAAACTAAATCTAAATAATATCTTATAAAAAAAATCGGCCCATTTCCCATTATTTCAACCAAAGGCTTTCAAAATGTATACCAGTTAATGGCTTTTCTATTAGCGCCAAAGTACAGCAATGTTATTGAGTGCGGTCTGCGAACGATATGATGTAACATAGCAACAATAATGGCCAATTTTTGTTGTGAAGTGCGTGGACGAGTTGTTAATGACCTAAATTCCATTGCGGTGCGGTCATTAATTGACAGCTCAGCAATTGAGAATGCTAGGTAAGTACACAAAACACTTTTGTGGGTGGTTTTACAGATGTGTGTATTTATTTTAAAAATAACTGTCGTTATATGAGTTCCTTCCTATTATAAATTTTTCTTCAAACAAAATTACTACGCTACCATTGCATATATCAATGGTAATAATATGTCTTGAATGAAAAATAATAAATTGTCATTTTAGTTTTAAACATTATTTTCTTTGTTAGTATAAATAAAAATATCAATATAATTACAATCATCTTAAAACTGACTCGAATCAGCCTCAAATGTAAAGTGCAAAGCATAAGCAGAATTGATATTGTGCGCTGTGCTTCTCCTCAGACAAAGTATATTAATAATTACAATCCCGTTTATTGTTACAATCTTAAGAATCACCCAGTCTCGGGTAAAGATTAGTTCTTAGATATCCAACACCAGAATATTCCAAACCAAACGGATTGACCCAGATTTAACTCGATCGTAATTTTAAATAATCTATGATCAGACACTAGCCTATGGAAATAATCAAGGTCGGCCATACATTTGTCAAGTAGCATGCAAATGCTAACGGTATTCTCGGTGCACAGGAATGCGGAAGCGTGTTTTGCAATAAAGCGAGCAATAAACGCGTTCTTGCGACCGCAAACTATTCAATATTTGAAACATGTGGATAGTGGGCGAAATGAAAAAGGCACGTGTACACACTATCGCTTTGTCTGCCCGTGAAGCATATTCATTATTGTTACAAATTCGCGCCGAACTCTGCCGACTAGTGTTCCCGCTATGTTCGATGGTAGCCAATCGAATTCTGTTTTTACAAGGGGAAATATTCATGGGCACCTTATTCACACCGAGATTGGGAGACTTTACACTCGACTAAAACTCTTGTGTGACGTTTCTGGAATCACTTTGTGCTTACGCGCTTTTATAGAGCCTTACGTTGTTGTGAATTATGTTGTGACTGAAGATCTGAAGCATGGACTGAGTGTATTGGGTCTCTAGTCTTACCTAAGAAACACATCTCAGTCATACTAAAATTATTCATAGAATTTATAATTTTAGTAACATGAGAAACGGGTCACCTCATTAAAGTTCTTTCACAAATCCCAATACATTTACATACACGTTCAACGCCAAGTAGATCAGCCGCCGGACGACAATTAATTTTCTATTGTGTCTGGTTAATTTTAAAATCCAGAGGTACATGCCCGGGTTCAAACCCGGGCATGTACCTCTAGATTTTAAAAAAATCTATGTACATATTTATACCACTAGCTCGACGGTGAGGGAAAACATCGTGATGAAACCTGCAAATTCAAACAACTTTGAATTTGTAACCATGACCCAAAAATTGTCTGGTTCCCCTATCTTAGGGTTACGAAGGTCAGATCGGCAGTCGCTTCAATGTAACCAGACTCGCTAAATCCTGGATCATGGTCTAAGCGGACCCCGTCTAAGCACGGGACATAACGCTAGGAAGATGATGATGATGATGATGTGTCTGGTTAATTGAGAGTAAAAATTATTTCCTACGAACCTCTGTTCGGATAGTTCTATGTCGAAGTCTCGTGTCACTGAACTGACGCTTACGACCGTAAACTATAATGCCAATAAAGATTTTTACTGGACCTTTCCAATTTGAACGATCACTATGACACTATATAGATATTGTATCACCAATCCTCACCTCAAGATACATATTTATGTTTTTAGCCGGCATTATAACACCTACGGATCCCCATTTATGGTTTCTGAATCTCAATGACTGTCTTACGTTCCTTGGTTCACGTTCACCTCGAATGAAAATTTTAAATGAGCTCTTGCTGTTTAGCCTTAATGAACCTAGTTGGAAGGTTTACGCTAATTCATTCATACATTTTAGTAACTGTTATTCTGTCCACCCTACCGTGAAATTCAACGCCGAAAGTTGGAATCGTTTCTCATACATTAAAGCGTCCGCGTATAGACGAATAATTTGACTTAGTTTAAGTGTAAAACGGTACCATTACAATTTGCGTTTTCATGAAAACAGCTAGTTTAAAATGTTTGCATGTTGTTGTATTGAATTTACGGTATTAATAATAAAACGGGGTTATATAATATGTATATTTAATTTCATTTAAAAATAATTCGTTTAGGAACGTTTATAACTGGTGGTTGTATTTCAATATTTACATTCAGTTGTCTCGATATTGCGTTGATAAACCATAGAGCGGTGGTAGCTCAATCGTAAGGACACGTGCCTCTTAACTGAGGGGTGCGGGTTCAGACACGGGCACGTCCCTCTGGATTTTTCAAATCTATGTATATATTTATAGCCTAGCTCGGCGGTGAGGGAAAACATCGTAATGAAACCTGCACATTCCAACGAGTATGAATGTGTAACCATGATCCAAATTTGTCTGGTTCCCTTTTATATGGGTTACGAAGGTCAGATCGACAGTTGCTTCAATGTAATAAACTAGGCTCGCTAAATCCTGGATCATGGTCTAAGCGGACCACGTCTAAGCACGGGCCATAACGCTGGGAAGATGATGATGATGCATTGATTAACCAATAATGCACAAATGTTAACAGCCTTAACAGTACCCTATGAACACACAGCCTTTTAAAGTTAAATATTGACACACAATACACTCTTTTTATAGTAGCCATGTATTTTTCATAACATAATACGGCTATATCCGAGGACGGCCGTAAACATGTCTTCAATAAGGTCCCGGAATGACCCGCTCTCGCCCCGGGCACGACATTGTTCCCGGTTTATAAAATTACTCCGCAAAAGGAGTGAGCTCCTCAAAGACGATACGCCTTGTACTACAACAGGGTAATATGTAAAGACGCCAGGGCCCGTGTTTGTGAGCATGCTGTATAAAGCCGTCGTTGCTCTCGTCCCCTGCTCTGTTTAAATTCTTTAAATTGCGTTGATGAAGCGAACGTGCTTGTTCCGTGTTTAGATTATGCGTTGGGGATAGTTTAGATCGCCGGCTTACATATATTAAGTAATGTGTTTATATATGCCATCTTAAATTTGAAATCAAATAGCACGTAGGTTTTCGTAACGGGATGTGCAAATCTATGTCAATATATACTGGATAGTTTCTGGTGTGCCATCTACTGTCTTAAGTCTACAACTTTTTTATTAAAATGTAGAGCGCGATTTCTTTGATACTAACTCACAATATTTGGTAAATTTAGTAGGATAATTGAGATCAGCACAAACGTCAATCAATTCGTAACGATTCGTAATAAATGGCGTTTACACGCCTCTAAGTGTACACCATCGGGAATATTCCCGTGGTAATTTATAGCGTCAGTTTTTGCCGGGTGTACAACTGGTGAGTCGTGACTCGTAGGGGTATTTCAGACGGGCTTCATCCATTTTAGATCATTAAGTACCGTACACAGTATAAATAAACGCCGACGTTTGTAAATAGAGCCACTAAGGAACCGGTGGATGGAACCTGTCCGCGGTTTAGTACTGTCCCTTAACAGAAATGAGCCGATAAAAATTGAGTTTCGTAGAAATAAAATTGAAAGAACAAGGGTTGTTTGATACCGGACTGCGCGTAGGCGAATTAAGTGGACACGTATATAATACGAGTATAACTTGACTGGCCAGTCGATGAGATAGTCGTCGACGTGGTGTTATTGGCAGGTGAAACAAGACGATAACAGGAGCAGATCAAGAGCATTAAAAAAAGAAACTGTCGTAATCTTGGAAGTTGTTTAAAACATTATTTTTATGACTTAATCATTCATCGTATAAAGATTGAAGCTGTCCCGTCTTTTCTCTCCGAGTATGTAAACATTATGTATTGTATGTGATGCACACATGCGAATACAATTATTTATAGTGCAAACTGTGTAAGGTATTCTGATCATGTCGGCCGGTGCACGACCGGTTTTATTTATATCTGTCTCAGGGATCCGCACCTGTCTGCTAATTTATGAGCTTCGTATCGAAAACCACGGGCGAATCAAGTAAAACCTACACATAATTCGAGCTCGTTAGCTCCATAAAATGTATGTACGGGAGATGTTATTAAATTGTTATAGGGCGGAACCGGCAGATGACGTGATCTATTGTAGCATAACATACCGAGTAGTTGGAGGAAATCTTAAATTATTCTATTGAATAACGCAATGAATTACGTTTACAAGTTAATGCGCGATATTGAATCTTGCGCTGACCACATAAGGATGTATGATTTATTGTGACAGCCTAGAGAGGTCACTACGGAATGCATTCGCTCTTGGACATTTGAGAAATTGTTGACTCTTGATACCTTAGCAAAAAGAGCATTCTTATTTACAAAGGTTTATTTTAAGTAAGTTGGCCTTTTGTGTAGTCGGCAGACATTGTTAATTAATTTATAGAGCCGTGTTGCGAAGCAGGTGTGCATATGGTAACGGTATCGGACCAGGGTAGTCTTCCAATGCATGTTTTATGAGTTTTTGTAAAATGGTCGGAAAGCTTTTATGAGTAACATCGTAAATGTCCGCTACATGACACTATTTCTAAAGGGACATAAAAATTAGCATCCTGCGGTGTGTCAGCCCGTCCAAATCTAAATTGGCGTTATATTTATATGACTATAATTTCAGCTTAGTCCATATATTAAGGATCAATATGTCTTTAAGAGCTTTTCGTTACAGTGAAATTTCAGTATGGGATGTTACTTTACAAATGGGACATTATTAGGTATATTAAAATACAACAGCTGTCGTTAACAATAGTTAAATCTCAAAATTTCTTATTTTTAACTTATTTCCGAGTTGTGTAGTTTTAAACGTTTTACTAAATCGCTACCTGATCATTTCATAATTCAAAAACACCGATTCCCTTTTGTTACCCCTCTCCATTCAATGTTTTATTACTACCTAACTTATAACTTTTAATCCTCGCACTAGCTGTTCAAACTTGAGCCGAGCACCTATAATTTTATTGAAGTTTGATAGCGTTAAATCGGTTTTAAACTTTTTCCCAGTTAGTAGACAACAGACAACTAAAGCTATATTTTACTTGCTCGCCACATTACTTTTTCAGTTTTCTTTAACACTTCCACCTACATGATTTATTTGGTCATGTGAGTCACATATGTTTAGTTTGTTTTGAAACTTCCCTGTTTTGGCATTTGATGCTATATCGATAACGACTTTTGTAGCAATGTTCAGTTTTGATATTTGGCCACCTCTGAACGCTTCTCCTCTTAATATACGGATAATATATTATTTATAAATAAATAAATATCAGACTACATTATGAACATTGAGATGTACACTTATGAGTTCCTGTTATCCCGAGTTATAGCACAGAGTATACCGATTTTAATTTATTTTCTGGATGATATGTTCATTTCCTATATTAGGCTAAGACAAAAAATCTAAATTAGCTTAGCTTATAGCATGTCGTAAAAGGCGACATATGATGTATTGAGTATTGGGCTTGTGATTGTGTACGTGAGTTGGCACTTCTCACTACTTCGTCACTTCTTACATCTTGCCCAACTCAATTTCCCTAAAAGTGGTTATGGAGCTTATTATTATTGCTTGGATTCTGTCGACCCTTTCAGAGAATGCGTGCGTGGTAGTATGGATATGGTCGGGGCTCATGTCCGACATCCTTAACAACATCGAGGGCTACTGCCATCCTATGTCGGGCAGGCGCTTATTACGTGCGGGCCAGCCGTCGGTCAGATGCGCCAGGACAATGGGAAAGTTATTAGTGGAGCGGTCGCGTCTACGCGCTTTGTCGCGTTGGCGCTCGCCGGTTCATTATGCTAATGCGCGCGCTGCGCACATCGAGACGTTACCTGTCGATGCCCACGGGTTTTATAACAGCAATTGTAAACAAACGCTATACTAATGTATGTTGTTTAAAGTAGAAAACCAACCTCTTACATAAAATCGGCAAGGCAACGCAACAGCAATTTATCTAATATCCAGGCGATCCCCCTGCTTGCTGCTTCTCATATAAATAATACTAGGATAGTAGGTTTACAATTAAATTGTCGGCTCAATACCGATTATGTTCGATGGATGGAAAATTCAAACAAAAGCCCCCTATTTGTTAAAATAATTTGATTTATTAACTTTCGCTTTATTATTGTAACAAAAACCCAAATTAAAGGACGACAAAGCAAAGTGTCCAAAACAAGATAAAGTTGTAGCGCATCTATCAATTAAGCCTGACCGAAAACCGTGGGAGCTATGTCTAATTTGTTACGTGGATATTTATCAGGAGTTAGCATCTAAGGATTTTTTATTCTATCACTTTAAAGGAATTTACATTATTGAGGTATTGCTGTAATGTAATTATTGTTATAATTGAAATTTTAATTGCGATGAAATTAGAACTTATGTTGAACATTTCAATTACGACGATGTTATAAGTCATAAATACATAATTAGTTCATGATTCCTTGATATATTAAAGGAAGCTTTTAATCAAATCAAAATATCTCAGACACCGGTAAACATATTGTAAACAACACATTCAATATTGCTTAATAGATAAATAGGAAAGCATTTAATTTCATCGAACACTCGGAACAACGTTTAATTTATATGCTAAACAATAACGGGAATTATTAAAGTCAATTTATAGAAAGAGCAAGTAAAAGTTTATTCAGTTTCATTGAATAACTCCCGCGCCGAGGACGTTTATTTGAGGCAATAATAATAGCCTTTGCATTTAATTCCTAGAACACTTGCGACCGGCCCGCAGCGCGCCCATTCACTGTAATCGCGGTAATCTGGGGAAATACTGGAATAACACGGTTTTATCACTCGAAATGCACTTGATGATTCAAGGAATATTGACACTAATTGTACGAGTGCTATTGATTTTATTCTTCTATGAATTATGCTTTACAGGTGCTATGATTTTACTCTAGTGTAAACGCCGTGTTTTCCGGGTAAAACTGCCCGCTACCAGCAATGAGTTACTACTATTCACCATCATATTATATATTTTAGCGATGACATTAAATATCAAATATCCTCTTCCAATCTCCCGAGTATTTCTATTGAACTAATTAACAAGTTTTCAACACGCTTTTTTCATAAATCTATTTAAGTACTTATAATCTGTTTTGGTAATCATATCACGCAAGTGGAGATAGAATTCACAGTCACGTTATTTCTTATTTTATGCCCTTGTAGGCCTAATCACATTTATTTATATTGACTGTTCAAAGGAAGTCGTTATGAAACATTCCTCCGATAAACGAACCATCTGATGGGGCTCTTTGGAAATTAATATCATTAAAATTTATTCGCTAACATTAAAGAATCTCTCCCCTCGAGGACCTAAGGGCAGTTCTCTCGCTTCCGCTCTACGGCGCTACGATCGCTGTGTATACAAACACGTTTTAAATTATCGTCCCAGAAGATTGTGGGAAAGAAAAACATTATTGGCCCAGGGCGACCCGGCGAGTTCGCACGAGCACAATATGATCGCTAAGTGAGGAAACTTTGGCGGCGACTGCCTACTAAATATTCGTATTTTATGCGCGGCCCTCGGGCGGTGATACCGATTTGCGATATCACAACTAGAAACTTTCAATCACTTCCCTTAAGGAACAGGAACGTCATTTAAATATCGCCTGAAGAAATAATGTTTACAGACGTTGCTCCGACAGATGCTACGGTGCGGTGCGCGGTGAAATGGTTCACGCGTCGACTCGCAAACTGGAAAATGTTAACCGAATTGATTCAAACCATCCAGTTAGTGGATTGTGGATCCGATTATCAAATAGCAGATTCCTATAAAGTTAAATTTAAAACTTAACACCTAGTAATACAAAAGAAAATATCTTTCATTATTTTGCGATGTGTAAGTTATACTGTGCTCGTGATTAAAGATATTTATTCGCGTCTAAATCCCAAGATAACCCATATATTTATCATAAGTCGTAACTATGACAAGGAGGACATTTCATATAAAAAGTCTAGTCATTCTTACAATTCACTCCAAACATAACATTAATAACATCAAGGATGCCGACATAAAGATATAACACACACGAAACAATCTCTGATATTTATGTTGACAGCCGCTGGCAAATGAGGTTCTATACCGACATTTACAAGCACCGAATAGATTGCAGTTATGTACGACGGTAGGATATTGCAGACAGCCGAAGACAATAGGAATAACGGCGATGAGACAACACATTAGTTACGTGTGTTATTTAAGGACGAAATCTTCGCACGGGAGTAGATAGTACGGGAGGCGGTCACGCATTTAGCGTTGACACAAACGAAATAATGCCACAGTAGCGTTTTGTTAGTTTTTACATAATTAAAAAATGGGAATAACTATCTCATGCTAGGCAAGAAACAGTTGGCACATACTGTTTAAGTCCCAGACCAACATGGGACTAAAGACAGTTATTTTTATATGGTTAAATTTTTACTTTGTAATTAACGACAACGTGCCCAAATTAGCATAACGAAAATTTAATGTAGATAAGTAACTTATTAATAAGTCTTTGTTATCATTACAAAATTTCCGTCACTTCATACGCTACGCGTCTGGTGTAGCGATGTGCCGGTCTATTTATAAGTGGTGTCTATGTGTTATAATAGACGGTTGCTAGACGGCAAGTATAACCTGGCGTGGAGTATATGAGCCGTAACGCTGGCCTTTAGAAACAATATTGTAATTTACCGAACTCATTACCATACAGGAACTAATTACGGATAGCAAGGAATATTGCGGATCGGATTATGCCGTTTTTAACTAAGGTGGAACAAGTTGGAGATTATAAAGCAGCTATTATTTAATCAGGTGGATAATGAAATGCAACGGTGATGGTTTATTTTTTACCTACCCCGCCGAGTAAACAGGATGCATATGATAAAGATGGTTATTATTTACCCTTTCGGAATATATTGTGCATAATTGCAGCATTTTTCTAGAGGCTCCTCAACTTTAATAAGACACTGAAACAAGAAATATGAGAATCGAAAGGTTTTTATATGCAGTTTAAATAATATAATTAACATTATATGTAATGTGAACTGTCGACGTATTCCGAGTCCATAAACATTTCGTTAAGTTTCAATAACGGAAAATCATATGATAATAATAAAAAATATTACTATTATTTTCTTTTACAGTGCTTTTCATATAATGGTCATTGTAGCTAACTCAGAATCATAGTATTGCAAAAGCTACTTTTTCTTTAAAAAAGTGGTTTAGTGGTATGAATACGTACATAGATTTGAAAAATCCAGAGGTACGTGCTGGGTTTGAACCCGCACTCCTCGGTTAAGAGGCGCTTACCATTGAGCTACCACCGCTCCATCATATTTATTTCTTTGTATATGTCACTTATTAACGGTTAGGCGAATTGTGGGAGCATATCCAAATAGCTATTATATTGACGTGTTTAGACACGCGACCCAGTTAGCGGCGTATCAGAGGACAGTTGCATTCTGGGCCGATTGGGCAACGGCTGACGAAACTCTTGGACCGACCGCCAGACGCCATCGCGCCATCGCGCCAGCTCGGAGGCGGCTCATCTCGAGAATTAGTGGACACCTTTCAACTAACCTGTACAAGGACGTGAATTTGAATAGTGGTATAATTCTATTTGGTTAACGTTTGATGTATGATACATAACTCTATGAAAATTAGTTATGAAGACCAAATGACCGCTCTACTCCGTGACCTAGGGGCGCTTAACAATTGGTCTGGCGCCGCTACACGAGCATTCCTTTGTTTTCCTTGGCACGGACACTAATTAATAAAGACACGTGTCACTCGTTGCTGATGCTGCTGCTGTGCACTATATAACCCTTTCCCGAATCTAAATCAATATAATTGCAATGTGCTGTGTTCCTAGTTATTAAAACTATACTTGCAATACATAAACGATTTGCAAAGTTTGAGGTCGTCTTTCTGGTATAATTATTATTCAATCTATAAAAGAAATAAGTTGGTTTTATAACAAAACATTGACGTAATATAATTTCTTGTCATAATAAAAGAAAGAAGCTAAGACGGTTTGCTAGTAAATTTATTAGTGTGCAATGTATAGTGCATTTTTAACGTCTACACGAGCCGGCTACTCCAAACGTAAACAGCTTAGCGGTATTAGAAAAGTTAATACGCCGCTAAAAGCAAAACAATGCACCAGGAGATTAAAAAGAAATTGCGCTGCACTGCAACGTGGCGTTGTTAAACGAGGAACGAGATCGTGCCCGGAGCGAAAGTTGCATCGGCTCAAATCAGATGCAGACGGAGAAATCCGCGGCAAAGCATACTCGATACGAGCGGCTTTTGTGCCGACCGCACGGCGACAATTAGCGCTAGCCGGAGATGTCACGCACCCGACTGGTGAAATAGCGACTCGGCCGCGCCTCCGAAGGATTTACGGAGGCGCTCGCGAGACGACCATTAAAATACAGATCCTCGCCTCTCGAGTGAGTCACAGGGATCGCTCGAGGAATCTCTTCGGCTGTTAGTTGCGGCCATTTCTAAACACCCTGTCCTGAGACTAACTAAGTTGCAGACGGTTTCTGAATCGAGGAGCTTTCGACGAAAACGTCTCAGACTGAACTGAACATGTACTTGGAAAGATTTTGAAACATACCCACTCGAAAACGGTTGTTCGTTTTCTAACTATCGAGAAAATGAGCAAAGCTCTTCACGGCGACTTAACGTAGTGGAGGAGGAATGTATTGAGTTATATAAATGTAAAAAAATAAAATATAGATGCATAAATAAAATTCCTTTAAAAAAAAATGACGGGATGGTGGGAAACTCTGTATCTTATTCGTCTTTTATTTGTTGATGATTGCTTCTCAATTTTGTGTAGTCGAATAATTAAATCGTTGAAAAGTCATATGAAATCCGTGTATCAGTCTTGGAGACCCAAAATGACCAATAATGATAATGTGTATTGTATTATAAAGACATGTACACACAGTATGCGGGCGCGTCGGCGACTGTATAAATCTCCGGTGATAAATTAGGCAATTCATAAGATAGGGTGCACGCACGCCCCTCAGTCCGGCGGGATAATTCAACGGGAGTGCGGGACCGCGGTGGACGATTTATCGCGGAATAACGAAATTATGGAAAATGGTAGTTTGGCCAGTTTCAAAAATTGAATTTATTTGTAATGGAATTTAGTTAGGGTCCTGCTTTTATATAGTCAATCAACCGAACTTTATATAACTGCATATCCCCGACAAAAGTAGCATTAACATTATCGTATATTTTTAGAAAAATATATTTTTAACGTTTACATTTATATACGTATAGATCATTCGGCATCTACTAAACGGATAAAATTATCATGTCACTTCATCATCATCGATATGTTTTTTCTATAAGTATAGTGAGAGAGACAGAGAGAGAGAAATATCCGATGTAGTAATTAAAAAAAAACATTTCACACCTTGAAAGGTACTTGAAGATATTGGCTATAATTATAAGTACTTTCAAGTCGAGAGAAGTTAAGACATGCCGCTAATTTATTATGATTACGTTGATCAACAGTATGTAGGACATCAACAATAATTTTGTGAATTAAATAAAGATTAATTATAAATATACGTCAATCTGTCTCTCCGCTTAATAATTCTCATACTTTTCCCCAAATAAATTCACCATCAATCAGATAAATGATTTCTGTAGCCGGTTCTCATAATTTCTTTGCTCCCATTATTTTGTGCACCTTAATTGGTTTAGGTTACAATTGGTGTATTATAGTCTCATTTCACTAATTGCTCTCTAATGATGCTGATATTACTGGACTTTTATTAAGGTCCAGGTCATCATAATTAAACCACTAAGTAAAATGTTTTGCTTTGATTGGTTTCGATTTAATACTAACGATATATTGTATATATATTTATATATGAATATGTGAAGCATAATCTTTAAGTACCCCTTTTTACGAACGATGCCGCGGACGGAAGAATATGCCATTTGGCACAGTTGCGTTAGAAATTTATAAAAATAATTTCATTAAATGGCATTTGACCTTTACTTGTCAATTTCAGACAGACTGTTTAAGCTATCATTGTACCTCCTTTGGTCTGCGTCTCGGCCGTACTAGGTAGTATCAAATACAATTCTTAAATAATATTTGATACTGATTGCCCTCGGATAGAATGTAAAAATGTGAAAAATAGGCCTTTGACCGCAATGTTATAGCAAAAATAGGCTAACTAAGTAAGATAGTGTTTTTCATGAATAAAAAACAATTGATAAATAGCCTATTGATACAACAACATCCGACTCTCAAACGGACAACGTTCTTATTTAACTTTTATTGTATGCAGTTACGTGTTTGTGTAAACACAGTGGCCACTTTTGAACAGTTTCACGGCAATAATGGGCTGTAAATTTAACGCTTCTCGGTATTTCGTAAATGACCCGATTAATTTTTTTCACGTTTTATTTGTTTGCCCCGTAAATCTATCGGAAGCTTTACGATCAGGAGCCTCTCGAAATACATTATCTGATTAGAGAAATACGTTCCTTGACTAGTTATTAGTATTGAGCCGCTTCTCTTAAGGGCTGGTTCATCTCACTGTGTCATCTGTGTTGTGGATATTATGGATGCTACGCTGTTGTGGATCCAATAAGAGGGATGACATTAATACTTTTTTGAATATCCGACCAAAAGTACTAGAAATATACCAACTGAAATCTTTTCGTACGATTATGCTTAAGATTACATAAATATTCAGAGCAAATGCAAATGTAATGCGTGACGATAAAGGGCTAAAATATGCAATATTAAGATGACTAACCAGGTCTCTAATGGTCACTTCCTCGTATAAAATAGTTTACGATAAACATCCTGCAATTATTACGGAAAGGCAAGATATTTTTCTATTATTGCGGTCTTTATGTTACTCTTTATAACACCACCATCCACGTGTAAACATATGACGATTCCAAGTTATTTGTTGTCGTATGGCATATATCGTTTGAAAAAAAAGCTGTTTTGTTGAATTGTATGTGATTTTCGCAATCGTTTTCAAATTCCTGTTTACGACTGTTTCCACTAAGCATGCATGAATCCAACGCGTTTCTCAGAGCGATCCGCACTTTTATTGGTTCCGACAGTATATATGTACCAAAGTACAAATAGAAATAGTAGTCCTCTTTAATACCAGTCTTTGCTACCTAGATTTACTATCGGCGTCGATTCGCGTAAAGAAATATTTTTTGACGTAGATTAATTTGGAATGATAAATGCAATGGACGTTCGATATCAATTAATATTCAGATATGCTTTTTGTTATTTTGTACTAAAAAGCGCATTAAGAAAACCTGTAGACATCATATCGAGCAACCACCATTTAATTGTTTACTTTTGTTCCATAGAAGACAATACTGGGTCAAAATTCGATCATTCTATTCAGTCCGTCAGTTAGATTATACAAAAATACAAGACACATATTTTTTGCTTTATCAAGATAACAAAAAATTACAAAGATAAAGAGCATCAAAGTTTTGGAGTGGGGGCTTGCGACGTCACTTGTAAATAAAAAATTTACCTACGTGTGACGTCACGCGCAATTTGAATCTGCTGTATCTTCGCCAGTGTTTGTATGACAAATAAATAAAAAAATACGTGTTAAATATTTTTTATAATTCATCTAACTGACGGATTAAATAGAATTTTTTAGTCCGCTTCCCTATTACATTCATTGCGTTTAGTCAGATTTACATTACGTGCTTCCTTATTTTTAAACACACAAATTTATTTGGATATACGAACGTATTACGTAAGTGAACTACTGTCCCTGTATGTGCTATGGTAAAACGTTCCATCTCTAATGCTGTGTGCTACGTCACCAACAGCTGTGGCCGGCACAATTTATTGTAATGCGAACATATTAACACTAAATGATGTTTAATACGATCACAGGCAATACATTTCGCTGCCGCACAGAAAAGATTTTGCACAAACATAAATATTTTTCACTGTCTTTTCCTTTATTTAACAAGTGAGAATACACATCTTATTAGAATCAGCTATTTATATATTATTCTTAAGATGAAACTATATTATTTATTTTAAAATTTAGTTCAAAATATAATGAGCATTTTTATGTTAATTCTAATACATCATCATCATTTACCGAAATTCACATTCTAGTAATAATAATAGTTATCTAATATCACCAATATGCTATAAAATATAATAGTAGTAGCCAATAGGCTATTTAATGTTTATGTATCACATATTAGTCTGTGTTGAACCATAGGTATTCCTTATTTAATATGTATTTTTTGGACCGCCCAATTATTTTTATATTTCATGATATCTTGTAACTAGCGTTACGAGAAGTTGCCAGTAGTGTTGCAATGTCTGCAGTGTATTGACCTACCTCTTGTTACCTTCCCATCAATCAAATTGCCGCCTTCCGAAATTCAAAATCATTGATGAGTTTTCCCACATAAAAGCAGCTGTGAATTCCATAGACGTCATTACGCGGTGCGTCAAAATAGTTTGATGTTGTCGACCCCAATGACTTGCATATCACGCTTAGTGGTCTCCTATAGGGGCCGATAACCCATTCTTCATAGGTACCTTACGGACCAAAACACCACAATTCTGAACTTTACTAATGAAATTAATTCTATTTTGTTACAGGTAAATCCCAGTTACTGTACCACACGTACAAGGCAAATACGACACGTGTAAGAATATCCTTCATATGAAGTGTGCATGTAAAGTTATGTTTATTGTCAACTGCAGGAGTGTACATATAAGGCAGTTTATATAAGCGTAAGTTACGTCTCACATTGAGAGATATTGCGTTGTTGGCGATTTTTGTTGAAATACCTTCTGACAAATCTTTATGCTACAAAGTTTTAATCATTAAATCATGGCAAAATAGGTTAATTTATTATTAAAACATGGGCTATTTTGATTCATCATTAGGTAGGTAGATTAGATTTACAATTATATGTAAGCACTTTCCAAAATACTTTGCAAATACCTTAAAATAACTGCAAATTACTAGTCCGACTAAGAACCTATTTGTCCTGTTAATAATCGCACCGATTCGGATAGTCTAGTCCATTAATTTACCAAAAACGCTCTGCAAAGATCTCGGAATAGCTAATAGAGAACCTAATGGGCCCTTCGCCCTTTACAGTGTTGCACCGTTTCGGAGTAGTCCGCCGGGGGCTATTTTGGTCAAAGCTGTCACGGCGCGGACCTCCTCGGTGGATATTTCAATCAGCCGGCCAAGGAACGGTTACATCGGCACCATTATCTTGGCGCGGAGATTGATGGCCCAATATTGCGATGGACTCGCCGCTGGCCCCGCGTACACACGACGGCTAATGTGCACCAATAAAACGTAGCCTTGTTTTTGTCCTCCCGACGCTATGTGCATCGGCCCGATTGTTTATAGACGGTAATAAAGTGGGTGGGACCAAATCAATCTAATGGATTAGACGATTTATTGGCACCCCATTCCGAGCGATACCACGAAAATATTAGCTCTGTCTATGCAAATAAATCTCGCCATAATTGTCTCGTCATGTTTTACGACGACAAATAAATGCCTACGAAGACAATGTCGTCAACAATATGTGCACGTACTTGTCGTAGATTATCACAAATTGTCGCACGTGACACCATCACCGCGCGATATTGTGTAAGTTTGCTCTTTTTAAATTCTAAAGAATTGTTCAAAGTTTTGGACCGGTGCCATTAAATAATAACACGGCATCTAAAAGATATATGCTGTTGTGACGTCATCAATCAGAAAAGTGCACTGCGGGCGCGACACATTCTTTTCGCTATCCGAATAAAATTTATGGGGAGGCCAATACCGTAATGCGAAACACGGGGCGTACACCGACTGGACGTCTATTTCGAGACGGTATCGCCGGCCCGATCTATTTGATGGACTCGCTGGCGCTACGGAATAACCCTATGCATTGGCTAATCATGTAATGTGAAACTACTGAACGGGTAGTTCCTATTTTTTTAGTAATTTCGAAAATTGTATATTGTGGCACTGGCCACCATTAGTGGTTTAACCAATACTAGGAGTAATTACTGAATGAACTTATGGGTGGTTGCAAGTTATGCTAGTTAATTGCACCGTGAACGATTGTAAGTACACTTTATGATTTTAAATTAACCTAGAGCTTATCAAAACTATTTAAATAAATTATAGATCGTTAGAACAAAGGTATATTGGATTGTTCCCGCTTTATTAGTCTTTCTCACCCTAAAAACGTCTCATGATATCGTTATTTACCCCATTATTGATACTGATACTGATGTTTATAAATAATTTATAATGCAATCAATATTGTCTTGTGCGGCCAGTTCAGCCGTGCAACTGTACTTTATGAAATTGTGTTTACAGTTGGCGATTTAAATTTCAAAATAGACTTGTTATAATAAAGTTAGCGGTAGAGTGGAGCGGTAAACCACGCTGGAACAATAAAACGGCGCTCGCGCCTGGCGCCGAAACGCTCCAGTTGCTTCCGTCTGGGCGCGATGCGGAGTCCTAAGCTTGCGGATAAAGCGATCCGCGAGCCGACCCAAGTGTTGCCGCGCACGAAATTTTGTTTCGCGTGGCGCTTAGCTGATTCGGCCATCCTATTTGCGCGGGTACTTGGGCGTGTTAAGTATTAAAACCATTTTGAGTGGTCTTAAGTCCCGGCGAATAGAGTCCCTATGCTCTGGCGCGTCGTTCAATCACAAATGATTTAATAGGTAACATAGGACCATAGTCCGGCTGTCGGCACATCTTAACCACGAAATAGCTTCTTATGGGTAGGTCCATAGACATGAGACAAATTACAAATTTGTACTCCACCAGTTTTCTAATAGTAACATTTAGATGTTTTCGTTAGGAAAAATATCTAAAGGACTTTATTTTTACCAAACAGAAAAACAAAAAACACTTGTGACTTAAACATAAGATCTGAATTTATTTCCGACAATCGTATACCTACACATGATTCGCAAAAACAAAACAAAAATAAAGAGAGAAATTAAATTTAGTAATTCAAATAGGAGCGAGTTCACATTGAACAACATTGATAAATAGACGTAACCATAAAAGTGTCGTCCAAATTACGCGAGTGACCTTCTCATTGGACACATCGGAAGTTCAGTGAACTGTGCGCTAATTTTGTAACAGATCTCTTTTGGAATACCTATTTGCAGTTTCATTAATGAAAAATGCGCATAAAGGCGCATATTTAGGTCGAATAAACAAAGCGGCGAAGTGTAGCACAGAAATAGACACCGCACGTTGACACGTCTAATTTGAGAATTATCAGTTTAGCGCTCTTACTCATTAGGTGCTCGTCACACGTGCACGCCGCGCCCCACTTTGAGCCGATCTTCATCCTTACCAACACACACCAAGACAACAGCTGGAGATGTTGACATACCTAAAAAATGTAAGAACAAAATATTACCTACACCAATAATATCACCTCATGCATACCCATTTAGCTATAATTAAACATTCATTATGGCTTTACATTTATTAATTGCGTATGTATTTTTTTTTTTCAAATGACAAAATATGAGACAGCCGTCTTATACTTCAAAGACAAAACCATTTTAAATCATGTTAAACACTTGTCTTTGTCACTATGACCCATTGAGAAATTCTTTAAAAAGATTAAGGAGCTGCTGGAAATCATAATCTCAGATTTTCTATGTTATAAAAGCGTTTAAGATCACACTAAATATGAAACGGACACGGGTAGACATGGTTCATACAATAAGAATCTGGTGGAATTGCTGATCTATAAAAATAAAGTCGCCGCGTGTGTCATTTTTCGTAACAATATATTTTAGTTCGTTCTGACCGCGATACAATTTTAATGGACTAGACCGTGCTCTCGTTTTAGCATAACAAAACGAAAATATTAATAAGAATCTAACACGTAGCCAATATATTTGGAACGCGTCGCGTGCGACGCTAGTTTGATTTATCTGTTCCGGAATCGTTAAACGTGTACGGTACGGAGTGTGGGGGAAGACGTCGCTCAATTAAATGACCCTTGTGCGCAAAGTATTTAACAATCCACGGACTGTGCATCGTTATTCCACTTCGCGAACTATCGGTTGACACAATTTGCGACCAAGTTCCGGCCCCTCATGCACTTTTTTTGGAGTCGACATCAAAGGAAAGTTCGAGTCTTCCGCTCGCGAATCGCGCTGGCACAACATCGAATGCATTTTAAACCATTACGGTTTTAGTTGTTGCTTACTGAAATGTTCCAAATTGTTGCATTATGACGGC
The DNA here is from genome assembly GCA_951394215.1 of Glyphodes perspectalis. NCBI lineage: Eukaryota > Metazoa > Arthropoda > Insecta > Lepidoptera > Crambidae > Glyphodes > Glyphodes perspectalis. The sequence continues at coordinate 12,504,038 of OX596211.1, read as the reverse complement.
GGCTCGTGCATACTGCATCTGGTGTTGTAAAAAATTAACTAGGCAGACTTTATTGGCCTTAGACTTTTATGACACTTTATCATGATGCTTTATTTATATGATACTAAAACATGGCAAGGTTTAATAAAATACAGACAGTATGCAACTTTAATAGTAATTTAATCTTGATATGTCATTTAAATAGTTTTACAATTATTTAATAATAAAATATCTATACTTGCTATATCACTATCGTCGTGTCAGTCCACAGTACCGTTATTACAGGAATATGCTGTTAACGGTGTTATTGATTTTACTTCAAAATTCAAATTCCTGCCAGATATACACATTCTGTAAATGAAAGACACGCTGTTGTCATTATCTTCCTGTACCAAAGGAGTGTCTATCAATACCTAGTAGTTTCATATAATAGACAACTGCCATGGCAGTTATCTTATTTTAGACATAGTGGCTATCGAGTGTTTTGGTTCCGAGAATGTTCTTACTCAGCCGTGGCGTAAAGATTTCCGCCAGAAAAACAATAATTAGTTTTTGTATATATCTCTCATCGGGCGTCCGTTCGAAATGGGTGCGCGGTTCGACATAATAATAAAGAGGGCACAGGTCGGCTTGCGACCTTGCGGATGTATTCTGAGCGGGCGCGGGCTCGGGCTCTCTATTTCGGCACGTCGACAGCACATCGATCCGAGCGAATCTGGAGCAGCCACTTTGGCACCTACGATGCACCAAGCCAAGCCAGTGATTGCAAGATCGATCCCTACCGAATTTGTGATCCGAAGCTATTTATAATTGACCGGTACGTTTGAGACGCCGGTGAACCGTCCCAAGATCGGCGCAAACACTGCGGTGCTTCGAAGAAAGTCTTGATTCTTTTTTTTTACATAATATGCGTGATTGGATTCTACTCGTTCCATAATTGTATTAAATCAATTTTAACTTATAATAAAATGCCAAACACACTGTAATAATTAAAAGAAAAACAATATTTTGGTGGCACTGCTGAACGAAAGTAAAAAAATCAAAATAAATCTACCTTAATAAGATCCTGCAAATGCTTGCCAAGTGACAAAGTAGGTCGTAGTACAAACTTTTATAAACATCCTCAAGTGTCGCAAGACTGATTGTTTGGCAACACCTGTAGTTTTCAAGAGATTTCTTCTTAATTACACATTTCTTTTTGTTTCTAGTGTATTTAAGATAGTAAAAAGACAATTATTTTTAAATGTAGCTTTCCAAACGTATTTACTATAAAGAGTGACACATACTAACCCAATTGCTTATTCATACACACGGTGTTAATAAAAAAAGCCGAAAACGTCTGCTCTTAATCCACTTAGTTGTTTGCGAATCGATATCGTGACGTAGTTAGCTTAAAACTGTGTGCGCATGGTGACAATAGAGCACCCACAAGAGCCGTCTTGTCGACGCGACATGGTAACAGGCTGAAGGCGACGATTAATAATACAAATAAGCAGCGTCGACCGTCTGCGACTGAGGACGTAAACTGTGACGTAACCAAGCGACCTCTTGTGGGAACGACTTTATGATAAAGTCAAACACCATCGTGATTAGAGATTTGAATGGCTTTTTAGCACCATCGTCTTAACTAGTTCCGGCTGACCAAGCGAATGCCAATCTCTTCATTTATCACTTTTCTGCCACTACCAATTTCTTTCAGTTTCATTCAAACTTCTAGCTGCTAGCTGGTATTCTTTCTGAATATTATATTAGGGCCTTATATACTAAATAAAAATAAAACGATGCTCAAATGCAACAGCGAATTAAACACTACATCAAGTCTAACAGTGATATTCTAATCATTAATTATCGATTTAGAATCTGATTTAAGAAAGAGAACGCACAAAGGAATGCGTATAGAATTTGGCTTGGATACAATGTCGAGCCCTGAGGACGACGATCGAGGTACGGCGAAGCGCGTTATTCCCACGGTGGAGTCAGGTAACATTCAGAAGCGCGGCGCGACATAGCGACTGTTGGTGACAACTACTTTACCTAATCCGCGTATCTGTTTCACTTGAATCTGTTATATAGTAATCCGTATCAGTTAATTTGGTCGGCGAAGTCATAATCTCTGTAATAAGAGCCTCTTTGTAAAGTCATGATTTTTTTTTGGATTCTAAGAAAATAATTGTATCCCGTGGGAATAAATCACTATTGGTTTTCGTTGTCTTTGCAAATTCCTCGCTGACGATGTTACTGGCAAAGAATAATAAAAAGAAGTAATTTAAGAGAGAAGCTATTAATTCTGTCAAGAAAGCCGTTGTTTATGTTACTTTCCACATGATTATCACAATCTTCAGTATTGAGGAAAACAAGTTGAATGGTATTTTAGTACGTGCTAACAATTAACGTTGCGTGTGCCTTTAATTGTGAGCGATTGTGACTTCCACTTGCCATTCCAGATTATTTAATGTACCGTGAAAATTCGACACCGTTTAACATAGCACAATGTGGGACATATAAGACGTTGTTATCCTAATACACGCGTATTCCGGTCCCGCTCTCGCAAGAAAACGACAGGTTTATTTTTAACGCAACCAGAACGAATCTACATAAGCTTCAAAAGCGATAAGATAACACACGACATTGGTTATATTTCGACCTCTGGGATGCGTAGCAGCGGCGGCCCAAGGTCTCAAGGTGACCGGCGGGTGCGTTGACATTCAGACGCCTTTACGGGCGACGACGCCGAGCCCTGATACTGTTTCAGAGGGTGCATGGGCGGCGTGGTGGCTGGCTAATTCGAAGACGTGTTTTTGTTCATATTTAATCAAACATTTACCCGAAAACCTTTTCAATTCGCACGGTTTAGAACGGCCACCGTAATGGGGCGATGAAAAACGTATTCTCATTTCGAACATTGCATGTATACTGCTTTATAATACGAGTATATATTTATATGCTATTTAAATGTATGTCGAGTATTGTATTAAAAATTTGATGTGAGGGTGGATTACGGTGGAGCATGATGATAATTATGCCATTTAATTGCCATAATAATATTATGCCATTTTGTTATGATCTAGGTTTAAATTTTATGCTAAAATAAGAATGTATTTCACATAGGGCTATCCCATTGTTTTCTACAAATCACTCGTTATGATGCATCATATGTGCTGCAACATGAAGCATTCTTATGAAATGAGATCACATATCACGGCTTAAGAGTTGTCACAATTTCTTAATTGCTCTTAATTGCTTGCTACTGTCTCCAATGTCAACGTTCAGCGTGTCTATCTAGATACGTATTTTATAATTTGAACACGTACTGTTTATACTATCAAGAGTAAATAGTGTTCCCAGGGTTCACATTCGACGAGTGTCCTGACATTGAGACGCCTTTTCGGTCGACGACGCCTCCGTGGCTTGATTCTGTTTCAGCTGGAGGGTGAACCCTGTGAAATCTACCACGCGATCTAATTTACTTTTAAAATTAAATATGCTATTTGTGTTTAGACGTCTCCCTTATAACGAAGCTTGACACGGTTTCACCTTATGTTAAATAAAAATAACATCTAATAAAGGCGTTTATCTAAAAATATGCTTGCCTCTTTGATATTTCTTTGCATTTATGATGTTCTCATTTTGGTCTGCGTGCGTCATTCGTCTTTTAAAAACGGTTGTTAGTCATAAAATTCACAATAGGTTAAGTACTTTCGACGTCAAGACACACTTTCGAATATGTAACTTTGGGATCGTGAACTAAGTTTGCCTAATTTATGCGCATCAATGACACGATTCAGATTTATGTCAATCATTAACGTCAAACTTTGCTAATCACAAGTAACGCAACGTGTAGTCCAATGTTTTGTGTATGGAATGCGCGTGGAAGCTGATGGAATCCGCCGGTCCGGAATTCATAATCGTCTTGTCTGTCTGAAGTGAACGCAGCCAGCCGGTATTGCGGATCTATCGTCCGTACGCCGCCCGATTGGACGTCGAGCCTGCCGGAGCGCTCCGCATCCAAACGGAATAGGGTCATCCACCGTCAACGATATTTCACTAAAGATACTCGACACGTAACGGATGAAACCGGGAAACGAAGTGATCACCCGCGAGCGGTGAATTTGTCAAGTGACTTTTTGGGGTTTCCGGTTTGCGTTCACATCATAAGTATATGCGTAAAAAGAGTATTTTTATTTGTAATGAATGTTAAATTGTGAATCGAAATGAATGTAAAGTTGGCTAGTAATTTTTGGCACTTAAGTGGCCGTAACCACGGACTAGTAAAAAAAGAAGAACTCCACGCTATCATACTATAGCGTGACCCACGTTTATGCATGCGTGAGTGAGATACTTATGGATACCAGATATCGGATATCTGTCATGTTTCAAGTGGAGCACCTGAGGAGCTTCAATGTCTAGTTAGTCGACCTAGACTTCTCTCGACCGAGTCCTTCTTTTTTTACTAGTCCGCGGCCGTAACATTATTATTTAACGTTTTATAAAGAATATGATTGTCGGCAGCAGAAAATAAAATACACGTTTATTTTTATCCTTTCATAAAAGAGAGCAGTAGTAAAACATTTTTTCTTGATGAAACTAAAGTATATGTCCGACCGCGGGGATATTTCCTTACAATACGTAATAACATGTAGCCAAAATATATTTGGGTCCGCGACATAATGGCGGCAGGCAGCCCTAGATTTGAGAGGACCCGTGAATGTCCGAATATTGTGACGGCAAGACTTATTGAATTCTTGCCATAACCTCGCTACGATTTGTTTAGTTACAACATCAATCTTCATTTACTTCCTATGGAGTATTTTCTTGAACTTATTTTCCAGACTTGGCTTGTGCTCAGTACGTGGCCGGATAATGTCCGTCCTTATTTAGAAGAAATTAAGGATATACTCGCACCTCTACCACATATCTGCATTATATGATTAAATAACTTTGAAGTCACTCTTTATAAAGGTTTAGTATAAAAATAATACAATAAAATACGTCGTATCTTTTTATCGGTACAAGTTTGTAAAATTTTAATGTGGCTATTAACTTGTGAATTTCGTCGGACTCCAATCGAGGCCGACATACGAATTCGCGTCTCGATAAAATCTCACCTTAATTTAAAACACACTGAAATTTCAAATCGATAAGTTCATAAACAACGCGGTACGTACATGCCCCGGAGGATTGTCTCGGGGCGCGGTTCGATTTCGTGTCGAGAACCGTGATTATCGCTCGTCTCGGCGCGGTGGTCGGGTGCACCGAAGAACTCTATTAAAACCCAGATGGTATCTCGAGTTTGCTGTCGCGTGATCCGCGACAGCTATCCGATTCACATCGAGATTTGTTCGACATTGATGTCTATTGCTATCGGCAATTATCTCGAGAGCTCGTAGCTTGCATGCGCGTACTTATTTACATGTCCGTGATAAGTCTGCTCATAAACAAAGTATTGCGTAATTCGCGATTATTTGAATCAACAGTGAGATAAATAGGTTCTAGATTAAGGCCTAGATTCTCTTTGTATGACTAAAACAACTACAAACACGCATCAAAACATTAATGAGTGTTGTAAAAAACCACACTGTGGATCACGGAAAATGCAACAAATTGAGTCCAGCAATTATGTTTCTCAGATTTTGATAACAAATGTAGGCGAATGTGAACGTCGAATATGTCTTGCATTTGAGCTGCTACTAAAATCCCGAAAGGTTAACTACCAGTATTGCCGCTCAAAATAAATATGCTGCAAAAACCAAAAAGAGATAGCGTCTGGTCGCCATGAGCACACGCGATAGCAACCGTCGGTTGTCTTCGTCAACACAGCCGGGGGCGGCGGTCGCAAGTAAAGGGAATAATGGAAATTACCCGCCGCGTCGCGATCGCGGTTATCGACGGAGCCAATTTGCGGAATAAACGACCCGGTAATGATTGGCCCTCTTTGGCTCAGCCGTGTGGGCCAATGTTTGCGTACCGACGGAATTGGCCGTAATCATATAGTGGGCACAATGGCGATGTCAATCGAGCCGCTTGATTCATTCATATGGCCATATTTGAATTGTGAGTCAGTGAGGGTTTTTAGATTTTTTTACTGTCGGTATTGTTGTATTTGTGATTTTAGTTCGCACCCAAACCATATAGGCTTATGCACACACCACATTGCTTTTGGTAAATGGTTTGTCCATGTAACGTTAATTAATGAATACCCCCGACGTAAAGATCATTAGTGTTGAGAAAATTCCAACAATCAGGTATTTTCAAGTAAGTATTGCCTTTAAGAAAGTAATTATCTTTTTACATTTGTCCCAAAAAAAAATTATGATAATAATGTATGTGACACGGATTGGTCCATAAAATATGCACTTTATCCACATGTAAAAACTTGACAGTTGTGAACGCGTGTCTCCGTAGATACAGATCGACATGTCTTAAGAACAGCATTTGCCCATAAACAGCTCGATAGAACTGCAGATAGCGTATCATATGAGCGGCACACCCACGCGGCGGCGGCGGCAGCGACGCGCGACCCAACGAAATATTTTGACATTAATTACGAGTTATACCCGGTGCCGGCGGCGAAACGGACATCGTTAAGCTCACTTCCTTGTGTGGACACGCCAATTGTTCACGCGACGCCGTAACTTAACTAATCGTTTTATGACAATCGATAAATTGGCCGTGTTTTGTGGCCCCCGCCGGCCGGCCACTTTGAATGTTTTGACGGCGTTACCGTGTAACTGAGTAAGATTTTTCGTGTTGTACACTCTTTTTTTAATAAGATTTCTTAAGTTTTATACAAGAAAACATTTCTAAAACACTTACCTACTCTGTGTTTTCCTCTAAGTCCAGGATCAACTTGTAAATTGGATGTCTGTCTGACGTAGGTTGTTTCCTTACCTTGTATTTTATTTATTATATAAACTTACCAGCGCTTCATTCCGTGCATCGCAACAATTAAGAAAACTTAATCTAATTAATTTGTAAAATGTAAGCTGTAGTAACTTATTAATATGCTAATGTTAAGTAAATAGCAAAACAAGATTATCGTGAGCTGCATGTTGCGTAGCGTTTGATCGTGTGTCGGAGGCTCAAATATATTTTGTTTCCAAATAATCTTCGGGTAAAACAATTTTGGCAAGGCGGAACGCTTTGAAGGTTCCGAACTAACGCTACACCGTGAAGGGCTGAGCTCAACAAACACGGCAAAAATTCACAGAATTTGACAACATATTATTATTCTCTAGTCTCGCTATGAGCTCAAGAGCAGGGAGAAGAGCCTTTAGTGATAAAATATATATACGAGTATTATGTCATTAATTTGTTTGGAGTGTAGCCACTTTGTATGATACGTGAAACCAAAACCCTTATTAAGTGCAATTTTGTGTAATAAATAGATACTGACGCCTAGTTACTGTTTAATATGTGCCTATACGATTTTGTTCGTATAACGTTTGGATTTGGCGTTGTGAAACAGTTTTAATCCTGTAGTTGACCGTTATTTCATCCAAGCTCAAACGAGTTTACAACATATTAGAGATCCATTTGATTTAACTAACTTATGCATCGAAAAGCACCTATAGTTGGTAGTATACGTATATGCATAAATAGCTTTGAACTGCGTTACGTATGCATTTCATTCATGTCGTTCCTACCCCTTGTTGTAATACTCAGTGCGGTGTAACTGTAATTCATCATCAAAAGGCATAAATGGAAACGTATAAAAAGAACGTTGTAGTCGTCGCGTGAAGCGATCGCAAAAAAGTTCTAGAGTGTTGGCGTTATTGGCACTGCTGGGTGACAGCTTAATGACGCGGTTACTGAAAGCGCGGTTACCGGCTTGAACGCTGTTATCGGCGCAGTCCCCTTTAAAAACGTTACGTTAAACGTCGCTAGTGGGCGGAGGCTATTTTTAGTTTAATTGCAGCTTTAGACGCTGTCTCTGTGTCAATGTTGACTGTTGGACTTGTCGTTTATGGTTATTGGTAACATTAAATCAAGTATTCAACATGGGAATGCGTTGGTGAATAATAATTGTAAAATCGTACAATCGTATCGTTGGACAAGTTTAGTTACTTACATGTGACATAACATTAACTACCCAAACTATTTTAGAATTCTTTCTAGTAAAAATTTTGGTATTTAACGAATAGCTTCGAAACACTATCGAATTGTTACGTAATAAGATATTACGTTAAAACAAGCCTAATGCAGTAATATATCACCTGTCTATGTCAAAAACCGACACAAATGTACTCACTAAAAATACCGGAAAAATTGATTCCTTTCATTTTTCAAACGTCCCGTGTCGCGATGGAATGCGGATCGCTTGCAATTCCGGAAAAATGCTCCTGTCAACGACCGAACCCGATATAGTGCGGACCCGTTACCCGAGTGATCGACCTGGACTCCTGCCACGTCCCGGCGCCGGCCTGGCTAAATATAACAACTCCACCGCATAGGATAAACAATTCCATGCTAATTACTGCAAGGAGGAAAGTCGCGTACGCAACGCCGCTAGGATATGATAAATCAGACTGTAAGGAGCGAGTAATATATCAGGTGCTGGCGAGATAACAATCTGATCCAGAGAATTCTGCATGGTGTAATAGATCGTTAGCCAAACCGCAATGCATCACGTTATCTGATTAATATTGTTTATATCTAAAAAGAAAGTCTAAAAAGAAAATGCCGACCACATGACGTAAACATACAAAAAATATGACCCAGCAGCAACTGTCAGGGCCCTCGATAGTAATTTGTGTCTTCTGAGAGTGATATACGAACGAAAAATTAGTCAGCGATATTTTTAACAATTATCTTCTCTCCACAACATTCCTCCTATTTCTGGAACAGTAGTGGCGTCGATGTAAAAAATGTGCCTGGATTCTGGAGTAGGAGCATCTGGGACGTAGTCAACAGACCAACAACGAGGTCGGATTTATTCACGTAAGCGGAATAGTCTACTTCAGACCGAAGAATAGTTATCGTTGCGATAACAGGCCAGTCGTTTTCTCGCTGCCGATTATTGCGGTCCTATACAGTTTCTCCACACCGGTGAGAGAATTAATTTGCGCGTATTTTAATTTGTAAAGTGTGAACGCGTTGTCAGTTTTCCAAGCTTGCGTTTAAAACTGTCAAGGCGACCGTCGCTGTGGATCATGTGGCCTGCATGAAGCTCCCAGTGCACTGACCCACCAGCGGTGCGTGAAGTCGGGACGATGGTGCGCAAAGGGGAGAGGTCCACTCGCGCCCTCCTCAAGACTCTGGCCGATACGCTTCGATGGCAATCTGTTCGCGTCGCCGCAATGGTACGTTTGGCGAGCAACAAATGTTTTGCTTGGACGCTCCGAGCCGATGCGTCCTCCTACACGTGTAGTCCATTTATTATTGTTACGCTTTTGTATAAATTCTCATTTCCTCTTTATTAAATCTAGTTCCATTACTTCTGACGTTATGAGTCTCATCATAACAAAATGCATAATTAACATACGATACTCGAAACGTTGCACTGCCGCAACGTTATGTTGATAAATTTTATCTATATAATCGATATTTAATAGCTAGGATTGCGGCCATCCGTGGACGTGTGCCCGAGTTTGTTTTGACATGTGCCCGACTCACGATACGATCGTGTGACCGTCTCGGTTGGTACACGTGCCTTTATCGGAATCCATCGGAATCTGTGACCCTAAGGCTGGAGGTCACGTTGCTACACGAACGTTTGATACGGTGTTAACCGAGACGCCGTCCTCGCTCGCCTCCTTGGCTGTGTCGCTGATGTTTGTAAACGAACCGTTTGACGCAATTGATGTGATCAATCGATGTTTACGTCTGTCAACTCGAGACATTCGCCCGATTTGTGGGCTTTTACTCTTATTCGGGATTATGGTTGTTGCTTGACATTAAAAAACGAGTACAAAAGTTTATATTTTATTTTATCACGTTGTAAAAGGTTATCTAGTCGTTGTTAAAAGTGAACGGGTGGGCAAGTTATTTTATCTTTAGAGGAGGTATTCAATATTTTTGATATCACCAATTCCAATTTTCCAAGCCTCCACTACATATGTTCTACATATTTTATTTAATTAATTTGACATAAAGCAAACTTGATATCAAGAAGTGTCTCCGACAGATGATTTTAAGATTTTGCGGGAGGTATTTACATCGTCGTATTGCTATCATACGTTATGGAATATTACACTCATACTGAAGCCGATAATACTACTGACGAGATAAAATGTATGTACAGAATTATTAAGTTTATCGTCTAATATCGAAATAATGATAAGACAGCAACCACAATAAGCATAGACGTCATTATTTGTTTTCATGAAATAGCGAACGCTCCTTCGTGCACTATATTTATCAACGAGATGCCGTGCATTGCATTGGATATATCTGATCACGAATGTAACAAGCCAAAATCCAAGTTACGGCGACGCAATAAGTATCGCTTTTCCGAGTGAAAGTAATGAACCGACAAATTGGGTTAAATAAACATCAACGATGCCCTCGTAGGATAGAGACGTTAGTCAATTGTGACAATTCGCTTACGTGCATAAAGTGTGCAAATATACACACAGGTGTGTCCGCACGCTGTGTCGGCTATTCGGCGCGGGGTCTTTCGCTGACCCAGTTCAAGTCTGGCTTTTCTTATCTATCCGACTAGATGCACTCAACTATGTCCAGTCCCGTGGGAACTTGGCTTCTTTTCTTGTTCAGTTTGTGAGCTAATCACGGCAGAGTTATCTCCCACGTGTGAAGGTATTAGTTTGGTGTAAGCCGTCCTCATACTTGATGAGGTAACTTTGTTTTTCGTTGAAAGTGCTCAAATTAGCACTATTTACTTTTAGATTATATGAATGTATTTTAAGCATTCTGAGTCCAATAACCCTAACGGCGCAATTTAGTTATTTGGCCGATGGGTAAAAAGTTCCAGATAAGATTCTCGTTCGAGTCAATTTTCAATAATTATCTTTCCATCTAGCTAGAGTATAAAAATTAATTTACACTGTAATGGCTTTTAGATAAGACATATTTTTATTACTTTTTACTCAAATAAACATTGTTGGATACAAATAGAAATACCAAGTTACGTTTAGATAAATTAATCAGAATCGTCAGTTTAATAGCGCAACATTGATGGAAATACATTCGCTTTGTTTGCTATTATAGGATAGTTTATATTACGGCGTCTCCCAAGCATGATACGGGGAAGCTTATGCTACTCAAACTCAATCAAGTGGAAGGGAAGCTCACTAGAGCAAGAGTCCCACCAAGGTGATACAGTTATGTGTGAAACAGGCGATCGGTGGCCGTGCGTGTATATATATTTGTTACGAACGCTGTACAATGTGCTTATATACCGAACTGTGTTTTGTTGATGCCATCAATGTCAATGTCAGTCTAAGCTTTGCTTTTGGTGTTGAAACTGGCAATCATCGATGTAATCCGTATCGGTCAGTAGTTTTGTTTGACATTAATTGAATAGCTACTAAAAATTTTAATATATTGGCTACGTGGACGCATTGGATATGTTTATAGTTTGACTGGCTCGATGGCGCATTTGTTAGTGACCCTGCCCTATGCACCAAGAGTTGTGGGTTTGATCCCCACCCAGGAAAAACATTCGTGTGATGAACACTAGTGTTTGTTCTGTGTCTGTGTGTTAATATCTGATATTTATAATACCACTGTTGATTCTGATATCCGTAACACGAGTGCTTAAGCTACTTACCTCGGAGTCGGATCAATGTATGTGATGTAGTCGGACATTTATTTATTTCTAGTTTATAGGCCTTAGTGGATTTGTTGCATCATATTAATTTGCATAGTAGTGCGTCCACCCAATCTACACATGTATGAAAAGTAACTGACGTCGGCGCCGTATATTGCGTAAGCAACATTGATATTTACGGTGTAAATATCAATGTTTCAGGTAATACCATATTAAGTTAGTATGTTAATTACTTCTTTTTGTTCTCAAACTAGTTTCTTATGATCCGCCGTATTATAGAGTAGATGTAACACATGAATAGTTGATTGCTTCTGAAAATAAGCTATTTTCAAACAGCGGCGGCATTCGTAAGCAACGACGGGGCTCAGCTGTTGTGACGTCGACGTCGCGACGCTTTAATATAGCGCTTAGGCGCTGTGCACACCGGCGACTTGTTACGACACTTTTTGTGTGCCGAATGCATTTGGGCGGGTTGACGCATTAACGAATCGGCGGGAATGTTGAAAGCGGATAATGTAGTTATTAGTTGTCATCACGATGTTTTACCTAAGAATACTGACGATATTTCAAATTCTTTTTTACTATTTATATAAAGGGTTAAAAACCCTTTATATAAATAGTAATAGTTTTGACTATTTATAAGATTGAAGAGATACGTTGTGCATCTATTAAAATTATATTCGGAATCAATATGAAGAATATTGACGTCAAATCTATACTTATAATAAATCTGTAGAGAGGTCAATTCTGTACATGAAATATATTTTCAAAATAACTATCAGGGGGTGATTAGTGATCGATACTGATGCCAAAAATGCAATCAGTAAAATTTTTGTCTGTCTGTCTGTCTGTCTGTCTGCCTGTCTGTTCCTTATAGAAACAAAAACTACTCGACGGATTTTAACGAAACTTGGTACAATTATTCTTCATACTCCTAGGCAGGTTATAGTACACTTTTCATCACGCTACAATCAATAGGAGCAGAGTAGTGAAGGAAAATGTTGGGAAAACGGGAGAAGTTACTCCATTTTTTAAGCTTCCGTCGCGTGTGCAGCCTTAATGGTTAAAGTTACATAGAAATCATGTATGACGGAAATAGTCTTTATAATATTAACCATAAACGCGGGTGACACCGCTAGTCGTTTATAAAATTTAAACTTATAATTGTAGTATTAGTAGGTCGAGGCTTTATACACATATCAGAATTTGGGGAAAGAACCCAATAATTTAAATAATAAGACTAGACAAATAGGTATGGTTTAGCTTTGTTATAATATCATTGGTATTCAAGTGAAACAACAAGACGCAGATGTTATGACGAAGCCATAGCGCGCTATTAATAAAACGTAGGCCCACTACACACCCACGACAACGGGACTAAACAGACTTGTCCACGAACTTGGCGGAATTGAAAACGTATGTTATGGAACAGGTGTGATATAACAAACAATTTTCTACCTGCTTAAATTGTGAATGTATAGAACTATAATAAAAGAAGTATTTATTCGAAAAAAGTATAGGAGATGTCCGATGTTGGTCTGGGACTTAAATAAGAATGTGCCAACTGTGTTTCTTGCCTAGCGTGTCGTAAAATGCTACTAATGGTATATGGGGTTGTGGGTATGTGATTGTGTAGGCGACGAGCTAGCCACTTGTCACTACTTTTTCACAGTTTCCATCTAACCCAGATCATTGTCCTATGTTGGCCTGGGACTTAAAAATAATGTGGCATCTGTGTTTCTTGCCTAGCATGTCGTAAAGGGCGACTAATGGTAGGTATATGGGGTTTTGGGTACCTATGTGATTGTATAGGCGGCAAACTATTCACTTGTCACTACTTTTTCACAATTTTCCATCTAACCCAGCCCAGTTTTGTTTTTGGCTGAATGTGGTCAAAGAGGCCCGCTACCCCTTTGACTCTGCCTACCCCTTCGGGGATTATGGGCGTGATGTTATGTTTGTTTTAAGTATAGGAGATTGCTGGACAAAGTTTGCCGAAAACTTCCAGTTACAGAGCCTTAGACTTACATCATTTTAACTAACTAATTTTACATTAAATGATAATTTGTTAATACAATTGTTTTGAGTACGGCATACGTTGTAAATATTTTAAAATAAATTTGAATTAAGTACTGCGATACGACTACAAAACTCCTTTCTGCAAACACTGACACAACGAACCAAATTTCAATTTGTATTGTACTTATAGTTATCTAATGTGTAACCAGATGGAATCCATAATAGAATAAAGAATATTTATTTGTCTATAATACATAGCAACCGATCTGGCGTAATTGGTCTGTGTTGTACCGATATCGTTAGTCTTGACATACGGTCTCAAATCTGTGCAAGACATCCTACAACAGTTTGTAGTTTGATAAATATAGATTGTTACAACATGTCTGAGCACTACAGATAAAAAAGCGGATGACAATATGTTATGTTTCTTCTCGTTAATGCCCCTAAAATAAATCCAATTTAAATAATCTTTTGGAAGAGTATTGGATAGTGAACGGCCGTAGCTTATTTTATTTTTTATTGGCTAAATGTAGTTAAAGGGGCCTGCTGTCCCTTTGACTCTGGCTGCCCCTTCGCGGATTATGGGTGTGAGGTTATGTATGTATGCTGACGGTCTAGTTATTTCGAACACTATCATTAGATCGACGATTTTTTTTGTATAATTAGTCACGATGAAAGAGCTATATCTAATTCATAACCGTTTCGGTACTGATATTTAATTTTGTAAGTCTTAGTTTGAAGTAATTGTTGTAAATGATTACATGCTTCTCATTCGGTTAATTAATGAGCTTTCATTAATATTTATGTATCTAACTATTATCCCGCATGTAATCGTTGCCATAAACGGTGCGTAAAAAAGAAACGCTAACAAACTTGTTGATACAAGATGCTCTTTCTTTAACGAACTTTAATAGTTCCGCTTAAATAGTCTCCTTTAAATTAGTTCTGTAAGCTCTTTCCTCCCTAACTTTCCCTGTACATTTTCTACTCGCAATCGCAACTTTCCTTTTTATGTAAATTGTAAAATGTGAATCAAATCATGCCTTCACTTCGAAATAAAACAGCCGACGAATGTGTTACGGATCTCAATCGACGGTTGCCAACAACAGCACTAGCCTTTCATGTGCGAGTTGTGAAATCGACTTTACTCTCGCTATAAAAGTGTACAAACTGGGGACTAGTGCATCGGATAGTGTATTGGAATTGCATCGGCATCGTGAGGGTTGATCAGCGCTCGGTTCGTTATCGTGACACGAAATACATCGCGGCCGGCGAGTGCCGAGTCTAGCCGGGACGACGTCGACGGCCGTGTCGTATCGGAGCCGCCATCCGCAGAGATGACTATGCCCGCTCTCATTCATTAGAGGGGCGAAGGGGCCGGGGCGCAAGACGTCGCGCGCCGCCCGACTATCGATTTTGTACCACCATCCCTCCCCCCCGGCACCACACGCCCGCGCTCTCAGCATCCGACCTCGAGTGCTCTCCTCTCGCGCCTACCGGACACCTCCGACAGAAACTACGCCTTAATGACATGACGCCACAGCTCAAAATTCCGATTCCCGACCTACGCCTCGCGTCCTCCCGACGATCCCTAATGGACCCTCCGAGCGAAAGTCACTCGGTCGAGATTGCAACGACGCCGCCGCCGTCCACGCCGATGGAAAAAATAAGCTTTTTGTTACAATTAAAATGGTAAATCAAACCAATTTTAGTAATTGCGAGGTCAAACTTTGAAGTGGCGGAGCGCGCTCTACGAGGGTTTTTAAACGCGTATGATTTTTAATGGGACGCTCGCTGTGTCCTCGGAACACCTAGGAACATCGGTGTTAGGTACTTTGCAACTACATACACTTATAATGTTTCCAAACAACATCTAACTTCATCATAAAATTACTAAATTAAAAGACGCTGTTAAAAAATTAATCTCTTAATGTAAATTATGTTTAAGTATGTACATTATTTTTTTAAATAATGCTTAAATTTCATTTAACTTTTTATTATTATAAGAACTAGAACCATTTGATTTATTCTTTCATAACCGTAGTTAAGACTGTATATTCAAATAAAAAAAATATATATGTATCATTTTTTTCTTATGCCGAACTTGGCGATAAACACGGGAAATTGCTCCAATATTTCAATCTTGTAAATATATCCAGATTTATTTTGCGAGTTTATGATATTGATGATTAGGCTGTAAATATGATTCGGCTTTTCCAATATGATAATACCAATCACGTGGAAGCCGTGGATGGTAAGAGGATAGCATCTGATTGTTTGACTGATTACTCGCCGGGCCCCGATAATCCTGTCTGTCGGTCGTACCGCCCACTTCATATTGGCCGAAATAGATCATTGCGGGGCACAATATATATGTCTACAACCCTTGGGTACCTACATCTTAATGTTTACAGTTGACGTGGAGATTATTGTAGACTACTGTACAATAGTTAGCTAATTTTAATTCATTTATCCGGACAATTGGGACTATGGAATCTTATTAAATCTGAAACAAGGTTGTTAAAAGAACGCTAGGGGCTATTATGGTGGGTGAAAAATTGCATAGAATCTGACAATATTATGATCAATTGGGATCAGGACAACAAACATTTAATTGTTACCACAGTCAACTTGTCTTTTATGCTTATATATCATTGACAGTACTTTTGCCTATTGGCAGCCACTCTGTTGAAGTTCTACTTGCCCTACCCCTCTTTAAGCCACGTGTCCCACCCACTTCCGTTTACCATGAATTACTTCATGGAAATTAAGATGTTTGCTACACGCACAGTACAGCAATCAGATATAAAGTTATGTTGTAATTAGAAAATCATGCCCACATTAGATCTTCGCAATATTCGTCAGTTAATTAGACATTGATTCTTTATACGACTTGGTAACTTGTAATCCTGCATAAATTGTAATATCTTGAAATAGAGTCGCTAAGCAATAACGAAACTTATTTATATTCTCTTTTATATCGCAACAGTAACTCCTTTCGCAATGAACCGCCCACGATTACTGGCCTTTTTATTTATAAATATAGTCGCGATGAGATAAACAAATACTCGGAACAGTAGTGCAACTGTAAGTTTGGTTTCTGGCCGGGAGATAAGGTGGGTCGCGTTGCGGTAGGTCCTGTGTTGCATGTTTTTTTACTGATCGGCCGGCACGCAGCCACAGAATAAATAGCGCGGGATGCGTTTTGCATGTAAGCGATGCATGCGTCTGTGTGTGTCTTCTGCATTCAGTGTGGGGTAGCCAACAGTGAGAGTCGGGGTCAGCGCCTGACTTCCCCGTGTGAGAATGTTTCCCTTGATATGCAATAACCGTTTAGCTTGATATCACACTTAAATCTATATTTAGTCATACTATAGTTAAGAGTTAGTTAAGAGATGACAGAATAATGTTAATATGCAAAGTGTACGTTTTTTACATCTCATATTATTAAGAGCTGCTATGGCTTAAGTTATGGAGACGGGAGCCTCCCGAAGTCTTGGTCATAAGTTGGACTTGCATCACATATAAGTATGAGAATATCTTAAAAAGGTCGTTCTACATTCTAGCCCTAGTAAATACGAAACAGTGGACTGCAGCGTATACAGGAGGTATGTAGAACACCACAGTGTGATTTCCAAAGTAGCCAGGATCTCGGATAGAGACCCGCTACGTACGTACGTCCAACGTGAAACCTTTGTATGTACGCGTGCTACTGTCATCGTTTGTTCACTGTGCGTGTGTGCAGCGTTGCACCCGCCACGCCGGACTCCACGTGTTGTGATCGACGCAATAAATGTAAGCCTGTTACTTGCGCGGCAGAGTTAAACACCTATCGGTATCGTCACCAACCACTGGCTTACGTAAAATAAATAGGACATCCCTTACGTAACATTCTATTTGTTTCATGTTTACGTTCAGTCAACTCTTTAACGACATTTGTCGTGTTCTCAGATACAATAAATCCATAAACGTCGGGCAATAAAAGAGTTGAACGTAATTAAGCTGTCTTTAAATACTTGGTTCACAGTAAACACTTAATATTTTTAATGACGTTGTTACCCCATTTCGAAAGTACCACGTAAGCCCCAATGACAGATACTTTAAACGCACTACGAAGTGTTTATAATTAGCCAGAGACTAAATATTTTGATTCCGCCCGAACACTGTATTTATTTAATGCCGATAACTAGCTAGCGTTTGGTATAACCCCTCATTAAATAATTTTCCTGGCGTTAGGAAAGTTTTTATACTCGAGTTTGAACACGAAGTACCAAAGTATGTAGATAACTAAGTAATATTTAAACTTACTTTGTGATTTATGATGCCAGTTTCCAATCTTTAATATTTTAGACGTAAGAGCTTTTAATGTAGTTCCCCAGACCGTATTTACATACAGTCGGTCATAATTTACATCAGACAATCTGAATAACATGTTATTGGACGAGCATAATTGAATAGCGAATCAATTGCACATTATGATCGTAAATGTTGTTATTAATAATTTCCTTCGCCGATCTGTTTACAAATGTAGTATAAACAAACTGCTCTCTTCAGCATGTTTTATTTATTAATGAGTGATAACTGTTCGCTTAGTTATTATGGAAATGGGCGATCAAAGGCGTCTGGTCGGTTTGGCCTCAACGAGGGGAAAGCTTGGGGTAGGTTATGGTGTTGCATCCGACGATTTGCCGACTGCAAGGGTGGTTTAGCATAAGTATAGCTCGGGCTATAGCACGCAGCCCTCGATGTGTCTGTCTAGCCGCTGGATTTATGAATGCCGTGCAGTAATTATGACGTTATGTGCGTTTGTTTGTTTATGTTGCTACGCTCGCTGGGATTTAAGTACCACACATCGTGTACCCGCCTTCGTAGTTATGCCTCGACATTTTATTACAATGACATATCCAACTTTGTTGTTGTTCACTGTTTTGTTGTATATAGATTAATTTTACTAATCACTCGTAATATTAAAGTTTAGCGATGAAAGTGTATTTCCAAAAGTTACATTATGTATAGGTAATATATTCCAAATTAGTAGCTCAACACGTGATTCGAGTTAATTAAGCCATATTTTCTAAGTCATCAACAGATAGTTTTCAAATATCACGACAGCTCACTTCAGTTGTCAAATATCGATCACAGAGCCGTTTTAGTTTGTTATACATTTTTAATCGGTTATCTCGACCGGTGCATAGTCCAAAATAAACGCGAGATCGATATAGTCCCGTCCGGTCCAAACTCGAGCCACCGGCGATGTTTCTGTTCTATCGCATCCGGACACCCGGCGGAAGTCGCGGCCGTCTCCTTCTTAATCGGTGACGTCGAAAATTGTTTCATCTCCCCGCGGCCGCTGTATGTACACGCGGGCGAATGTGATGATTAAAAAAGCGTGCGTGCCCACTTGACGCAGTGTGTTAGCTTTTTGCATCGGTGTGCGGTAATGAGACGGGCCCCGGCGTGTGCGTCGCCGGCCTACGTACGCGGGCCTTGCATTGGGTCGGGTCAGTGAACCCGCCCGCCCACTATCGGGGTAAATATGCCGAATGCACACAGATGCGCGCGCCGGCCCCGCACAACCCCGCCGCCGTCGCCGCTGCACTCTGCACGCATCCACCCCCGACCCCTCTTAAAACTCCTAATTGATTGCACAAATTTTCTCGCAATAACTGTCTTTTTATAGTGTTAATGATGTAAACTTGCGCTGTTCCGACGCTTTAATTGATACTACATTGCGGAGACTGCTGTAAACCTACTGCTAATGCATAACGATGCTCGTTTGCCTATCGCTGCGGTGACGCCGGCTAGACTGCGAAAAATTAATTAACTTGTAAACTCGCTTCAGGGGATTCCCCTTCTGGAGAGCGACTTCGATTGGGCGACTGCAATCGCTTCAACAGTTTCAGCCTCTTATTTAGTGGCTCAGACAAGAAGCATAAAAAAAAGCCGTAGTTTGTGTAACTATTGAAGTTTAATTAAAGCAAAAATTGCATAATTGTATATGCATTACTACATCCTATAAATAATAAACACATATTTTTAAAAAGGAACCTTTGCTAGCTTCATACATAATATTTAAATGTTTATCATCACAACATTTCATGTCCATAGCTTATAGATGCATGATTACCATATGCAACTAACATTTGAGGCATCTATCGGTGCAACGATGATCGAAGCGTTGCCTCATCGAATGCGCCGCATGATGTCACGGTGACGTCACCGTGCGGGCTATAAGCGTGCACGCGCGAAAAGTGCAACCGCACCGGGACGCCATGCTAACAGCATCCGTACATAACGATAATAATTCACCATAAAACTAGTTTGCGATTGTCGCGCGCATAACCGTTCGCACTTCGGCATCATCGTTTTAGAATGCAGTCTTTTTTATTTATTCCTTGTATTATTTATACATTCATAACATGATGTGTGTATAAATATCAGTTAAGATATCCGCAATCCCCTAACTAAGGGGTAGGCAGAGTCTAAGGAGCACTAAGATCGTATAAACACTTTTGATCAATGGTATCTATAACTTATTTACTAACTTTACTAATATTATAAAGCGGAAGAGTTTGTTTATACATATACATTAGTATTTAAATTACGCTATAGGTAAAACGTCTTGTTAACATTAAAAATACCTTCAAGAATTCGCAATTACATGTATGTACTTACATTTTTAACAAGCACCTCGTTAGGTGGTACATAAAAATACCTTTGTCGAAAAATGTAGTCAAAATTAGGCTAAAGGTCGTTGAACCCACTTAGGTACGTCTCCGGCTAATATTAAATCTTAGACAAACTAATATGAGGAATGTACAAGACGAAACTTAGGCGCCCTACAGTACAGGTTTAGGTTGTAGGTAGGTAGGTACTCTGGCTCGAACAAAATAACACAAGTTTATATTGCTTTTGAACGCTTCGCTTGGGCATTGTTGCGCTTATTTACTTTTAATATAATATCATGCTATTTATACTATATGATATATAAACTACCTCCAGAGTTGCTATGCAAAATATTAAAGCAAAATAAAACATAAAATTTACATTACATTTGTATTTTTGTAATTATTTATTAAAGATCAAATTTGAAATAAGCCCGCAAATGTTTTAGAATAAAGTTGGAATTATATATTTATAAAGTACTTATTTATAAAGCGATTTTTTACTTTTTTTCGAAGCATAGAAACCAAAAGGTTTAGCTGTAACTGCGAAAAAAAGTAATCAGAAAAAAAAAACATAAATTTCGAGATGCACACATTATGTAAAAGCACAACATTATTAAAACGGGATCAGATAAAAGCGAAATAGAGCATTGTCCAAAATTACCGAAGCATCCCGGGAAGTGAAGGTGGAAGGAGAATAATTAGGATACGCAACAGCATGACGCGGCCATGTCTCATTGGTGGGCCCCCATAATTGAATAACCGACGACAGAGGAAATCGCGGAATAAGCGTTTAGCTGGAAGCGGCACTGGCCGCGTCGAGGACTCTTCGCCGCTTCTAAACAGGTCGCTTACCTTCGCTGCACAATGTATTGAGGACATCAGTGAGCCATCCTATAAACTCAAACTTAAATATTTTATTGCCTTACATGAATGTGATACAAGGTGTGAAGAGAACCTTTCTCTACTCACGTTTTAAGACCAACAAAATTTTATTAGTGTATTTTAAACTTGAATAGGATAACTTCAGTTAAATAGTTTAGTCGCTTTTAAAAGTTGATATTTCAATAGATTTAAGAGTTTGTAATTATGGAAAATCCAGTGACTATGTGGTAATTCATCTCGGTCACTAGAATAGATAAAGCCGCTATGAATACTCGAGTGTTTTGCTTTTATCAGATGATAATTTGATGTTACATATTAGTTGCTTTTTATTACATATTAACATTCCATTTGTGCAAGTAGGTAGTCTTATCAAACGAATGTGATGTTTTTATAGCTATATTTAAGTTTTTTCAAACTAATTCGACACATTTAATAAACTAGATCAAACAAGCAACACTCGTGTTTACTTCATTGTGTCTTCACGCTTCCGCACTGTAGTGGTTCACGTGTGGGGTAGGTGCTACTTAAGTGTACGGTACGAAAGAAAGCTTTGTATCTGCACTTATAATGCTCACATCGACCAGCTTGCAGCTAACATCTACGCACGCGAGTATTGAGGCGATGGTTGAGCTTTTTATTCTATTCAAGAAACCATCGCCGTCGGTTTAGGTGAAATCTCCATTAACGGAGATTAAACGGGCTTTTTTACAGAATATATCAAATTTAACTTGTTCTGATATTCACACGTTTGTTTAGACGAACTTCTCCGCTTTACCTTAGTTAGTGTATAATAGGTAGGTACAATAAATGTTACAAATATAAAACAAATAAGTAGTTAAAAAATCTACGAAGAATGAAACTTCATGCTATGAATGCGTTTACTGAACGTGAAAAGAACGTTTCAAAAAGACAAGACAAGTAAACTTATAAGAACGATTAAAAAAAAGTTCCCAATTGTAAATAGTCCCAAAAATCTATCGCATCCAGTACAACGTACATCGGTTCGGGAAACTGTTTCGCCCACATGAGGACGCGATCTCCTCCGCTGATGATGCAATGTCGGAACACTTTAGTTGGCGTGCGTGCTCCACCGTGTTACTCATTTGGGCCCTGTCCATTTACGATAGGGGGGAGGGCGGGCAGTAATTTTTATAAAATATATATATATTAACCCCTCACTTGAACAGTATATAATATACTGTTCAAGTGGGGTGACGGACCAATTTTCTTAACTTCTTCGGAGTCCCATTGGCGTCGTCAGTAGTTAAAAAATCTATATTGTATCACCTAAGGAAGTGCTATTTATTATTGTCGCTCTTAGATCTTAGATCTGATTTGAAATCAAAGCAACTTACTGTGGGGATGCAAGCGAAACCGTCAACTATTGAACTTAGATCCAATATCGAAACGCAGAATAAGCACTGGAATGTAATTTTTCCATCATATTGCTAAAAAATATAAAAATTTAAATTCTCAGTGACTATCATATTAGTTTTCCTAATAAGCGTTAGTCCGATTAAATCTGACACCACACAGCCAATTATTTATTATTTTAAAGTCCCGTTTAATAGCCAGCTCACACCTAAAGGTGGAGAGAACTAGAGATTAGAAGAACAAACTATGTTTCATTAATACTAGTTTACACATGTCTGGCGCTTAACATGACATGGCATCAAGATAATAAGCTTTATCAGGGTTCCACAATAATAAAGAATAACTTATAATTGTTGTTCTCTTGAATGCAGATTTACAATAGGAGTATAAATAATGCAAAGTAACTAACGCATTAAATCAAAGCAATACTGGAAAATACCCCCAAGAGCGCTCTTGAAACGATCTCGTAAAAATATTTAGTTTTTTTCGAAATCAGCTAGTTACAAATTTAACGGAACCAATTCGCATTGCAGCCCCAACCCGCTGTTGGCCGATTCTAATCAGCAATTTTCCTTAATAAGCATTTATCAAGATAATCTCATAAAACATTGCACACATAATTGTGGGACGGCTCTTCACAACAGCCACTTCTTGCACCTGTAATGACTGGAGTTCATTATGATAATTATGCACAAATAGAAAATACGTACCGCTCACAAGTTCACTACACCCGCAGTGTCTATACAAATAGACGAGTAGATAGATATTTTTATGCGACAATCTAAATTGCATGTGTTGGTACAACATGGAGGTAATAAATCACATCGCACAGTGGGACGGCAATAAAAGTACATTTTATGAACAGACTTTATATCAGTGCTTCACATTAGTATTGTAGTTGGTTTAAGTTGTTTGTCGAAGATTTTTTTCTTGGGAAAAATAAGTTTTTCCGATACAATCACCGGTTTTATTCTGATAAATTTTTCACCATCGTAACGGACGTTTGTCATAACTATTGTTAATGTCTGGTTGTGTTATATGTTGTAAACATGTCAATCACAATCAAAATTCATTTTAATGGATGATAATATTACAACGTTTGTTGTTGAAACCTCATTTAAACTCTTTCCAGAGACCAGAGAGTAAACTCTACATTTTAATTTAGAGCAATTATAGTTTATAAACGTATGTAGATGAAGCACAATCCATAATCCAAACCTAGTTGAATTAAATCTAATCACACAATGTTAAAAGTAAAATACATCACATACAAATTTACAAAGTCATTTATGAACCGAAACTTTAGTGTATTGTGTGCGGCAGCTAGTTTATGAGTAGAGTGGAGTAATAGTTAGCTGATTCGAATCGAGCGCGGCGCGGCGGCGACAAGTCAGCCGGCTGTGTAGGCGTACTCTTGTTTCCATCTCCGAGTTCGTTCATTAGATAGTTAACCGGCGACCGAATAGTGGATCACGTCCCGCTATCAGGTGCGCTGCAAACAAAACGTTGAATAGAGGCCGGGTTAAACATGCACGACGGGTGTACGGGTATAATTAAAGTTTAGGAGACGCTCACGTCGCCCGTTAACCTCGTTATCGGGCGCTGGAAGTGGGTGAGACGCGGTGGGGCGGGAGCCAAGCTAGGGGTAGGGGCGAAACGGGGAAAATCAATGACAGCCGCCGCGCGCCGTCTCTCCCCAGCCCGACGCGCTCATCTCGCGGCCACGTGCCGCGGTCACTGGCCTGCACCACTACCACCACCGCTGGCATTCCACGCGCCCGCCGCGGCGGCCTCACCGCTGATTGATGATCTTAAATCAACCCCCCGACACCCCTCCCACCCTCACCCCACGCCGCAACCCTACACAAGATAAAAATATTACCCACTAACAACATACGCAAAATCAAACATTATTCTGTCAAACTAGGTAAAAACCATGCGTGTAAAAACTGTTCCGTTATTCTCGTATGGCTGATTTTGTTGGGCATCAAAGCACCGGTCAACAATATATTGGCGCGTACGTAAAATATAGGTGTGTAGCACGCCGAAGCCTCGCCGATTGTCGGGACGCGCTCGGTCGCCTGTAAAATACACTCTCTAATATGTAGGTCGCTGTCAGAAATTTGGGTTATCGTTTGGCCGCGTCGATATGCGACGCTTCCGCACCGCCACGCTACGAATGCTATGCAGTCGCCAATATTATTGCTGTTACACATCCCGAGTTACGTAAAGGCCGAATCTGAATGCCAGATATTGGGTCATGTGCTGACTGTCTGACGCGGCGCCTCCGTGACGCACTTCAGGAATTTCATAAATCAACTCGTTCGTTACATTCAAATTAATTTATTTGATCGATGTCCAACGCGGGGACGTTTACACGGCACACTCGCGTTACCTGTGACAGCAGTGAGTCATAATATCAAAACGAGTCTCGCGACTCCGCGTAAAAAACCCGTAGCAACGAACTTCCTAGTCCCCAAGCCACGCGTTCGACGTTTGGTACTGTTATATGTCGAATTAGTATGGACAACCCTCACAAGATCGCTGACTATGCATCAGCAGTTTCTATGGCTCTGGCTAGCCCGGCTAACAGAGTCAGTCGAGCTACAACCACCACCTCAGACACTTGGCTTTAATATTAATTCGTGCTAAATATACGTGTCAAACAAAAGTGTTTTTTTTAAAAGCCAAATCCTAGTTCCCCGTATAACATTGGTGGCAGCGATAAGGGATTGTAAAATCCCCGGTTCGTCTCTATTTCGCGACGCCGCGTGTGAAACCATTGCGCAATACCCAGGACTTATCTATTGCTTACCCAAACTGTGCGTGTGCTGGTGAATAATTCAAAAGTGAACAATTACATCGGAAACTGATTGCCTATCACCGTATCCTGCGTCCTGACTCTATCTCCAGTCTCCATCTTGCTAGAAGAAGAAAGAAGAAGAAATAAAAGCCTACTTACCATTACCTGACCAAGAGCTGGTGGAAGCTTCGACTCACTTACTCTGCACTCCGAAGTATAGAGATATACTTACCTTCAGAATCCAGTCCCCGTATCTCATCCAGAAGTCAAACCTGAAAGAAGAATATTCAAAGATGTCCTACCTCCTTGACGTAATCCTCGTGTTCCTGTAAGTTAAAAATCATTATTAAAGTGAACAAAAGTGAAGTGTTACAACATCGCGAGCCTATAAATAGAACATTAATTTAATTCATTACATATTGCACTACAACATTGTTTGTCGTAATCGGAAACCAGCGCAGCCGCTTATCGCTCTGCATTCCCCGCCGTCTCGTCGCGTGATTCTTAGTAATGCCAAAGGAAGAGCCTTCTGTGTCTTCTAAATCAAATATAGTTATGTCTGAAATCGACATGAATATTTTGATAAAATTCATAAATAAATATGACGGCGATCGAGAAAAGTTAAACGCTTTTATAAACAATTGTAAAAATGCCATTAATCTGGCATCTTCTACACAAGTAGATATTCTTTTAAAATACATATTAAGCCAATTAGAAGGCCGCGCTGAGAGTGCATGTTCAATTAAAGAATTCGAGACTTGGCAACAATTGGAAGACTTTTTAAAATCACAATTTGGTGAACGTAAACATTACGCTGCTCTGCTTTCCGACCTTCAAGATTGCAAACAATCTAACAACGAAACAGTCAACCAGTTCGCACTAAAAATTGAGTCATGCTTATCAAAACTTTTGACCGAAATAAATATATCAATTCCCACTAAGAAAAAGGGTGAACTGGCTGGCCGTGTCGCAGCAATGCAAGACCTAGCGTTGCATACTTTTGTGATCGGCTTGAACCCTCGATTGTCAACCGTGGTCCGTTGTCGGGATCCCGAAACTTTGAATGACGCAATTAACTTCGCTGTTTCCGAGGAAAAGATTTTTTATGCCGCCTCGCGTCGAAATGCAACCTTTTTGCATAATTCGAGTCCTACTAATCAGCCCCGAATCCGTCACTTTTCTCAACAAAGCCGACCAGTGCCGCAACGCTCAACTAATAATAACAACGGTCATACGATGTCATCTGCGTTTAATTCGGCAAACGCTTTGGTATGCCGTTATTGCAAAAACCTAGGTCACACTATTGACATGTGCCGCAAACGCGAATTTAATAATAGAAGGTTTGGAAATTTCCAAACCGGAAATAATAATCGTCCAACACCCACTACGTCACCACAAAATCGTAACCAACCAATCCATGCCGTGACCTTTCCTGAAGAATATGGCACGGATGAAACAAATAATAATTTAAACGAATAAGGGACTCTCGACGGTGTCACGCGAGTCCAGGATTACGAATTCTCGAGTCAATAAATCTTAATGACACCAGGTCTAACAAACAGGGTAACCAGCCCCAAATTCATAGGCCCTCATTCACTGTACCCAAGCAGCCTAACAACCAGGGTAACCAGCCCCAATCTCATAGGTCTGCAGTCACTGTTTCGCCTCCATCCATTCAATTAAATACCAAATCCACTGTATCCTCTACTAAATCCTACGCGTCTGTAACTGCTAACACCTGCTCTGAGAAGGCAACTCCGCGTGTGCCTCCTAAGCCTAAAATGTCACACTCTCATATTACATCCAATACTATAAAAAAATGTTTTAAGCCTTCTGTACATACCGTGGCTAATTCCGTGGTTGCTCCCATCCCGACGAACTCCAAGCACCCCTCTCCAGACTCAGCACCTGAAAAAGAAAAAGAACATTTAATTTATAATATAACCTCAAACCCATCTAGGAAATACTTACCCTTTATTGAAGTCTTGACATCTGTTTCATCTAAGCCGCTAATGTTACTCGTAGATAGTGGCGCATCCGTTAGCCTCATCAAAGAAACTTCAATTGAAAATATGCCTGAAATAAATAAGAACATTATTACATTCACTGGATTAGGTACAACACACAATCCTATGAAATCATTGGGTCACATACCCATTGAGTTTGACTCCTTGATATTTGACTTTCATGTCGTTGCTAACTTAGACTTTCCCTATGACGGCATTGTTGGAAATGATCTTCTGTCCGAAACCCTATCTAAGATTGACTTTAAGAAAGATCTCTTAACGATAAAAACTGTAGATTTTGCACTGAGATTTAATGAACCGGTTTATGAAATTGCTCCCCGAACAGAAACAATAATCGAATGCTCTGTGCTCAACCCTGAAATCGGAGAAGGTCTCATATTGGACCAAAGTCCTAATGATTCAATCCTAGTTGCCAATTCTATTGTGAAAGTCAAATCCAACTCCAGAATAAATATTTCTGTTGTCAACGTTTCTGAATCTCCGATTGTGCTGAATTCAAATTTAAAATTGAAACTCGTACCCATGGAAAATGAAAATAGTTTTAAAATTTTCCACACATCACATCAACAATCTAATTGTAGTAATGCCATAAATAGAGCTGAGCAAGTACTAGACCTCCTGAGGGTATCTCATTTAAACTCCGAAGAAAAAGACTCCTTATATAATCTTTGCGCTGATTTTTCCGACATATTCCACCTTCCTGAAGACAAACTAACTTCTACCAACGCCATTGAACACCCAATTCCAACATCCTCTTCTATTCCTATTAACACAAAGTCATACCGATTCCCCGATGTACACAAGCAAGAGGTGCATTCTCAAATAAACAAAATGTTAGATGAAGGGATTATAAAACCTTCAATGTCCCCATGGTCATCTCCAATATGGGTTGTACCAAAGAAGCTGGATGCAACCGGCCAACGTAAGTGGCGTGTAGTCATCGACTATCGCCACCTCAACGATATTACAATAGGAGATTCCTATCCGATTCCTAACATTTCCGAAATCTTAGATCAACTAGGTCGAAGTAAATACTTTAGCACGCTTGACCTTGCATCCGGATTTCACCAAATTAAAATGTCAGAAGCTGATGCCCCTAAAACTGCTTTTTCCGTTCCCCAAGGACATTTTGAGTTTACGCGCATGCCGTTTGGACTTAAAAACGCCCCATCCACCTTCCAACGGCTAATGAACTCTGCACTAACAGGCTTACAAGGCATACAATGCTTCGTTTATCTCGACGACATTGTAATACACTCATTTGACCTTCAAACCCATATCAAAAATCTCTCTAATGTCTTCGATAGACTTCGACACTTCAACCTAAAACTTCAGCCCGATAAGTGCGAATTTCTTCGCAAGGAAGTGTCCTATCTGGGTCATATTATCACCGATAAAGGTGTAAAACCAAACCCCGAAAAAATTAAAGCTGTGCAAAATTTTCCACGTCCTAAGTGCCCCAAAGATATTAAATCCTTTATGGGACTAATTTCATACTATCGCCGATTTATACCAGACCTATCTAAAATCGCCAAGCCCTTAACAAATCTCCTCAAGAAAAACACCCCTTTTGAATGGCAGAATGAACATCAGCTAGCTTTCGAAACCCTGAAAGACCGTTTGATCACTGCTCCCATACTTTCCTATCCTGATTTCACTCAGCCTTTCAACCTTACCTGTGACGCGTCCAACTACGCAATTTCTGCTATCCTATCACAAGGCCCTGTAGGAAAAGACCGTCCTATCGCTTATGCTTCTAGGACACTAACTAAAGCTGAAAGTAACTACAGTGTTACCGAGAAGGAATGCTTAGCTATCATATGGGGTACCAAAATATTTAGGCCTTATCTGTACGGAAATAAATTCACCATTCTAACAGACCATAAACCATTGAAATGGCTGTTTAACTGTAAAGACCCTGGTTCAAAACTCGTAAGATGGCGCCTTAAATTAGAAGAATTCGACTATAATATTGAATATAAGAAAGGTAAAATTAATAGTAATGCTGATGCCTTATCCCGATTCCCAGTCAATCCAATCATCCAGGAACAGGAGAACCCTATTCCTGAAAACCCACCTTCTGATCCCAATGACAACGATTCCGCCGCCTCATTCAGTCCGCTCACATTATCTGACCTAGGCATACTACCCCCTACTACAATTGATGGTAATAGTAGTGACTTACCTATTATAGATCTGCTGGAGAATGATGAGCTCCTCCCGTCCGCTTATAGCCCTGAAACACTAGAAAACCTACCTGTAGACTCACCGCCCTCTATTCAACCCATTGATAAAGTCCCTCCTAGCTCTAATAAAGAATACAATGACTTCCTAAAAGCTTTTGCAGACAAAAATGAGAATTTCACTACCCTCATCAGAGAACATAATGAAAGCCTTCTCAAAAGCAATTCCAAAGCTATTCTAATTCCGGTGTCAATTGACTTTGACGATTCCAATCCCTACCTTCAAGACATTCTCTCCTTATCAACAAACTCTTCCGATATCCTTAACTCTGAAAGAGAACTACACTCATTTAAAAGACTAGAAGTAAAAGGAAAAATCTGCTATCTCCTATTTACAAAGGTGTACTATTTCGATGACTGCTCATACCCTGATATATTTAAAACTCTTAAATCTGCTCGAGATGATATATTACTCTCCGCCGACATTGGCGAAATAGCCATATCCGATTTCAAAAACTTATTCGAACAACATTCATACACTAAGATATACGGGATGCTCATGTACTTATTCAATAACACTAATATAATCGTCAACATCCATCACAACACAATAATATATCCTGTTCCAACTGAGATTGCTAAGATCCTGAAAGAAAATCACGACATTCCTATTGCAGGACATCTAGGCTGTAATAGAATGTATAACAGAGTTAAAGAGCGCTATTACTGGAAAAACATGCGCACCGATATCGACAATTACGTACAAAATTGTAAACTGTGTCAATCCAACAAGGCGTTGAGAAAAATAAATCAATCTCCCATGCAGATAACAACGACTTCTACTCGCCCATTTGACAGGATCAGCCTTGACATCGTCGGTCCTTTGCCTGAAGCAGGACTTCAACATCTTAGATTCATACTTACCCTTCAAGATGACCTAACTAAATACTCTATAGCTTATCCTATTTCAAATGCCACTGCAGAAGAGACCTGTGAGTGCTTGGTCCATTTCATCTCCTTGTTCGGCATTCCAAAATCTATACTAACCGATCAAGGGACAAACTTCACAGCTGACCTTTTTAAACGAACTTGTGACTTTCTAAAAATTAAGCAAATTTGGTCCTCTCCATACCATCCACAAACGCAAGGCGCTCTTGAAAGGAGTCACTCGACCCTGAAAGAGTACCTTAAATCCTACGTCAATGAAAACCAAACGGACTGGCACAAATTCGTCTACACCGCTATGTTAACTTACAATAGCAGTGTCCATACCACTACCAAATTCACTCCCTATGAACTTCTCTTTGGCCATAAGCCTTACATTCCAGACTCTGTATTTGATTCCCGTCCTGACTTAACTTATCCTGAGTATGTAAAAATGCTCCATCACCGCCTAAAGTTGTCTCGCGAGAAAGCCCTGCAATATATTAACGCATCAAAAGAAAGATCTAAAACTTACTACGATAAACACTCAAGAGCTGTCCAATATAAAGTAGGTGATTATGTCTATCTCAAAAACCACGTAAGATTGCGCAAAGCCCTTTCGCCAATCTGGAAGGGCCCTTACAAGATTGTCAAAATTCATGGAAACAATACCCTTTCTCTTTTAATTAACCGACGTCATGTTAAACATCATTACGACGAAATAAAACCAGCTCATGACAGTTCATCGTAGCTAAGTTATTCATGTCCTTCATTTATTCTATTTTAAAGTAAGTACTTACCTTGTCGTAATTTTCAGGATCACCGCCGTATATCGTAATAACGCCCTGGGAGAAAATAAAAACCCATATATAGAAAACATCTTTAGAAGCCCTGGCATCCTCTTCGATCCTGTTGGCACATTAAAAATCATAAACGATCAGTTTCACATCGTCATCCCTTCAGAAGTCATTCCAATTCAAAATCATCTTGAAAACATACGCGAAGTATTCGGCACTGTTAAGTTCCATTGTAGAGAAAGTGACGAAATCGATGTTTTGCAATGTGAAAATTTCTTACAACCCTTAAGGGCTCTCTACACCGACATTCAACGGGATTTTAAAGCGATTTCCCATATTATTTCAAATAGCATTTCAAAAAGATCTGCCTGGTTCTCTGGGATAGGTGTCGTATTCAGACACATTTTTGGGACATTAGATGAAGATGATGCTAAAAATTATGAAAAAGCTATCCAAGCTCTTTATAACAACGATAAAAGGATATCAGATTCTTTAACAAAAAGCATCATGGTTTCCCAATCTGCTATTTCTAATATAAATAATTCATTGCTTGAAATTAATCTAAATGAAGCAAAACTAAGTGACGCAGTTGATCGATTGTCTGTGACATTTTCAAATCTCACTAGAACTATTGATGTCATTAGTTTTAAGAATAAACTTAATAATATATTAAATATACTACAGTCAAATTTACTTACGATATCCTTCAAGGTCGAAGATCTGTTAAATTCTATTTTGTTCGTCAAAAGTAATACTCTGCATCCGTCAATACTGACGCCAAATCAAATGTATAATGATATTGTTAGTAACCTTAAGATAATTCCTAAGTATAGAGACTTTCCTGTAAGCCTAGATTTAAGCAATATACATACTCTAATTAATATAGCTGATCTTACCTGTTACTATTTAAATAATAAATTAATGTTTATTGTTAAATTACCATTAGTCGATCTTCAACAATTTAATGTTTATAAAAGCATTCCTCTGCCTACTCCACACGCTAGCGGAAATCTGAATTCCTTTGCTATGATCCTTCCTTCTGAACGGTTCCTTGCCCTAAGTACAGATAAATTATCCTACACTTACCTTAAAGACCTAGATAACTGTAAAATAATACTTACCGAAACTTACCTTTGCGAAATAACAGATGTTTATGCAGTCCTCAACAATCCCTCATGTGAGATCGAAATCATTACTAAAACCTTGTCCTCTCTTCCTGAAAATTGTCCTTACAGATTTATCTTTGGCGATGTGGACATTTGGCATAAGCTAAACAATAATAAATGGGTGTTTGTGCAGTCAAAACCCACAAAGCTTACAATCGAATGTAAACAGAACTCATCCGAAGTTGTAATATCCGGTACAGGTGTACTCAGTATTCCGCCCGAATGTATTGGGTTTCATAAGAATTTAAAATTAGTAACTAAGAATTATCCAAAAATTAATATACCTATTGTATCGTCAGATTTCAATATTATTCATGATGATTGCTGTAACCTTACCCGTATTAATAAAATAAGTCCGAATATGCCTATACCTAAGATAAGAAGTGTGAATTTAGATAATCTAAAAAGTTTTAAAACGGTTTCAGACCGCATTATAAAAAATTTAGAAAATATTGAAAATCCTACTAGTTTTAATAATCATATTACTTTTCCAATTTTAAGTATATTTTCAACAATTGTAATACTCTGCTGTGTAACATACTATATCTATAAAAAGGTCAAGTGTTCGAGAAAATTTGTAGTCAATTCCGCGTCACTTTCCAGTCAAAACGAGAATCCAAATAATCCTGACATACCTATGGCCCCTAGGCTAAGGATTGAGTAGCCTTACGAAAACTTACCTTCCGTAAGTTTCCTTTTAACGTGGGGGTTGTTATATGTCGAATTAGTATGGACAACCCTCACAAGATCGCTGACTATGCATCAGCAGTTTCTATGGCTCTGGCTAGCCCGGCTAACAGAGTCAGTCGAGCTACAACCACCACCTCAGACACTTGGCTTTAATATTAATTCGTGCTAAATATACGTGTCAAACAAAAGTGTTTTTTTTAAAAGCCAAATCCTAGTTCCCCGTATAACAGTACGAATGTTTTAATAAGAGCATATCGCGGCCGTCGTCGATCAATGTCAACCGCATATTTGGGTCAACGGCCGTCAACCGAATTCCCGCGCTCGGCGCTTCGTCTACTCTTCATTTCCTGTAACGATTGCGATGACTTTATTGTGCTTAGGCGCTTAGGCGTCTAATGTATGCCGCATCGATTTTGGGACTCCCGGGTATTGTTGTTACGGTCTATAGGACGGACAATCAATATTTTATTATGATGATTTGCCATTTTTATTTATTTATACTGGCAGGGTATAATTATATCACCTCTCCAGATATTTTTTTAATTAAACCTTTTTTAATGTGACTTATTCATCCTTCAAATTTGACATACCGTAAATTGTCAATGATTTCGATAATAGTAATTGTAAACAAACAATAAATAATAAAAAAGAAATAATAAAAATGGAATAAGTTACATAAAATATAGCAAAAACTGGGAAACTATAATTCGACCGCCACTGCACTATACGAGGTAAATAGTAGCTATTAAATATTTCATCTTTAACCTATTATCACTCAATACTCTCTGAGTTCAAACGCCTTTTGCAATGCTGCATTCGTGCATTCGGTGCTTTCAGCACTAATTTCTGTCCCAATGCATCTGACCATGTTTTCTCGTCAGTTTTGCACACCGAAACTGTTTAGAAACTATACGCGAATACATTAAACATTACATCATTCCTTATATAGTATCACTGACACAATACAATTGATCTAAATGCGTAAGCTTATTTTATCATTTTGATTACTTAAACGACGATATAGTTTTACAAATTGTTCGCTTGTTAAAATGATATTTAAGAACGCATTAAACTTAAATAATAGGGCGGTCTTCACGTTAGTATAATGGTTCTAGAATGGTTTGACCCTTAGGCGTAGATACAATTTTGTAGGCCACCCCAGAGTAAGCCCATGAAAGGTAAACCTTTTATTATTGGGAAATTCAACACGTTTTGTTTTATCGGCGTTTAGGAGTTTGACAAAATCAACGTTTAATCTGGATGCAAATATATCGTGACATTAGGAATAGCGTCAAATCCTGGCAATAATCCTCTTTTTCCTCCAGAAAAATACATTACGGAGACTAGCAACCATCGTCTAGAATTTAACGCACATTATACTAGTCCTAAACGGCTACTTGTTTTGATCATAACAAACCTGAAGTTTCATAGACTCACGTGACTCGTTCATTGTCCACAGGTATATTATGCAAAGAAGAAGCGGAGAGCGCAACAGTACCTGGGCGAGGACGGCTCGCAC
The DNA here is from genome assembly GCA_951394215.1 of Glyphodes perspectalis. Taxonomy (NCBI): domain Eukaryota; kingdom Metazoa; phylum Arthropoda; class Insecta; order Lepidoptera; family Crambidae; genus Glyphodes; species Glyphodes perspectalis. Next base: position 12,469,279 of record OX596211.1, on the reverse strand, counting down.
AAGAAGGAGCGGAAGCTGTACAACGACGGCTATGACGACGACAACCACGACTACATCATCAAGCAGGGCGAGAAGTTCCTCGACCGGTACGAGATCTCCTCTCCCATCGGCAAGGGCTCGTTTGGACAGGTGTGTAACTGAAATTTTCTTCATTTTATTACTTACTCGCCTCCGATCAATTCATCGGAGTTACTAGCACACACGCAATTTTGAAGTGATTAGAGATCAAAGGACATGCGAACTCCTTCCCGATCAACAAAATTATGAAGTTAAGATAAATAATTGCTAAATAGTAGTGTGAATTACCTACACAATCACATACACAATAACCAATACATCATTAGTCGCATTACGATGTGCTAGGCAAGAAATTCAGTTGTAAAGTCTTATTAATGTCCTTTAATTACCTAGACCTAGAGAATACGTTACACCTCACGGCATTCAGGGACGGTATAGTATGGAACTCACACAGCTCTTTGGAGTTATATCCTCTTCGCGCACTTGAACGTGAGGGCGGGGTATCTACGCCCAATTCCAAATACCCAAAGTGCATAATCTATAGGATGGTGATAAATGCGCATGACAATATACACCTCATATACGAGGGAATTAGTAACAAATTATAATAAGCACCTCTCTTTTATATTCAACATCGAACAATAAATTAACACCACAATGCAGGCCAGTATCAGCAGGTAATGCCCAATCCGCGATACTCGCATTTCAGGTTACGAGACCCAGTCGAGTACCACAATACTCTAAATACTCAAGCATTGTACTCTAAGTACTCGTCTGTGCATATTCTCTCCAGTTATGTCATTAGTGACAAGTTATTTATAATAAATGTTACCATGGTATTATAAAAACATATCCCATGTTGGTCTGGGACTTAAAAAGAATGTGGCGATCCGGCACACGGAAATCGTCTCCTAGACAAGCGGAACCGTGCAATGCGGGTGGGGGCCCCCGCCCCTGACCCGCGTGGTCCGCTAGAACTGTGGTTCTTGCCTAGCATTTCGTAAAAGGCGACTAATGTTATATCTTGTTTTGGGTATATATTAATTATTTATTTATCTGGTTTTGGGTATGTGATTGTGTAGGCGACAAGCTTGCCTAACTTGTCACTTTTTAGCTCAGCCCAGTTTTATTTTTGGCTGAATGTGGTTAAAAGGGCCTGTCGCCTTTTTGACACCGTCTACCCCTTCAGGGATTATGGACGTATTATGATGTATGTATGTATGTATGTATATTCAAAGGTATTTGTTATTATTTTGCTAAATCATAAATTTTCGGAAGGCCAGTACACAAATAGTTAATTTTCTCGTAATACCCTCACACGTTCTCGGAAATTGAAGCCCAGTGTTATAAATTTATAATGTGTATAAATATCATGTTACGGGAATCGGTTTACGTATTTTACGAAGATTACTTTGGCTATTTTAATTAAACTCCACATTAAAATAGAACACAAATGATGTATTTATCGCTCGTCCTTAAGGCACGAAATCGTAAACGCCTACGTTCCGGTGGAATTAAATCTGTCACAGAAAGTTTTTTCGCGCGTTTTCAAAGTTACCTTATCATTCGAAATTTCTCGAAACCGTTTCGGCACTTCAAAGAAGGATATCAAGCAGGTGCACCTGTATTATGTACGATATAATACACTTCGGTGACGATAATTTTTGAGATATTGCATCACACGAACTCGACTGCGTTTGTCTGTTTAAGCAAACGTTATGGATTTCGATACGCGATAGTGGCGATAATGTGTCATGATTACTTACCGCTTCTTGACATTTAATTGTTTTGATTTGTATTCTGATGACTATGCTAGAAATATTTAAAATTATTGACAATTGTTTTTTTTTTTATGTTTCCAGGTTGTGAAAGCATATGACCACGAGGAGCAGTGTCATGTAGCGATAAAAATAATTAAGAATAAGAAACCCTTCCTAAACCAGGCACAAATAGAAGTCAAGTTACTAGAAATGATGAACAGAGCAGATGCTGAAAATAAGTATTATATAGGTAAGAAATTACATGGTTAATTTAAATTGTAAATAGTTATACAATGTAAGTAATATATCACACTGATATCACTATCACAATCTTATTCTTATATAAACAGGAAAGAGTTATGTCAAATCTTATTGTTAAAATCAAAGGTCCACCCAGCTCACCAATGGTCTCACCAGCAGTTATACCAGAAAGTAAGACCTAGAGCTATCTTGGTGGAGAAGTTGATAGTCCTTGACTTTGATCTCATTTGAAATTCTTTCAGCAGTCTGGAGTTAATGCTGTTATAATATAATATATGCTGAATAAATAAATAAATTCTCCAGACTGACACCAGTGTGGCCAGGCCCGTTGGTCGAGTGGTCTTCTGACCTGGTGGCCTAAATCGTTAAGAAAACCACTTACAAACTCAAATCAGATCAAAACAAAACAGATCTTCAAGACTCATCAAGAAATTACGTTTAACAAATCCATTACCAAATAAGATAACTATATCACTTATTCTCAGATAGATTCCAAAGCTTATTCTCCATTCGTCGAAGAAGATGTCACCAGAATCTAATGTAGCATGTTTTTGTTTCAGTAAAACTGAAACGCCACTTTATGTGGCGAAACCACCTGTGCCTAGTGTTCGAGTTGCTGTCGTACAACCTGTACGACCTGCTGCGCAACACGAACTTCCGCGGCGTCTCGCTGAACCTGACGCGCAAGTTCGCGCAGCAGCTGTGCACCGCGTTACTGTTCCTTAGTCAACCTGGTCAGTTGCAGCTCCCGTCTTTTTATATTTCTTAATACACACAAAAGCCACCGTCTGTCGCCGCCCGTCGGCCTGTATCGGCAACTTCTTGTTGGCTGGTCGGTAGCTTTACTCATTGCAGCTCGAATATCGCCAAGCAATTGAGCACTGACTCCGCCGGCATGTCGCGCGGTCTCATGTCGCCAAATGATTATGTATTTTGATATAGAATGCTATGAATTAAGTTGACGGGCTTTGTCGGTGGGTCGGCGGCTTTGGTGAATGTTGCGCTTAACACATTGAATGCCAGCCGCTACGAATATCACGATGTCTTTGAATAACGAGAAACACTCTGAACTCGCCAGGCGAGTTGTCTCAATTGTCACATAATAAGATTTACGTAAACTCTCCGGGTGAGTCGGTGGCTCTAAATATGTTAGGCAGCAAACGACCTAGCGGGTCATCTGATGGCAAGTAATCAGAGCCGCCCATTAACAACTGCGACACAAGAGATTTTATCCATCCAGGATTGCTAGTGGATACCGGCTTGTTTGGTTTGATATAAAACTCCGACTGTCGGAGATGATTGTAACATATTAACGGTTGTTGCATCATTTTCAATGCACTGTAGGTATATTTGGCTAATAATTAGATTATTATTCTAATACAGAAGCTATAACAATTCATCGTATCCGGCAACATACAGTTCAGTTGCCTTGATTGTATAATAATTACCTACAACATCAGGTTTTTGAAAACTATGCATATTTCAAATGACCTACGTCTTATCTAGAATTTTGACCAACCAATGCAGCATATTTAAAGTAAAGCAGACAATTGCATAACGTTGCATAATGCTTCATCGGGTAATGCGATCCGTCAGCATCGACGGCTGGGCGCAGATACTACTGTGAACGGTGTCGCAACACCAGGAACTGCGGTCCTGGCCCTACGGCCACGTTGCCTATGTTAGCGTTTTTGTTATAGGACTAGTGCTTTGGTTGGGTGTTTCAATGTCTATTTCTGTGTGTAGCCTGGAAAACATTGTTTGTAAAAATTTTGATACATATTTATGCTAATATTCATTTTTATTTGCTTCAAAATTAAGATTACAAAATAATGATCACAGTACATTCATCATCATCTTGCCCTTCTCCCAGTTCATCTGGGGTCGGCGCAGCATGTCTTCCTCCTCCATACGTACCGGTCAGCCGTTATCAAACATAAGATGAATCGCTTAAGGTGAATGGTTGTCACAGTACAAGTAAAGGCACTCGAATGCTAATATGAAGATACTAAACAAAAATAGGTAGACACCATTCTTTATACACTGCCTATGACGACTTGGCTTATGGGTTATGGTTACATTATTTGTTCTGTGTGTATTAACTTTTTGAAACTAATTTCCCGGCCAATTCAAAAGTCAAAATATCTTCCCAATTTACGTCGATACAGTATAAAGGTAGTTAACTTGTTAACACCGCCACCGGTAAAGACCAATGCTGTAAACAGTGGCGCAACACTGAGCAGGAACGGCGCCCGCGACTCGCCTTAAATCCGCATGGTCAGTGCAATTATGCAGATATTGTCGTGTCTAAACAATACCTGCCGCGGTGCAGTTTGTCCTCGGCGGCGTAGCCGGAATTAGTAAATTGGGAGACTTCAATAAACTTAACGAGCTCGCGCGCCGAATGTGGTGGTAGGGTTCCGCTTTGATTTCGATTAATAAAACAATATTTTTTATCACTAATATACATACCATCACGCCCGCAATCCAGTAAGGGGTTGACAGAGTCTAAAGAGCTTAGTATATAGTAAAAAACTGATGTCCTATCTCCAAACTAAACATATATGAGGATGGATACTAGGTAACGGATATACATAATTTAAAAACGTTTTTTAATAAATAATACCATGACAGGAGTAGGAATGTCCACGACCATCATACACATTTGCTTCTAGCGGGACAGAACCTACAGCTTTTGGTTTCTTGGCTGGTACTATTCGACCAAGCGGCTGATATAGGTACAGTCAGTCCATAGAGACAGACTTCTTGCCATAGATTTAGCGTGTCTGAAAATCCATTATACGTCTTTTTTTATGTAGGAAAAAGAGTGTTGGAAAATTAAGAACACATCTTCGGAATAGCGCCATTTTGCGCAATTAGGTTGCTTTACCGAGGATTACGTAAACGAAATTGATTTAATATTTAAAAACTGAAATCGTCTCGTGTTATTCACGTTTACATGTAACGGATTAGTCTTGAACATTATCTAAATTAAAAAATATAACAAGCTTATGCTTGTAATAGGTTTCGTGTTAAACGTTACTTAGGGACATTAATTTATGTAAGTCTGAAATTACCCGGAGGGTTTGTTAAACTCTATGCTAATAATGTTACTGTACTAATTGGTTAATTTCTTTTTTTTCAGAACTAAATATAATTCACTGTGATCTTAAACCTGAAAATATACTATTATGCAATCCGAAGAGGTCAGCCATTAAGATTGTGGACTTCGGAAGTTCGTGTCAACTAGGTCAAAGGGTGAGTATCTGCTTTATTTACTAGTATTATCTATGAGCACATTCTTCCGTCCCGTATGTTTGGTCATTATGGATAAAACGGTCCATTGCGGTATATTATCTTTAAATAATTCCTAACTATGTTTCTTTAAAATGCTTGGGTCCCAACAAATTCAACTCCTTTTTGCTATAAAGAAACGTTAAAAATTCATATTTTCACTATATTCTTTAAAATGTAGCTGAACCAGCTATGATGATATGGTAATGATGACGTGGTTATTTTAGTACCTCCTAAATCGTGCAATCTATACATATAAAAGCTTGATCATTATCCACCGAAAAGCGAAATATTAAATCCAATAAACAGAGAAATATGCTCTTAGTCGCAATAAATCGGCTAATGAATCTTTGAACGACAACTTCCCTGTAAAAGGCCCCTATTACTCCCATTACCATAAAATTAATATGAATTGATTTCTTTTGTCTCCTGCTCCTATATCACACCATCAATTGCAATGTCTCGTTACAAAAGGCAAGCTTCTCGCAAAAGCGATGCTATATATTATATATTTATTGCATATATAACCAATCCTTCTTTATACTGTGACTGAAGCATAGACAATTACTAGACAAAATAGGTCGCGGACCGCCTTTTAATGACTACTCTAGCGATTTGTTTATATTCACTCGTCATTGTGTGTCTATAATTTATTTATAATATAGAATACTCATTAATGACTCCAGTCTTCGATTATGTGCACTTTTCACTTATTAAAGTCTTCGTATTGAAAGGGTTGGCTAATCAATGTGATTGCTTAGGGTGCGCCGGACTTAGTTAACTATAAAACTTAGCTAATCAAGCATCAGGTATCGGTTCAGTTCATCAGGCATCAGTTTTATTTCACTGAATCTTCAGTCAATAAACTGACAGCCATCCAACGTAAAAGTTTTCATTGTCGACATATTATAGCCTCCACAATGGTACACAAGTGTTAACCGATTTATAGAGTCGGTACGAGGCATAGGCTAATTGCGCAGATAAATCACACGGGGGGCGTGTGATTCAGTGCCCGGCGCGGGGTTATCGACAACTGCGTCTCGGCTGTGTGTTAATTATTCTTATTACGCTGAGGGAAGCGTGTTTAGGAATAGATAAGTCAATCGGCGGATTTTCGTTTGCGCTGATCGCTTGAATGTCAGAGATTTTTTCTTTTGGTTTTATATAGTTGTATGAAACCAAAACAACTTGTATTTGGATGATTTTTTGAGGCAACATGTTTATTGGCAAAAATATTAGCCTAAAAATAAAATAAAATCGGTATTAATTTTAAGACTTTAACAGCAATAAATGGATTAGTCTAAGCAGGATATTTGAGGATAATTAATTGTCATCTGCCTTTCTGACGAAAGAATGATATTAGATGTGTATTTTCTAAAACTAAACTTGCAGCTTTGTGGTTGGACCATACTTAATTTACTTAAGTTTTACGATTATTTAAAAAGGATGATTTTTAGCATCAGTAAACTGAACTATGCGTGTTTTTGTTTCAGATATACCAATATATCCAGTCAAGGTTCTACAGATCGCCAGAAGTGTTACTCGGCGTACCGTACGACCTGGCGATAGATATGTGGTCGCTGGGCTGCATACTGGTCGAGATGCACACCGGCGAGCCGCTGTTCAGCGGCGCTAACGAGGTGGACCAGATGAACAAGATTGTCGAGGTGCTGGGCATGCCGCCGGACCATTTGCTGGACCAGGTGAGTGCAAAGGCTGGCCTCCAGGTCATGACGGTCAAGCAACGTCGGCTTTTGGGGTAGCGCGAACGTAAAAAAATCTTAAAGATGGCCGACTCCAATGGTTTAGACGCGAAACATACTTAGGTACTTTGGCATTTAATATGTCAATATGATATAATTACTTAATACGAAATATTGTGTAATGTATGTGTCGCGTCATCATTGTGTTTACACTTACCTTTTACGTTCTGCCTACCTACGTTATTTATGACAATAAAGTTTATAATTTATCATTTACGTGCGATACGTCCGAACCCGGCTGAAGTTACCGGACCAATGCCCCTACACTAACTGTGTGTACGCTCCTGACTCGAGTAATCTGGTTCGCTGCGTGTGACACTACCTAATCCGATTTGCTGACTTGATATCAGCGGCTGGGGTGAACCGGATGAGGAAAACGATGGATACTGCGACGTGGGAGATGTGCTGTATTAGGCCAATGTTCACAGTCCATCAGTGATTGTTAAGCTTTGATAGATTGAGACTGTTACTTTCAATTTAGATATGTTACCTATGACTTAGGTTGTATACGTGTAACAATCAATGTGTATACGTGTAAGATCAATTGTGTTTTGTGTACTTAATTTTAACTGCTTACTGCTAGAAACCGTGTATGTAATAATAATTCAAAATTTACTTATTTTTCAGGCACACAAAACCAGAAAGTTCTTCGACAAATTACCAGCGTCAGAAGGCGGTGGTTACGTATTGAAGAAAGTTAACGGTAAAGATGGAAGGTAAGTTGTTGATATAATATAACTTTGTTTTGCTTGCTATATTATACATGTAAAATATAATGATGAATAATTTGCTTATAAATTATGAATTTCCACTTAAGCGAGAGGATTCATGACTATGTAGAATTGCTTTTATAACTGATTGATAAGGTTTTTTTTTATGTTAGTTCTTATAATTTATTAATTGTAACTAAAAATAGTTGTAAAGTGTGTGTAGAGGGGTAGGAAGAGAGCCGAATGCCATACCGTGTCGTATGACCTAACCCTTTAAGAAAATTACGTAAAGCTAATACCTAGTTTTTTAGTGTAGTTGTACCTAACAATTTGTGGATCCCGAAGCTACAGTGGTTGATGTGTGCAGCGGTTACAGGAAGTACCGGTCGCCGGGCACGCGGCGGCTGCACGACATCCTGGGCGTGGAGGGCGGCGGGCCGGCCGCGCGCCGCCGCGGCGAGCCCGGACACTCCGTCTCAGACTACCTCAAGTTCAAGGTGAGTGCCTTACCTGCCCCTGAAGAAGAGCTTGAATACTGCAACTCGACTAGATCGTTATATTAAACTAGCGGATACTCCTCACTAATGGGTATCGGCGCGTGCGCAGCGTATATACAAAGAGACCGCAAAGTTACCATCACGAGGTGCAAAGCTTCTACGAGTTCTTTACGAGGCCTAACGAAACCCTACAGTAACTTTTTATCTTGACTATTTCCATTGAAGATAAGAAAGCTGGCCCCTTACGCGCGCCTTGGTATGCGCGGGCCCAAGTCCACGGTGCTAGCTAGCGTTGCCAAATCTTTAGCTGCAAGCGAAGCGACTAGGATGAAATGTAAACTCCCTTACAAATAGACATCTTCTTTAGAATAATAAGTAAAAAAAAACAATAATCCGTCACATTTCACATAAATATTTAAGTTTACTTCAATGTAAACATTAGATAACTTGTATAAAATACAATAGGAACGACACACTTGGCCATGTAAACAATCCCCCATTCCACTTTCAGGACCTAATTCTGCGCATGCTCGAGTACGACCCCAAGCAGAGGGTGACGCCGTACTACGCGCTCCAACACAACTTCTTCAAGAGGACAGCGGACGAGTCCACGAACACACAGCAAGCTCAGTCGCACCACCAGCACGGTACGTACCCGCCGCCGCGACTCGCGCGCACCGCACGTGACTAACATTTGAGGGTGACTGTCTCCATACTGCCAAATTATTACATACATATATATATCATCACGCGCGTAATACCCGAAGGGGTAGGCTGTCAGAGAGATAGCTAGCCCTCCTAACCACATTCAGCCAAAAAATAAAACTGGTTTGGGTTAGATGGAAAATTGTGCAAAACTAGTGACAAGTGGCTAGGTCACACACAAAACCCGATATACCATTAGTCGTCTTCTACGACCATGCTAGGCATGGAATACAGTTGGCACATTCTTTCAAGTCCCAGACCAACATGGAACAAAATTATTAGGCTAGTTATAATTTCAGAGTAATTGCAACACAAAACTCGTTTCAAACACTTAAATGATGATTATATGTACGTTGAATTAAAGCAAAAGTTGGCTAGCGTCGGCATATTGCAAGTTGTGTTAAGTTGTGTTCCATATTTAGTCGGGGTCCGCTAGGACCTGCGCGCGAGTAAGGTACCGTATTTACCGTATTCATTGGATAACATTTAAAAGGGAGCTTTCGCAATCATCTAACCAATCATTGACTGTCTCTTCTGCAATTTTTCTGTTTCAGAGACATCAAAGTTAAAATAACATCCCTATGTATCATTGGAAATCTTTACAATTCAAACAAATGATCAGAAAAAATCTCAATGATGACAATATCGTAAAAATTATGTCATTAAAGTAAAAATCTTGTTTAATTTAGGTATTATGCAGTATGGGGATGGGCATGTGGTATATATTACATGTCGATATCAGACCTTATACCTAATTTAAAGGTTATTGATACACATTTATTCCGTTCGTAAAGAAGAGGCATAAAGAAAGTTGGTCATTAATAAAGTTTACCTTGATCTATCTAACATGACATCTACTTATATCGTGAAGAAAGTTCAAGAGCTGTTTCGTAGAGACTCTCAACTTCTAACTCGATGCCTTTTCTATACGGCTTTAAACTTACATAATAGGAATCCAACAAAAGAAGACACGATAGCATAGCGAGTATTGTTGCTAACACTGCGTTTGTCATTAATACACGTACCATGTTACTAACATCGATGCAACAAGTCTTGTGATCTCAAATGTTCTTGTGGTCAATCCAATCGGGGTATACTAACTTGGTGGCGGAATTGGAACTCGGCTTTAACTATCTACAAAAAGATTTCACTTAAATTCAGTTCAAGTATACCTAGTTAAGATTTTTTTACTATCAAACATTATTGACGTCAAAGTATACTAATCTATTGCGAGCTAGCTATGCAGCTTTTACTACTGATTTTCTTAGCACAAACAAATAATTAAGGAGAAAGCATCGAATACTTTTTAAAATAACTATAGATAAGTGTAATCAATTAAATTTAACGCTATTAACTCTTATTTGCGTAAATCAAGTAAATAATAATAACATCTGAAATCATTTTGTGAAGTTATAACTGATATCGATAATCTAATATCAATGGTGTTAAGTTTTGCTTTAGAATGTTCTCATTATGTTTAGTTTACTCGATGTTTCATCAGCATTAAAACTGGGTGTTGAAATCAAAAATGTATCTTGGATTATTTTCCATCTGATACAATAGCACAATATTAAACTTACAAGACGTGTAAAGCAGATTACTCAATCATCAAATGGAACTAAGGATTTAATTATGAATGGTTTGGAATAACAATTACTTTATATTTTATTTGCAGCATATATTACTGTTCATACATTTTGTGATTGATAGACTGCTAAATCTAACATATTTACAAAGGTATTGGATTCATATAATCCGAGATAGGTTTTGAAATGTCCTTATCGTGTATAATAATAAGTACAGTTACATCTCGTCTCGAGCTTGTGTCGTGATCTTCGCTAACACATAACGCTTCTCTCATCTCATTTTATTCTGATTAACATGACTCATGATTGTAACCGTTTTTAAAATAATTGTGGAAATTACCCATTTTTTAATGATATATATATATTTTTTTATAGTACAATTTTATCCATATTTTAAACTACTTTTTCAGTTTAAGCAAGATTGATAAGAATTTGAATGATATTCAAATTTAATTTTAACAAACAAAATTTCTAACATCTTTGAGATCGTAAAAATTTGATTACCAATAAAATAATTTGATCGGTAACAAACTCTAAACGAGGGTAATTTCCACGTTGTTATGTGATGATCCATAATACTGAGTGTGGGTATATTCCGTGCCAGATGGCCCGTCGGACCCGCGATGACTAGAGCGGTCCGGCGGCCCCGCCGCGAGGCACTAACGCTGCCACCTCCTAACCGTTACCTGCCAGGTCTGCCTCTTGTACTCAAGGAATGTTTACCCCACCCCACCAACCACCAACCACCACCCACCACCCACGACCCCTGACCACAATGCAGATCATGTCAGAAGTCTGCCTCCGTATAACGACTGAAAGCATCATGTGTGAGTATGGTGATAATGGATTTGGCGCGTACCACTAAATTGAGAGGTCCAGAGGTAAGAAACAAACGCAAGCCTATAAACTTATCGCAAAAACCTACAAACTAATTTACAATAATAAAGATTTTTCAAATGACGTATTTGACTCACTCGTCTAAAATCCTTCGATCGTCAGACAGAAGCTCCAGATTTATCCTGTCCTCATGCAGTCGCGCAAAATGCATGGCATTGCGCCCGACTACAGGTAGACAGAGTCCTCTAGTATCTCATCGCGCTATTCGAAACGTATCATTTAGTTAAGCTCTTTGGATTCAAATTGGGCGTAGTCCAAACTATTTTGTACTATACAAGCGTGCGTTTGTTTTTCTTACAATCATTTTAAGTAAGTTACTACGGAATCGTTGACCATCATGTTCCGCATTCGACTGTTACTCGGAGGCGGCCTTCTGATATATTTTGTGACCCAACCCCTACCACCTTCCAACCCGATAGACCACGTCCACTGCATGCGGTTCGATGTTGTTCATGCATGTTTATCTTGCGCTGAAATCTGTTGGTCTATTTGTTTAATCAGTTTATTTGAACATATGCATATCTCGTGCGGCGATCGATGCCTACTCTGATAAATATTGGTCAAAATTGTTGAATGTTGTTTATGTAGATATATTTTTAGTTGATCTATTTCTACAATAGATCAGCTGTTTTTTTTTAATATCTAATTACGAGACTAGCTTATATTATACATGAAGCCGCATTAAACATTTATTATTTAGCGTTTTACACGCTAAATTATATAGAAACTAGACCAACAGTTTTCACATGTAGGTTGTTCTAACATGCATATGCATGTTGCATTATTGTCGATTGATTTCTGTTTACTTCAAATGGTTTTATAATTTTAATGCTTCTTATTTTCGACACAACTATGTTTAAAAAAAATGCTGTTTCATTCATACAAATAACGGATGTATCCGAAAGTGTAGATTAATTTTTATAGATTTTAGTGAAGATTTGACTACGTGCAAAAATGAAATTTAGAATTAGCATATTAAATAATAATTTGTCGTATTAGTAAAATCTAAACACAATAATCGAAAGTATAAAATTTTGGAATGTTGTACTCGACTTGCACGTAATCCGATCTCCAATAATTTGTAAACCATATAACCTACCTATATTAAACATTTTGTTTGAATACTTGCGGTAGGTGTAACGTGAGTGTATTGTACGCAGTGGGCGGCGCGCGGCTGTGGGGCGTGGGCGTGGGCGTGGGCGGAGTGGGCGTGGGCGTGGGCGAGCGCATGGAAGTGGAGGGCGTGCGGCGCGACGACGACATGCTGCAGCCCGTGTGCACGCTGCAGCACTCGCCCGTCGCCATCCACTAGCGCCCGACGCGACGCGCGACGCGCGATGCGACGTGACGTGCCGCGACGTGACGTGACGTGACGCGACTTGACGCGACGTGACGCGAGTGCGAGTGAGTGACTGTGACGCGACCGCGCCCGGCGCCGGGCCCCCGAACTGAATCCGTATTTATAATTATATATTTTTATTTAATGCGATAAGTCTGACTGTAAAAATATAAAGGTACGATTTGTTACGTTGTAACATGTATTTTGTTCTTAATCGCTTCACTCGATAGTACTTACAGAGCGTATCGACCGATCGCGTCCGATACGTCCGGATGCATCGAGGGCATGAAAGCTAGGTTTTTTTATTGTTACGCAATGCATATCAAGAACGCAATATGGTAGAAAATAAATATTGTATATAAAATTTAGGAAACCAGACTAATGGATACAGACTGCAATTTAAACTGGATAATCTATAGTTTAGTTACGATCTATGCTAGTTAGGCTTTCGTTCAGTTTTAATTATCGCAAGCTTTATATTTTTAAAGTGTCGGCAACTGATGACTGAAATTTTAAGGGCCAATGAGAATTTGTTTTAACACAGACAGAGAAATAGATTTAAGTATTTTTGATGCACAAAAGAATTAATTTGACACCACCCATTTGACTGATTTATTTAACTATCGAAGTAAATTGTTTACCACGATTGCCCTCGCATCGCAGAGTTGTTGTATATACAAAAGTTTTTTTCACAACCTCAGATGCTTGTGATCCGAGAGTCTCAAGTATTATTTTAAAGCATATAGGTTATTTTTGACCCATTGGAATATTCAGACGATGTGTAAAACAGAATAGTGTATAGGTAATTCTATAAAAAAAAAACACAAAATGTACTTGTAGGTTACGAGAATGTTGAATCATATATAAAAATTTTTGAGTATTTCAGATAGGAATTAATAAATTGAATTACATAAACTGACTTGTTCAACCTTTTTGGATTTGAATCTACAATAGACTAACCTCATTGCAACAGACTGGTCGAAACTTTGTATCGGAGATATTTTGTATAGCAATACACTGAATCACTGCCTTATTGTGCCGGACCTTTTTACGAATAAGACCCGCTACTCATGGAGGACTCGCTGACGCGACGTCGACGCGCGACGCGCACCGCTCGCCTGCCCATTGTGACAGCAAAATGTGATAACGAACATTGATTAATACTATTGTAACAATCCTATTATTTATTATAACAATGGCTAAATGTTTTAGTTTAATAATAAATAATTGATTACATATCGAACGTATGTAACCCTCGACGAACATGCGGACGGAGTTTAAATGCTACCGCTCTACTCGAGCGCATTGTAAACTTGCGGTTTTATTATGTTCACGCACGTTACCGATACGGTAATACAGCAATATTAAGTAACGATGGCTACTTATTTATTATGTAATTTTGACAGTTGTCCATCACGTTGGGACCATTCTGACATAGAAGTTATATTATTCATCAGATAAGACGTGTCCAGGATAATAGATAATAAATCAATACAATCAATGTGTCGTACTGTCTGCCTTTTAAGTTTTGTATATGAGGCAATTTTTAAATTGTGGGGATATGACGATTTTGTAGGGAAATCTGTAGGTAATTGGGGATAATCGACGTAATGTAAATTTCTGAGCAGGCGCAAGTAACTGTTATCTTTATCACCTATCGAAACCTTTAAATGTATATGAATCAGTATGGGAGCGTTATTTAATTTGTTTACTTCTATAAGGTTCCCCGATGGTTTGTTTAAATTTCGACTAGTGTTAACAATAATGACAAAGAAATCAATGTCCCTCTGGAAAAATTGACGAAGCAATTTTTCGGACATTGGCGATACGTGCATTTAAAATGCACCTTTGATTGAGAGCTCACTCGGCTCGTTTAGTTAAAGCTTGTGATACATAGTTTAAAATTGCACATAGTGTTAGTGCAAGGTTTAGTTTAATAGGGTATTTGTTTGTGACTGCAAACGAATCACCAAACTCTTTCACTATATTAGTGTAATTGAATGGCGTGAGGTCATGGCGTCCAGTATATGTATGTATATGGTTGTAAAAGTCCCATAAGTAGCGGGTCCAACGCTTAGCAACTTTATTCTGAACTTAAGCTTAGGAAAATATTATTATTTCTAATTATTTTTAGTTAATTATCGACTGAAGGTACGGAGTTCAGAGTGAAGCGGCTAATGAGATGACATTGCAACAAATAGCAGAATTTTTTCGTACTGACTGCGTAATGTTGCTGTGAATTTTTATAAAAACACCCTCGATTATGTATGTAATTATTTAAAATTTGAATAAAGCGTTTGTATGGTAAAGCTATTTGATTTCGTACATGAAGCATGAAAGTATTTTTCCAAGTTTATTTCTTATAGTGCTGATTACTAGGTTCACCCATTTCATTGTAGATTTGAATCTATTTCTACTCTTGCTGTTCTGTACTATACATTTTTTAAATATCTGTATAATATTTACTGTAATACTTTTCTGCTTCATGAGGTTATAGGATTGTTAGAAAAAGATATAAGAAATAGGTATGGGACAAGTTTAATTTTGATGATAGAGCAATACAAGTTAATCGGCAGGTTTCCAAATGTATGAGAATAAAATATATTTTTATGTCACTATGTAAGATACATGTTATATGAATATTTTTGTCTTGTTTTGTTTTAATTAGAGGATTAAACAAGTGTATTAGAATCTGATGTTATATTGAATTTTAGTTAGTTTGTATGTTTTTCATATAAAAACATGTATTTATCTGTAATAAAGCCGGAAATCTGCCGTTCCATTGCTATATTTACATAACAACTAGTCGGAGAGTTAAGTGATAAAAGAACATGTAAAACACCAACCTATTTGAATAGTTCTAACTAAATCCATTACTCAAGAATGGCCCTAGATGTTTTCGCTTGAGTATCTAATGTACTATACTTACTATTTATTTGTACTGTGACAGCATGGAATTATGTGACATGTGTGAGACATGAGCTGGTGCGCGATGCTAAAATGTTTATTTCCTATCGGATTGTCAGTTCGCAGGCACTGTAACAATAAAAGGATAGAGCTTTATGTCACTAAGTTTTGTATTTTAAATCAATAAACAATAGCAATGACATGTGTATATTTTTATTTCCCCATCCTGTTTCTGTGGTATCTATTGGCAGTCCAAAAAACAATATTGGACACACAAAATTTCTAAATAACAAATGTGAGTTGAACAGAGGCGCTTATCGGGCTAAAATAATAGCCATGATATTCGAAGAACCAACTTGGATGCTCTAATTTAGCAATGTAAAGGTTCAGGTATTTTTATGTATAATAAGCATCTGTATATGGACAGGGGAGGTGTGGGGACAAATCAACATCGGTTCTCGCAAGGATATGCGATTTTTGCCTACATTATACATTTATATTTCTCAAATAATGTTCTTAATGTTTGTTGGACCTATTTTCGCTCTTTAATGAAGCTAAATGGACCTTGTTCGTAATACGATTAAATTAACAGATTTTTTTTTATTCAACTTAACAGATTTAATTTTATTTGTATTTACGGAATGCAGACAAAGAGATGGTCGCAAGCGGGCGGGGAGCGGGGAATCGTAATTAGTTTATAAAACTGCAGTATTGAGAAGTAAGTATAAGGTCTGGGTTTCTAAATTCATCCGAACCGTAAATAATGCAGTAGATCCTGAAATCTTATAGCAAATAGTGGGTTGTTTCATAATAAAAGTTAAAGTCACTGATCTACCACATAACTAATCCGCAACAAAAATGCTGAGTATACTTAAAGGTACGTAATCCTAGCACCGACCTAGTTTTTTTTAAATGTAGGTAGGTAGTAAGTGGTACAGAAATGGTGAAAATTTACTCAGTTTATAGTAATTATTTCTTCATACTAACCGCAACTATATCTAGACGGAATCTTCTTTGATAGTCGTGTTCCAAATTTAAAGTAACCGATATTAAACAGGTAAGTACATTGAACTTACTGCCGTCCCACCTCAAAAATCCAAAAAATCTACTTATATAAACTGGACCATGATTTCTTACTTTTTAAGTATATTTTTGAGAACAAGTAAGTAGTATTAATACATAATACAGAAGCTATTTGCTAAGTCGTAACAACTTTTATGGTTTAAGTAGATAAACTTACCTCAAAAAGGTAAAGAATTCAGTTATAAATCACAGATTTGGGGAGATAAATTTATCGATGTACCTTTTCTTCTTGTAATATGTGTACGATTGCAGACTAGATAGTAGCTAGCTATTTAAATAGAAAGGTCGAACCTGGAAGAACAAGTTGGAGAAAGAGGGTAACGAACAGCTTGCTAAAAAAAAATTCAGTCGAATTTAGAACCTCCTACTTTTTTTTGAAGTCGGTCAAAAATGTATCATCGTTTTAGAACGGACGTGATGCTAATGTCAAACAAATGTCAAGTCTCAGTAGAGATGCTGAAGTTCAAAAATATATATCGACATATTATAACAATTTCATTTGGGTATTAACGTCGATTTGGAATAATCAAACGCTATTAATTTGCCTAGCAGTGCTTTCAAAATATATGTTGCCAAGTGACGAAAAGATATATTCCTTAAAAATAAATGATATTTAAAATTGACTTTGTATTTGTCGTCGTTGTAAGGCATTTAATGTCTACCTACTTCATTATCTATGAAACAAAAAAACATATATTTGATATGTATTAATTATAGTGTAACTTTTAAAAGCTCAGCATATTATGTCGCGGTGGCGCCTGGTTTTGTGTGAATGTTTATCCCAGATACATAATTACATTGTTTACTGCCCAAACGAAACCTACCATCAACGCTTACATTAAAGTTTGAATGCAGCCATTTAGCATTAATTTTACCCTACAGCAGCGGGATGTACCTACTCATTTGCTATCAACATATATATTGATATGATTTTCTATACGAATATTCTATGTAATTAAAAAATATCATCTATACGATCGATAGGACAATAGTAGATAGTATCTATAGAATCAATGTCTATTAGTACAATAAATAAATAATGAATAATAAAATTAAATTCTCCAGACTGACACACCAATTCCCTAGTTCCAAACTAAGCATAGGCTTGTGCTATGGATACTATGTGAACGGATAGACATACTTAAATACAATAAACATCCATGACTCGAGTACAAATGTCCATGTTCATCACACGAAATATTTGCCCCTAGCGAGATTCTAACCCGCGACCCTTGGTTTTGTGGCCAGGGTCTCTAACCACTCGACCAACGGGCCAGTCGAAATAGTTTTTGGTATCGATAGACTATTGATACTATCGATTTTCTTTAACTATCGATAGGCTATCTATAGAAAATCGATATTGGCCTATCGAGGATCAACACTAGTATTTTGTTTTGATTTTCTGGCTAAATAAAATAAAAGTCTAAATAGAAAATAAATTGTAAATGATAATGTTGTCATGGTATGTATCATATTGTGAAGTTTTCTATTATTCTTATAGCTACAATGTGGCTTATTGGGTAAAAATGTGGTGTCCCTCAGGTGCGCTATGCTGAGCCAGTCACGAATTGTGATAAAATCAACTTAATGTTTTTATAATATAATATAACTGGATAACTCAAGTTTTAACACTCAAATTGTCTGGTTTTCCTCATTGAGACAGTTATTTCAATGTAAGTAAGTTCACATAGGTATATTTTTTTCATCCAGGCCTCCAAACTAGGAGTAGGGTGAAGAACTACGAAGAAGTCGCTTGATTTTAGTATCATGTCCGATGATAATTACATGTAAGCTTTTAGTATTAATTATCATATAATTTTTACATAGCTTAAATGCATTCCAGGTTGAAAATGATGTGGCGAATCAATTCTTTCCTCATTTCTAAATTTCTACTGTACCGAGGAATGATTAGCCAGTAGCCAGATGAACAGAACTCAATCGTGCTAAATAAGGACAATTGGTGTATAAATAATCTGTTATTGTTTTGATTGTGTATCTCATTTTTAAGTTAATTTCCATTTATATGACAATTCGTACTTCCACTTATCTTAAAGAAAATTAATTTACAGCAATGAGGATCTATCTATTAATTCAATAGGATTGGCAACAATGGGATGGACTAGTGGTATTGTTAAATGCCAATGGGGATAACAAGTTGTGTGTAAAATGGCAAAAAGGTTTGTGATATAATTAATCAGCCCACACATCATAGAGAGTGCAAACACACTCTCTATGATGTGTGGGCTTTGTTATGTTAATGCTTTTTCATCGTAACCAAACAAAAGATTTTTAACTCTTCAAGCCTGTAAAGATAACAGTATTAAAGTAAAAAAGTTAAAAGCAGATAATGTTGCCACCTTTTATTTTGTGGCCTAGTACCTAGTTGTGACGTACTGTAAATAAATGATTCATACAGTTTATTTCTTGTCAAAAAACTACACAAATATATGTATCATCCTTATATTATTGAGATGTTTCAGACCTGGAGTGACCTCAAAAACGAAACTAAAAAGAAATTCGTGAAGATAACAAAACTAGAAATATGCTTTAACCACTTATCAATTGTACAAAAAGTGCTGAATATTTCTCAGCAGCAATGGGGGGTAGTATTTTACACTTTAAGAGAAGTTGACTAAAGTTTTTATTAGTAAAAAAAATAAGAAATTTTTACTTGCACTATAGCCACTCTATTTTTATATATTTTTGGTCAGAGAGCGAATTAACAGCCCTACTATTAATTATTTTATGATCTGGGTCCAGTTCTGCACTGTGATCTGTGGATAGCAATAGGCTAATTCGAATCTAATTAAATAATATCATAGCGTTATTCCTGTTTTTACAGTTACGGAGACTTAGCCGACGTTCTGCCAGAATCGCAGGTCTAAAGGATCGAGAATCGGTTGGGGTGGGTTGAGCTGGCTGAGCTGCTCGGTGACAAAGGGCACCCTCGATCCGAGTCGCAATGGCGCGCGGTATGGTTCCTTCTTATTTTATTTTTAACTCATGGTAAGGCAAATTAGCTTAAAAAATGCGTTGTTGATTATGAAACACGAATTTTTCTTGGGTGTGGAGGTTGAGGTATGAGGTGCTTTCATTGATTCTGGTTTCTATAATTGCTTATGTTCCGGAATTTTCAAATTCAATCTTGAAAGCATTATGGGCCGTCAATACAGTTTGTGTACCTATTATCTTTTAAATGTTACAAGTACAATGTTATATCAGGAACTTATTTTAGTTGCAAAGTTAACAATATCCTTGAATTTTACAATCAATGAGTGTGTAATAATGATGACGATATTTTATAGACGTGAGCTAACATTTTACAAAAGCACAAGAGTATAGCTGAACTGAAGGGAACACAAAAAGTGTTTTAACAAATGTCGAGAGGAAAATATTGAGGATACTTGGCGCACTTGAGGACAGGAAGACGTATGCTGAAGACGGTGGCAGTGATACGAGGAAATGAGGTAGGTATGTTTCGCAATTCATATTGTTTTTTAACATAACAAGATTTATCTGAGATGTTATACCGAAATAGGTCACATGAATGTTGTGGTTGAAGTTAACGAAATGTTGAAGTTGGGTTGAGAATTTTAGGGCATAAAGATTATTCGATTTTGTAATTAATATTTATTGTTTCCAGGATAAAAGTGACTCGAAAGAAAAAAGCAAACGATCAGCGTCGCCATTCTTCTGCGAGGTTGACATAGTCGCACGCGAACCAAGAACCAACCAAAGACAAAATCATAGAGCAAAATAGAGGATTCATAGCGTCAAGAAGACGACGGTCATCATCCTCGGCAGCGAGCAGTTCTCATAGACCCTGTTAAACTGATAAGTTTTTAGAGTATCAAAGAGAGAGAAATAAGAGGGAGCATGAAAGAGAGATGAGCAAAATGAGTATATGATGGCTGTTTTTGGACGAGTTGTTAGTGTGTTATAATGCCTTGCGCCGAGTATTAAAAGGATAAAGACGTTTAAAAGATATTAATATTCTTATATTAAGCTTGTTAAGTCAGTTTCACTGCCATGTTCTAACAAATTATGCTCGATTCGGAGGCATAATAATGCTGATGCGGTCCAGTCAGTCAGTTTTGAACAAATTATGATATTGTGTTGCACGCATATTGTCATTACATTGTCATTTGTTATTCAGCTTTAAATAACTACATAGGGAAATGCTTTTTGACGACCTTGGATTGTGTTTGTGTTAAAGCGCATAAACCTATGGCCACACTATTGGAATAGATTTTCTATCACGCTCTACAAAAAGAGACATAAATAAAATCTTCACGATAGCATGATAGTGTAGCCAAGGAGTTAAAGTCCATAAAAATATATTCTAACATGCAGGGCCGGATTTAAATTTGTGCCGCCCTGGGGCACTGAAGAAAATGCCGCCCTATGAAAACTTTATTTTAATAGTTTTGATATCTTATTTCTTAAAAATTAGAATAACTAATTACTATAACAAAAATATAACTTGAGACATATACGTTAAGATAAACAGTTCGTATGTTGGGTTTTTGTCGCACGCCCCGACCGCCCGTCGCGATGACGTAATCGAGCGTCCATTTTACATTTTTTTTGTGTATGCGCGGAACTACTTGACCGGTTATATATTGTAAAGAAACTTTTTTTTCAGTTTTCAAACTTTGCCGCCCTGGGCACTAGCCCCGACTGCCCCTAGTGTAAATCCACCACTGCTAACATGTATAAATAAATAAATTCATTCCACATTTGTCTATTAAATAATTTAAGAAATCAGTTCAAATGTATATAATATGCTAAATTGCATTATAAATATTATCTATGTATCCAAAAAAATATTTGTTAAAAATGTGATTATGTACATAATATTAGATGATAAAAATATATTATTATTTGCTAATCGTTAAGCTAATTAATTGATAATAAAAAATATATAAAAATGATGACTTTTAATTTTACTCCATGTCCAATAAACATAAAAAAACATATTAAAACAGGCTACTATACGCCTATGGAAAAGTGTTAATAAAGAGCAATTGTAGCAAATATAAAACGAGACATTTAACTCGCTACTGGAATAAATATAAGAATATTTTTTGCAAGAGACATTGAGTTAAAATTACATTCGAACAAGTACCTAGATGTAATTTTTGTAAAGATATCATTTTAGTTATCAACTTTGTAATTTGTAGTAATATTGTGCATTTTTCTTTTTTATGGCTCTAATTAAGCTAATAGACAAAATTTAATGCACTTTAGGCAATTATATATTTACTTGTGTAATTATATTACTGCAATAATGTTAGTTTTTAAATTAGTCAGATTGTAATCAGCTATTTATAGAATAATACACCTTAAAAGCTTGCTCATACGTACTCTTATTAATTAGCAACAACTTTTACATGCGTAATGTTTCGCTGATGTATTAAATGACACGCGGCAACGACATCTTAATTTCATCGTATACAGTACTTGTTCCAATAGCCGTGATCGTCTAGTGGTTAGGACCCTACGTTGTGGCCGTAGTAACCCAGGTTCGAATCCTGGTCACGGCAGTGTTAAATCACTGTTACGGCGGAGCTTTCGTTTTGTATTTTTTTGTTTATTTTTACAACAAATAGGTACTTATGTAAATGAAGTGTAAAAATAGGTATGCTAAAATATATTTTTTTCTCCAAATACAATTTTGGTGTGATCTTTTAATCATAAAGATGTCTTATTAAAAGTAGATAAGTCTTTCAAAAATATATAATAATATTTGTTATGACTTGGATAATATTTACATATTATTAAAAACTTTATCGAGATTAGAACATAGATCTAATTGTTAAATGTTGTAAAAAAATTTTAATAGTCTTGTAGCGCCCTCTGTGCCTAGGTTAACGAATGTCTTGCTACATATTTTGCGTGTGCCGCCGCGATACGCACAGAGGTTGCTTTCACGCTCGTGTTTTGTTCTCCACCGCGCGCCAACAGATGTCACTATGGGTATTTGTTTTGGTACAGTAACCACGCAGCTGTTCGGTATCAGAGAGAAATACGTGAGAGAAAAGGAGTGGTGATTAGGCCTGTCTTTGCCAAAAAATTAAGTTTTTTATATGGTTCGCGGACGTTTTGCGGCTTGTGCTCGTGCGAGATGCATTTACAAGTGATGTTACGTGTCCCATATCGTTTGTAGTCCCAAAAAACAACATTAATTGGTGCAATTCGCGATGTAAACGTTGGTTATGACGTTTACTACGGTGTTTTTGTGTGTGTGTGTGTGTGTGTCGTGACAGCATTGCCGCTGCCGTTGGAGCGAATCTTGTAACGGAACACTCTGTGAATGCTTTCGGTAAGTTAGAAATATTGTTTTGACATAATTTATAACCTAAGTAGGTAGGTTGTGTGATATATCGTACACGTACGGTCGGTGATTGACCTCGATTTTTGTGATCGGAATAATTCTCATTGAGGCGAAATTGAACGCTGCACGATTATTTTTTATTGTATTACTAGTGTCCCGCGTCTGTGCATTGTTTGATTAGTTAATTCCTTCCGCATTGTGTAGGTAGGTACCTGCCGTATTCCGGTAGTATGAAAAATTGGCGGAATAATTTTGGCCTATTTTCGCGTGGCAAGCGAAGTAATAGCCCTTATGTCGTCGAAATAGGGGTGAGAAGTGGCGTTGTTATTTGTAACGATTTCTTACGTAGTTCGACGATAATTCGTTTTCAGTATTACCAGTCGTACCTATGTATAAGGTAATAAATTAATGTATATTTGTAGGTAGGTAAGTAGGTACATGTAATAGTTTACTTATTTGGGGATGCTTTTGTATTTTTGTACGAAGGCATATTTATATGCGCGCACGTGGTTTCAATACAATCACATACAATTTGAATTAATTCCATACTAATAAATGAGTTTAGTAATTTAAATTCACGCTTTTCCATCTAACCCAGCCTATTGTCCGATGTTGATCTGGGACTTAAAAAATGTGTCAACTGAGGTTCTTGCCTAGCATGTCGTAAAGGATGACTAATGGTATATCGGGTTTTGGGTACCTAGGTGATTGTGTAGGCGACAACAAGCTAGCCACTTGTCACTACTTTTTCACAATTTTTCATCTAACCCAGCCCAATTTTGTTTATGGCTGAATGTGGTTAAAAGGGCCTGCTGCCCCTTTGACTCTGCCTACCCCTTCGGGGATTATGGGCGTGATATGTTATGTATGTCATGTAGTAATTTAAACTTCCAATCGTATCCATAGGCCACATCTTTCGCTTTACGGAATGTACGCCTAAGGTATCTAGTCCGTAATTTATAAATAACGCGAACCTGTTTCTGGTAGACGCATTGGACCACGAATATTAAGTGACTAGCAAAGGTTTAAGTTGCAGTATGCCGCTGCACCGATTTAATTACCCCTCTTAGTTAGTCGACGAAGTTAATGAAGTGCTCTAATAGATGCACTGGCGTTTAAGTCATTATGGAAGTGCATACTGTGCAAGTAATTTGCAGCCTGGCAAGATTATTATGCACCTAGTTTCCTAGCTACTTGTTTCTTTCGTTTTTTTCATTGTTCCCATGCAGTCGGTTTATGGCGGCATATGACGTAAACCCGCATGTAGACACTAAAACTACTAAAATTCGCGATTAGAAACAGCTAAAATTAAAACTTACCTAAGTAGGATTGATAAACGGCACGAACTGGTAAAAAATAAAAGGACTCCGCGCCACTAACTAGACATTGAAGCTCCTCAGGTTCTCCAACTTGGCAGGCAACTTACCTACGTCACACATTGACATAATTTGCTCCAAATGACAGATATCCGTTAACTGGTATGCTTATGTATCTCACTCACACATGCTTAACGTGGCTTCACGCTATTGTATGACAGCGTGGAGTCCTTCTTATTTTGCTAGTCCGTGATAAACGGACCATACTCGTCTATACTCGCAAAAATAATACTTTAAAAAAAAACTTGCTGCCCATTGTTACACAAATAATGTTGAAATACAAATATTTGATGTTTTATATAAAAGGGTCCAATTTTTAACTGAATCTACCGACCTGTCGTATTTCGTATATTGTCAGACGATTATACTATACTACCACTATTACACGGTGTATAGCATAATACTCATACGTCCACATTAACAATCACGATATTTAACTTAGTCATGTATTTGTAGTAGATTTAAAACATTTGTTGCATGCAACACAAGTGTATTATAATGATACCCACACTGTTATGTATAGATACACAACAGAATGTAACGAGTACGTATCATCAACCTACTAACTAATAAACAAGCAAAAAATAAAACGGTTGCTTAATAGTCTAATTCAGCATTCAATAATCTTACACACACATTGGCCTCTCAATATAAAGTGAGTTCATCGCACTACAAAATGATTTGACCAAAACAATGACTCTGTCCAGTAGATGAACGAACCGTTAGATCTTGTCTACCGCTGCAAAGTGAATACATTAATAACAACCTCATTTACCGCTTCAAGGTAATGTAGAATACTGTTTAAGAATGTATAAAACCAAATACTGCTCACCTTGGCGATCAACAATGAAGATTAATCCATATTTGTCCGATTCTTCTAAATAGACTTGTTGAATCCGACTGCCAATCGACTTTAAATTTTTCTCGTCGGTGTAGTCTTGCAAAGAATATTGATTAGAAGCAATTTGAAGCATGCATATATTCGTCAGCACTTTAAAAAACATCTGTATGTGGAGCAATAATGACACATTGCAATGATTCATCACTCTTTATTTTACCTACTTTGTAGTGTCGTTTGATTCCAAACATTTATTGACAAACTCGTTTGTAATATGGAGCTAAATTCGTTTCTCGCTCCAAAATAGCCAACTTTATTATTTGAAAGACTGCGTCTATGTTAAGTTGGATACGGCAGTGGGCGTAACGGCTCCGTAGGCGAATGATTGCTGCGCAAACTGCCTCTGGCGACACGCGGCTTTGTCCAGGCCTGTGGCTTAGTTGTGCGTGCCCTGTGTAGGTATGAGGTCTTTGAAGCGCTATTATGATATGGTATAACCATATTATGTAAACGTCTGAATCTGTAACCATAGAATTGTACATACCATATACATACAACCGGCTTCTACGCTTAGTATTTGTTACACATTAATAGTAATATTCGAGACCTTTGCAATGAAATGTCTGAACTAAACACCAGATGTATACGCCGAGTAAAAATCTAAAACCAAAGAGTACGAATTTGGCGTAACAACATTGTCAAAACCGCAAAGGAGTTCCATAACACAGATTTATTTTTACAAACGCCACGCGTAACTTCATTTAGAAAATGACAAACGTCACCAAACAAAATTAAACTCCAGTATTCCCGTAAACCGGCAAAATTTTCCGTCACAAGGGCAAGTACTTTACGAACGTCGCAAGAAATGTTTTAAACTTGTTCAGGCGGTCGCCTGTTACGATGACTTCCAAAAAGCCTTCCGTGAAGCGGAGCCGCGAGCCGAGCGAGAGGAGCGTCGACGGGCTCCCCGACCTGGCTCTGGCCGCGATTGTGTCGTATAAAAAACAGAAAGAAGTAAGCGACTTTATAAATTTTCTCCTGGGAGCCCTAGAACGCAATTCTGAATGGCTCAACGCAGTGGTGGGCAAGCAGAACAACTTCAGATGCGCGTTCATGGCAGGCGCAGGGCCCAATCGATTTCAGCTGCAAGAAATAATCTACCCGTCTAAAGAAGAGGATGTCAAACTTGAAGTCGAGCTTAAAGACTCTGAAGACCACGACAAAATCGCCATTGCCGCTCTGCTCAAACTGTCCAACGTGGATATTGATAACCTACTCAGGTACATAAAGACGCGTTTGTTTGAGAATGCTATGTTGAAAGAAGATCTGCTCAAAGGCAAGGCTATGGGTGTCAGCTTCGCGGTGTTAAGACCGTTTTCCGAGAAGCAATACCGGTTGATGGAGAGAATTGTTATTGGGAGCACAATGAAGTGCCCGTCGCCCATTAAGAAGAGGCGACGGGACGACAAATTATTCATTGGCCCTCCAATAAAGAAAACAAGGCGGGTAGTTTAGCGAATGCGCGCTGCGAGGCTCATTACTGCAGACCATCGAATACCAAAATATTGCGGAATGGAATGGGCACTCGTTATGGTGCACCACAGTGTCATGTAGAATGTAATGGCAGCAATTTGGATCGACTGTAAAATGCGAAGCTCACAGTAAATTATACCCATTTTTGCAATGATCGTTTCCGATTACCTATGATGGATGGGGCCGCATTTGTGGCGAAATGGCGCATTTTGACGAATACTCTTCCATTATTACTTTTATACCTCGTGCTGTTGTTATTAAAAAGAGCTATACTGATACTTTACATTGTTTTAGTGCCCGCTCTGTACCTGGGAAAGGAAAGAACCGTTATTACATTTCTGTGGTCTAGTCATTAGCACTGCGGTAGTGTTGTGCTTTCCTTGCGGAATTAGAAAATATTAGCATAAACACCCTGGCTAATGCGATCTGTTGGAAAAATGGGGATGTATATTTATTGGTCCTTTCGTTTTTAAGATTAGATATCTACACTTGCATTATTATATAAGACTTTGTAGGTCACCTATTCACTCGCTATACTGGTGACCTGATTGTACAAAAAAGAAAATTGAAACCATTCTTAGTAGTTTGATGTTTAAACTAATCACGGCTGTAGTGCCACAAATCGCATTCTAAAAATGTTTACGACTCCAACCTAATAAATAGTAGTTGGACTTCAGCCCGATAGCGCTGTCGCCACCAGGATCGATAATTAACTTCAATAGTTCGCTCAAAGAGCTGACTCTTTTTCATCTCGGGCGCGGCGGCCGACTAACAAAGATCAATATCTCGGGAATCAGGGCAGCCGTGCGCGAACTTACAGCCTCAAATCCTTCCACCAATAACTTATTACAATAGCATTCGGCGTTACTCAACTGTGAAGAGTGAAACAATAGTTTTTCCTGCTCGCTTCGCTAGAGGAGCCTCCGAAAACGGCTGCGCAGTGCTAGGAAGTTTCGATCTGCTTATCGGTGGGCATAAATCAATTTGAATCATGGCAGAGGCTGAGTATAAGTTCCGTCCCTACTGAGCCCTTTTTCTAACTTGGGACCGACCATACGGATTAAGGGACCGCTGACCGTTGCGTAATTGGCGTAATAGTTATGTGATTTATTGGATTTATGGAATTTATGGTCGGAGCTTGCAATATTTTTTTATTATATTTGCCTTGTTCTTGTTGCGTTGAAGAAGAATTTAGATGAGTAAAAATACATACAAATTTGTTGTAATTAAAAATACATCGGTTGTACTTTTAGTGATATAAGCGATAGTTGCTAAAAGTCTAACAACACGATAATTTGTTTGTCATATCATTGACTTAGGGGAAATAATTAAACTGTCATGTATCATTCTTACTTATTATATTAATTATTATAAAGAGGAAAGATTTGATAAACTATTTAATCGATTTGTTTTTTTTTTTCACCAACGAAAATTGACTTTATCAGCGAGTAACATTGACTGTAATTTGTAGCCTATGTTACTCGCTGATAAAGTTAAGCCTTTTATGGGAACGGTAACTAAGCGGGTGACACTGCGGGGCGCTGCTAGTAATTAATAAAGGAAAATATTGACACCATTTGCAAGACTGAGTGTCATATTAATTTGTATTTTTTCTATAATTTAAATTACCATATTAAACAACTATCTAATTATTTCACTTCATCCGATTCAAATTCTTCTAAATATTACTCAAAATGTTCCATGCAGCAAGTATCGCAAGCAAGTCGCACTTCTTGTTTTACTTTGTCTAAGGATTGAAAACAAACTTGATGCACCATTGTGGGAAGGTGCAAGCAAGTATTCGTTCAACGTCGCCCGGGGAGCGATATATTTTATTTGTTGCCGTTGTCACCGCTCTCGCCAACACAGTCCTAGGAATTCCGTACTTTATGGTTGCTGAAAATGATGCATTGTCGCCTCTGTGCGGCGGAAATACTAAATGTCCCTTTAAAAGCAGCATTACAAGACGTTCACCCGGAACAACAGTTTACTGCGGATAAAAAGCTAGCCAACTTAAATTCCCGGCGGTAGAGATGCCGAGATTCTGACCACGGTCCAGATTTAATTTACATCTGCGATTCTCCTCCCGACATTCCGGCTCCCTTGAAATTTCAGCCATTTTTCTCGGCGGATTGTCGGAGGTATGTTGCCCTGCGCGTCTGTTATGCTATTTGCATTCTACCTAGTTGTTTGGGTTGTAAAGTCGGACTCTGAAATTATAGTGTTGCTTATTATTTCTACCCAGTTTAAGAATTAGGCTTTTTCTGATTTATGTGAATTAAAAACCGTTACCTATAGAATGATATGCTTTAATATTTATCATTACCATTAGTCGCCTCTTACGACGGCAAGAAGAAACACAACAATAACAGGAAAAGAACACGGTCGACACATTATTTTTAGTCCTAAACCTACATGGGAATAATATAATCGAATAAGTTTGTTTGCAACATGGACTAGTAAAAAAAGAAGGACTCCACGTTGTCATACTATAGCGTGTAGCCACGTTTATGCATGTGTGAGAGACACTTATGGATACCAGTTATCGGATATTTGTCATTTGGAGCGCTTATTATATCAATGTGTGACGTAAGTTGCGTGTCAAGTTGAAGCACCTGAGAAGCTTCAATGTATAGTTAGTGGCGCGGAGTCCTTCTTTTTTTGTTAATCCGTGGTTTGCAACTTATTTGTGGTAATAAAGGAATGATCTAGTAGATTACGCTATATTCTACTTAGTTACTGTTCTTATCAAGTAATTTGCGGCTCAGTTGTTCTGGCTTAATCTGTTAATTTTCTGCACATTATGTAAAAATATTTGCCAACAATATTGGTGAGAAACGTAGCACTTATCTGCAGAGTTTTACAAATTCTTAACCTTTAAATAGCAGGCCTCGGTACGATATTAAAACAAACCCGCAAAGTTTAATGGGGAATCCCGCCGACTTAATATAAAACGGCGTTGAAAGAAAGTACCAAATTGTGGAACGAGGTTATAACAATTTTACAAGAACAAATAAATGCATCTACGGCGCGACATAAAAAACCTTCATAAAATGAAACTGCTTTTAGGGTTAAATTTTTATTTTAAACATAGGAAGGGATTTTGATGGCCCTCCCACGACGTGGGACGCGTTATCTTTAGATTTAAAGCTTTTGGGCAATAATACGCAGTGGAAATGGTGGTTCGAAGTGCCACCTCGCTCGGGAATACGAGACATGTATCATACCTTTGATTTACATGTGACATTTGGAGGATATACTGGCAGACGTTATTAACGCACGAATAGATTTGTGTAACGAGCTCCGGCCTGATGGCGTAATTATGAGACTCGATATTCGCCGCTCTTTTGCCGGGAACAAGATTTATTTGTTTACTTCTCAAAAACACATTTGAATCGTCAACGAGATATGGAACCCGATCCGAAATGAATTAACACAAATTAAATTGGATTATATATATAAAATCAATCACAATATACGGTCAAATTATAAATATTAACTTGTGTTAGATAGAGGAAATTCAATAATATTAAAAATCAACATCTATTATTCAGATCAAAGCAGACAACAAAATAAAGAAGCAAACTTGTACGAGGCGCACACTTGATGTTATTGGCAGGCACTTTCTACAGTAATACGATGAAATTAAGAATATTATCGATTATATTTAAAATGAGATTAGTTGATCAAGACAAGATTGCATTGTTCACATCATACTACAAAATTACCCGGGCAATCATTAAAAAATCTGTTTAGTCCGACAGTTAGATTATAAAAAAAAATGAACTTGTATTTTTTATTTATTTGTCAAACAAACATTGACGAAGATGCAATGCATTCAAGTTGCGCGTGACGTCACATTTTCGTACAATTTTTACTAAATATTGACGTCGCAAGCCCCTACTCTAAAACTTTGATGCTTTTTATATTTGTGATTTTTTGTTAATTTGATATAGCGACAAATATGTGTCTAGTATTTTTGTATAATCTAACTGACGGACTCAATAGCCATCATCCCTATTCAATGTATTAAATTTTCAAGTCAAGAACGACCTGACACCAGTACTTAGGAATTTAATTTTAATTACGCCTGCCTAATGAAAATTTATCAATTTAATTTCATATTTTTTTTCTCCAATTTAGCAACAATAAACATCGTAATATGCGCGTTAGTTCTGTTTGGCTTCCAGAATAAATTAGGAGATAAAATCATATTCTTACTTTTTTAATCACGAAGTTATGAGCTAATTTACTTAAGATAGTAAAAAATGTATTATATTAGCTGTCGGTGATAGTTAATAAGCTATAAAAGCGTCTTGTTCATTGTTTATATTACTTGCGTATCGAATCATTAGAAAACAAATTGATTCGAACTAAAAGAAGAGACATGACTAAAGCATTTAAAATTGTCAAAGTTTTACCGCAGGGTTCTTGCGCGGCTCCTAGCTGAATCGTTTTAAGAAATAAACTGCAAGATTTTTTGTTATTATTACATCAGTTTTTCCCCTCCGGGAACTCGGGTATTCCGGTAGACCAAACAATAACCGAATAATTTCATATGTTGTCAATCTGAATACAAACAAAATAAAGATGGCATACTTTTAAAATTTGTTGGTTATTTTTTTTGATTGACCTATTTAAATAAACAGTAATATTATTAATAGTGTAAAATTACACTGCCCTTGACTGTTCCCCGGAGTCAATAAAATTATGTTAAGAGGCAACATTTTAAGTAACCTGCCCTCCGCACAGTTATCAATACGTCCCTAAACCCCTATTTAACCTCCGATCCTGTTACAATTTTCATAACGACACTTGTTTTCGTGAATAAGTCCCGGTAATGTTCCCCGGGTGACACCTACCCTCACGCGATTACGATTAAATGGAAAGTAATGCTAGTCATTATCCTCGCTACCTTCTAGGTAATATGTTCACGTCTTATGTTTATAACTAATAAATTGCCCAGAGCGACAAATCAAGCATAAGTGTTTGTGTTTATAACATTTAGACAACGGACGAACGGAACGCTCGTATCGCGCCACAAACTTGTATACTAAGAACTCATAGTGCGGAACTCGGAGTTAGTTCCCGATTTGTCCACTTAAATAAGTCTGTGACGCGATACGAGCGTTAGCGAAGTTCGTTATGGAATCGCTAGCGCGCATTTGGCTAAGCACCTAAGGTCAAAAGTAATATTTTTAATCGGAGTAAATATCTATAACTCGAATATTTATTTTGTGCCATTCGAACTCCTATAAATACTCTGAATATAAGCTTGAATGGCATTTGTTTTTCCTAATATTAGATCTAGGTTCTAGTATATATATTTACTTAGTCCACTATCAGTTTTAAATCACACGAAAACAACTTTTATCTTAACTAATAAAATCATTAAGACAAATAAAATTGATCATGTTTACATCCACAGTTGAAGACGTTTTCGATGTATTCTTAATAAATCTGTTACACGTATATTATTAGATATGAAGGCTCCGACAAGGATCTGGCTTACCCGCAGGCGGTGCGTATTTTCCTGGTCGTATGTATTCTATATTCGCCTGAAGTAATGGGCAACATAATGAGCAAATACTGCATTTCTGACCAGATATTTGTTGAACATTTTTATCTATCTATACTTATAATAAATCTGTAGAGTCAATTCTGTACATGAAATATATTTTCAAAATAACTATCAGGGGGTGATTAGTGATCGATACTGATGCCAAAAATGCAATCAGTAAAATTTTTGTCTGTCTGTCTGTCTGTATGTTCCTTATAGAAACAAAAACTAATCGACGGATTTTAACGAAACTTAGTATAATTATTCTTCATACTCCTGGGCAGGTTATAGTATACTTTTTATCACGCTACAATCAATAGGAGCAGAGTAGTGAAGGGAAATGTTTGGAAAACGGGAGAAGTTACTCCATTTTTGAAGCGTCCGTCGCGTGTGCAGCCTTAATGGTTAAAGTTACATAGAAATCATGTATGACGGAAATAGTCTTTATAATATTAACCATATACGCGGGTGACACCGCTGGCACAGCTAGTATAGTATAAATCGAATCTAGTTTGTTATTATACGAGTATATGGAGTCATTGTCCTGATCTAATTCTGTTTCCATTTGTAGCGTACCATCATGTCACTTTATTTAAGTATATTTACTTGTCCCATGTTGGCCTGGGACTTAAAAATAATGTGCCAACTGTGGTTCTTGCATAGCAAGTCGTAAAAGGCGACTAATGGTAGGTATATCGGGTTTTGGGTACGTGATTGTAAAGGCGGCGGGCTAGCCACTTGTCACAGCTTTTTCACGATTTTCCATCTAACCCAGCCCAGTTTCATTTTTGGCTGAATGTGGTTAAAGGAGTCAGCTGCCCCTTTGACTCTGCCTACCCTTTCGGGGATTATGGGCGTGATGTTATGTTTTTTTGTTGGTTTAATATAATAAAGCTATAGAGTTAGTTTAATATATTGTCAAATATTGTATTACCCAGGCTAGATTTATTGTCCTTTTATACCACTGACGGTGACAAACGATTGTATGGCCAGTCTTAATCCTCAGAGTTTGAGCCTAATGGTCTATGATAATATATAGGCGTTGTATATCAACGGAAACATACGGATAAAAATTTGTCCAAAAAAATTATAAATTAATTATTCTTAATTATTTTTGAATTTATTCATTACAAACATACACACACACACACATAAATACCAAACTTTTCTCTTTATGATATTGTATAGATTTCAAATGCGCGACTTAGATATCTGTACATAAATATAGTTTTCATTGATACAGGAGCTTAATTTTACAGCAGAAAGAACTTGGATTAGGTAATAGTTTCAACTTACCACTTCCATTACATTGTCGTAAATAGGTCTTGACAGAGACTGACAACGAAGTATACCATTCCGTTTTTCCTCTCGAAGCGCAGAACCCCAAAAAGGTAATCTGTTACTGTCTCTTCGTGATCGTTACCGTTCAAATATAGGTCACGCGGTCTGCACCCTACATATACCTAGATACAAGTGTGTATCGTGCACCCCAAGTTAAATAGTACCCAAAAAATTGCCAGCCATTTCCAGGCCGGAGTTCCGGAGGCATCAAAGATTAATCACTAGTCTGTTCCACTTCCACCGTTCTTCGCACCTGCCATTAATGTTGCCTATTCGCTCGCACGTATGACACCTTTCCGCACTTACATAAAAGTTGCGACGACGCGGTGACCACACGTTTCGGTGAGTAAAGGGACTTTTCGATCTCCGTGTTTAAGAATTGTCTGAGATTATATTAAGTTTTCTTAGTGTGAGTTTACTTCTTATGAGGCTATGATTAGTAGTTTGTAGTGCTAGGAAGACCTAAATAAAATAAAACAACGGAGATCCTTGTAGCATTGAAACATTTACGGCTGTCAATAGGGAATTGCTAAAATCTAAATATTGCTTATATGTAAATGTATAAATACCGGATGTTTTGTAAACAACAGCTATAGGTAGTTCGAAATTTCGCAGACCACATGTACAAATGTATCATGTTTCTTATGCAAATAACTGAATAGTGTATTCATATTGCATTCATTTGTACGTTATAGAACATTTATAAATCCGGTGTTTAACGTGTTTTAGTTGTTTACACTGAGCGTGGCCTTAATCTGCTGGTTATTTGAGTTCACGCACGCATTTAGTTACTCAATCCGTGACTTTGTTATTATTATTAGCACATACACCTACATTTTAGAACTAGGGTATTTTCGTTTTAATCTCAACAATTTGTTATATTTTATTGTATAATCCTTTAATACAAACATGTCTCCGGTATAATGTACGCGTGATCATGGTCACCGCGGGTGGCCATTAAAAAGCGGGCGATGTGTGTCGGCCCGCATCTGTCGCGGGTAATTCATCGGCCGCTCAGCTGTCCACCTGCGCCCGCATCGCCCCGCCCGCGGCGCCCTGCCCGCGTCGCCCTTCCCGCGTCATCCTACCCGCGTCATCCTACCCGCGTCACGGCTCACTACGGGAGCCCGAAAACGCTTTGTTTATTTATTAACGTTTTATAACGCGTCTTCAGTGTGAGGGGATTCGCTGATGCGCTCTAGAAGATTAGACCATGTAACCTTTTTATATTTCTGGATTTGAAAAATCTACGTCACTCAATATTTGACGCGGCACACTGCGTCATTGGAATAACAAAACAAATATTTGTAGTCCTTTTTAGGAAGAAATATTAAAGAATATAGAAAAAAGTGGAACATTTCAACAAAACTTAGTATGTCGGCTAACAAGTACGTAAGCAAATAAAAATACGACTGTCAATTTTAAATAAACCTATTAACTGATAATTGCTGGAAAAGTCTTCGAATATTAAACTTATTATATTTTTTATACAACAATACATGTAGTTTACACAACTGTTGTTTCCTGTTTTATATTTTGTAACTCGAAACAAATACAACTGCGAAAACACGTATTCCACTATCTGGGCACTCTTATATCTGTACATAATTTAAAAAGGACATCACTTCAGCTCCCAAAAATCTCACCCTCAACCATCCGCCAATTTCACCCTGTGCACCCTTCCCATTTTTGATAAACGAGTCGCTTGATCGAGCTGCCTGAAGCAGGCTTGGTGATAATATCGCCGGGACAAATTTGTGTCCGACAGCCAGATATGGCGGCTTAGCCTGCTCGGGTACGGAGGCGGAGCCTGTTGGCGTAACGTGAGGACTCGACTGGAAAATGGCATTGGTTTTTTCTACTTGAGCAACTCAAATACTTGGCTAAGATAAATACGATAAAACGTTCCTATAGGTGTATTTAAATAAGCAATTAAATAAACTAGTATTCGTTATGTAAAATGTATATACCTACATATTTTTCGAAGGTTAAATTAATAATTATTACGAACATTGGAAGAGGAGATACTAAATAAAAGTTGGAAAAATAATATTGTTTTCGACTTGGAAAACCTTCAATGTTACAAAAACATTGTTTTATACGCTATTAGTCTGTGTTGTTTCAAAAGTTATGCTACATTTTGAGTATAAACCATGTGGCTGTTTTTGCTTAAAAAAATATCAGCTATTCTTAATTCTTCATCACAAACGAAAGTAAACTTAAGCGTTTAAAATAATAGTAAGTCAGGAAAATGCTGAATTTGTATAAATAAAGCCGTTAAAAGTAACTTACTTCTCCAGTACATGTCTCAGTATAACAGCGTGTGTGTAGATGTGTCGAGCGAAAACCATTTCACATAAACATTCTCACAGAAATGGCTTTGTTATCGATTCCCAACGTCGTTCGGCAATCTGTCCCCCATAAAACATCCAAACTTTAAATATGAAAGGAGACAAGAAAATCGCGGTTCTTTTTCAGGACAGCCATAAATATTGTTAGATAAATATGTATCATTGTCCGCTGTCACGCTCGCGAACCCCGATATAAAGACGTGTGCTGGGGTTAAAATTCAAATAGTTCCCAACTCCAGAGCAAAGGGTGTGAAAGTTGGCTTTGAGTCTTCAAAGAAATGCCCCTTTATGCTACGTGTCGATTTGATGCCAGTCATAACACGTTGTTTTTCGTAGCCGGAGCGAGAAATGATGTTTATGTTTTCCTCTGTACAAAACTGAGGATATTGTGCCTGCATAACACGGCACGGGATATGTTATAAAAATAGTGCCTGACCCACATACGTTCTGTAGAGTCACGTTTTTAATTAAACCGATTCCGTTAAACAGGGAACAAAAGTGTATTCTTTATGCAAGTCACATATTCGCATGTGAGTTCGCTGAACGGTTTAGCGCCCGTACACCACTTGGGATTGGCGCCCAACGCGGGGCTCCAAAACGTTTACGGGCTTAATTAATTTTTCTAACCTTCTCCCTTGTTTTATTTTGCAAAATATTACATCTCGTATACAATGTTTATGTGTTGTTTTTGCCAAATAAAAACGTGTACGTAAAACGTGCAAAGAACCTTGGGAATAGATAAAGCGGAATCGTGAGTGTAAGAAATTTATGTACGGAAAATAAATCTGTAAGCGGATACAAGTTTATCCATCCTTTCAAAATACGGGAACATAGGCGCGTCCGTATCTCGCGGAAGTCGGATGACGAATGTCCACATCTTCGCCCCGGGACGGGATATATAATGCGTAAAATTACTGGCTTCAACTATCTTCATATATTTCACGTGTAACGTTCGTGCTTTGAGAAATACTTGTATTTATATAGGCTTACCTCAATTTGGGTTGTATATTTAGATGCTCCGCTTATGGGATTGGATTGTTTGTATATTTTATTATTTTGTATAGGTTTAAATGGCAAATAGATCTATTAAAATTGTTGGTAGTTTGGTATACCTTTTACTTTGAAGTAAGTGAACATCTAGTTTGTTTTCTCATTTTCCAGCGACAACTATTACTTAGTTTACAGCGAGCTATTAAGATAAATCCAATTTTACTGCACAGCGTGTATGAGCTGTTGTTATTTAAGACACTGTTTAAGAAGATAGTGTAAAGAAATTACTACCATATATTTTATCTTTCCGCCGCCCGCTGCGATAGCGCCTGAAGCATGGAGCGGCCTGGGCTGGTCACGTTCAGCTACTCGAGTTTAATTAAGCGGTGATTAAAGTTCTACACTGGACTACAACGGAATACAGTTTCCCAAGGACCTCGCTTCTTGGCGCCCAACGTGGGGCGACGCTGTGTTATTTAGCGGAGCTAATACATTACAAAAGCTACTGTGAAGTGAGAGAACTTTCTTGCTAAAGTATTAATCAAGTGAGATAAAGTAACTCCGAATGTACCGAAGAGCTGTGGAGCAACAAACACTGCAAATTAAATTCTGAAAGAAGGATTGTGTCAGCTTTGCTGTACGAGCGTGAATGTATTCTGAAAATATTCTGTTGTGTAATACGCTATGAAGGCGTGTTGATTAAGGTGACTTCATTATCACACAGTACATTTTGCTTTTGAAGGGGCTTGTTGAGTGCATATTTGATGGATATTTGGGCCAAAAAAGGTGGTAGCGACGCACGTAAGTCTTTATTAAAAATTCAAATGCCGGGATGAAGTCTCTCGGTGGGTGAAGGATGGGGGGGAGTTGATCTCCAAGATCATGATTGAACATTTTATATTCACTTCGGCAGATCGATGCGGCAGATACGTGAATTATGGAGCACTATATTAAAGCTAAACAAGCTCGCTGGAGTTTGCGGAAAATCTGGGGGCTTTTATGGTTATGAAATTCATGATAGTTTTTCTATAAATATTTTACGTGCGTTTTTGGTCGCCTGATTATTACAGAGCACATATAAATATATATAGCCTCTTTTCTACACGTGTTATGATTCTTTTGACATATTGTAATATTGTCTTAAATTGTACAAAAGAGCAATGTTGTTACAGAAAAAATATCATCTGTGACTGATATGGTACTTATAATGAATTCCATAAAAAATCCGTATTCCAACTTCCGGTAATCAAAGATTCGCTCAAGAAAGAAAGAAATTACCCCAAATTAATGAGGGAGGCAGACTTTGAACATTTTATTTAATAAGGCTTTGTGCAGCCCTTCGTACATAATTGTAAATTAATTGCGATCTCACGAAAAAGGGACCTCCTAATAGCTAATTAGACAAACGATAAATTATATTTTACAGGCTGTAGCGCCTTACCGTCTTACGTGCTGTTTAACAGGCATACTATATTTCAGTAGGTATTTAGGTTTTATACTTCTACTATGTATATTATATAAATTGTATATAATTATATATGCAACGTGATGAAGAATATTCATCACGGTACTTGTAGACTTAGTTGCATCATTGACTTATTTTTCAGGTTAAGATGTGTACCTTAAAAAAAATTTAAGCTGAATCAGAAATAGTCTACTTGACTATTTCTAGATGAAGTTGAAACATGCCTGAAGCGTATGAGTATATTGTTTATTTATCAATATGACTTGTAAAATGTATAGAAAAGCATTCTGCAAATTGTGTGCCACATGAAAACAAGTATTAAGTTTCTAGAAAACTCACTTCTCGCTCAAATTCGCTGACTTGCACATACTTAATTAATTAATCTACTTATCAGTGAAGGCAGCTCATAAATTTATAGTACCTAATCAAGGAATTCATTCGATGTCCAGCTAAATAGGTGGTTTCATTAGGAGTAAAATTTATATTTACATTTTATATATGAAAATAAACATCGATTTTAAGTAATGTTTAAATTATGTAAATTTCAATTCATAATGTCAAGATTAAGTATTTCCCTTAAAACTTTGTTAAAACTAGAAGTTTTCTCATCAACTATTCCTCCCACAGAGCAATCTTAACAGAGAAACAAGAAAAAGGATGAAATATTAGATTTCTCACGGCGGCAAGAGGTTTCAATCGCGGCTTTATTTAATTAAACATGGCCTCATGGGGTTTCCTCGTTGCTTTTATATAAAGTGCTTTATTTTCTGGTCTATTTTTGCTGGAGGTTTACGCCGAGACGCCATCTATTTTGCTGGGGAAATTTAGCGTTTTATGATGAGGTTGAACGAACATGGATCTATCAATATTCATAAGCGCATTACAGCATCTGTCTGCACTGGACCGGAACCGAGTTATAATGAAATGGTGGTTAGTCTGATTTTAACTTATTCATCCTTAGTTGCTGAATCTGCAGGAGTTTTTCTTTTCAACGACGGTACTTAAGACAGTATGATTCGAATTCCAGCTAAGATGCGGACTATCTACTGAAGTACAGCGATAGAGCAAATTATGATTTTGTCTCCGCTTTTGAATTCTGTTAACAGGTTGAGAATTTAGTAAAAGATGCCTTTGAAGTCGAATATTTTATGACACGCGATAGTACAAATCATCTGTTCATTAAATACTACAAATAATAGCAAACACGTTTCGAACTGAAATTCGAATCGTAAAAAGAACAATAAACAGTTGGGGCCAATTTTCTAAAGACCAGCTTTAAGGCGAACGTTTAAGTTGTCCATTCGGCACGCTCATAACTCGGACTTAATCAACATGGTGCCGTAAACACGGAGGAGGTGAAGTAACGGCCTCCGGCACGAACTTCGTGCAGCTCTGCACTTTGTGCAAATGTGCATCGCGGCAGTTTGGACAGCGGGCGCGAAAACGTTCGGACAAGATTTAGGTTTGTAGGCGAAATCGCAGGATTCCCGATGGAGTTTTCTTCCTAACATACTGACCGTAATTCTAGTCGTATTTAGTTAGAGGACGGGATTTGGATGATATTTCCAGGTTTGCAGTCCTTACTCCTCGGTCCTACAGTAAAGCATTCATACCTACAGAATTATTAATTAATTTTAAAAAATCTCTTACTATGTTCGTCGCTCTATACTTAATTTATATCCTGTACTTGCATGAAATATGTCTCCCTAAAAGTATTAGATGTAAAAAATAGATATTTAAAAAATAACCTGTAAAATTACGTTTTAATATTGGCGGCCATTAAAATAAGTTTACTTTTAGACACACAGGCGCGTGATATCGGACCGGCGACGTTTTGTTAAAAACTAAATTGGAAGTTTGTAAAAGTTATTGTCCACAATAGTATCGGTCTACACTATCAGTTACGTTGTGAATGTGATACTTCGTTGAAAAATGTCCGTCCGGGCCTATTCACTAAATTCGTTTCAGTTTAGTGAGACAAACGAGCGGGATTAGGGTTGCAATCCACTCGTGATCTAGCTGGATAAATATCTACGAACGGGGGTACCTAAAATATATTTTTGGACTGAAAGGCATCGGGTAGATAGAGTAATCCAGTTCATGATATTGCACAGAGTGAACGATGCGACCACTAACAATATATTATGTGATGATTATTACAATTTATTGAATTGAATTAATATCGCAGACGCAGATAAAGTAAGCTAAAGAGAAGATTAGATTATTAATTTATTGGTTTGATTTTTATGCTATAGCCATCATATGACAGGCCCGTTGGTCGAATGGCTAGAGACCCTGGCCACAAAACTAAGGATCGCGGGTTTGAATCCCGCTAGGGGAAATGTTTCGTGTGATGAACATGGACATTTGTACTCGAGGCATGGATGATTATGTCTATCCGTTTACCTAGTATACATAGCACGAGCTTATAAGCTTAGTTTAGAGCTAGAGAATTGGTGTGTCTGTCCGGAGTATTTATTATTATTATTATTTATTGATATGAATGTCCATCAATATTTTTCATAGACTATTCTAATTGTTAAACGAAAACTATGAACTTTTATTGAATCTGCCTACCCCTTCGGGGATTATGGGCGTGATGTTATGTATGTATGTAAGAAGTAAAGGGAGAAGCCTCGATATGAGTATTGAATTTCTTGTTAAAAGCGCTATTATCTCAACTGCCTTTCATAATTTAGTTCAATTGCGTTTTTATTGCTAATAGTTTTCGCTGGATCTTTATCGTATTATTATGGAAAGCGGCCGCGGGAACGGAGTATACTCATTAGGAGTTTGCTAGAAAAAGAAAAGAGTTATAATGAAATGGTGGTTAGTCTGATTTTAACTTATTCATCCTTAGTTGCTGAATCTGCAGGAGTTTTTCTTTTCAACGACGGTACTTAAGACAGTATGATTCGAATTCCAGCTAAGATGCGGACTATCTACTGAAGTACAGCGATAGAGCAAATTATGATTTTGTCTCCGCTTTTGAATTCTGTTAACAGGTTGAGAATTTAGTAAAAGATGCCTTTGAAGTCGAATATTTTATGACACGCGATAGTACAAATCATCTGTTCATTAAATACTACAAATAATAGCAAACACGTTTCGAACTGAAATTCGAATCGTAAAAAGAACAATAAACAGTTGGGGCCAATTTTCTAAAGACCAGCTTTAAGGCGAACGTTTAAGTTGTCCATTCGGCACGCTCATAACTCGGACTTAATCAACATGGTGCCGTAAACACGGAGGAGGTGAAGTAACGGCCTCCGGCACGAACTTCGTGCAGCTCTGCACTTTGTGCAAATGTGCATCGCGGCAGTTTGGACAGCGGGCGCGAAAACGTTCGGACAAGATTTAGGTTTGTAGGCGAAATCGCAGGATTCCCGATGGAGTTTTCTTCCTAACATACTGACCGTAATTCTAGTCGTATTTAGTTAGAGGACGGGATTTGGATGATATTTCCAGGTTTGCAGTCCTTACTCCTCGGTCCTACAGTAAAGCATTCATACCTACAGAATTATTAATTAATTTTAAAAAATCTCTTACTATGTTCGTCGCTCTATACTTAATTTATATCCTGTACTTGCATGAAATATGTCTCCCTAAAAGTATTAGATGTAAAAAATAGATATTTAAAAAATAACCTGTAAAATTACGTTTTAATATTGGCGGCCATTAAAATAAGTTTACTTTTAGACACACAGGCGCGTGATATCGGACCGGCGACGTTTTGTTAAAAACTAAATTGGAAGTTTGTAAAAGTTATTGTCCACAATAGTATCGGTCTACACTATCAGTTACGTTGTGAATGTGATACTTCGTTGAAAAATGTCCGTCCGGGCCTATTCACTAAATTCGTTTCAGTTTAGTGAGACAAACGAGCGGGATTAGGGTTGCAATCCACTCGTGATCTAGCTGGATAAATATCTACGAACGGGGGTACCTAAAATATATTTTTGGACTGAAAGGCATCGGGTAGATAGAGTAATCCAGTTCATGATATTGCACAGAGTGAACGATGCGACCACTAACAATATATTATGTGATGATTATTACAATTTATTGAATTGAATTAATATCGCAGACGCAGATAAAGTAAGCTAAAGAGAAGATTAGATTATTAATTTATTGGTTTGATTTTTATGCTATAGCCATCATATGACAGGCCCGTTGGTCGAATGGCTAGAGACCCTGGCCACAAAACTAAGGATCGCGGGTTTGAATCCCGCTAGGGGAAATGTTTCGTGTGATGAACATGGACATTTGTACTCGAGGCATGGATGATTATGTCTATCCGTTTACCTAGTATACATAGCACGAGCTTATAAGCTTAGTTTAGAGCTAGAGAATTGGTGTGTCTGTCCGGAGTATTTATTATTATTATTATTTATTGATATGAATGTCCATCAATATTTTTCATAGACTATTCTAATTGTTAAACGAAAACTATGAACTTTTATTGAATCTGCCTACCCCTTCGGGGATTATGGGCGTGATGTTATGTATGTATGTAAGAAGTAAAGGGAGAAGCCTCGATATGAGTATTGAATTTCTTGTTAAAAGCGCTATTATCTCAACTGCCTTTCATAATTTAGTTCAATTGCGTTTTTATTGCTAATAGTTTTCGCTGGATCTTTATCGTATTATTATGGAAAGCGGCCGCGGGAACGGAGTATACTCATTAGGAGTTTGCTAGAAAAAGAAAAAGGACTTGAAAACATTACAGCGGTATATTTGAATAACTAACATTAAGCCATATAAAACAGATATGATAAAGTATATGTAAATATACACAAATAAATATGCAAATACATATTACTATTTATTAAACTTACTTACTTAACTAGTTTTTAAAATGTTTTCGTATAAGAAATATGTACATGTACATGCCAATAACATTTTGCCCTTGCTATTTAAGAACTATGAGACTGTTTTCTATGATTTTTATACAAACAGATACTCATCTGTCTGTTAATAAATTTGACATGGAATATATTAACCATATTACCGTAGGTATTCAACTAAATAATAATCAATATTGACGTGGTGTTTAAAATTGTAAAGTGG
Source organism: Glyphodes perspectalis (assembly GCA_951394215.1). Taxonomy (NCBI): domain Eukaryota; kingdom Metazoa; phylum Arthropoda; class Insecta; order Lepidoptera; family Crambidae; genus Glyphodes; species Glyphodes perspectalis. The sequence goes on along the minus strand of OX596211.1, from coordinate 12,425,598 downwards.
CATGCTTCAGAAGATATTAATTGCCGCTACGATTTACACGTTGTCTCTTCGGTTGCCGATTAAATTATATAATAAATTTGAACTCGCAAGGTGAGTCGTCGGCACTGCAATGAGATTTACGTGAACTCCGGGCGAATCGGTGGCACTGAACGTGTTAAGGTAGACTACACAGCATCGTTTCGCTGTAGATGTGTCCCACACCGGCGTCTATTAGTCGTCCTTTCGCTAGTTGTCCCAGCCCGGTGGGACGCAGGTGTCCCGCGATTGTTTCCGGAAAACATTTACTGCGCTCTCCGGCTAGGTACTCCCTCAAGAATACATTAGTTTCTTTATTTATTTGCTGTAGGCCCTTTTTATTTGGCCCTTTGATCGATGTAACCTTTTACTAGAACCAATGTTGATCTAGTGCAGTTTAATGTTGATTGATACGAATGATTTGGTTGTCCCTTAGATAGTGTGTGTCTATCTATATGTTCTTTTATTTTTCTCATATATATCTCTTCACATGTTCTATATATTCCTTCATTGGCAAGGGTATTTATGATATTACACAAGTGGTTCATGAAAAGATTTGAACACTTAGCTATATTACACGACGTGCTTAAGGAAGTGTCCCGTTTGTCAAGTACTAGTACTAGTGGGTAATCGTACCCATTAGCCTAGCTTAACAGTTATTTTCTTAAATATGTTTACTTTTACTTCCATTAGACTTCTCAAAGTGTCCTTAATCATGTTGTCTAGTACCCAATCAAAGTTGTCTATTAGGATCTGGGCACAAGGTCTTAAGTCAAGTGTCTCGAGATCAATGCCCTATCGTAGAGGTAGCCCACGCCATCGCTAATTGCCGCCTCCAATTAAGGATACCCGGAGCCCATCAGCAATTCAAATTAATACAACAACTCCAATATTAAATCACTTTAAAAGTTCACTGGTTCTCTCCATTTTTTTTCCTTCCATTAAGTACATTGTGTTCACACACCGACAAATTCATCTCATTCGATTACGAAATTGGAATGCTTCATATCCTCTCGCTTTTATTGCCATTATATCCCGATTTTCCCCGGCTATAGTCCTCGAGCTCTAATGTGTTCCCTTCAGTGATCCACTCCAAGCCCTTGAATTCGCAGAGCCGGCGATATTTCATCAAATACATCAATATCACGAGCGCCGAAGCCTCCTCTTACCTGCTTTCAACTGGAAGATGGAATACGAATATTTTCTCGACTCGATTCCTTTGTGAATTGCTTATGAATAGTATTGACTTGACAAACATGTTTTTCCACGAGTTTTGTGCTAAGTTTATTTGGATTACAATAAATCGTCGGTAAGTTACATAGTTTCTTGTCGCAAATGGGAACAATTGTGCATTGTTTAGAGTGTATTGTTCGTTAATATGATTGAAAAGTGATGTGAGCGATCCCGCAGATTGTCATTGTGTTCGCACGAAGTTGCATTGCGTAGGCTTTGATCAGTTGTGTTGTTTATAAATAAAGGAACCTAATTGACGGTCTATCTATTCTTGATGCGGACATAATATATGCGGGCCGGATTAGCTAAGGATTATTTTATTAACTATGTTCATTAATATCGTTCCGTGTTAAATCTATACAAACTAACTAATATTATAATGCTAAAGAGTTTGTTTCTTTGTTTGCTTGAACGCGCTCATCTCAGTAACTATTGGTCCGATTTGAAAAAATTATCAAGGCCTTAGGCTATATAACATTAAACATAAACGCGGGTACAGCTAATGTTATTATAAAGAATATAAGTCAACTATTTAGTCCGTCTAAATCATTATACACATATGCATTCATTTATTACAAGCGTAAAATGTAAACATCGTATCTTTCACAAATAATTAATGATCACAATTTTTTCGAATCAGCGAATAAATCGAATACCTAGTGAAACATTTTGCCCTCAATATCTCCCCCAAACACCACTATATGAGATATCGAATAACGCGCGGAAGCTTCCCCGGCCATCACATGCATATATCATATGCATATACGCATGCATATATGGATGTCGCATCTGTTTATGCCAGTATTGGGTGTCCTGACTTCTGACTCCGTTCGGTGCACATTATGAATCCTTTGTGCGAATTTCTTACGGCTTTTATGTGGAAACAGTTGAAGGCCTTTGCGATCGTGGGCGCTGACTGGCGACTTTTATTTCAGATACGCTGTTGAGTTCATATGAGTTTAGGTATTGTTTGTGGAACTTTGATCAGCTATTGTAGAAGGATTTTGAGATATAATTTTTAAGCTTAGCTTGGTACTAGAATATTGGTGTATCAGTCTAGAGAATTTATTATTATTGCTCTACAAATTTCACTCACCTTTTTTATGTTACTCTGTAAGTAATTTAAAATTGTTGTCACTAGTGTTTGTGTGTTACCTGATGAACATTTGTCTTTCTTTTTTCTTTTTTCTATTTAAACATTGCAGTCAGGTTTGTTTGTTCTTTAAATATTTTTTATTTTTATGACATTATGACCTTAATATGTAAACTCCTTAACCACCGAATGAAAGTATACATATCAATTAGTATACCCTAGAACAAGACTGAGTCTAACCAAAGGCGTAATCTTGAAAGATTGCGCTTGCAAATAAAACTCTAAAGCAGAGTTTCAAATTGACTTGTACTACAGTCATCAATTAAAAGTGATTTTATTTGTACCGAGCATCGAACCAGTGATTAGTCCGTTTAGTTAATGATGCCCGCGGCTGTAAGGCACCGAGGCTCCTCGCTGATGCTCATTACCAGTCTCGATTACGCGGCCAGACGTCAATTAGTACGGATTGTTTGTCGATTGCTCTTTAGCACTGATGAAACACTAATTGGACCTGTTTATTATCTCTCTATTAGGCGGTATTGGGTCTAATTGAAAAAAGGTACAATAAATATATTTTACCTTTAAAGGTACAATAATATGTAAAAAAGAAGAGATAAAAAATGGGTCTAAATGTTTATTTGTCTTTATAAACATATATCAGGTCGTGAATTATAGCCAAACTAGCTGTCCCGGCGAACTTCGTATCGCCCAGTAAATGAAAATTGACATTGATTTGTCGATTGACATTTAACATTGACAGATACGAATCCCACCGTTTTATATGAGAAAATACTTTTGCTTTTATTTTGTTTTATCGTCAATTTTTCAATGTTTTTAATAGTTATTCTGTTATTCTGGACGAAGACAAATCCAACAAATCAAAAACAACGTAAATCGGTTCAGCCGTTCTCGACTGATAAGTGGTGTAACAAACACGACTTTGTTTTATTTATATAGATTCGTCGTCTTGTCGGCTAAAATGGTCGTCGTCTTTTTCCTTACGCAATGTCATAGTCTTTTTCGTGTATATGTCACCTCACTGTCGTTGTCGTTGTCGTTCAGTCCAAAAAGGTCGTAACAAAATATATTACTGTCAAAAATATGTTGTCCTTTTTTTGCTTTTGCTTATTAAAAGTAACATTACACGTATTTGCATACTATGATATAACGATTTAAGTAGATTTAAAATAAGAGCTTAAAAGATTAAACGATATTACTAGCATGTAGTACCTAGTTCATTCAAAATATAAAGTTACATTGTTTTATCATGAAAACTTTGTAAGTTACGAAAGTTCACTTACGAAGCATTAGTATTTAAAATATGTTTTGTGCAATGTAATTTACTTAGTTTGTTTTTAAAACTAATAAGATACTTTGTTGTTTTTCAATCTTCACTTGATAAACTTTATTATCAGATGTTATTTCCCACATCATTAATGTTTAAAATCCACTTATAAAGAATGTGAAATCCAATAAGTTTGTGTTATTTTAAAATTCGATTCGCTCAGTCTGAGTTTCAGTTCTCGTTCCTTTTAGGAATTAGCTTTCAGAAGAGTGCTAGTAATAAAGACAGCTTGAACATTTCAATATTTCCGACGTCTTTCTTTGCGGGCTTCCAACAAGCAGTGTATAAATCCTTCCAATGGACGCTTTTATCTCTGTCGCCAAAGTAAATATCGGAGTCTGTGCAACGAGATTCTTTACCGAAGATTTGCTCCCTGATAACCTATGAAGAAGTAAATCTTGAACACTATTCACGTCTGGTTAGGAATCCAATTTGAGGAGCAAGTGGTGTTTAAGACAACCCGGGTTATCTCTCATCGGCGGTTCATTCAGTTTCATTTGTCGTTTGGAATTGACCAAGAAATAGATAGTATTGGTATTGTGTTAAGGAGATAATATGATGATGTCTGACCCAAGACAGCGAGACCTTTCATTATTCCCTAAAAAACCCTATATGTATGTAAACCTTATCTACATCTCATTCTAAGCGCTGCTTTTTTAATAGTGATATTAAAATTTACGATAAAATTTTGATCTGGGACAAAAAAAAAGAATGTGCCAACTGTGGTTCTTGCCTAGCATGTCGTAAAAGGCGACTAATGGTTTACGGGCTTTTGGGTATGTGACTGAGTAGGCGACGAGCTAGCCACTTGTCACTCCTTCTTCACAGCTTACCATCCAACCCAGCTCACTGTCCCATGTTGGTCTGGGACTTAAAAAGAATATGCCAACTGTGGTTCTTGCCTAGCATGTCGTAAAAGGCGACTAATGGTATATCGGGTTTTGGGTGTGTGATTGTGTAGGCGACAGGTTAGCCGCTTGTCACTGCTTTTTCACAATTTTCCATCTAACCCAGCCCGGCTTTATTTTTGGCTGAATGTGGTTGAAGGGGCATGCTGCCCCTTTCACTTTGCCTACCCCTTCGGGGATCATGGGCGTGATGTTATGTAAGTATGTATGTATCTGTCCGATAGAGTATAAAGTAAGTAATTTTGTGGATGTAATTCGGCATGTTCACTTAAGAAGCAAGCGATACTATTTACAAATACGGCAGTATATGTATTTATTTTGAGTGTTTTCAGGAGTCAATGATGAATATCTATTAAAGTAATGATCAAACAACAAAGTGAACACAAATTTCTTAATGAATATACGTTCTTAATGCTAGAATACTCTTGGGAGATGTCTAATGACACATCGTGGAGATAATGACCATGGGAGGCAGAGATGAACAGCTGAATAAGTATCACGCCCCCATCTTGCACCCGGGGACTCTAATGACTGTCCGAATATTTGGAGGGATGTTTTTAAAGCTAAGGGTTGTTGGTAAAAATTTTACAAGATAAATCGTAGTTGTGTTCATCTTGTACGTTACTATGGCCTGAGATTTAAGATTGTAACTCAATAAGATTTTATTAAATATTCAAGTGTACTTGGTATGATCACGTGTTACAATAGTAAACTCGTTGCTATTTTTATCGGTGTCCGATTCGTTAGTAACAAAAATATTAAATTAAAAAAAAAAATCCGACTACATCACATACATTGATCTGACTTCGAGGCAAATAGCTTAAGCACTTCTGTTACGGATATCATAATCAACAGTGGTATTACAAATATATACTTAAATATTGGATATTAACACCCAGATACAGAACAAACACAAGTATTCATCATACGAATGTTTGTCCTGGGTGGGGATCGAACCAACAACTCTTGACGCATGGGGCAGGGTCACTACCGAATGCGCCATCGAGCCAGTCAAAAAGTTTATTGAAGTTAAGAAGTGTCGATTCGGGCACTGTGTCCGAATCATCAGCAACTCGTTGTTAAACTAGAAAAATAACAACGATTAGATACCACCACGCTTACAACCCCCGTAGGCGTAGGCAGAGATCAAAGCGCAGCAAATTCCTTCTAAGTTTTACCTTTTTCAGTCAAAACAACAATTGACTAATAAAGAAAGAAAGAGACATTTATTGACAACACAACAATGGCAAAAACGAAATAAACAATAGACAAATACAATAGAAAAAATAAAAAAGGTGGAATTTGATTAAAAGAAACGGAGTACCTATGTGCTACCAACTAGGTGCCAGCTTCAGCATTATGCTGCAACGGCATCGGATCAACACCGCAGAAGCGCTGGTATTCTGGCGGGACCTCAATGAGGGTTTTTAAAAATACAAAATCCGCTAGGTGGCACGAGGTAGTCTCGTGGTCTTATCACTGTCACTATTGGCTCATTATTGACAGAATGTCAGTTTGTTCTAACAACTAACCAATGAGGAGGTTATCAAGACCGCACGTCACAGTTACGCCATCTTTTTAATGTTGGAATTCAAAAAACCCTCATTGAGATTGAATTGAATATAATATAATCTTGGGTGAACAATGATATCTTAGACGACGTTCATTCACTTTGCTTCAAAGGTTTATTCAACATGATGTTTCACAGCACTCATGCAATTTAAATGCACCCTGCCTTGGGGTCGAGTGAGGAGCAAAGTAGCGACATAAAGTAACTCCACTACAATTATCTGGCTCCCACTCCATAGAAGTTGTTTGAACTTGTTCGCAAGCAGGTGTTCCCCTTCCCCGATAGTTTTATTTGTTCGTTCAGTTTATAAATTAGCGGGAATGGCGGCTTCATTTTCTGGTGTAGTCGAATGAAAACGTTTCGTGTTTATTATTGTTGCGATTCAATGTATTTATTTCTTAACGTTATTCTTTGCAGTGTTTTGTTTCGTTCCTAGACCGACTGATTTAAGCTAGATTTAAGTCTGGTTGGGTTATTAAAGCGATGAGTATCTGTTCTTAATACCCCATTGATAAGGGAAGGTTTCGCATTTTCTATTTTCGCTATACCACCAAACGTTTTCTTACCATGTTGATCTGAGACTTAAAAATAATGTGCCTACTATGTTCCTTGCCTAGCATGTCGTAAAAGGCGACTAATGATATATTGACTTTCGGGTGTGTGATTGTGTAGGCGACGGGCTAGCCACTTATCACAACTTTTTTACAATTTTCCATTTAACCCAGCGCCGTTTTATTTTTTAGCTGAATGTGGTTAAGGGGGCCTGTTGCCCTTTAATTATGTATGATAACTTACCGACGTATAGAATGTATAAAAAAATATCACATGGAAATGGGCAATGGAGAGATCTAAACTTTTATTGTACGATGTGATAAAAAGAAAAATCAAATAAATTCTCCGGACTGACACACCAATTCCTTAGTTCCAAATTAAGGTATAACCCTGTCCTATGGATACTAGGTGGACGGATGGACATACAAATACAAATACTTTATTAAACAGTTATTTGCTACCAACTAACCTAGATATGCGTATCTTAAAATTAGGTACAGTCGTTTCTTTCGACTACTTATATATATACGTTTATAAACATCCATGACTCGAGTAGAAATGTCCATTTTCATCACACGAACCATTTGTCCCTAGCGGGATTCGAACCCGCGACCCTTTGTTTCGTGGCCAGGGTCTCTGACCACTCGACCAATGGGCTTGTCAATCCATCATGGATTTAAAACAGAATAGCTACAATCCGGAGTCAGAACAGTCTTTGGAGTATGACGTAGCATTGAATTCTGTAATTTCTCTTTATTAAATCACAATGACTTGTGCCCGGTGGGGGGGGGGGGGGGGAGTGTTGGTAATCGTAAATCTATCGTAAAATGCGGCGACGCATAAATCGCAGTGCGCGTAGATTGTGCACGTACTTACGACCACGTAGATTAGGCGCATGGATAATACTAGATGTGAATTCTAATTCGGCATTTTGAAATCTTATCCTTACTAGACCCCAATATAATAAAGTTATATAATATTAATAAAGTGCTTAAGCTACTTATCTCGGATTCAGATCAATGTATGTGATGTAGTCTAATTTAGTACCTATTCGACGAGATTCTGCTGTATGCCAAAGTTGTGATTACCAATCGTCCTTCCAATCACAACTTTTAATATCTTTAATAGATCTTGCTGTTACTTATTGATTTGATGGAATGTATGATTTTTTTTATTGCAACAATGTTTTGTTGGCAGTTAGACATGTTGTACACATATAATGTTGCATTCCCAACATTCACAAAGGCGGCAACAAAGCTACGTTCAATCAATTCAATCTGGCACAAGGCACAAGTCGCTTCTAGTCCCATTCGCACAGTGTAGTAGCTCTCTTGTGCTCTGATAAAGAGGCAATCACATTAGCCAGACGATAGCAGCTAGTGTGTGTGCGCCTTATGCGACTACCAATATGACTAACGTTTGACGCCTGGTGCTCGACTGTGTACAGCCAGAATCAAAAATATATATTGGTACTTTTAAGATGCCGAATATGCACACGAATATACATATTAAAACTAATGACCGTGACGGATATCCGTATCCGTATATCAGAGGTATAAGAGATTATACCTCTGATATCCGCGGATATCAGAGGTATAAGAGATTATACCTCTGATATCCGCGGATATCAGAAGTATAAGAGATCCGTACCCGTATCCGTTACTTTTCGCGCGGATCTTTTACCTTATTCATTTTCAATTGAAAGGATAAAATGCTATGTATAGGTGGTTAGGTAGAATTAAAAACTATTAAATTCAATTCAGAGTATTATTTATTTCTTAAACTCAAACATATAACACCTAAAAACAAAAAAAAAATCATTAATCGTAGTAAGTTACCACTCCAATAGTACTCACGCGCGCCGACACCGATTGACTAAGAAAATAAAGATCCGTGTCCGCGGATCTTGACACCAAATATCCGTATTCGGATCCGTATACGCGGATATACATGTTTAACAATCCGGCACAACACTAATTAAAACACACATGTATTTTCATGTAGCTTTTTAATTTAGCTTTACCATAGTAAGGAAAATAAAGACTGAAACAACACTACACTAGTATGCCTTGCTATGCATGCTTCTGCCCAAGTGTCTTCAAAGAAAAAAAATCCATCTGACAAACGACAGCCGGAGACCTAATCAAGATCCTTCTTTGACAACAAGACAGTGCTCCCAATTTCCTCAAGTTGCTCCACGTACTAATAACTCGGGTGTTTGCCGGCGAATTTGCGTTAAATTATAAAGCTTATTAAGCATTGTTCCCTCGTGTGCCGTAACCAGCGCGCTGAAGTGCACGGCTCACCCGGCGCGCCTCGACTCAGCTGAATTATTTACGTGCGCTAACTCAGGGGAGGGACATTTTGATTAATTCCATTTTGGACGGGGCTTTTGACTGGTGCGGGTTTTTTAACGGTGATGGACCGGTTCGAGGTTGTGTCCAAAAATGATTGGCAATTAATAGTGTTAGCAGTTAGTTTTGTCAATTAATATTATTAGCTAGCTGTGCCCGCGGTTTTTCCCGCGTTTATGGTTAATGTTATATTGCCTATAAGCCTTCCTTGATAAATTAACTATGCAACACAAAACAAAAATTTCAATTCGGACCAGAATTTTCTGAGATAAGCGCGTTCAAACAAACAAACTCTTCAGCTTTATATATAAGTAAGTATAAGATATAGCTTCTGCACCGATTTCGATTCAGCACAATGATTTCCGATGTCGATCTAATCACGTCCGAATTATTATTTTTTAAGAAAACTAATAAACTATTATTCTCATTATCAAATATCTAGCTGTCAATGAATATTGTTAAAATGCTTCTGTGGCATGCTTCCTTAAATTATGCGCGGTAGTAGCCGAGTATGACGCCAAAAGCAAATACGGAGTAACTATCCATTGTACAATTAAACTTTCAAACTGTATCATTATTTCTGCGTATAACTAACATTAATCTAAGCGAACATTGGCAGTTATAATATTCATCTGAAATTTGAACAGTTTACTGAGACGAAACTAAATAATATTCTAAGATTAAACAAAACCACTTCGAATTCGAGAATTTAATTTAGATCCTCTCATAGATATTTGATATTAAGAACTCTTTGAAAGCACCAACTGTTCGTAGGCTTTCGAGAAGCGAACGAACCGTTTAAAACTTTGAAGAAGTATTGTATTAAACCTCCTTGCAATAAAATATGATAACTGCTCAACTTTCTCCTTTGTCTACGTAATAAGACTTAAAAAACATCTTCTGACGCGTTGAAGAATGCTTTGAGAGTAGTGCTGCGCTAACTGTCGATAGGTTTATTTAATTGTTTGTGTAGTTTGTAAGTAATAATCTGACTGTGAATTTTAAATATTCGTGGGAAAATGAGTACGTAATGCAGTTTATCTTTATAACTTTTATGATATTGGCAGTACTATGAAGCAACACAAAACTTAGAGAGATTAATGAATGGGTGTTGGTCCAAACCCAGTTATAATATTGAACTTCTTAATTTTGATAAAGATCGCACACCACATTATAACTCATTTTTATTAATAATGTTATATTTTGCTGTAAATATCGATAAAAATAGAATCTATTTTCAGATATAGAGTCAGCACTGTTTGATATACACTGACTGACGTCTTCAATTTCTTTGACATTTTAAAAATATAAAATTTTACTTTACATGTTTTCGACTTAAACTAATTTAATGGAAGCCCGTGATAAATCTGACGATAAGCACCCAGAAAGACGTTCCGAAGATGGCAAGGAATCAAACCGACATCAAGCATCTTCAAAATTTGGTTCTTTGAATCCGGAGAAAGTATCCCATAATATGAACGATTTGAAGACACTTGATTTCAATTCTGCCGATGAGATAAGGTATCAATATGTCTTCAATATAGGTATATAATGATATATCCATGTACAGGATTGTGTAAAAATAAGTGATTGTGTATTTATTATGATGGAATAGCCAGAACATGTAAATAATTGTTACGTAGCTTACATCTGTATAGAATCAAATTTGACTAGTACGTTTGTGGGTTTCTTGTTAATTTTTATCGCAACAGACATAATCGCATTAGCTTTGGTTCAGTTCAGAAATGAATTGAGTGTATAAATTACAGACAAACCATGAAAGCAGTGTTAGCCGGCAACCCGCCTCAGCAAGCAACCGATGACGCTGAGAATTGCGGAAACCTTAAAACCAACGCCGACATGACTCCTGATAAAAAGTCCCAGGGCTCCCCTCAGACACCCAACCCGTATCAGATGCTCCACAAAACAGTCCAAATTGAGGCCAAAGAAAATCTGTTCCAGTGCATCAGAAATGACAAAAGCACCTTTAGAGATTGTAGAAGGAAGAGACCGGGTAGACCACCGAAAGCGGGGACCTCGAAGAAGCTGAAGAAGGCTAGTGTCACAGCCTTGTATGTGGGGAAGTTATCTAACGTGGTCCCGTTCAAACGACGCCGCTACGGCTCCGAAAGCGAGTCCGACGAGTTGGACTCCTTGGTCATTTTGTATTAGGAGCCTTTTTTACTCTGGATCTTCAAAGTATATTAGTGTATTTTGATATTTGTTTTTTCGTGGACCGATTATATGAGAAAGTACGATTGAGTGTTTATATTTGCTAACTTGTTAACTAATTCGACATAGTAATATTTGATTAAACTAATATGTAACTAAAAGATATTCTTCCTTGTTCGACTTTACGGTAGCATTTTAAAATGTTGTTTGTCAAACTTATTAGAGGCATTTTGCTTAATAAGCGTATATATATAATACATACGTATGATTCACATTTTAAGGGCTTTTACGTAGTATTGGCGCTTAATAAAATTTTGTGAGGATTGCTCTTATAGCAAGCATTTGATGATGAGCTTCCAAATATAACTAAGGTTTACTGTTCGAGTTTGCTCGTTTATTTTATAGTGAGACTGTCCATTTTAAAGGGATTTTATGTAAAATAAAGGGGTTTTATTACAACTGAAGCTCTCAGTTTAAACACGCTATCATGGGAAGCAGGCCAGATATTAACTTCAGTTGAACATTTTATGTGCCCGGTCAGATTGCGTACGGGGCCCATAAAGTGAGGAGCCCTCATCACGCCCAGATCCCATTCGAATAAAAGTTACATAATCAAAACAAGTGATTAAGACTCGTCTGTCCGTCGGAGTATGCAATTTAAACTAAACTTAGTTGGGTGGCCATAGCTCATGATTAAAGAAGTTCCAACTGTTACAAGGGTGGAGTGGTACGGTAATTTGGGGTGGACATTGTGTGGAGGTTGGTAGGCGGTTTTCAAAGGTTTAAGTATTTTTTGAGTGTTGAATTCATTTAGGTGACTAATATAATACTAATGACTGGCGGTAGAATATTTTTCTTGTATTATTATCACTATTCATAAGTGCTTTTGTGGAGCCTACGTACATGAATAAAGATATTTCTATTTTAATAGGTAATGGTAAAAATTAGATATATGTATCTATAGTATAATATGAAAGAGAAACTTAAAGGCCGTAATAAATAGTATTAATGATATCGCAAAGAAATATATAAAAAATAACTTGCTATAGTTCAATAAAAAGGGTTGCAAAGACAAAATTAAATTTTACTATTGCATTAAATGTTGAACGCTCACTAAGCCCGTTAAGTCATCTCAGATATTGATTTTATTTTGCACTAAGCGCTTTCTGCTGGTGATGGATGTCAAAAGTTCAATACATGATCTGTGATTAACTTACAAAGTTTTAGCATTAACGCTGTCACAACTTTGTTACAATCGAGTAATCTTCCTTACCTAACAAGGTTCCCTAAACTTTGAACAATATGTAAAATACCCATTCGTGTCGCAAACATTTCATAAGCTTACCGGGTCGTTAAACAACTTCGCTCGAAGGTTGCACAATTATTTTCTCTTTCAGCATATTACTGTTCCGTCGGTCGCAGCATCGCTCGTCTGCCCGTAAAGTCTGACACAGCCAGACGCACCGGAGACAATATAAGTATCAAGTTGAATTTATGAACAATTCATTTTACAAACAACGTCGATATCAGCTGTTTTACAATGAGACAATTTTATGATTCAGAACTGTGTGTATGTTTATGTGGATTCCAATTTAGAATAACATTATAACAAGATCAATATAAAATTACATTCCAAAGCCATTTGAAAAAAAAAAAAATAGCTGAACTTTCTAGGTTGTAACTATTTAGTTATCAAAACATGATCATTTTCCTTGTTAGTAAAGTAACATTTTTAGTCGATACCTACCTTCGTGAATTTATAGTGAGTTTGGGTATTAACAATTAAGTAGGCGACAACTGATCTTCTTAACCCTTAAATAGGGGAACGAGGCAGCTGCCACAATTATAGTCTCTGTGACCTGTCAGATATAACCTTTCTCGGAGAGCAGAGCATTGAGCTAGTATTACTACGTATAGAGAAGCTATGTCAAACAAAAATATTATCACGAAGCATGGACTGAGCGTGTTTCAGCATTTGCAGCGCTAAAACTAACAATTGTCGTCTAATTAAGCTATTAAAACACGCAGCGCTAGGTCGCTCATAGAGTAAATTTTTCTCGCGACCAAAACGTCGTAAGCGCCGTGAATTTCATGGCGCTTACGCGTGAACGTAGGCGAATGACTGAACGAGTTGTTGCCGATTGGCAACAACGCACGGCGCAAAAAACTTGTTCGCTGCGTCGGTTCCATACGCTAGTAATAATAGTTCAATGGAGCAGAGCAGCTCTATCTGGAGTATTCTTGAAGCCCGCGAAATTTCCGCAGCAGATGTTAATAAATCTCCATGTTTCGTCCGCGCGTACCGCTGCGTCCCAGCAATCTTTTAGCGAATCGTATGATATCGGAAATTGAATTTCCGATTGGCTCGCGGTACTCACGGCCACGAATCGGTACCACAACTATGGCTTCTGGATCGGTATTTCGTGGCCAGTTTGGTATCGTTACCGGTAGTTCATCTAGTGCCGGGCCCTATTTAAGCCGTAGCTTATAAGAGCGTCGATATCTTATAGTGCAGTCCTTAATTTCATATGTCAGTAACTGTATTAAATATTTTCATTACACAAATTTTCTACTTTTTTATTTACATCGTTTTGATTCCAAACTAAGATGTAATAGAATTCAAGTATGTGATGTTGTGTGATATTTCTTATCGTACCGGTATTATACCAAATTTGATGAGGATGTCATAGGTTATATGTTCAGGACATTTACCAATCAAACATATGGAACCGGTTTCCAAAAAACCGGTATTTCAAGGCTTCTCGTTCAGTAATTGATGGCGCAGTCCGCGAGGATGATAGATAGAAACAGAACCGTATTTCAAACGTTCCGCTTTGGAAATTGACTGATATTGATGTAGCCTTTGAGATGTTGCGTACTGTTTTGTTAAAAATACTTGCGGATTGAATTGGGTGCGAATTGTTTTATTTGGCTTCCTATTGGTCGGCGCTTTTTTATCAGTTCGTGAGCCTTTTCCACTCCTTTTAATATCAAAGGGTGTCGATGTTTTAGTATTAGTATATTGATGTGTTTTCTTACAATTTCCAGTTAGCCTCTTACCTTCAAAAAAGGTTTTGCGGAGGTACTTGCAGGGAGCAATACTTGGTTTGGTATTGTACATGCCTATAGGTTGCGATGGTTGCTTATCTTAGGAAGCCTAAACGGTGTATGGGATCGAGATTGGATCTCACTCCATCCGAAATCTGACCTCCGGTCGGCACTATTCATAAGATTAAAACGTACCAAATATCTGACGGCTTATGGCTATGAAGTCTTTAAGAATTTTGAAAAAATCAGAATGTCGTGCTCAAGTTTGATGCTGTACTCCTCAGCATCCTCCTCCTCCTCGCATTTGAGGTGCGGGTCATTGTCTTTGTGCTGCCACAGTACACCATCGGTCATTTATTACTACTTTTTCCACAAATTCCGTCTAACAGTTCAATATTTTTTTTTAAGTGCAATTTAAGAAAGGATCATGTTGCTCCTTGCAGTCTGCCAGCCCTTTCGTCACCGAAAGGCGACGAAAGGGCTTGCGAGCATGATGTTATGTACATACTCGTATGTACATAATGTGTGTATGTATCTTCGCGTCAGATGTCCCATTCCCCATTCTCATGTATTTGGCTCACGAAGCATACCTACAGGGCCTAGACTGGAACCCGTATTAATAATGAATTAATTAATGCATCGCTCAGACGAGTTCCTAGACTGCCGGGAAACTTAAGCCTCCAGACGATTGGTACATAATGCATGCGATGTCTACTACATGGTGTTTAGCTGAAATTAGACTTTAATCGTTAACGTTAAGATTCTAATTGGATTGTGAGATGTTGTTGGTTTTTGAGTGACATTGACTTGATGGCAAGTTCAAGGTGGAAGCTGTATTCAATGTGTAATTAAAATGTCTTTACTGGTTTTTGTGGCTGCTAATGAACTTGTAGTCAGATTTCTATTC
The DNA here is from genome assembly GCA_951394215.1 of Glyphodes perspectalis. Lineage (NCBI taxonomy): Eukaryota > Metazoa > Arthropoda > Insecta > Lepidoptera > Crambidae > Glyphodes > Glyphodes perspectalis. The sequence continues at coordinate 12,410,401 of OX596211.1, read as the reverse complement.
GTTTCAGAATGATAATATCTGTATGAGACTAGTTTACTATACGAATACTTACGTGTTATTATACATTGAGACGATTTTACTTGTAAATCCTACATAGGAATTATGAGTTTTTAGGAGTAGGATAAACGTACTATTGGTGCTGTATTTGATATATTTATGTACTAACATATTATACGTGTGTAAGGTTTTTAGTTAGGTTATGGTTAATTTAATTAAATGTATAATACATTACTATATCCTGAAAGAAATAGGTCATCTTCTACTCTTAAAAATACACAAAAGACGCTTAACCTGATATACAGAGCAACAGCACCATCACCCATCGCTGCACCGACCCTTGCAGGCTAATGCCTTATGGTCACCATAAAACATGCCATCAGCCGAATAACACCTCCTCAATACAGCCTTACCCGGGATATGAAAAATTGTTTACTGCCCCGGCGTCGCGCGACGCCCGGCGCACTAAAAAACCCTAATTTCCTCCACCCTTTCATTTATCCCGGGCAATCTGGAGGTCTGTAGCTTATTTATAGGGGTCCGTGCGTTTGATGGGTGGGAGCCAGAATGCGTAATGATAAAGGTTGTAAAAAAATCTGCAGACTCGCGACTGGCTTGCGATTAGTCGCAGGATGTTGTTTTCTTTAAAAAAAAAAATTTTTTTTCTTAAGTAGGTAGGTAGGTCTTAACCACATTGATGCAATGGTTCAGACTTCGCATCGAATGTAACGGGTCAAGTAGTTGTTGATGAAACAGTATTTGTCTTAGGTGTATGTATTTGTTCCCTCTTCTTTCATTCTGATATCTATAATATAAGCTATTTAGAATCAGATCAATATATTTTGTCACATACAATGAGTAGTCGACACCGATATCTGATAGTTAAGATATAAAAACCAAAAAAAAATGAGTTTTTTGATTATTAGAGTTGGATTCGATTGCTATGCCTGTATCTTGTACATTTGTTACAAAAGTCGTCCGTCTATCACGCCGTAAGAATAGGGCGTGTAAAGCAAGTTGACTGGTAGCGACTGAGCCGCGGCCTCTGATCCGGTATCAGCGTGCTGGGCCTGTGACGTCGTAATACTGCAAGACTTATCTGTTATTGGTTTTTGACATATCGCTCGTCAGGGTAACAGGGGAAAGATGTTCACAAAACTAGTTTGCGACGGTGGATTCGCTTGTGCTTCTGTCAACGTGGATTTAGACCGAGGAGTAGTGTTGCATGCGTATTCTTCAGCAGTATCGTATTTTTATTGTTCTGGAATAAAAATCTATTGTATCATCGTTTACATGCTAACACATGGAAAGTCCAAAATTTGTGGGTCATTCTTCTGTAACATTCATATCACATCGCTCACTTTATCACGCGTCTTCTCTGCTCAAGACAAACTGTTTCTATTCATCTCTCCTTATAGAATCTTTCCTAAGTAAATACTCTTATGTATTCTATTCTTATCATAGACTAAAGTCGTATCAATATATTTTTTTAATAAATCAATAAAAAATGGAAAATTGCTAATAATAGGAAGTAAAACATTTTCTTTTGAACTGGATTCTACTTAGACTTGTGAAAATCTGTATTATACCTCGGGTTAAACCAATACCCTCCACATGGTATTTTAGGTATACACAGATATAGGTACCATATTCGGCTACACAGGTTACTTATTTCCCCGTGTAAAGCTTCACTCATATCAAAACATCACTTCGCACATTTTCTCACCACCCCCATATTTTATTCGAGTCCAAATTAAAACGCGCCAAATCTGTTTCTTTACGACTATAAATTTTTAAAGGCCATTTTTCTCAAGGCTAAGCTCCCGTATTTACTCGCATTTCCGCGCTATAATACATTAAGTGAGACCTTTTTACGAAATCCGTTCAAATTACTTTCAGACTAAATTCGAGGGTCGAGCTGAATTTTAAAAGCTGGTTTTAATTATGTTTACCCGGGGATAAAGAAAGGGGTTCCCTCGGGAATAATTGCTACGTATTTTTACTTGGTCGGTAATTTTTGTTGGTAATAAAGGTGATTATGATTCGGGAGGTTTTTGGGAAGTTTTATGGATCGTTAGTTGGTTGTTTGGCGGCTCAGGGCCGGTCGGCGGGGCTCGGTGAAATAAAGTTGGCTTCTTAATGATTGAACTGTGTTTGGAAGTGGTTTTATCACCAGAGTTTTGGATTAAAAGTATACTTTTTAAGGCTAACTTGTAATCTAAAATGTCAGACACAACTTTTAAATTACAAGTCAGTTTTAAAAAAGTGGTATTTGTGTGGCTGCAATCTTGGTTTGGGGCTTGGTCTATCTTCTGAGTATGTATCTGGGAGCGTAATTAAATACAAACTTTAAGTTGTACTTGTATATGTAACTTGTTCTTAAACCCTTAACCTGGAAAAAGAATGGAATGAAATATGAATATTGTACAGTCGGCACCATAATGAAATAAATGGATTTGTTTTCTTTTACATATTGCAGTTTCATTGAACTATCATCTATCTCCATACTTACCCCTGAGATATAATACTTTGCTGTTCGTACCCCATTTCCTCAATAATTTTAGAAAGTAACTGTCTGATTGCCATTTTCGCGCCTAAACCACTTAACCGATGTTTATGAAAATTGGTCTGCCAAAAGATGGAATTCGAAGACAAGATTAAAAAGACACGTTTTCAGTCACATACATAACGTCACGCCCATGATCCCCGAAGGGGTAGGTAGAATCAAAGGGGCAGTAAGCCCCCCAAACCACATTCAGCCAAAAATAAAACCGTCAGATGGAAAATTGAGAAAAAGTAGTGACAAGTGGCTAGCTCGTCGCCTACACAATCACATACCCAACACCCCATATACTATTAGTCGCCTTTAACAACATGATAGGCAAGAGACACAGTTGGCACATTCACGTTGGCGTTAGTATTAGTTGTATGTACATATATTATAGGTACAAGGCGGTGTCGCTTACTTACCATCCGATGACATACCTGCCTACCTATTATTTTTTTTTAGATTAATTTTCCGGCCATAATTAAAAATAGATACGTATCTTTTCCTTGTTGGTAAACCATAAGAGTAAAGCTAGCATTAGACCATGGTCCATGATTTAGCTAGTCTGGTAATTACATTGAACCAGACAATTTGGATCATGGTTACACATCCATGGTTTTTGGAATGTTTCCATCACAGCTGAGCTAGAAGTTCAAATACATAATTATCAAAAATACAAAATTATCCAGAGCTGTGTGCTCGTGTTTGAACCCGCACCCCTCGTTTATGAGGCGCGTGTCTTTACCATTGAGCTACCATCGCTCACCGTTCAAATTTGTGTAGCGCCTAAACTAATGATTTTTATAGTTAGGCACTTAACTATCTGTACCGTACGAGTATATCCGCATGTTATTGGGGGCGAGTGTACGTCTTGCACGCTGCATTGTCTCACCTTTCTTTGCCCTAGATAAGTCGTGTCCTTTACGCTTTGTGCCGCCCGACGTAAGGGCCGCTGACGTCACGTCAGATAACGCCTGCATTGGAAACATACGGGGATGTACTGCGGTAGGGGCCGCCGCGGTTTTTGACACTTATATTTTCAGAGGTTAGTTAATATAAATAGTAGTAGTCAGATTTCATGCTGCCTTAAAAGGTAGCACAGTATACATATTATTCCAATACAGAATTCCGTTAAAAGGCTATTTTAAATGTCCATATCTTTATTTTCGGCCAGAATACAGATTTGACGGTAGTTTATTTGTAATCCATAGCTGTAATATTTTTTTCGGGATTCGAAATTATGAAAGACAATCTCACATATTTTTTTTTTTGTTTTTAAATCCATAATCATTATAATCAGCTGATTACAGAGGAATGATACAAAAAATTATTCTCCGCAAGAGCCTTACTACTTAAACAACGCGCTGCTGAAGATCTTAGACATGGGTATAGAAAATACTTGCCCCTTAGAGATTATTTCAAGTAACTAATATATTTCTCTCACACACACACATACACACACAACAAACACGCACACTAACACACACACAGACATGAGTGCCATTAGTAACATTAGTAATTTTAGTAATTTCCATTCTGTTTTACTTTTCTGGATATTTTTTACCTTAATTTGTAGCCCTCAAGACTGAACCTCTCGCATAACATCAAGGAGAAGTGGAAGTAGCTGTAAACCAGCGCTGACTGGGCGCAAGCCGCCTGAGCCAGTATAAGCTGAGCTACTTCCAATTGCTAACATTATTTATATACTGATTATACCACTGTTACTGTATATCATGTAATATGAGAGCAATAAACCATTTTTATTATTATTTTTTTTTTTTTTGCCATTTCTCGGGACTATAGAGTCCCGGACTTTTGGGAGGCGTGCGTGGGGCCGAAGCCAACACGTAAAGGCCCTTTAAAGTCAAGTATGATTTTAATGTAATGTGACACCAACCGACGATTATCCTTGTGTACACTATAAAATGCAGCCAAGGACAACCCCCGGTCAGTGCAGGACTATGGAATGGAGTGGAAGAACAAAGAATCTGAGCTATTAGGATGAGGTGCTAGTGGACTGGGTAACCGGGACTATGGGAAGGACTATGGCACCTGCCCGATCTTATTATTAAAAGAGTTGATCGCGATTAGATTTACAATAGTAAATAAAAACACACTGGGCTATAAATAGGTACTATGAAATATTGCTTGATCTTAGCCCGATCTAACCTACCCAAACGAAAATTTGACAAGAGCTACAAATTACTTCTGAAAACATTAAAGAAATTTGTTATCGGATAATCGCGCCGGTCGCGCCCTCTAACCGGGCCGTGTGCCGTCTGTAAAGGGCTGGCGCAACATGACAGCTCGCAGATAAGGCCCTGACAGACGGAGGGTGGCGCCAGATACCGTCACGGGCTCGCTTCCCCTCGGTACGGAGGAATTTTATACTGTGACGACACAGTGTAGGTGACAAGTTTTGAAGCTATATATTTTTTATCTAGTTTTCTTAAAAATATTTCTTTGATCATAATTCATTCGAAAATTAAATTTTCTGGATGACTACTTGCATAAAATTTCAATTAGGTACCTATACAAATTCTACTAATATTATAAATGCGAAAGTTTGTATGTATGGATGGATTTTTGTTACTCTTTCACATAAAAGTACTGAATGGATTTAATGAAACATTAGAATAATATAGCTCATACACCCAAATAACATATAGGCTATGTTTCATCGATTTACCACGCGAGCGAAGCCGCGGGCAGAAGCTAGTATAACATAAATTTAATGATGTCTGGAATAGAAGATTATTAAAAGATACTTGTACATATATACATGTATTTTATTGCCATATACGATTTACATACGATTACGAATTATCGTCTACTTATTGAAATATAATCATAATAATCAACGTCTCTTATTCATTGGCAAATACGGATTAGAAACAAGGTTTTACGTTTTTGAAGAACAATTATCTCAACCAAATCGTGTGATTATGAACTCTGGTTATGCGCATACTGTTGGAGATCATACGATAACATCTGTATAATTCAAATTTCGAAGAAGTTACCTTACTGTCATTTGATATAGTATGGCATCATTTTGGAGCCATGATGGAAATCCGTCGAAGTGTGTCACATTCCGATGGTCTATTGGAGCCGTTGTCAAGCCTCTTGACTGACGAAGATAAGAGAGCGCAGTTTGACTGTTTTGATTTTACTATGTTCATGGTGTCCGTATTTATTGGGAAAGACGTGGATCAGTTTTGATCATGGAAAAGAAATTCAAATTGTCAAGTTCCGTCCGTTTCTTGGTATGCTGAGGGTATAATTACAGTGAAATATTTGGAAAAGCCTGGGTTAAAAAAAATATGAAGGTTAATAAACCTTATAACCGTAAGAAAAATATAAAGAAAAATAAATATTTTCTATTACACCTTATCCTTCAAATGTATGTCTTTGAAATTTTGCATTTTAATCTAAATATATGTATACGTCCTGCCAACATTACTTAGTGATAAAAAATATATGGCATCAAGTTTTACAGCCATAACTGTCTCTTTACAAAAATTGCACACCTACCTACTTGTTTAATCTGAGTAGCGAAACATAATATCCCTACTAATATTACAAACGCGAAAGGTTGTAAGTATGGATGGATGTTCGTTACTCTTTCACGTAAAAACTACTGAATGGATTTTAATGAAACTTTACAATAATATAGCTTATACACCCGAATAACATATAGGCTATGATTTATCGATGTACCACACGAGCAAAGCTGCGGGCAGAAGCTATTCACTATGTATTAATGCTGCAACAACGATAGTCTCCCCACGTTGGCATTCTTCAACGGCTATCAGCAGAGAATGCAACTTCCCATAAACACAGTATCTACTCAGCAAGTTCAAAGATAACTATTATTCCTAACTTGGTGGTGCTGTGTATCTTTAGCGCCCATTAATATCTTGCCAAGTCAAACGGCAACTTCGCAGACTCTATCAGACACAATATTTGATTTAACACTTTCGTTAAGACTCTAAAACCCTAACTGCTGACTGTGTAAACTTTCGTTACTTAGAAGCTGTTCGAAGCGAGCGAGGTCTACGCTATGAGGTTTTTAGAAGTTAAAGCCACTTAAGTAAACTGTAGGTAAATGGGTAAGCAAATATAGTCTTAACTATTCGTAGATGGAACACTAACGTTGTATTTGAACGTCTATGCTTCTAACATTAACGAAAGTCTATTAAGTATTTTATTGGATACTAGCTGCCCTTAACGTAACGCCCCGTTCTCGGTTTTTTTTTGAATTATTTTCCTTGCAATGTTTCATATTTTCTTACCGTACAAACTGGAAGATTACAAATATTTGAAATTCAAAATCAGCCCAATCGGTCCAACCGTTCCCTAGTTTTAGCGAGATAAACGAACAGCAATAAATTTTTATATATAAGATTATAGTATTCTAAAGTCATCTTTGTCGTCATGTCCCGTTCTTAGTGGTTTGCTTTAACTATGATTTTGGATATGAAATATATTCATACATACATATCTATTTACATCCCAGTGGCATGACATTATCCCTTTGCAATCGGCCCAGTGGCGGACTAAGCCTGTTTTAGGCCTGGGGCGGCAAGGAGCTGTACGAGGTCCTTAGTATGGATACGAGCAGTGTTGCTTGCCTTAAATGGGGGGGGGGGACTGTTTGTCATAGGATGATTACAGGAACTTGGAGATAATATGAGGCCTCCCAGGGCCAGAGGCCCGGGGCGAACCGCCCCTTTTGCCCCCCGTTTAGTTCGCCACTGTATCGACCTAGCGAAATAAATCGTTTAGTTGATGTTTTGTATCGTGAAATGTGACTTTTTGTGGTACTTAATAATTTTTCATATAGTTGATATAGTTATTACTAGTGTCACCATAAATTATTATATGTCAATGCCTAATATCTGACTTATGTGACCACATAAAAATTACCAAAACAATAACGTTTTATCTACAGTGTTACATTAAACATTAGTCGTCACCTCATCGGTACAGCTGCCACCGCCGTCAATTGGGAGCTATTGAAACGGCCTTGTCCGACAGATGCCCGGCCATTTTGCAAAAATTGCTCGCGTCATATTGTCACCGCTCGTAACGTGTTAGACGAGACTATAATATTGCTTCTATTATACCTACAGTCATATATCAGTCTATACATGGGGTATATAAACTACATAGATTGCTCGCGGCGTGTGGAAGTTAAAAAACCAGCCCAACCAAACCATTTAAAACACCAGCTATCTTTCAGTGGAAGTTTTGTCACAATTAGTCTAACCGTGGAATTTTAACTCTGCCCTATGCAATCCCATTGATTAGGTACTGATGATTAACCAAAAACAACGCCCTATTATAGTTTTGTTTTTAGTGACGGTATTAGTTGTATATTAAGCATGTCCTAAATACGTTATATAAAATAATTCTTCATAAAAATGTCAAAATGAAACGGCATCTCGTGTAAAACCACTTCATATTTTCCCACTCAAAAGCGGATTTTGAAGTCAATTTAAGATGGCGCCCCGGATATGACGTCACTGAGCGAGCGGAAGTGGCCGGGTCTAAGTGGCGCAGCCTAAACGCCGTGGCCACTAATGCCCCACAAGTACATTATACAAACCTTTGGCGGAAAGTTAATGCCCAGGGAAAGGACACCGGGGATCAAAGGCCTGAGCGGACATGTAAAATGTATGACAAGACATTTTACATTCATATGAGGAACACAGGCCGGTTAATACTTCCCGTGGCCTTTGACCGGTTGTTGGAGCAGCGTGGACTTTCCCACGCATTTTAGGGTTTCGATGTAGAAAAGAACAAAATACTCGTAAAAATTTAAGCAGAGCTAAGTCAGACAGACCCGTTCAGCGGTTTTGAATGGGCCATATGAGAATGTTTAAAAAAATCGAATATTCAGGTTACACATATCTTTTTAAGTTATTATTATTAATAAGAAAAGAAGTCAGAAGAGCATAGAAATGTTTAATTCGTTTGCCCCGAACTCTTAAATGATTGAGTAGTTTGCCTTTTTAAATAACACCCTTATCCGTCTGTCCACCAAGATATTTTAACAAGTATCCGTGTTGATCAGTTAACCCTTACAAATTATAAACAAAGTCACCTTTTTGTGAATAAGTAATAACACAAGAAACAAACACATCGTCTCAATCACAAAATATTCAAGAAAAAAAAGAAACACGAAACAAACCGTCGTCCCAATGTTGTCTTAAAAAACTTTCGCACAATAACAGTGAATAACATCCTCGCAATTCGGTGAAATGCAATCGGATCCCCATATAAAGTTTTTATTCCTCCAAATCCCTTTAGCCCCAGTTTGGCACCATAACCGGTGGCTCTCTAATATACAATTTAAATTTTGTCCCAACTCGTAAATGCTCGCGAAGTTATGTGGGACCCTTTAGTTTTTACGTTCCATCTAAATAAGTTTCACTGCTAGTGATGCGAGATCATCGATAACCTTTATTGACATTTAAGGCTGACTTTCATGGTCAGATAAAAATTTACTTACGGGCAAAGTATAATGTCACCGATTGGAGGATATCATTCTAAATAATTATAAATAATTAAATATCAGACTACATCACATACATTGATCTAACTCAAAGCTAAGTAGCTTAAGCACTTGTGTTGTGGATATCAGTTTCAACAGTGGTATTACAAATACATACTAAAATATTGGATATTAACACCCAGACACAGAACAAACACAAGTATTCATCACACGAATGTTTATCCTGGGTGGAGATCGAACCCACAACTCTTGGCGCATGGGGCAGGGTCACTACCGAATGCGCCTATCGAGCTTGTCAAATAAATGCCTAAATCATATGATATTTGATTTAGGAAATAGGCGATAACCCTTTCAAGTCATCCGTATTGTAATTTATTGTATTTTAAATAAATAAATTCTTCAGACTGGCACACCAATGCCCTAGTTCCAAACTAAGCTTATAAGCTTGTGCTATGGATACTAGATGAACGGATAGACATACTTAAATACGTTTATAAACATCCATGACTCGAGTACAAATATCCGTGTTCATCACTCGAAATATTTGCCCCTAGCGGGATTCGAACCCGCGACCCTTGGTTTTGTGGCCAGGTTCTCTGCCAACGGGCCAGTCTAAGTCACTCTATTTTAATGTTTATCTCTCTCTTTAAAAATCCGCCTTGAAGATCATTAATTCACAATCCCTTAACATTATTGTTTAATAGTAGTCAAGAGTGGGCCTTCTTCGGAATATACTTAATTATAAATCCTACTAATATTATTAATGTGAAAGTTTGTATGTATGGATGAATGTTTGTTACTCTTTCACAAACAACTACTAAATGGATTTAATGAAACATTAGAATAATACAGCTCATACACCCAAATAAGATATAGACTATGTTTCATCGATGTACCACGCGACCGAAGCCGCGGGCAGAAGCTAGTATACAATATTAATACAACAACACTCTACGTGCCTGCATATCATTACTCTTCCTTTTTTCTTTTCTGTAGTCGAGAAATACGTCGATTATGTTATCCGATAAAATATTTTCCAATAAGTTGCGATGCGACACTTTAATAGCTATTGACAAACCCTCAATCATGGCCTGATGATACCTCGCATCCGTGTGATACAAACGGATTTGCCTTTTAACTTTAAATTAATTTAATGAAAATTAATTTGAAAGAATATTTTGGAAAAAAGCTTTAGCTATATGTGTTTGTTTTACAGGCACAGTTTTGTATTAATTATTTAATTTTAGTTACTTAATGTTAATTACTTTTTTTTTTTCTTTTCCTATTATGTACTATTTTGTAAGTTCACAATACATTGAAAAAGTTTTGTAACTAGGGGTTCATGTGTTTGTGCTGTTATGTTACAATTTGGTGAATAAATGAATATGAATATGAATATCTATCTACTTCTGCCGGAAGAAAATAAAACTAATATTATGGTGAAATTATAGTGTTACCTACTTCTGCGTAGTACTTTAAAATAACATAAGTTTGGATTTTTTTGAGAATAACCTACAATCTACATCATTGATTACCAAAGACTTAAAGTGGTCCACGTGGACCCTCAGGGGTCCATGGGAGACTTAATTCATAAGTGGGGGTCTATCTGGTTTCTATAGTGAAGAACTAAAATCTTGGCTTGACCTATCAATTTAGGCAGATAATATTTGATATCCTCTTAGGCTAACTTTACTTTTTGGACATCCACTTACAACACAATCAATTAATTCATTAACCAATCAATTCTAAGTTTTTTTAAAACTGTTAATTCGTGGTTGGAACTCAGCCGCAACGCTTATTTTCATTGTTAGATCTTCACATTTTTGTCGACTGGGCACATTGTAGAAATATAGCTGCATGGGGTCTGATCTGATAATCTTTTTTTTATTGATTTTTTCTACATGTCATTATTTTTTTATCTACATATATGATATAAAATTAAAATACCCAGTTTTTTACCTAACGTATTAAAATCCCACTCTTACTGATAAAAGCGTGATGTAGTTATATTATTTCAAGTTCAAGTCGCCCGTTAAAGTTAGCGCTAGTATCTATTCCACGCTGACGAAGTCGCGGGCAGAAGCTAGTAATAAGTAAATTCTGCAGACTAACACACCAATTTCCTAGCTCCAAACCAATCTTATGCTTGTGCGCTATGGATTCTAAATGAACAGATAGACATACTTAAATTCGTTTATAAACGTCTATGACTCGAGTACAAATGAAACATTTGACCCTAGCAGGATACGGACCCTCGACCCTTGGTTTCGTGGCCAGTGTCTCTGACCACTCGACCAATGGGTCAATATATCCATAAAATCCGGTACGCAATCTCCGCAACACTAGACAATTTACATGATTATTATGCAGTTTGCGGCGTCGGCCAGTTTGGAATTTGGCCGGCTCGCCGTTATGACCTACGACAAATATGGCGATCGGATTGCGGATTTATTGAGGTTTAAGGTTAACTAGATGGAGGGTTATTATGCGGAGGGTTAGGCTGCGCCGCGGGTAGTAATGAATTTGGGAGACGCAATTTAGGGTTAGGAGATATTGTGTTGACGGAAACGATAGGTAGTGTCGCGTTTTGAATTTATGGATTGGCGACTTTTTAGGGTTCTGTATGGGAGGAAGAAGGAAGAAGGGAGACGCAGTTTAGGGTAAGATATTGAGGGATATTGTGTTGTAGGAAACAATGGTAAGTGCGTTGCGTTTTGATTTTATGGAATGGCGATTTTTTAGGGTTTAGTACGGAAAGGATGTCAACGGAACCATTTAGGCAAGCCATCACTGCGGTTTTGTCTGTTAGTGTTTGTATCTCATGAATATACGTATTCATTCAATATTTTTGATAATTTAACTTACGGACTTAAAACATTTTTTGAGGAATATAGCCTACTGAACTGTGAGTATTTTTGTATTGCCATTTTAAGTATAATTAATATGAAGTAATCAATAACCGGGATTGAATTGGTACGATAGTAATCAATAATCATACATGATTTTATAATAAATAGTCTGTTTTTTTATGTATTAAACATAAAAAAATTCCCCTAGCAGAATTTAATGCTCCTTTGTTTCGTTACTAAAGTTCTTTTCCGTTCGTTCGGTTCTACACCACTAGCCCGAGCGGTCCGTCAGTTGACAGCTTTGTATTATAATCCAGTAAAAGGATTATTAATCCAGTAGACGAGAAAATGTAATGTAACACCAAAAAGCGCAAGTAAGTAATAACTACCAACTCGCTTAATACTTAAACTAAATCCATACAAATTGCAGAGCAACATTAGTTTAACTTCTTCACTAATTAAGTCATTTGTCGCCGTCACATATCTCTCCGTCTGCGGTAACATACGTTACAGCGTTCGTTATCCTGAGCAACATACGTTATGTCGGGGAACATACGTTATTTCGGGTAACAAGTCGGCAAATCCTTCACAGTGGGTACCGAGACTGAACACAGTTCTCGACAGCCTCTAGAAACTGTCATTAGTTAAAATTACTGAACTCCAGATATCGCTCCCTGGGAAGCAGTTGACAAACTTTACGGAAGGGTCCTGGATTACCCTTTTGTGGCGGGCGTAGTTCACAAGCTTTAGCGAATTTCCGTCGATTCTTTATTTAATTCTTAAATTATCATCTTACTAGGCGTATGTCTCGTCCCGTAAACACCTTCACTCAGGCGATGAGGGGTACCGCGGAGTTTTAGTGTGTATACCCCGGCTACTACCATCTTTAGCCGGAGCAGGGGCCCCCTATTCAAGGGCCTCCAGAAATCCCACACACCACCCTGCCCCTTGGTAGGGTAACGGTGCGTAAAGCATTTTTTCGCGATACAAAAAAAAAAAGTGTATGTCTCGTTCTTTATCGAGCTTCTCCTGGACTATGATCCCGGATAGCAAGTATTTTTTATAGAAAAGCAACTGCTTTTGACTATTGTCAGCTTAGGAGTAGTAGTGAGTAGAGAGAGGAACCAGATAAATTGCATCATGTACAACATTGGTAGACGTGTAGACGCGCCCGGCCACGCGGCGCGCTGCGAGCGTCCACTGCCATTAGTTTTATATACTTACCGCATAATTGCTTAGAGCTCTTATGGAAATTACTTATAACAAAATTATATATATTCATTACGAATGAAATTAGAAATATTAAGATCACTGTAACATTGAATTTATTGTAACAAAGTCATGAATTTGTAAATAGCAATACTGTGATGATGCTACCATTCACTGTCCCTTAAATGTGCATGTTTCTTCCACATTCGAGCTAGATGGATAAATTGGCATTGAAATTATATTTACATTTGCATTGCATATTATAAAACGCTTACTGTATTTTCATTTGGTCAAGCCACAAGTGACTAGCGGGTACTGTTCTGTTTATGAGAAACGGTGGTTATTTCAGGAAATACTTGCCCTCATAATGTACTAGCCAGTTCTACAATCAGGCCGAAAATGGAAATTTAAATACGAAATCGCTTCATCCCCTCCCTCGCCCGCCGCCCGGCCCACCATTATTCTAAACAAGGATGCAGCGCCGACGCAAGAACAATATTTTAATTATTCGCGCAGCATCGGCCAAGTTGCGCCGTTACACTAATTATTAAGTCACAGGATGCGTTTTGCATTAGCGCTAATACAGATCGGGCGAGGTTCGTAAGTGGTGTGGGATTTGCGTAGTGCGCGGGAGTGGGGTCAATGACCGTGCTCATGGGTGATTTTACTTGTCCCATATTAATGACTGTGGCCATCATGCAAATAAGCATTTGTCCCTGTAGGATAGGCTCTTAAATGTGGCGAATATACCATTAAATGTGGCGAACATGCATGCGGCCTTCTTGCCTACGAGGGTAAGCAGGCTGTGATGCACCAGAAGCGGGCAGCAATTTTTTTCCAATTTTGTCTTGAAGGTCCAAATTAGGCCTTCTATCTTATCAGGATGATATAATAAGTGATATCTAGACTAGTGCTTTCAATTGTCTCCTACACACGCACACACGAATACGATAGCTCGCATTGTTACACCTACGTCATTTTGCTTTTACAATCGCACGGGTCGACATTTATTTTCTAACCTAACCTAACTTTTCAAAAATATTCTATAGCCTATGTTAATCAGAGATAATGTAGCATTCTATTGGTGAAAGAATTTTTGAAATCGGTTCGGTAGCTTTTGAGTTTATTCGCTACATACATACAAACATACAAATCTTTCCTCTTTATAATAATAGTGTAGATTATTTTGTATTACCTAAAGAAATCTACAGTATCCAATTCCAATATAAATTTTAGCCAAGATTTAACATCCAAACGCTTAAATTATTAATAATTTAATAACATTTCCCAACTTCAATCGTTCCAGTTAAAACCGCAGACATTTTAACATCCGTCATCTAAATAGTTCGCTTATTCATATTGAAACTCCGGCGGGTCCAGAGACAAAAGCGCTCGTTAACCCACGGGGTACAGGCAACTTCGTCAATCTGCATGCAAATAATCGCAACAGATTGAAACCTGACTCAGTCCTGCAATTTCATTTGTATAATTCGTGACCGACACTATCGTTATATACGTGTATTATATACATACATACATAACATCAAGCCCATAATTTCCGAAGAGGCAGAGTCAAAGGGACAGCAGGCCCCTTTAACCACATTCAGACAAAAATAAAATTGGGCTGGGTTAGATGGAAAATTGTGAAAATGTAGTGACAAATGGCTAGCTTGTCGCATATCCATCACATACCCAAAATCCGATATACCATTAGTCGCCTTTTACGACATGCTAGACAAGAAACACAGTTGGCACATTCTTTATAAGTCCTAGACCAACACGGGACAATGGAAAATTGTGAAAACGTAGTGACAGGTGGTGAGCTCGCCGTCTACACAATCGCATACCTAAAACCCCATATGTATATTATATAGAGGAAGTAATAGGGAAAGCGGCAGAGGAATATATATGAATATATATAAAAAAACATTTTCATACAGCATACAAATATGCTGTATGAAAATGTTTTTTTTAGTGGACATACAAGTATCATCATCATCATTATCATCATCATCATCATCTTCCTAGCGTTATGTCCCGTGCTTAGTCTGGGTCCGCTTAGTTAGACCGTGATCCAAGATTTAGCGAGGCTGGTAATCACATTGAAGCGACTGCCTTCGTAACCCGTAGATAGGGAAATCTAACAATTGTTCAAATCCATCATATCCATAATTGTTTGTGTGCAGGTTTTATCACGATGTTTTCCCTCTTCGCCGAGCAAGTGGTATAAATACGTATACGAGCCCCGATGCAAAATAGTTCGTCTAGTACACAGACCACAGAAATACTCCGTGGTCTAGTATGAGAAACATGGAGCAAGATTTTTTCTAACTTAATTATTTTTGTCTAGTTATGTAAAATTTTAAACTAATCTACCATCACATGTTGTGTTACTGATGCACTATTTAAGCCTTTTAAATAAAATCATATTCTGCTTTGAACTCGAGGAAATTGTAAGCAAAATAGTTCATCTGTGTAGTTGTTAATCGATGTAAAAGAGTTTGTCTATCATTGGGTAAATACAATTTTTCATTTTTAAGCTATTTTTCACAATTGTATAAATTCGTAACTGATTAACTAAACTACGTATATATTTTTGTAAAATCCAGACGTACGTACGCTCGTGTTTTGAACCCGCATCCCTGACAGTTGCAGCGCGTGTCCTTACCACTGAGCTATCACCGCTCCAGGTCTATTATTCGTAGACGAGTATACTCGTGGTGCGTTAATTTATAAATCATGCTACGCATTTTAAACTTCATTCAAAACTTGATCCATCGTGTTTGATTATAATGTTTCTAAATTTGTTCCAGATGAGTGTTATAACGAATGATGTAAGTAATATTTGTTATATTCTGATCAGATAGGAGTCAAGCATGCTTGTTAACTATATTACGTAAAGGTGAGGCAATGTCTATTGAAACTTGTTCCTTTATTATTATTTACTAGCTGTGCCAGCGGTGTCACTCGCGTTTATGGTTAATATTATAAAGACTATTTCCGTCATATATTATTTCTATGTAACTTGAACCATTAAGGCTGCACACGCGACGGAAGCATAAAAAATGGAGTAACTTCTCCCGTTTTCCCAACATTTCCCTTCACTACTCTGCTCCTATTGATTGTAGCGTGATGAAAAGTATACTATAACCTGCCCAGGAGTATGAAGAATAATTGTACTAAGTTTCGTTAAAATCCGTCGAGTAGATTTGTTTCTATAAGGAACATACAGACAGACAGACAGACAAAAATTTTACTGATTGCATTTTTGGCATCAGTATCGATCACTAATCACCCCCTGATAGTTATTTTGAAAATATATTTCATGTACAGAATTGACCTCTCTACAGATTTATTATAAGTATAGATAAATGTGCACATAGTTGGTTAAAAAAAGTATGCGTACATGACAACACATGAAAATATTTTCAGCTCCAATATTCTGTTAGTTATAAAAAAAACTATAATTCTTTGAAAAATTATATACCTATTCTAGAGGTGAGCAATAAAGTTAATAAAGTCGCGGGGCTTATTAATAAAAACTGGCCAAGTACGAGTCGGACTCGCGCATGAAGGGTTCGGTACCATCATCTATAAAAAACGGAAAAAAAACATGTCTGTTGTGATGGTAACCCCCTTAAATATTTATTTTATTGTGTTTTTTAGTTGTTATAGCGGCAACAGGAATAAATCATCTGTGAACATTTCAACTGTCTAACCATCACGGTTCATAAGATACAGTCTGGTGACAGATGGACGGACAGACGGACAGCGGAGTCTTAGTAATAGGGTCTCGTTTTACCGATGTGATACGGAACCTTAAAAAAACCTATTAGTAATTTAATTTGCAAATATCTAATAAAAAGGCTCTCCTAAGCATACCTTTCTCAATTTTAGCCCCACATCGTCACATCCTCTATCTTCTAGTTCATAAATCCTTTTTATAAATTTCCGTATTAAGTCCCCCTATTTCCCCTAACTCTAAATGCTTCTGTTCAATATCATCCATTTACCTAGTTTATAAATCCTTTTCGCAACTCCGTAAAACACCGGAACAACAATCCGGCACAAAGTCCGCAATTATCCGGCGGACACGTCTTATAATTGTTTACCGCGGAATAGCCCGAGTTTCCGCGGACTAATGAAAAATGCGCGCCAAGTTTGTCTCCTTTCTTTATGGCCCAAGTTTCGCGGTACACTTAAATTATTTTAAGTGCGACCGTTCACCACGGCTTGCGGTTATCGTCCCAACTGATTAATGCAGGGCTGGGCGCTGGATATCTTCGTAGCGATTGGTGCTCCAGGATATTATGCTGCTGATGCCGTAATTGTGGAAGTTAGTAAAGATTGATTGTACTCTTTCGCAGAAGACTTTGGGACGGGTTTACTTAATGAATTTTAGTATTGACTTACGTAATACATAGATTGATTTTTCAACTGACTAAACTTCCCTAGCAGCTTAGGCAGAGAGAACCTAACGCCATATGGCACGATCTTTACACACCTCACTTGCTTCTTCAACATTTATGATCACTTTCATACAAGCTCTTCAGTTTTATGGCTCCTGTTATCACCTTGTGTTAACACACGACTAATCTGGTCGTGGTAGGTGAGCCTGGGCCTTCTACGGCTGTAGAGCCGTAGAAGACCCAGTAGGCCCGTAGAAGGGTGGAAGGATGTAGATCCTTCCACTTTTGCATTGTATATCTGTTTAGTTAATCTTTCGTCATCCATTGTTTCCACATATCCGAACTACCGGATCTTTTTACCTTGATTTTTTACAAAGGACGCGATTATACTTTATATTGAAGCGTGTGTTTTCTGCATCAGAGAGATCGGGGTCGGGTAGTTTACTACGCTATATCCAGTGGCGGATTTACAATCTTGGCTGCCTTAGGCCCCAGGCCATAACAGGCCATAACTCAGTACCTACTAAAACGTCATCACTAATTTTTATCTCGATTGGCCGCCTCTAATATCTGGCCGCCCTAGGCCCGGGCCTACTGGGCCTTAGGGTAAATCCGCCACTGGCTATACCAGTCTTACACAAAAATACTATAAAAATGATATGATACGAAATACTTGAAATAAATAAATGGTTCACATAAGTCTACTTATTCTTCAGCTAGAAACTTTGCTCATATATGGCTGTATTTGGGTACTACACGATATATAGATCTTCATTACATAATCATTTGTCCCTGGAGGAATTCGCATTCGCTCCCTTTGGTTTAGTAAACAGAGACTTAAACCGCTAGACCAAGCGGCATGTCACTATAAAATACTTCTGATTCATGAATCAAATGAAGTGAAAAAAAAAACGTTTTATTCAAAATAACTTTCCTGCATTGTATGACTGAGATTTATATTCAAATTGAAAAGGGATATATAGATATTGAAAACGATTACACACGGCTCTATCATGAATACGAATCGGAAAAATCAATTATAATCCGATTTCGTTTCCCCGTTACGATTCCAAAATCTATCATCCGATCTGAACTTGCCATTCGCAAAATATAATACCCGAACGTTGTCCAATTACGTCACGCGTCCATCCCTTTGATCTCTCATGCCATTATTCCGCTAAAAGGGTCACACCCGAACTTCTAATATTCCCCAAGACATTCGAAACTCAAAGGCCCCCCCCCCCATTCACCTCGAGTTGACTCCTTCATCACCCAATCTCGTTACCGCATTTAATGCGGACATTAAAATTGTTATGGTCACTAAACAGAGGCTGTTTGGAAGTTGTGCCGAAGACGGCACCTTCAGAAACCTCCGGGACGCATACTTTGACCATTAAAAGTCAATATAACAACGAGTGGTCCAGCGAGACCGGTAACCGAACTTCGGGTTTTTAAACTGACTGATGGAAAAAGTGTAATAAGGCAACTTTATCACGGTTATAGATATTTTTATGGCAAGGTTCATGGGTGTACGCAAGGTGGCAGCTGCCCCCCCCCTGGAACTCGTGTGCCAAGGTACCTTCTAGTCTATTTACTCTATGATATTGTATAGCCCCGCCTGGACCAAAAAATATTGTATTGCGCCCCCTGGACCAAAAATATTGTATTGCCCCCTTCTATGGAACAAAAGAAATATCTTTTTGCCTCCCCCTGGATCCAAATCTGCGCACGCCCATCTCGAGGTCCGTATAGGAAGAAAAAATGCGAGTTATCTTTGTAGACTGTCAGGCAGCTTAGCGTCATTTAATTGGAGCTCCTAGCTAATAGGTTCTTACTTGCTCTGCCTTATAAGATAATGGAATCTTTCTTTATAGGTTCCTCTATAATCCTCTTATAAGTCTTATATAAATAATAAATATGGTCGGATACTGCTATGCGATCCGTCGATAAAGGTATTTTCATAAAGTTTTATTTCTCTTTAAACATTTGTTTGGTTTTTCGTTTGGACTGTAGTAAGACAAACTGACAGATATAGGTAATGAAAGGTATCAAAAATATTTAACTAACTCAATTCTAAAATACCATATAAACAACTCTTTGCATTCAGAATTTCATGTCTAAGTAGGTTATTATTACTTCTGCATAATAATCGGACGAAATGAAAGTAAATAAAACAGAGATGAATTAAATGAAACTGCAATTGTGGAGAAACGTAAATTTGCAATTGTAATGCAGTAAGTATGCAGCATTTCACACGTTGTGCACCCCGAATACCTTCCAGCAATTTACTTTCAGCCAATTCCTCTTCGTACTAGTACGATCGTAAACGCAGCTACAATTCACTACAAACCATTCCTCCCGAATCGCGAATATCTAAACTAAAAACAATGTCCATTAATTAAAACAAACAAAATGTAAAATGGGGAATTCGCTCTGTTACATAGGAACAGGCTAAATGCAGCGGAACAGATAAGAGACTGAGTTTAATTTGAAAAGCTTTTTGAAACCGACCATAATATTTTTCCGTGCGGACCCGCGCGTTATCTGTAGAACAGGTTTTTAATTAAACGTTTCAACTATCAGATGGGAACGGGGAGTTTTTTTTTGTAGAAATACGACGGTCATAAAATCCCTTTTGTTTCTTTTCTATTGCCGGCGACGTTTCAGCTATGTAAATATTTCTAAATTAAACGTAGTATCGTAAAATCTCGGTAGTACGAGTCGGTGTTGCTACGCCGGCGAAAGGAAAATAGGTGAAGATTTTTTTTAACATTTGTGTATTTTAAATTAATTCTTCCATTCATATGTTACATACAATAATGTGTCAATAGAACATAATTCTTTTGGGATATACAGTCATTGCCTAATAGTGCCAATTTTATTACATATGATAGATTATTTAAATCATTGGATTTATTGATTAAAGCAGAATAATCTCTCCTAAATGAATTGTTGTATATTATTGGCTTCGCCTAAAAACTTTACATTCGAATTGAACATGAAAAGGAATTAATATCTGATAGATTTCTTATTTTCACTCAATATTTTTAAAATTAGAACTGTATTTTTTTTTAAATATATGACTAGGTAATATACAAATTCGTTTCTGGATAAATAGAAATTGTCAAGCTGGCAACACTGCGTATAAGCGGATGGAATTAAATTTTTATTCGTTGCAATTCGTCGGGGGCCATATAATGCGAGGTATTTTAATAAAACCGGATTGCTAAGGACGGTTGTAAAATCTGAACAGCTCTGAATTAATGTGGATAAGTAATCGGGTCCGGCGGATTTACCGATCTAGGGTTACCGGTTACCGGAATTGTTGGAAAATGTTCCGGTTTTTGTTTACTTTGTTGTTATTTAGGGTTAATCGTCAATAACGGAAAGAAATCAGTGAAAGGTCATATACGTCACATACGAAAAGTGCTGGTTTAAAATCAAATAAATACGTACCTATCTCTAAATTAAAAAAAAAAACAAATTACGAATTGGCGTCACACGAATACGCATCAAAGAACTTAAATATTGTAAGAAATGTATGTAATATGTGAATTGAGGTTAGTTACTAATATTACTAATTTCAATGCACATATTAAACATATTGCTAAAAGTTACTAAAGCATATTCATTGAACGAAGACTGCAAAATTTTTGTGACGACCCTATCAAGAAAATCTAAATCCAGTTTACGTGAGCTTTCCGAGATGAAATTTATGAAAAAACAAGAGAGTTTTCTTGGAATCATCAACTTTTGGGTAATTTGTAGTACTCATTACCCCGAAGGTCCTTTACTTTGCGTTATGGTACCACTTAGTAAATTAATTAAGATATCTCTATTAGAGATTTCGTTTGGAATTTTTAGATGGTGATTTTATGCTATTTACTATTTAGGGTATTATTTACGTGTGTTTACAGAAGTTAATGTTAGAAGCCATAGAGCTTGTATAAAAAACGATAAATAAATAAACAAATTCTCCAGACAGGCACACCGGTTCCCCAGTTCCAAATTAAGCTTCAAGCTTATGCTATGGATACCAGGTGAACGGAAAGACATACTTAAATACGTTATAAACATCCATGACTCCGAGTACAAATGTCATGACTCCATGTACATCACACGAAACATTTGCCCCTAGCGGAATTCGAATCCGCGACCCTAGGTTTTGTGGCCTGTGTCTCTGACCACTCGACCAACGGGCCTAGATGAATGTTAAAGAAGCGAGTGAGGTGTGTAAGGACCGTGCCGTATGGCGTTGGGTTCTCTCTGCCTACCCTGCTAGAGAAATGGCGTATAACTAGTTTAGTTTATACTATTTGTAATCTTCCTAGTTTTTATCCCTGCTAATAAATTATCCGCTAGCTAAATATTACATTTAGAACCTTAGTTCAAGACAAACTATTTATATAAGAGTATAACACCTTTATTCCATCTATCATTAACATCATTCTTCGCGTTAATAATATTAGTAAGATCCTAATTTAATATTTTTTTAAAATGGGTCCCGCCAGAATACCAGCGCTCCTGCGGCGTTAGTTTAACGCCGCAGTAGCATAATGCTGAGGCAGGGACCCAATTGGCGCCAATCTGTTTTCTTTTTTCTTTTTTTTTTCTACTGGTTTTCCTTTTTTGTACTATTTTGTCCTGTGTATGTATTAACAATTGTGCGTCCAATAAATGTTATTTCTTTCTTTCTAATTTGTTCAAACAATAAACTCTCCAAAAACTGCTACCGTTAGATACCATAATATACTTAATTACTTCCGTATTTCCTTAAGTTACGGTCTTCAACTTATATATATGTTTCTATCTTGATACAAAATGTTCCGGCACCTACATAGTATGTTGTAGTAAGTGTAGCTCTCAGCGAACGAGCTATTGCGAAAGTTGGCTCATACATCAGACCTCACAAAGCACTACAGGGGTATTAAACCTTTTTATCATCGCAACTATTCCCGGTAATTTACCGACTGCCGGGTACGAACGCAAACAATTATAGCTTTTCTTGTTTCGAGCAAGTTCGTGCATTATTCAGTTGTTGTTCTTCGTCTTTTGGTAACGTAGTTCTGTTGATAGGTGTGATTAAGGTTCGAGATACGAAGTTGGTTACTTTATAAAAAAACGAGTTGCTGCGTTTGGACATGCTTTTGTGATCGTTATCGTCATGTGATTGTGTTATTTATTAGATAAAAAAATACAAATAGACTTATTTACCTACCAACTCTACTGCCTACGCCGTTAGAAATATTGGTTACGTATTTTTTTTTATTATGTTAAAAATGACAAAGATGTTAAAAAGTACAGTAATAATTTATCGCCAGGTGAAGTTAGGCGCCCCGTTACAGATGTTTGAAGCGCTGTATGTTGTATTTTTAGCAAAATTAACGTATTTAATATTTTTTGTTAATCTAACTTACGGAATATAAGCTAGTAGCTTAAACACTTTTGTTGCCGATATCAGAATTAACAATGATCTCAAAAAATATAAAACGATATACTAATATAAATTTTATATAAATCCATTGTAATATAGGACAGGGTCTCTACCGAATGCGCCATCGAGCCAGTCATAATTAATATAATTTATACTCAAGTGTTAACATATTATGTTAACACTAGAGTATAAATCATATCTCTCAACAAAACGGTTTAACATATCTGCCTGACCAATAACTAACTAGTACGGGCGAACTTAACGATATTAACCGCTTTGCACAAAGCAGTCAAGAGGCGGACTTGTCGTTTCGTCTTTATTAATTTAGAATGTTGTTGCAACCCCGCGAGTTCACTTTGTGCATTCAAACGCGTTTAGCTTTTGTGCAGCGAAGTTGTCGGCCTGTTGCTATTTTGTAATAGATTATAATGCTATGAAGAGAGCAGTAGATTTAAATACAACTAGGTGTTCCCGCGACTTCGTCCGCGCGGGATTGAACAATAAAAAAAGGTGGTTTTTTTATGTGGAACTTTTATTGATTTTAAGATTTATTTGGGCCACGAAAGGTTGACCTTGTCTGTCTTCAAGGTCTGATATATTTCTATTTAACAAAATTAAGTAAAATCGGTTCAGCCTTTTTGACGAGATAACGGAATACACTGGACTATAATTGCATAATCATGATCCAATTGTACAGACAATGCAATCAAATCCTTACATTTCCTGTTACGAAACTTACGAAGATCAGTTGGTAGACTGGTATGATTATCGTCTAATTCTGACTGGATATTTACCGAAATATCATTTGATTAAAAAGAAAAAAACAGAGACGATTCAAAATTACCGCATTACCTAACTAGCAACTCACAGCTCTGCCTTAAACTTGTCTTTTTCTAGGATTCGAGATTCAAAAGCTGGTGTCAACCTTTTTAAATGCAGTTATTCATTTGTTTTGTCGTGTGACGTCGAAATATAGTTGCGAAGTGGCATTTACTTTGTACATTTGAAGTGCTCGTGTGTTTCGCTTTGCGCCGGACTCGCCCGCTGTTGATATTTCGCGCGGTTCACTTTGTTTTGCTACTGAGCACCCCGTATGGATTTAGTAGAAGTATTGCGCTTTGTACCTGTATATGGAGGTATTAATATCTACATTTCTGTCTGTTACAATAAATGGAGCTACACTGTTTCTGTATTAGTTTCGGTATAACTAGTCCAGCTCAACCGGGTAGGACTATCTTCTTAGATAAAACTGGGTTAAGTGGGTTCTCAAGCTGCTGAATATAATTAGGTGGTTGATAATACCGGATGCTTAAATAATAAAGATTTCCAACGTTGACAATGGTACATATCCTTATATATATACCTTTACAAAGCACCTTCGCTTTGTTGTGCTCTTGTCATCAAGAGTTGGCAACGTTCGAATGACACCTCTTGTATTCAAAGCATTTCTAAGCTACTTAATATTATTCCCTCGTTCTACTAGTTTACGCTTCCTACATCATTGTTAACACATATTACCTCATATATCGTATGTAACAGTCGCAGTACCAATCATGAACATCCGAAAGTACTGACAAAAGTACAACGCAATTCCGTAATTGTGACGCGTTTGTCAAACGCATCGCGCTTGTCTCCGGAAAGGTCGTACTGCGTTCCGGCACAGTATACAGAGGAGACAGTAGGGAAACAATAAGATGAGGATGATGCTTTAATTGGTAACAGCACTGGATCATAAGGCCTAACTTTCCATGTTATTTTAGTGAAAACTAGACTTTATAGTAAATTTAACTTGCGTGGTGCTAAATACGCACACGAATTGGCTGCTGCGTGAATTATGATTCATTGTTCTTTTTGACAGAACATATCCTGGTTTTGACGTACGTATTTAAAAAGGTTGTGAAATAATATGTAGGTATGCGTAACCACTGTAAACCCTAATCTAAACCCCGAATATAAAATTAGGACACCCCTGTCACAAAATAAAAATAAAAGTCTTGTCGAGGACAGGTACAGCTTAGGCCACGTTAGTTTTTAGATTGGTCTGTATAATCAGCTCAATCACACAGAATTACCGTCCTAATTATGATCTTGGATTTAGTAGGCTGAAGAGAAAGAATGCTATCTAAGATTAGTAAACTTTAAGAAAAGGGGCTAGTTGTCACATCCATATGTTATGGAGGAGATTTTCTCATCGCCGAGCAAGTGGTATAAATCCGTAAATAAATGAAAAATTTAAAGGTTACGTGCAAAGGTTTAAACCAACACACTCCTCGCATTATAGATGCGAGTCCCTGCCGTGGACCTACCACACACACAGGATGCTACCTAACTTCAGGTCCGGACCTAGTTGGTTCCCTGTTCCCCCTGCGCTGGGCCGTTCCCGGCCCGTATCGGCGCGTAATTACGGGAATTACGGGCCCATTACGCCGATACTCGCGTGTTTTCGCCCGCGCTTTATCGCCCGTAACGGAAACGCGGATAATAAAAATCGGACAATTAACAAAAATTTAATACTTACAATTCCGTGAAATACCGGATTGGCAATCCGGTAACGTTGGGTGTTGCCGTACATTTTGTGTTGGCTAACGAATTAGTCTGTTTGTATTGCCAATATTTGAAGTAACGTAATTTTCAAAGTGATCGAAAGTCATTTCTGTTCTTAATCGTCGGCTCCTTTTTCTGGATGCCATGCAAAAATGTCGTAATCTGCAGCTTTATATACGCCATCTTTTTTTTCACTACCTCGATGGCTCATTCAGTAGTGACCCTGTCCCATGCGCTAAGAGTTGTGGGTTCAATTCCCACCCAGGAAAAACATTCGTATGATGAATACTTGTGTTTGTTCTGTGTCTGAGTGTTAATATTAAATATTTAAGTATATATAACACAAGTGCTTAAGCTACTCGGACCTCGGAGGCAGATCAATGTATGTGATGCTGCTATGCTGCCCATTTGACTCTGCCTACCCCTTCGGGGATTATGGGCGTGATGTTATGTATGTATGTAATATGACGAGTTCCATAACTTCGGCAGTGGACTCGTACCCTAAGTTATATAATCCCGTAACCGCTGTAAATAGCCGAAACGTCCAAATTTAGCGCAACAAGAACAGAAGAAACAATAGCCCCGAACTTCAAATGTATGCAAAATGCCGCGCGAGATGAATTATGCAGATTGTTGGTCTGTATGAGAGCTGGAGTAGTGGCAGATTAGTGCTGGGCGATGGTGTCCCGTTTGTTTGCAACCTCGTGCCGGCACCATTATAAATAAATAAATATAAATAAATCTTTCAGACTGACACACCAATTCCCTAGTTCCAAACTAAGCTGATGCTTGTACTATGGATACTAGGTGAACGGATAGACATACTTAAATACGTTTATAAACATCCATGACTCGAGTACAAATGTCCATGTTCATCACACGAAACATTTGCCCCTAGCGGGATTCGAACCCGCGACCCTTGGTTTCGTGGCCAGGGTCTCTGACCACTCGACCAACGGGCCAGTCTATATAGGACAATACGATTAGTCACGTATTTATATGCATAAGAATACACGCAACAGTCTCTCCCTTGTGAGAAGAATAGATTGTTAAATAAACATCTTATAATCCTATTAATCTTATAAATGCGAAAGATTGTTTGGATGTTTGTTACTCTTTCTCGCAAAAACTACTGAATGGATTTTAATGAAACTTTATATAGCCTATACACCCGAATAACATATAAGCTATGTTTTATCGACGTACCACGGAAGACAAGCCGCGGGCAGAAGCTAGTAGTTAGGTAGCTAGATAATACTTTGATATGGGCCATAGCAAATTATGTTCAGCCGTTACATTGTAATCTGAAATTTTCACATAGTTTCTAATATTACTGGTTTATTTATTTTGTTAAAATCCTCATGAAATATGCTTACACTTTGTCACGGGTACAGAAAAGGTATATGTAGGAGGTAGTGTATTGTATCAGAAGGTGTAAACAAATCTACATTAACCCGAACAATACCCTATAAAAAGGTAGATAAGCTTAAAATATTAATCATCATATCAAAATCATAAGCTTAGTTTGGAACTAAAGAATTGGTGTCAGTCAAAAAAAAATATTCATATAGATAGTAAATTTTTTTCTTAAATATTCATATGGATAAGTAACAAGATTTTCACCTAATAATGTTTCTTCATCATTAAGTCCCAATGTTTTCCCATTTCTGTCCCTCAATTTAGGACAACTGGCAACACTACAAACAAATATAGTAAGCTGCTCACTTTATGCGCGCCCGCGCCGCACACCTCTTCATTATGATTTAAACACTAGAAACTATGCTAATTACACGCTAATTTGTACGCGGTCGGTGTGCGGAATGCGTAAAGAGAGATGCAGCGCGATCTGCGATCTACGTTGATGCGGGGTTGTGTACTTACGTATTTGGCAATTTCAAACGATTATCAGTATAATAACAGTAAAGTCGTTTGAAATTGCCAAATGCGTTGATAAACGAAAATGATTGTGATCAAACCCAATCCATAACTTAATATTTTTTTTCTAAAATACAGTATTAAAGTTCTATTTTATCCTTTTCTATGTAACTTATTGTAAATATCATAGATCCGTTTTATTATTTTAATCTTCGCTAGAATTGTATATCTATCAAACAACGGTGACGTGCTACGCCATGAACACACAGTTGATACATTATTTTTTTCCAGACCAACATGGGTGTTTTGCATTGATAAATTCGTTTGAATCCAAATTGGGTTAATTACGTCGATCATCATACAAAAAAAATATTGAGGTTACAAGTTAAACTTGTTCCATCTGAAAAGTAAATTCTGTTTCTAGAAAACCCTATTTTTTGTGAAAAAGGTTATGTGTAAATAAAGCCGTTTGACTAATTCATCTGTAGATAAGCAGTGAGCCGACGGTCGCGATAAGCTGGAGCCGGCGGCATCCATCTTTGTCTACGACGCGACGGGTCGGGATGGTTGTATCACTATTTTTACCTTTTCTTTTTGGAGGTGAAGGACGTCAGTCGAGAGTTAAGTCGACAGTCGACGAGTATGTTCGAAATTCAAAATGCAAACGCTTTTTTTTTGTTATATTTTATAATTTTTTTTTTCGTGGCTTGACCAGTTCTTACTCTTTCGTTTAAATCTTAAATCCAAAATCATAAAGAGTTATTGAGTCTGGTTATTGCGTTGCAACAATTGGTATTTGCATTTCATGGCTTCTCGTGTAGGTATATGATGGTATTGTTGACAATTTACGTGTCCCAAGTTGATCTGGGTGTTAAAAATAATGTGCCAACTGTGTTCTTCGCTTCGTGTGTCGGCAATGGCGGCTATCTTGTATTGGGTTGTGTTCGGGTCTGTGATTGTATAGTGTTGCAGCTCATCAGATGGCCACTTGCCACAAATTTTTCACTATTTCTATATAACTTAGCACAATTTTATTTTCGGTTAATTGATTTTGAAACATCTCAAAGAACCGTGTAGGTTTAAGTACAAGCATTTGAGATCATGTAAACTCTTAAAGCCGCGATTAAACGGAGCAGTTTACTCGAAGTCTACACCATAAGCCCGAGCTCACAGAATTTTACGTCCAAGACTTTTGTTTTCGCCGCGCCTCAGTAAACAAACAAAGCAAGCCTTCTTAGTAACACAATTAAACTTCTAACCGTAGTTCTTTGTGCACCCAGCTTATTGTAGACTAACAAAATACGATTTCGAACCTAACAAAAGCTTTTTTTTAATGACAAACCATCTGCAGTCTCATTTACTTTCTAATTCGTTGGCTCCGGCCGTTTTTAATTGAATATTTTAAAGTTTTAACAAAGAAAAGGGTTCGTTTCGTTTCCATTTTGATGGCGACGGCCGGTTTAATCTTAGTTAACTGTGGCATCGGAAATTAATATTTGATGAGGTTGAACGCCTCCTTTGTATAAACGAGGAAAACGTTTGATGATTAAAAAGTAGGGCAAAATATCTTCAATAATCCACTTGATATTAATCCGGGACTTTAATTACGAATTTCCCAAAGGAAAATATATAAAATATGTTACCATTAAATGACAATTTATTTAATAAGAAATTGATAATGAAATTAAGTGACTTGCAAAAGTATTTAAGTTCAAATAAATCTGTTAAGATTTAGAGGTTTAATTAATCTTTATCTGGAAATAGGTGTAGCAGTTAAACCTTACCGCAAACATATATTAATGATGATGTTACATTTCATACATTAAACAATAATTATATTCAGATAGTAAAACACAAAAAAAAATATTACCTTAAATTTTCAGCTTAAACTCGTCGTATCTATATGTTTATTAAGGAGTATTATCGTTATTTTCTTATAGAACTGTAGAGTAATCACATCTGCATCGAAATCAACTACAAAAACCAATCGATTGAAGTCCAAGATCTGAATGAGTCGTCAAAATAAAATATCTACTACCTGCTCTTTTTTGCTTTGAATGGATACGTCACTAACATCTTTGTCAATAACGTCTGTTCAAGAATGAATAGCAGCTAAAAATAAATTTCTTTAGTAGTTAACACACGTTAAGAACAAAAAAGAAACGAATGACGTAGGCAATTACGTAAATCGTTCCCTACCCACCGCTGGCTCTACTTAAATCTACTTCCTCATTTCAGCTACAGTAAAACGTAATGGAACGAGCATAGCTCCCATATCGTTTTATATCGCCTCTGAAAGACGTTTCAAATGAAGAAAGTTCAATTTAAAACCGATTTTCACTTTCCAATCTCAGTTAGATTCTTCCAAGGCGGAACTTAGCTCGGACTGGGGGGATAAATCACAGTCTAGTAGCAAAAGTCTACCACTTGGTTCGACTTGGTCTTAACAATGGGTCTAAGATAACGTATGCGGATGGTTGCATACAACTTTGGGATGGAATTCGCCATCGGTTTGGTGAGAATATGAGGAAAAGTTAGTGACATAACGGGTTTGAATTTCAGTTGCGCAGAATTTGGTCACGCGTCTGTCTGTCGTAAAGTATCACGAATTAATTTTTATACCAGTTTCTGTATCTCGTATTTCTGTCCAGTTCTGATGTGTTAGGGTTTTAAACATGAAAATATTTTTTATTCATGCTTATTTAACGAATTCGAACCGTTGACTGTCAATATGATTTTTTTGGAGTCGGATGGAGTCTAAAAAATCGTATTTAATAGTTAACGGTCTCAGGATACCCATTTTTGATTGGATGCAGACCTTAACAGATTAGTGGGTTAGTGGCTAATATTTTAGGTTACCTATCGTTCTCACGTCATTCACTTGCTTACATTGTGCATTTCGTTGCTACGACGGCACTTCAGATTATAAAATTGGGTATTCCTTCGTCCACAGCTACAAACTTCTTACGCATCCATGGTAGTAGCATCGTAGCTCGTAGCAGGTCACACACGTAGATCCCCACTGCTAACTACTAGGACCAGTGGTACATACTTACATTTAATTTGTCTTGTGTTCATCGCTAAATGTGTTGTCTAGGACGATAGTTAATGGAACTAGAATCGCCCAACGTTTAACAACGTTTGACTGAACAAAACAGTCAAGTGATTCAAAATTTGTTTAGTTTTTTTCTTCTTTTAGTTCAGTTAGCGTTCTTTGTTAAAAAGTTTAGGTTAAGTCAATATCCAATTTTAATCAATGACGACACGAGTTCAGCCAACTGATCAAACGATTCGATCAACGATTTAGCTAGCTGTTTTTCAGTCATTTGATTGTCGTAGCTCGTTTAATGAACTGCCTAAGTGATTAGCCGGCTAATTTAATCATATGGTTGCATATATGTTAGGCATGGTAGATTACGCGTCAACAAGGTATCCAGGAACGTCGACATTCAGCAGCAGGCGTTTACGAGGCGTGTGTCGCGCGGCGGCATCTTGCCTCGCTCGTTCGTATTCAAATTGTTTTGTTCTCGGGGAAAGTTTTAATATTCAAATAAGTCTGTCGTTACTGTCGGTTCTCGATTTGATGGAAGGTTGTACAGTGATTATGTTTATGTGTAAGGTTTGGACAACCTTGACAAGGAATTCCTCTCCTCCTCGGACCGCGAAAGCGTTTAGACGTACAATCTGTGCCAGTTAATTTCCCATTATTAATTTTGTTTTAAATAATTATTGTAAAACTCGAAATAGTGTGCGACGAAGTACCAAGAACGCATAAACTTCAAACAGTGGAGGACAGCTGTACGAAAACGAAGCATAGCAGAAAGAGACAGTGGACCCGCGACAGCAACAGTCCGTGAGTTAAGCTGCGCACACGTCCGTTTTATCATCGTACTACGTTGTTTGCCATATTTCATAAGCGACAGCGATAACGCTCAATAATGCCAAATATAATGCGATCACCTATGCTTAACAAGTCACATAGTATGTCCGACTCTGACGTGGACAAGATTGTAGAATCTAGTCACAGGCTAGATGAACCATTTCATATTACCCAACGTGATACCAAGAGACGACATGTGTCGGATGACCAAACGGATCTTATAGGAACTGACCTTCGACGGATCATACGAGAAGAACTCAGAGATATATTAGGTGAAATACAATTGCAGCAAAACTTGCGCATGGACACTATAGAAAATCACATATCAGATATCAAAGTACAAAATGATTCTATGCATAAGACAACTACAGATATTGGGTTATCTATGGAGTTTGTCACCGCTAAAATAGAGGAGATTCAATCTACTATCGGCCAACTAAATGAAGCACGTCAACTAATTGCCTCACAAATATCATTAATCGAAGGCAAATGTGATTCATTGGAGAGGCTGTCACGCAAAACCAGCATACAAATAAGCAACGTACCGAAACAAAATGGAGAATCCAAAGAAAATCTCTTCGAGGTTGTCAACAAGTTATCCCATCACCTTGGAGTCTCTCTAAATGCGTTGGAACTACGTGACGTTTACCGAGTCCCTACTAAGCAAAATCCGTCTACTTCTATGATTGTTGCAGAGTTCTCTTCGACACTCACTAAGATAAATATTCTCATGGCCGCCAAGAAGTTTCACTCCTCAGCTCTCAAATACAAGACAGAACGACTTAACTCCCACCATCTCGGGTTGGAGGGACCTAAAATAGAAATTTATTTAGCGGAGCATCTGACCCCTCTCTCATCGCGCCTTTACTTTCTGGCCAGAGAATTTCGCAAGAGCATGGGATACGATTTTTGTTGGACATCAAACGGATTAGTTTACCTCCGGAAGAAACAAGGAGACCCCTATATTTTGATAAAAAGTGAAGCCCAACTGCACACGCTAAGAAACAAATGACTAGTTATTTATTGTAATAATTCAAATCGTATGTTGTTTACTCTTCTAATATACACATATTATACTCTACAGACACAAAATCACAACTCACTCAAACACACCAACCATTTTGACACCACATCAAATATACAACAAAAAAACAGTAAGTGTCCAAGCAATATTAAAACGCAATTAGCCAAGATATTTAGTCAACTCATTAACGTTCTGATCCTACAGTATTCTAATAATACAATGTACAAAAATATAACAATTCTTAAAATTACTTCATTATACGAACAATCACACGTAAATTTTGTCCTTACCAATTTATATATTTCCCGAAATAGAAAGAATCTGTGCATCATAGTGATTACCCTAACTGCACCAAATCAAAATGGACCGTGATGCTATTATTAAAGAACTTGAAAATCTAAATTCTAATACTTGCAAGCTTGTTACAGACCCTAGTTGCCTCCAATTCGATTCGAGAGAGCTGTTTCATAAATCAGATGTATTTAATATTTTATCCTTAAATATCAGAAGTGTCCATAAAAACTTAGACTGTCTCTTGATATTTATAAGTCGACTTAATACTAAAGTTCATGTCTTAGTACTCACAGAATGCTGGTGTAATGAAAACTCATTTATTCCCGCAATTGATGGGTACAATGCATTTTCAACCAAAAGAAGTTACAACCAAAACGATGGAGTAATATTTTACATTCGCTCGGAGATAAACGTAAATGTGCACGAATTGGTTATTGAGGAAGCGAATGGTTTATTAGCTGAAATTGGCAACACATCTATCCTGGGTATTTACCGACCATACTGTTTTAGACAACCCATCGCTTTCTTGGATTCCCTGGACAAACAAATCTCAAAAATAAAAACGAAAAATATTATTGT
This sequence comes from Glyphodes perspectalis, assembly GCA_951394215.1. Lineage (NCBI taxonomy): Eukaryota > Metazoa > Arthropoda > Insecta > Lepidoptera > Crambidae > Glyphodes > Glyphodes perspectalis. The sequence goes on along the minus strand of OX596211.1, from coordinate 12,377,242 downwards.
GACCGGGGATATAAATATTAATACATTATGCTAGGCTAACCCAACAGTAGGTGATTACATGGAAATCATTGGATCTCACGGATTAATAAACGCAATTAATATTCCTACCCATGGATTGACATGCCTGGATCATTTTATGTGCAAGATCGTCGGCGAGTTCCAGTGTTTTGTGTTCCAGACAGATATAACCGATCACCTGCCTACTATGCTATCCTTTGTTGGCCCACTACGCTTTCACATTCCTCCTACCATCGCCATAACCAGATCGAAATTAAATTTTGACGCCTTCGAAAAGTCCATTAAAGAACATTATTGGAGACCGTTCCTTGAATTAAGCGACACAAATAAAGCTGCCGAAGAACTTACCTCAACAATTAAAGATCTCACCATTCAAAACTCAAACCCCATTACCTATAGTAGAAGGAGAAGACCGATCAAGCCTTGGATTACAGTACGGCTTATTAAGAGCTTTGAGAAAAGAGACAAAATGCATTTACTTGTTAAGAAAAACCCACATAACTTAGAGATCAAACTATCATATCTTAACTATCGAAACACCTGCAATGATCTTGCAAAAGTTCTAAAAAGACAATATTTTAAAGATAAATAAAATAAAGGCACTTGGGATACAGTAAAAGAGGCATGTAACATTAAAAAACACCCAGTATCAGCTTCGGCTCTTTTAAAGATAACGGAATCACCAAAAAGGTCCCTAAACCATGTCAATAGATATTTTACATCTGTGGGAGCAGACCTAGCCAAAGTGATAATAGACACTACAAACTCGTCGGAGTCTCAGCTCGCAGCTGGTAAACTCAACCCTAAACTCCCGCACTCGATGAACTTAACGCCCACAGATTGCAGTGAAATAGATAAAATAATACGCAACCTTAAAAACAATAGCGCCTCAGGTATGGACCTTATTTCTTCAATGATCCTGAAAAAATCTCCTAACATCCTGTGCTCAATGATAGCCCACCTCTGTAATCTAAGTATTTCAACCGGGACTTTCCCAAAGATTTTTAAGCAGGCAGTGGTTATTCCAGTGCACAAAGGTGGAGATAAGAAATTAATTTCAAATTACCGACCAATATCTTTACTTAGCACGGTCAGTAAAGTAATAGAGAAGGTGATTAACCGTAGGTTGACCAACTATCTGGAAGACAAACACTTGCTTGCCGATAACCAGTTTGGCTTTAGGAAAAATAAAAGTACGGAGGATGCAGTCGGTTTTCTTTCTGCAAAAGTTACCCAGTACTTGGACAGAGGCCAGTGTTGTGTTGGTATATTCCTCGACTTGAAGAAAGCCTTTGACACTGTGTCCATAAAGATCCTACTGTCTAGGTTGGAGAATCTGGGGATTCGAGGAATAGTTCAGAAATGGTTCCGTGATTACCTTACTGATAGAGGCCAGGTTGTAAAAATCGGAGATGAGCTCAGTGACACCTTGTTCAACAAATATGGTATTCCACAAGGAAGTACGCTCGGTCCTACCCTGTTTCTTACTTATATCAACGAGCTTTGTGAGCTGCACATAGAGAATGGACACGTGCTGGCTTTTGCAGACGACACAACTCTAATTTTCGGAGGCGACTCATGGTCCCAGGTGCAAAGGTTTGCAGAACTTGGTATGGGGAAAATTTTGAAATGGTTAGATGATAACTTGCTTACTCTTAATTTAGCAAAAACAAAATACATATGCTTCAGAGTGAACAGCAAATCAAACCCTCCACCCCATTTCAAAATTAAAGCTCACATCAACTCCTGCGACTACCATGACTTCCAAGACCCTCTTAATTCCATTGACTGCAACTGCATTGACATTGAACAGGTAAACGACCACAAATACCTTGGCATTACAATTGACAAAAATCTTAACTGGCAACCCCACATTACATCCTTAAGCAAAAAGGTGAGAAAAATGCTTCCTATTTTTAAGAGCCTTAGAGATGTGGCTGACTCGGACGTAGTTAGAAATGTTTACGTGGCATTATGTCAATCCATTTTGACTTACTGCATTCCCATTTGGGGCGGAGCATCGGCTACCTATCTCATGGAGTTAGAGAGAGCTCAGAGAGCCGTCTTGAAGGTAATGCTACGTAAACCAAGAAGATTTCCTACTGAATCCCTTTATAAGGAAGGCAAACTTATGACAGTACGTCAACTATATGTATATAGTGCTGTTCTAAGACAGCATAAACTTATCGACCCTTCAGTATTACCACAAGACAAACGCTGTGTTCGTATACCCACTCCCCAACTTAAGACAAGCTTTGCGCAGCGCCAATATACGTATATGAGTGCCTTTCTTTATAATCTTATTAATAAAAAAAACAAAATAATAAATATGCATAGAAAACCCCTAAAATCAATATTGTGTAAAACATTGCAAGGACTAAATTACAACACGACAGAAATACTTTTAAAAACAAACATCTAAACAAAAAGGCGTTTCACTTTTGACTTGATCCACACCCCAATACACACGCCATAGACTCGCAACCATTCACACGTGCGCACCACAGATACATTTACACCACAGAACACAATTACCTACATCCCCGCACTCGCACTACCCACACACGTACCCACATTTATTTTTAGTTTTCATCAATTGTTTTTATTACCCTCACATAGACAAATTTACTGTTTAATTTTTAATCTAAAACTGTTATAATTCTTAAAATCTTACCCAAATCATTCTTTGTATTTATTATAGAGGTGGAGGGCTGATAACCTGAGATACAGGTTTTACCTAGTTCAGGTATCAGTCCGCCATAATCATATCAGAGTAATATATAATTACTGTTTTCTCATATATTGTAAATTGAAACGATTATGGTGAGAAATAAAGATTATTATTATTATTATAAAAAAAAAAAAAAAAAAAAATGTTATAATATTAATTTGGGGCAAATGTTTGTTTTGTGATTTTTGTTACACTTATGTAGACATTGTCAAACGTATTTTTTTACATACTGAGCAAATGTCCTTTGAGAACCCATTGTCATATCTGATTGATTAAAGTGTAGTAGTCAAGTAGATGTGTTCAAACGTTTCCTGATGTACGAGTACATTTGTATCATTGATTTGCGTTTCTTTGAAAATGTATGTATTAAATATATGTATTTTCAGCCATTAAAAATGGGATAAAGTTTTAACCTAGTAATATAATACATACATAACATAACGCCCATAATCTCCGAAGGAGTAGGCAGAGTCAAAGAGGCATCAGGCCCCTTTTCAGCCAGAAACAAAACTGGGCTGGGTTAGATGGAAAAGTAGTAATATAACCAACGATTTTAAAATGTATTTAGCCCTTATTTTACTGAATCATCAATTCAGATTATTTTTAAGACTGGGTTTAAAACCAAATGCCATATATAACGCCGTGACATTTGTATCGAGTTTATCGAGTTTGTATCGAGTAACAACAGTACCGAGCCGAAGTTGCGTGACTGTTTCGTTTCAGTGGCATGTCTTGAATTAAATTAATTGGTGTCTATATTTTACTCGCTAAGACGCTCTGAAATATTTATTATGTCGTATTGTACGAATTTGTAAGTTTAAGCGACGTTGGAATTGTTTTATTGGTGTTTCTCCGTCGCACGGCGCGCCGGTGTGTTAATGCTTCGTCATAATTTTGGAAGTCTTAATGGCAATCCTTTAGCTGGTTAAAGGAGTAATAAGTAAGAATGGGATTTTTTTTGTTAAAGAGTCAATAGTTAAAGTGACATACAGTCAAGTTTAATGGTATCATTGGATGTTTTTGTGATGTTAGGGTCAAGGCTAAGTACTATCAGGTTACGGAAGACGGACGTGAAGTACTATGACGTAATTATTCTACTATGTTAATCCAAACGTTTCACGTCAATACTGTATTTAGATTTTCTTATATCTATATTTACTTTAAATTTATGTACAGTTTTGAAGTGAAGTGTTGTTGATATCAACTTACTTAGCATAAATTAATCACTATACAAATTTTTTTTGATGATTGATGATAAAAAAGAAAGTACGAATTAGTTTTTTGGTCATTGACGTGTAACGTTCAACTTATAGTAAATGGGCTGTAAACTGAAGAGACTTGTGTTATACAATAAAATTGTCTGGGTTTCAAATCAATGCCTTAAACTTGGGAATCTCGTTAGCCCGCAAATCTTGCCTATCTACAAGCAAATTGAAATTAGCAATCCATCGAGCGACGGAGTTGAGTTTAGTAATTGTGTTGGAACCTGCGCCGGAGTCGTATTTGGGTCAAAGCGTCCAACTTCGGGCTCGACCCGTAAATGTCATCCGGGGTCAGATGCGACCCCTGCGCTATGGAACAAGCTGGTGACTGATAATTATATTCAGTTGCGAGTTTCTGTATCTGTGCTAATTTCATCGGATAGCTTAGGAAGTTTGGAATTCGATGGCGTACTAAAATGTGGAATTTGACATATGTGGAAGTTTCTCTGTTATATGTTTAGGATAGGTGACCAATTCATCCTTTTCTTTGGTCCATCCATAGAATGGAATCTTGTTTTTCTTTTTTGAAGATTAACAGGCCATTAACTTGGAACCAGTTTTTTAGCATAAAAGATTTATAGGTTTTTGACAATACGTTTAATGTCTAGGATGCAGAGATGCTATTGTTGAAATAATTTGATTTTGGACTGTTCATTTCGCGTAGTAGATATATGGTATATTGTGTAAAAAAGTAAAGGAAAATGATTATTTTTTTTAAATTACAATTTCACTACTAGGTAGTTTTTCCTTACATTTAAGTATTTTACGTAATTCTGCTTTATGAAAACTTTTGTTGAAATTTGTACAATGAAGTCATTTATTCCCCTTACACGAACCGCACTTGAACTATCAACAAATACTTTTTCATGTTAATTGCCACATGTTAGCTGTCACGGGCTGATCAATATCAGATTGTTTAGACACACCGCATTCCGCCGTCAATTTTTTAGCCTCTATCCAACCCTAGTGCCGTGCCCCGGCGTCGTTAACACGAAAACAATTATAGTAATTTGTGGGCAATATCTAGATATGGACGCCATTTATCGGTTATTTGTGTCCTCGGTGCGGCGGAATAATTAAATAATTTTTAGACATCGCTTGCGTGAACCTAATATGACCCAAATGGGGCACTCAATTTGATTGACGCGGCGTTTTAGGGTTGGCATTGTGCATAATTAGTTGGTTTTATCGTTGTGACCTTTGCATTGCATTGGGAAGTAAGTAAACTAGATTATATGAATTTATCTTATCTTTATTTTTTGATGAATGTGGTTGAAGGGGCATGGTGCCCCTTTGGTTCTGCCTACCGCCTTCGGGGATTATGGGCGTGATGTATGTATGTATGTATGTATCTTAGTTGTGTGATGGTAAAGGATCGTATTACATGGCTGGGAAAAGACGACAATGTATCTTCTTTATACCAATAAAGGTAGTAAACATATATACAGCTCCCATGAAAATCATCGTAGCATTATCTTTTCTTATGGAAGACTTATCTTTTCATGTTTATATAGTATATATATTTTGAAACATCAAAGATTGCGAACAACCGTTTGGGCAGACGTTACAGTGTCATGCAAATTTTGGAGTAACACAAACAAAACTCTTATTCACCTAAATACAACAGTACGGTTAAAAACTGGTACTTTGATTCGTTCGCAGTTGCATAAACACAAACCCTTACATTTTTCTAAACGTACATTCCTATCATCACGCCCGTAATCACAAAAGAGGTAGGAAGGGTCAGTAATTTTTCTATAAATGTTCTTAAAATTTCCGTATGCTCTGAATTCTTTTCAGACATACTTTCGTAACTATTTTTACAATTTGCTATTTTGTATTTATTTCTTTACTTGCTGTGGTTAATATTATATCTTCTATAGTCCTGCTCGATAAATGACTATACAAAAAAACAAATCAATTCCGATGAGTAGTTCCTGAGATCGGCGCGTTCAAGCAAACAAACAAACTTATTAGCTTCAGGTATCTATTAGCATAAGTAAAAAAACAGCGGTGGTAGCTCAATGGTAAGGACACGCGCCTCTTAACCGACGAGTGCGGGTTCAAACCCGGGCACGTACCTCTGGATTTTTCAAGTCTATGTACGTATTTATACCACTAGCTCGACGGTGAAGGAAAACATCGTGATGAAACCTGCAAATTCAAACGACTTTGGATTTGTAACCATGATCCAAAAATTGTCTGGTTCCCCTATTTTAGGGTTACGAAGGACAGATCGGCAGTCGCTTCAATGTAATTACCAGACTCGCTAAATCCTGGATCATGGTCTAAGCGGACCCCGTCTAAGCACGGGACATCACGCTAGGAAGATGATGATCTATTAGCATAAGTATAAGATACTGCGTATTTTCTTTGTAATTGCTTAATACATAAATTGTTTGCCTCATTAAGAATGGAAAGTTTAAGACTGTGGATTATTGAGTCGTAAATAAAGTGAAGACGTTGATCGATGAGTGATCGGCTCTGCGGTCGTTAATCACAGTTATAATGTCTTCATCATCAGACGAGGGGTTGGACCGCTAATTGGATTGGTTTGCTAGCAGACATTATGTTATGAATCAATATAGTTTACTGTTATTTCAACTGAGCAGCAATTTGTCATTTGTTATTAACACCCGAAACATTAACTGATTGATATTGGAATGGTTTGAACAAAACAACATTATAGGTACATGATTCATAATTTTTAGTCTGTATTTGCACATTTTCGAGCTTTGAATTAAGGATTTTTATAAAAAAACAGTGTTTTAGTTTGAAATTATGTATATTAATAACTATATATGAAGAGATGTATTAAATTAATATTTAGGACATCAAGCCAGACTTTGGTACTATATTTTTTGCCCTGGTATGGGACAAAAGAGAAGAATAAATATTTCACTTCACAAACGGATTCACTGTGGTCTTTTATTAATCACAAAATCTATAGCCAGCGGAAGTCTATTACGATCGTTGATATATATATTAATTATCAATGTTGTCTTAACCCCGATTATTTATTCAAGACGTTATCACGCTGCGGTAACATTGCATTAAGCCTACAAAGAGCAACAGCTGCACAGACGGGAGGGAGCCGACGAGCCTCCGAGAGTGAATGGGAGTGTTTTAACAACAAAACATCGGTGATTCATTGCGACTCGGCCAGACTAATCGCAGTGGCGCGGAACTGAGGAATGGTATGATGCGGTATGTTCACGAATTTACGTTACAAGTCGGGAGATATTTTTATTAAGTCCTATGGTATACATGACAAGCTCGATGGCGCATTCGGTAGTGACCCTGCCCCATGCGCCAAGAGTTGTGGGTTCGATTCCCACCCAGGACAAACATTCGTATGATGAATACTTGTGTTTGTTCTGTGTCTGGGTGTTAATATCCAATATTTAAGTATATATTTGTAATACCACTGTTGATTCTGATGTCCGTAACACAAGTTCTTAAGCTACTTACCTCGGTGTCAGATCAATGTATGTGTTTTAGTCGAATGTACAATTACACGAGGTTAATTATATTTATCTCGAAGGACAAGCGGACTGTCCGTTCAGTCCGCTTGTTCTTCGTGACCACGGTCCTTTCAACACGGCCGAAACTTCAAGCTGTATGTACTCGAGTACTACACAATGCATATATCGCGTTTAGTCTCGTTCGTATTGTTTTGAGTGATAATACAATGCGAAAGTTTAAAATCAAATAAACTTTTTTTTATACTTATTATTATAAAGTAATTTACACGCTTGCATGCTCACACAAGTTTTTGAAATATTATCCTACAGAGATATAATTATTTTCCTTTATTTAATTTTTTATGAGCGGACCACCGCTCATTGAGCTACCAAGCTCAATGATAGTGCAGGTTCAAACCCGGGCACGTACATCTGGATTTTTCAAATCTATTTACGTATTTATACCATCATGATGAAACCTGCAAATTCTAACAACTTTGGATTTGTAACCATGATCCAAAAATTGTCTGGTTCCCCTATCTTAGGGTTACGAAGATCAGATCGGCAGTCGCTTCAATGTAATTTGCAGACTCGCTAAATCCTGGATCATGGTCTAAGCGGACCCCGACTAAACACGGGACATAACGCTAGGAAGAAGAAGAAGAGAAGAAAAAGAGAGATATAACTATTTTTCCACAAGCGATAGAAAAATTACATATACATATTCAAATGTCCTACTCCACATTCGATTTAAGAGTTAGTATGACGATTGAAAATAATACGCAAACAAACAATCTCACAATATCAATGCGTCATTATAGATGCCATATCCATTCTGTTTTACGAGTCGCGCGAAACAAGGGCCATCGAATGCGCCCGGGGGACGCGCGAATTGAAATTTCAGCGCGCACGCTACAATGAGAATATGCGTCTGTGCGCATATTGTGCGGTGAAGGGTTGAGGATTACTGTTTATTATTTGAATCTATTGTCTATATATATTATATATAGACAATATATAGACATGTTGGTGGTTTCTGTATCATGTACCGTTTTTATGATTAAATCATGCCAAGGTAAGACATTTAAGCTTAACAATGGATGATAGAATACATAGAGCGTTAAGGAACTATTGTAACATAACGCGGATTACATGTTCTTTTAAAATTGTACAATTGTTTTAATATGGCGGCCGAGTTTAAAATAACTGGCATGTAAAAATACTTCCGCTTTTGGCACTGTTGAACGTACGTTCTAACTATTTCTTTTTTGCTTTTAGCATGTGAATTGAGTTACGATATATTGGCTGGTATAAATTAAGCTCACTCTGGTAATAAAGACTGCCGTGGTGTTAGTGGTTATACGCTGGCTATATTTATATTTTTGACGATGGACCTGTCAGTCCCACACACCACGCCACGTTTTTGCAAACATTTAATCTTATATTACCAATTCGAAATTATTGATGCCACATCCATATTTCTTATATATCCATTGAGCTAAGGGGGACGCATGAATTGAAATATCAGCGCGCACAATACAATGCGCCTCGGAGATTACTTCACGCGCATATTGCGCGGAAGGGCTGAGCAAGCGACTAGTACCAGATCAGGGTTTGTTATTACCGATAAGTGTTGTTAGCGAGTGACGATCATAGTACGTAAATTGAGCCTGGATAGATAGACATTGTGAAAAAAATTGTTACAAGAAGCTAGCTTCGCCTATACAACTACAAACCCCATAGCCAATATCCAATACATTATAATTAGTCGCTTTTTACGGCAGGAACACAGTTGGCATATTATTATAGGCAGAGTCAAAGAGGCAGCAGGCCCCTTTAACCGCGTTCAGCTAGAAACAAAACTGGGTTGGGTTAGATAGAAACTTGTGAAAAATTGACTTTAAATTGATTGATTTATATTGACTCGACCGGGAAGTTCACCTGATACGTACCGATAGGTATGGCATTGCTTTTTATTCAGACAAAAACAACCACATAGCCCGCAATATTCTCATTTCCAAACTTCTCCTATTTCGAAGGTAATTTTACTGAACAATCATCTTAATTACTTCGTATCATACTTTACCTGCTCGTTTAATTCAATTAGAACTTAAATTAGCGTTGATTACATTATTATTTAACAAATTTAAACCAAAGCTGTGCTATTTATCTTTAAATGAATTTATAAGACAAGTATAATGTTCGAACGGTAACGTTTCAAAGTCAAAGAAATCCCGGAACACAAATTTTTCAACTAGATTACGCTCGGCTGGCTCGCAGTAAAACTAATGATAGTAAATTACTTCTGTAGACAGTCTGAAAGTTTTACCATTTATGAAAGACTAGCTTCTGCCCGCGGCTCGCGGCGTTGCTTGCATGTTACCTCGATGAAACATAGCTTATGTGTTATTCTAATGTATAAGCTATACTTTTCTTAAGTTTCATTAAAATCCATGCAGTACTTATTGCGTAAAAGAGTAACAAACATCCACACATACATTCATCTATAAAAAAATTCACGTTTATAATATTAGTAAGATGCAGTCTTATGAGAATCTAGCGAGTTTAAACCCGAGTAGAAACGTTGGAAATTTATAAATGTATTTACAGACTTATAGCACTAGACGTGAGAAATCATGAATAGTAGTAGTACGGTCGATGTAACAATGAAATTTACTAAATATCGAAGATGTTATCTATTAAAAAAAAAAAAAACAACTATAAAATCAGTTCTATGCGGAATCCCGCTAATACCACGATACTGTAGGATTGTATAATGTTTAGTCCCGCAGCTTTTAGGTATGAAACCCTTAGCAGAGCTTACTGTGTTTCTATGCACTGTGTGGCACGTTCTGAAGCGGAGTCGGAGCAAATTGGCTCCACGCTGCAGCTGCGCGGCGGATAGAGATTAAACGTGCCGTCAGGTTATTCAATGTAGTGGCAATGCGAACAAAACTCGGGAAATATTGTCTTTTAATATTGCTACCGTTTTCTTCGCTGGAATACTTCTAAGACATTATCATCGTAAGTATTATCTGTAGAAGGTATTATTTCATTCAAAGTTACGATCTCTGTATAAGTTGTGTTGTTAATTAAACAGGCGCCATTTTGTTTCGAGTTTGGGTGTAGTGGTATTTTTTGTTTATTCTGATTAACAGATTTCGATAGGTTCTATCAATTTGAGTTTGCTTGAGCTTGAATTATTAGGCAGGTGTTGAACGTAGGTTTTAATTATCTCGTTGACAAAAAACATATGTTTTAATTAAATTGGAGATTTATATTTAACACAATACATATTCGGGGATTACGGGCGTGATGTTATGTATGTATGTATATACAATACATATAGTTAACATGTAACTGCAAATACAATCTGCACGGATATGCATTTTTTATATTTTCAACATTACACATATTCTCTTCTCTATAATAACATGAGTCTTCGTAATCAAGAAGCGCTCCTAGATAAATGGACTATTCAATACAAAAAATATTTTGCAATTCGGACCAGTAGTTCCTGAGACAAGCGCGTCCAACCAAACAAACTCTCTATAAGTAATATAGATTATACATACAAAATATACTCGTTACTAGAGTACGTCTAGGCTAGGTCTAGGAAACAGTTTGTCGCGCAGCACATAAGATTGGAGTTAATTTTGTCGCGTCTAGCTATAATCGCATCGCGCCTGTCGCGCGGCAACCGGCCGTGATTGTCGCGCCACATGGCAAAGCGACAAGGCAATTTACTAACAAGTGGAAATTTCATTTAGCATACTACAGACTCAGTATGACGTAGTATTAACTGTACAACTTGACTAATAATGTGAATGTGAGAGGGAAATTGTTAGGCTTTCACGTCATAATTACTCAACTAAACTAACTAAACTTCACGCCACTTCCCTAGCGGGGTAGGCTGAGAAAACCATGATTATGCATAAGTTAACAGGTGATGGCTGCATTTGCCATAAGAACGATTTATTTTCATTTCATTTCTACTAACAAATACAATCGAAATTGAAGTTAATAAACCATTATATGCTTTTACATATATTTATAAAACAAAACTTGTTTAATAAAAAATACCCGGTCCAAAATGACCAATTTGCGGGACTCGATCGAGCGCGGTAATGCGGGCGACGCGGGTAAGGGCGGGCGCGGGTGCGGGCTGCAGACGAGGCCCAAACAAATGCCTTGCATTCGTCACCCGCGATTATGCGCGGTCCGCACGACCGGCCGCGTACGTCATGGTGTTAGGGTACAGGTTAACTTCGCTACTGAGATGACGGCATTATGGAAAAGTTTGACGATTATATTGACAAGAAAGTTACTTGTTAAAGAAAGGTAACGACTTAATCATTGATTTATTTTAAAGATGCATAATATATGAACCCCATCATTACTTTGTTAATAACTGTATACTATTATCGCCGAATAATACACGGTACCTCAGTATCTCTCCAGGTGTAATACTCTTGCCGTCTAGTAAGAATGTGTTATATTTTTTTATTTAAAGATCAAAAGCATTTTTACAAAAAAATGTATTTATTACATATAAAAGAACTGCTCATTTCACAGTAACTGAATGAAAGAGAAACGTAAACCAAATCTGTATCTCAAAGCGCTTTTTTGCTTTATCCGCGAATGTTCCGAGACGCACCGTCTCAAAGAAAACGAAATAGCGCGGAGCCTCACCGCAATTACGCTTTAAAACGCAGAAAAGAATTCCGAAAACATTTTTTAATTTAGAATGTTGCCGCTGTAATGGATATGTCTGCGCCCGCGACGTACGGTGTTGCCAGCTGGATTTTTGCAGCATGCTTGTTTTGAAATTGCTAACGAAAATATATTTTAGTCAACTACTCGAAAAGTGCAGAAATTTTGAAGAATCAATACCATTTCATTTACAATATATATATTTTTTATAATGTAAATAATATATTGAATTAGGAATCCCCTTTTTTTTACTTTTTTAATGAAATTAAATCAATAATATATCTTTAATACACAGTATAAAACAAAATCGCCGCCTCTGTCTGTTCGTTTAGATATTTTGAAGTACCCAATAGCAAGGGACTTGCGGTTTCTAATGATTAAAGAGAAAAGTCATTACGTTGTAGAATCATATATTTTTATCTGTTTTTTAAATTTATAGGTGTTTCTCTGAAACCTATAACAGAAAATATTTTGACTTTGAGTTTGATAGTTTTATATCGTTTTGTTCTCATTGTGCCAAGCCGGCGAGTCGTTATTTTAGTATAATACAAGATTATTACCTGTATATCAAAATTGTTTTATCCCCCATAATTTACCCCGATAATATCTCCATTAAATTACCACCTTTTACATTTGCGGAATAATAAATCGTAGGTATTCCTTTTAGTCGCCTCTGCAAGTCAGTGCTCTGTGCAAAACGGGCCGGGGAATATAAGCGGTTGTGTTGTTATTATTTCTCATACTATACCTACAGTGTTTTGCGACGTAATTCAGCGGCCATGCTTATTGTGCTTTTTATGTGTATTTCTTGGTTTATCATGGGGAGTTTTTGGTATTTAATTCTATGGTGTGATGGAGTATTGTGGACTCAACGAGCCAGCCACCTAAGTTTCATTTCATTTCACGATTTTTCAGCTGATCAACATAATTTTATTTTTGTTAAAAAGGCTTGTTGGTCCTTAGATTCTGCCTCGTTCTTTGGGGATTGCGAGCTTTATATTAATAAATAATTTAAAAATAAAATGTCTAGACTGGCGCACCAATTCCCCAGTTCGAAACGAAGCTTATGCTTGTACTATGGTTACTAGGCGAACGGATAGACATAATTAAATACGTTCATAAACATCCATGATTAGAATACAAATGTCCATGTTCATCACACGAAACATTTGCCCCTAGCGAGATTCGGACCCGCGACCCTTGATTTCGTGGCCAGTGTCTCTGACCACTCGACCAGCGGGTAGTCAAGTGACTGGCCCGTTAGTCCAGTGACCAGGTAGGTATGTAATATAACTTTCCTTTCGTTGTTGTCTTTCGAGCGAGACCTACTGGGAAGTAATAGTTACTGTATTTGTACGTGATCGTATGTGATACCAAATTATGAATAAATAAATTGAAATATCACCCTTAAGTGAAAATGTGTTTTCTGCGTTTTATTTTAATACTAACAGCGTCCCGCGGTTACGCCCGCGTAGTTCCCGTTCCCGTGGGAATATGGGGATAGAATATAGCCTATGTTACTTGCTGATAAAGGAGCTTTCCAATGGTGAAAGAATTTTCGAAATCAGCGCAGTAGTTTCGGAGTTTATTCATTACGAACATACACACACAGAAAAATACAAAAATACAAATCTTTCCTCTTTATAATATTAGTATAGATAGGTACTTAGAAAGATGATCGGTTCGGTAAAAAATGTAATCTATTCTCTTTTATTAATTACTGTATGCAACTAGTATAAGAATAAATAGCTTTCTACAACTGCATTTACTACTTATGAACCCCTTATCTACATATTTCACGCTGCTGCAATACTGTATTGAAGCCCTCCGTAGCACGGCAACGCTACGAGCCGCTCCGTAGCTTCGTAGCATTCATCATGTATGTTGAACTTCCTGTTCAGGGCAGGGTTGCCAGCTTTATCTTAGTTTAAAAGCGTTACGTTGCATAAATTCGTTTTTTTAACACGTATTGCTTTTAACTTCACAAAGGTAAAGTTAATGGTATGATATGAGTTTGTAAAGATACGATAACCTATTTATAACGAAGTCGGTAAGGTATTCGAATTGAAATATTCATAAATTAGGTCATGCTCTTAACGAAGATACTCATTGTTTGTGCAGAAAGGCTATTAATGGCCTACGATGGGCTTGGCTTTAAGGTAAGGTATAAATTATTTGATATAAAGTATCTTCAGTTAGTTTAAGCTTCTAAATACAGACAAAGCTGTTCTCTTTCGGCAAAGTTTCATTGTTACACTAAGCCACGTTAGACGTTAGGAATACAACTCTAAAGCCTACCTTCGGGTAAAACTGATACCATGTCATGAGAAAGAAAAGAGACAATCGCTCTATGGAAAGCCAACGAAGCAATCTCAGGGGCCAAATTACCCTTTTTACGTTAAACCCGATAGTCTATAATTACCGCGCAGGCAAATCACTCTACTACATAGCTAAACAAAGGTCTGCGCACAATGGAAGCGGTCTTTGTATAACTTATGTACTGGTGCGTGCTACGTTGTTGTATGCACTTCAAGCTTATGTCAGCGCCATAGGGTTTAAAGTCGAATGGGTGTATGCGTTTAAAAGACTGCAAAAATGTGTTGCCAACTCTGTACAAATCTACAAAGGTGATTTTTTATACATAAATATCAAAATGTCTTGATTTGAGATTTGTCCATACACACATACCACCATGCCCGAAATTCCCGAAGGAGTAGTCGTTGTGTCAGAAGCAAGCTCATTTACCCAATAGCCAATAAAAAAAATTATAACAAAAAAAAACCGACTTCGAATTAATAAAAGTAAAAAATAAATTCGTTGAGGAACTCCTCAGGGAGTTTCCTGGACTGTCTTTCGGCTCCATAATCAAATCGAATCCAGACCTTCATTAAAATATTTAATGATAACATTAACAAACGCACAAACCGCTCTACAATTTTCATAGGTTCCCCTCGATTTCTCTGGGATGTCATCATCAGATCCTAGTTTCCTTATCATGAGACCACATATCTCCTTTCTAAGAAGAATTATTAAAATCGGTTTATAAACAACGATGTTATCAGCGAACACACATAAAATATATATATATATAATTATATACGTATATATACGGTCTAATTGAGAACCTCCTCCATTTTTGAAGTCGGTTGAAAAAGGGTAGGTTAAACGGAATATTGTTAAAATAGTTACGTGCGGCTAGCTCGTTGCCTACATATGCACTAACCTCATACTCGATATACCTTTAGTTGTCTTTTATGACATGATAGACTAATATAATAATAAGTACATTCCCAGAAACCCCAGATTTACAGATGTATAATTATAATTATTCTCAGTTTTAAGAAGCGACCTTAACTTTTTTAGTAGGTACATTGGATTTCTTTGTTTGAAACTTCGTGTATTTAGCAGAACATATATAAAATCGTGGGAAGCTGGTAACACTATTGCATACATGGAAGAGCATATGAAAAAGAGTTGAAAGTTAAATATCGCGTCCGGCACAGCCTTTGTTCCCTTCAACTTGTTGCATTTATAATTCCTCAGCTTCATTTTCATATTTAGTGTGGAAAAAAATTGGGAAATTTTAGGTGGACTGCTCAACTAAAAAGAGGTATTTAATTACTCTCTGAGCTCTTTTTTCATTGTGGATTATTTCAGTTCATTTTTTTTACTGAACGAAACCTTTTTGTTTTTTGACTGGCTCGATGGCGCATTTGGTAGTGACCCCATGCGCCAAGAGTTGTGGTTTCGATCCCCGCCCAGGACAAACATTCGTGTGATGAATACTCATCTTTGTTCTGTGTCTGGGTGTTAATATTCAATATTTAAGTATATACTTGTAATACCACTGTTGTTTCTGATATCCGCAACATAAGTGCTTAAGCTACTTACCTCGGAGTCAGATTGATGTAGTCGGATATTTATTTATAATTTATTTATTAAACGAGGAACATAATTTGTATAGAGATCGTATTGAGTGAGACCCTTTATTTATCACTAGCTGTGCCAGCGGTGTCACCCGCGTTTATTGTTAATATTATAAAGACTATTTCCGTCATACATGATTTCTATGTAACTTTAACCATTAAGGCTGTACACGCGACGAAAGCTTAAAAAATGAAGTAACTTCTCCCGTTTTCCCAACATTTCCCTTCACTACTCTGCTCCTATTGATTGTAGCGTGATGAAAAGTATACTATAACCTGCCCAGGAGTATGAAGAATAATTGTACTAAGTTTCGTTAAAATCCGTCGAGTAGTTTTTGTTTCTATAAGGAACATACAGACAGACAGACAGACAGACAGACAGACAAAAATTTTACTGATTGCATTTTTGGCATCAGTATCGATCACTAATCACCCCCTGATAGGTATTTTGAAAATATATTTCATGTACAGAATTGACCTCTACAGATTTATTATATGTAACATTGTCATTGAACCTACATAATTAGACTAAATAATTAGAATCAGGCGTCAGGTAGATATGAACATTGCAAATTAAATGAAAGTTCTAAAATATTCCTTATTGTGTCACATTTGTTTATTAAAATGTGTATAACAACCTACATACATAAATATTTTCACGCCTCCATTCCCCAAAGACGAAGGCCGAGGCAAAGGAGCATTAAGTTTGAATCACATATATACTGTACGAAATTTTGCTAAATGTCGTTTTCTTTATCTATACTAATATTATAAAGAGGAAAGATTTGTATTTTTGTATTCTTGTGTGTGTGTATGTTTGTAATGAATAAACTGAAAAACTACTGTGACGATTTAAAAAATTCTTTCACCATTGGAAAGCTACATTATCCGGAAGTAACATAGGCTATATTTTATCTCCATATTCCTACAGGGACAGCAACTAAGCGGGTGAAACCGCGGGGTGCTGCTAGTTTTTAATAAGTTAAGGGAGGCGTGTTGTATGTATTTCTCTTCTTCCGTGACTAGACGACGTCAATTACATCGAAACTTCCCAGAACAGCCACGCCTCGATTTAAAAAACTTAATTTATACGTGACTTCCCATTTCGTGTGGAACAATAATTTTTGGGAACCCTCTCTATTAGAGGACTCAATTACCCCCGCTTCGGGTCCGATGGGCCGTAATGAATATTTTTCCTCAGGTCTGCGGGGCTAATTAAAATTCCCTCCTTGTGAGGAAGTGGAGGAAACTATTTTAAGGTCGCAGTCGTATTTTCCCCCGATACGATCTCGACATGATTATTTATCCGAACATTAGGGGAGCTAACCCCATCGATATGCCTCTTTATATGCGGTTTAGGTACACTTGGACACACAAGTGTCAATGTGATTACGAAACATCTTTACACGTGACATTGTCAATACTGTCTCATACACATATTATGTTTTTCTAGCTAAGTAAACATTAATTAATTCACTCATTCATTCGTTTCGAAGTTTACATTTATATTATTCAATATATTTATATTTCATATAGCATAAAAAATCATATTTATTATGGTCGTGTTTAGAGTTATATATATAAAAGCCAAGTTATTTTTCACGTTACCAAGGATTTCAAATTACTATTATTATTTAGTCACGAGAACATAGAGATATAAAAAGAAAAAAATTACAAGGTTTAATTAACGTTTATTGTAGTTTGAATAATCTTTTTTGGTGTTGTTTAATGGTAAAACTTACTGTTATGATGTATGCCATACGCCAATATTCTTGCATTGATTAGGTATAGAAATTAAAACTCTAGTTTTTCAAGTTTTTTATCATAAAAATGGGCTATAGGGTAAGTTTAATAAAGTTTATTGTCATGTCAAATTAATATTAAAGTTTCGGTCCATTCTATTAAAAACTCCTGTTACAGTTTTATTTTAAGAGTAATCTGCAAACCCGAGTCTGTTTTCCGAAGATAGTTAAAATAGGTTATTTAGCCTTTATAGAAGTCTATGTTAAAGGGCTTTTTTTAAAATAAACTCTTTAACCAGCCTGTAATTTCGACAAGTTCATTACCTAAGTTTTTGAAACACTTTTGTGCCTACCCGCCCCGAGGCCTAAGAGTCGGATAAGTTTTTCAGTTCATTCGTTAAGTGGGCCGTGAAACAGCGATTTATGGCGTCTTAACGGCGTAGCTGATAGTTGCCTCCATTTAAAAGGGAAACCGAACTCCCTAAACAAACAAACAGTGCCACAAATCAAGTATCTACCCGTCTGTTCCCTTGCCACGAACAGTCTACAGAAGAGTTTATTTACTGTTATGTTTATTTTGTATTAAAGTTTTATTATTATGACATAAATAAAACATAGACCATTCTTCATTCGTCTAAGGGAATGATCTAGCCTAGCCATATGACAACATTTGATATCATAACTTTTATTTTTTTTAGGATTAACGAAGCAAACCGGATTATTTTCAGATCATTGGCAGCTGATGGGCTGGCTCATATTATATATTTGTCCCATATTTGATTGTAACCTTTTAAGGAAGTAACTGACTTGGAACTAAAATATTTTGTAACTTACAAAAAGTAATTCTAGTGACCAAGCTGCCAATCAAATACTCTTTATTATATAAGAGTAGTATAAATGATATAAACTGCCAAGGTGTGAACAGACGTATATTTGTAAAGAGACTGCTAGAAAAACAATAGGTACTTTATATCAAAATAAAATAATAATTCTAAACTTGAATACAAAAATCATAAAAGGTTTAAAAAGTATGAATATACAAGTAATGAGGCCAGCGTCGGCAACAAGTAGGTATATTTAATATTACCCAAAATGATAATAACTCTAACAATAGCTTAGTCTATGAAACTATATTCAGCATCCAAAAATAAAAAAATAATTGAGAATTTTCTCGCCTCTACTCTAACGGTTTAGGTCCCCCTCAAGTAAGTTATTCCTGGCTTGAGAGTCTGAAAACTGACGTCGAGTGGCGTTTCTCCTGAGTTAAGTTTCTTTCTGTGTAGGAATAGTCGAGTGAACCCTTGAATTCTGGAAAAGCTTTGGTTATTAAAAAGATAAAATGATAAAAAAAGAAGCCTGGCTAGATTTGAATTTGATTTTGTATTTGTTGTAAAAACGGCATTGTTCAATGAAAGAGTTAGCCATACTGTTAAATGGTTATACGGAAGGATTTTTTGCTAAAGAAATAACAATTCACTTGCTCGTCAACTATACAATCACAAACCTGTTAACCCATATACTCGTACGATTATTGTGCTTTTTATACATTCTAGACAATAAATAAGGGCTATTTTTAAATCCCAGCCCAACTAAGTGAATCATCATTCTTGAAATGAGGAGGTTTCTATATTAAGTCTTACCAAGTAGACTCGTATTTATAAAAAAAAATTCATATTTTAGTGAAGCTGCCATATGAATGGCCTTAAAAGTTAGATTATGTTCAACCTACGTTTCTTTTCAATTTGGATTCTTTACTAACATTTTTAATGTCTAATTCACTAAAAAGACGAATCCGAGTGCAAAGCGCAGTTTAAAATAAACGACTCAATCGCACGGACAATGACATCCTCCGAGGAACTAATCTTCGTAATGAGCGTTTGTCCGATGTTTTTGTGCAACGGGATAGATGGGGGCGGCAATTGTGTCCCGGATAATAGGGAATCATGGGGGATGTCCCCCTTAGGGGCATGTTAAGATGGAGTTGCATTGGACATACTGCTGTCGTATGGGGAATATTTATTCTTGTATGTGGAGGTTTCATACGTTTTTGAAGTGTATGATAATGATTTCTTCTAGCTCGATGGCGCATTCGGTAGTGACCCTGCCCCATGCGCCAAGAGTTGTGGGTCGATCTCCACCCAGGACAAACATTCGTGTGATAGACTTGTATTTGTTCTGTGTATAGGTGTAAATTAAATATCCAATATTAAAGTATATATTTGTAATACCACTGTTGTTTCTGATATCCGTAACACTAGTGCTTAAGCTACTTACCTCGGAGTCAGATCAATGTCTGTGATGTAGTCTGATATTTATGATGCCGCCACTTATCTACGAAGGTTGCAAATGATGATGAAATACATGATTTATCCAAAAAATTCCGTTTTACCAATTTTCTTTTTAGCTAATTGTGGTTTAAGAAGTAAATTTCTTTTTGTTTTGGTTCCCTGGACTCTGATTGCGTGTATAATTTGATGGCGTAATGGTTTTTATAATTTCATATCTGATACTATTTTCAAAAATAATAGTACTGCAAAGACTTTTCGGTACCTTGCTTTGGTTACGTAGTGGAATTAATTCCGTGGATTCGAATCCCAAAACACGAAGACTTAGTATGTAATCATATCAATGTATGTTATATTGTTTAATATTTATTTATTTAAGAATTGAGTGCAACCTTGCAACTGGGATTCAAACTTGCAGCCATAGGTTTCGCCAGGCTCTTTAACCACTTGCTACCAACGTTTGCCAATTACCGAAGTCACGTTACTAACAAACAGCACTAACCACTAAAACAGCTCCGTACAAACATTTAATCTCAAATTCACGCTCCGAAGAAGATGGTGCACAAATTTCCCCTTAAAAGATTTTTCATCCCGGCCTCAGCGTTCAGCCATTCAGAAATATTTCCAAGGCCCGTCCGAGATCTTTATTCGGCCGATTCTCCACAAATCATGGCAGACAAAGCGAGCAGTCATAATGAAGCACGGAAATTAGCATCTCTATTTAAGGCGGTGCCGTTTAATTTATCAGGGGCGGGGGTAGCCGGCCTCGTAAAAGCTCTTAGACTATACAGCAATTCGGGGATGGTGTTATGTAGTATAAGTACACAACTAAGGGTCTAGAGGCCATGTTTTACGGTTAATAGTATTTTCAGTTGGACGGTATAATAACTGATTGATTAAAAACTAACTTACTAAACTTCACGCCACTTCCCTAGCTGGGTAGGCAGAGAAAACCGATGAGGACAGTGATTGATTAAAACTTGGTAATATCAGAAATTAAATTAAAATTTAGTTAATAATTAATTATTATCATCCAAGCCTTATGTCACGTTTTTAGTTGGAACTTAGTAGATCCTGAATTTGTTTACTACATTAAAAGTGACTTGGCCCTCAGACAGCGCAATCAGGAAATTGTGTCACATGTTTCTTTAGCAATGATCTAGTACCGATCTGATTACTGATAAAAAGTCTACTTAAGTATTAAAGAGCTTTATTTTTATATAATTTAATATTATTAAAAATTCTCTGAAAAAAAATACTTGCTTATCTTATATATTTACGCGAATATGGTTCGACTCTAGACAGCTCCTAATAGGCATATTAAGTTAAAGGCAGCACTTTTATGCAATAAATAAATGCAATATGAATGAAGTGGGTAGTGAAGCATCACGTAACTCCATTCCCGCTAGTATTTCTATGGGAGCTGCACTTAACGTATAAAATGATTTACGAGGTTATTCATTCGGGTGCCAATATTTCTCGCAAATGGCAAGGCAATGACACAATGCCATTGTGTTTCTTTCAAAGAAAGGTTAAAAGGTTGACCGTCCTCTTTGAATATTTTATAAGCGTCATTACCAGTGATTTATGATAAATATTGTGTTGAACTTTCGGCAGAATACTTCGAATAATCTGTCGCGTTATAAATAAACATTCCGATTCGTTGCGTGAAACAGAAAAGACGAAGTATTCGTATTATTTTTGAAATTTATCTCGTTTTTTGTCTAGGCATCGTGTTGAAAAATATTTCTTTGACAGATACATTTGTCACATAAAAAACTTGAACGAAATACATGTAGAGCCAACAAACGTTTTAACTTATTGGGGTTTGAGTTGGAAACAAAATGGATCTGTTATTTGACAACGTTTTATATTGCGACATGTTTGGTCCAGCTCTTTTTCGAGTTAACATTGTAGCGATTTTTATAAAAATATCTTTCAAGGGTGAAAGTATATTTTGAGTGGCCTATTTTTAATAATTATCAAACTACATCACATACATTGATCTGACTCCGAGATAAGTAAGCTTAAGCTCTTGTGTTATGGATATCAGAATCAACAGTGGTATTACAAATATATACTTAAATATTGGATATTAACACCCAGATACAGAACAAACACAAGTATTCATCACACGAATGTTTGTCCTGGGTGGGGATCGAACTTACAACTCTTGGCGCATGGAGCAGGGTCACTACCGAATGCGCCATCGAGCTTGTCAAATATATTACACAAAGCGCTTTACCTTAAGTTATACTGCGTGAACAGATAAGATGTAATTGTTAATTGGTATTGTTGTCTTATTGTTTTCCCTACAGTACTTTTAGGATAATACGATCTGGATGTTTAGGTATCTTCTGATTCCGATCTGTTTTTGTGTTAAGACTTATATTACATTTGGTTACCACTAGGAAATAGGAAATCAGATACAATTACGTTTCCACATCTAAAACACAAAATTTATCATATAATTTTGCATACACTTTATCAGGATAACTTTTCTCCAGAAAAGTATTGTACAAGGGTGACAATAAAATTTACGAGTGCGACATAAAATCTCGGCATAACAACAACTACAGTAACACAAGCCAGGCCGCAGGAAAACCCTAGTATGATGAAGTCCTGAAAATGTCTACAGAAAATAATAATCAAAAATCAATTCGCATAGCTTGACGCTCTTCTGCATAACACCATTTTATTAATTAGTGTCATCTCCCAGCTAACAAGGTGAAAGTCTCGTATCTTCAGCAACGAACATAAGTAGAAGGGATCTTAAAGATTACAGAAAACAAGATACGTAATCTTGTTTTCTGTAATCTTTAAGATCCCTTAGATTATCTTAGGTTTGGTTAACATAGGGTATGAAGAAAAATAAGGTGAAACAAGCCTTGTAATAATGAAGAGTCCTCCTTGTAAGGTCTTTGTCTTCATGTATACCTACCTTACCTGCTTTATGTACCGTCACGCCTTCCGAAATAAGATGACGTGGTGTGTGGGACTCCCAGGGATCTCTGAATTGGAGACCCCCTCTCCGGCATTGCTTGGTAAAGATCGCTGATGCTTTGCAGGGTGGGGCACCGTGTGCGCGTGCGCTGGCCCTGCTCTGTGCTATTGTATATATTAATAAGCATGATGTATACCTTACCTGTATTTTTATAGTATCCAGTATAATTATTCGCTTAAGTTTTCAACGCGGCTTTATTCACCGCTTTGTGGAAATTCCTAAATTATTAGTCGATGATTCTATAGAAGGACAGCGCTACAGCCTAGTCGTTTTCTAGCATTTCGTTACATTCTTTATGTGGGACCCCGACATGACTATTCTAGGGACCTTTGAACATAATCCAAAATTTTGTAAGCCGGTTATTAGTTGTTAACCTTCGTGAATCTTAGATTTGAATACATAGTTCATAGTTAATCGTAGGTTCTCAACGTTTTTAACTTAACGCTCATGTGAATTTGGAAACTTATATCAGCATACATCTTGTAATCGTTTTTAATAATCCTGGTCAATATGACTTTTCGGAGATCAGAGAACATATTCACAGATGATCAAATTTCTATGCGACACGCGCATCCTTGCCTGAACTGCCACTGTATAAAACAACTGCTTATTCTCCGCTCAACTATATATAAATCATCGTGTCTGTGTGTTTCAATTTAAACTGTATCCATCGCGGGTGGGCGGCCGTAATCCCGTCTGAGTGCAGCTTACTGCAGCCCAGGTGCAGCCGGTAATTACGGCGTGACGTGCTCAAGGCTCCAACAACTGCTCCGAGACTAGGTCTGCTAAGGATCCTTTGATATTTTCTCGTACCTTGGATTACTATGGAGTGTCAAATGATTGACTGGCCAATACTTGATACGGACAGCTTCTAATGATTTGTGAAAGCCTTCACTTAGGGATAGCCCCAATTAGCTTACTACGTAATAATATGTGTTTCAAAGTAGTTGAACCGGTCTCCTCATGCAAGCCTTTGGGATTGTCCCGTGATTTTTTTCTTAGATACAATGCCAAATCCTTAGCTTGTATATACTTGCTACTAAAATGTTTGTAAAATATAATAAGGTAACAGATAGTTATAATGTTTAATATTTAAGAGTTTTTCACAATTTTCCATCTAACCCAGCCCATTGTCCCGTATTGGTCTGGGACTTAAAAAGAATGTGCCAACTGTGTTTCTTGTCTAGCATGTCGTAAAAGGCGACTAATGGTATATCGGGTTATTGGTTTGTGATTGTATAGGTGACAAGCTAGCCACTTGTCACTACTTTAACACAATTTTCCATCTAACCCAGCCCAATTTTATTTGGCTGAATGTGGTTAAAGGGGACTGCTGCCCCTTTGACTCTGCCTACCCCTTCGGGGATCACGGGCGTGATGTTAAGATAAGATTAAGATTTAAGAGTTTATCTTTTCATTCTCTCTCTAGAGTTGCTTTTTAGTATTTGTTTGTACTTTTTATCATAGAAAAAGAAAGAAAGAAAGAAAGAAAGAAATAACATTTATTGGACGCACAATTGTTAATACATACACAGGACAAAATAGTACAAAAAAGGAAAACCAGTAGTAAAAAAAAGAAAAAAGAAAACAGATTGGCGCCAATTGGGTCCCTGCCTCAGCATTATGCTACTGCGGCGTCAAACTAACGCCGCAGGAGCGCTGGTATTCTGGCGGGACCCATTTTCTGTGAAAAACACGTTCTGTGATTATTTCAATTGTCTACCCATTACGATTCATGAAATACAGTCAGCTGGCAGTCAGACAGAAAAAAAACCTTACCGAAATACTAACGTTACTATTCATATTATGATATGCATACAGAAAGCTTTTACTTTTAATTTGAAAATTGGAAAGTGAGCGAAAAAATACAACACGCAATGTGGAATGGATGCTGGAACAAAATGTAACTAAAGAAAACCTCAATAAACGAGGTATGTACATACAATTTTTACACATTTACCATCGCATGAATACATACGAAAGCTCTCCAAGAAATTGAAAGCTAAGCTCCGAAGAAAATGTAGATGGAAAACTTACGTTGATTAGTATTAAAGGAGAAATGCGAAAAATATTTGCGAACATTTCACAGAAAACTTGTTTAGATCGAAAAACATTTAACAAAAGAAATAATTTCGAAAGCAGTGCATTCTATGTACCTTGCCTCTTTCGATCCTCCAAAATATGAGAACGCTAACATTTTCGCAATTACTATTCTCAAAATTAAAAATGTTAATATAATTATGTCACGTCATTATTTAAAATTAATTAATCATTCATCATTAATTAATTATTTATTATTAATTAATTTAATTTCTATAATTTTTTTATAACATCGCGCCCATAAGTGTCATCTCTAGTATGTTTTGTTCAGTAAACCACGCCAGAATTTTCCGGGGCACCCATTGCGGTTGCGGCAAATTGAAAAGTCGCTGTACTAATTAAAAGTCCCTCCACATTATCGGGAACATCAATAGAGATCACAGCGGTCCCATAAACCCATCGTCGCGCGTCTCAATTAACCCAGTTCCGTTTCCGGTCGGCGCCGGCGCGGCTATTTCTGAGATGGGCTATATCTATATCTGTCTCGTGGATGGAAATAGGGTGTGATGTCAACTGTTGATGTATGTGCCTTGCGGTTGAGATGGAAGACGGTTGTATTGTATCTTGTATACATTGCACTTGTAGGCTTAGTGGTGTAGTGCGTTATGCACCATTTTTTATTCCATTCCATGGTGTCCAGAAAAGCAGGTGCAATTTTTGGACTGTTCTGCTTCAGTTTCTGAGACTTTATCTTCTCCAGATTTTGGATGCTCATCTATTCTTAATAGAACCCAGGTTTGAGGATACGTTAATTCCCATTTTTAGGGACAGATTTATGATTAATGATCGAAATTCGTACTACTTGGAACATTGTAAAAATATTTTAATTTTAAAAGAAGAACTATTGAGTTTCTTGTCAGTCTTTCACTCCCGCCCCTTCGCTGTAAATACCACACATGACACATTTCAATCCTTATATTTGTACTGTATTGCAACGGCCAACGTATTTGTGTACCTTATTTTCACAAAGGCAAATAGTTTACAGTATTCTCTTTGGTTCGTTCAGCTGACGAAGGGACCGAAATGTAAACTTCCATCGCAGACCATAGAGTAATCTCTGTGGTCTGCGCCGCGATGACAGAGCGTAGTGCAAAGCAAATAATCACGACAATTAGCGCGTGTTTGCTCACAGGGCTTCAGCGGGACACAGTGGAGTGAAACACAGTAAGGCATCTTCGATTTGTGCTATTGTAATGTGTCGCGTAGGAAGAAAGTTGTGTCGTGTCGAGTTTTACATGTATTTAAGGAAGAACCTTAAATACATGTAAAACTCGACACGACACAACTTTAAAATAGGGAAGTATCACCCAGCTGAGAGGTAATAGCTATGTAATCTATGTAGTTGCAGTACATTATTTGATGGCCCTTTTCCTATAATCGCCGCTAAAATTATAATAATATACTAATGTGGACTAATGTAACGTAAAATAATGTGCAAATTGCGTCACATATATATTCAAACAAATCTAATACTCTTAATAGCCCTCACTATTAACATGGCCGCTTTCATGATAAACATTGTTTCAAAATAAATGAGACAGCATAAATATTTATTTTTGGCGTCTAGGCTATATTAGTTAGTTGTTAACAAAGCCGCTGCGTTAACAACCCCATCGATTACCCTAGTTGCTTCACTGGTATTCTTTATGCTGTGGTTGCGGTGTGGAACGGATGGAACTCAAACACGGCGGTAATTAAACGTGACTGCACACCGCTAGAAGGCGTTACGATCGCAACCGCTGACTTATATATTAAAAATGCAAATGCAACTATTGCACTGCAGTTCGGTCGAAATATAAGAGACATGGTATGGCGGATTAAAAAATATGATAGCTTAAAAATCAGCTGTTAGTCATGGAACGTAATTCACAGACTACTCGCGTCATGTAGTGGTAATTTTTTGTCTCCTTTTTGAGAGGGCAACTGAATCGACTCGCAGTCACGATCCACATAATGTCACGTTTCAAAAGGGTGACAAGTGGGCTGCATACTTCAAGTGGAAACATGTTGTTTCAACCCCGACAGGGTAAAGCTTGTTCTAAATGTCATGTCCTATTTGTAGACGGATGCCGCTTTGATCTTTGTTGTAGATTTAACTAATAAGTTTTAGCTTATGTAAATACTCGTAGATCACGCTTTCAATTCCTAAAGGGGTAGGTAGATTCGAATCAGCCGAAAATATTACTGATTTGGGTTGGATAAATATTTGTGTCGAGGCTAGCTTGTTGCTTACATCATCATGAACCTAAAACCAATACACAATTAGTCGCCTTTACGACACACTAGGCCAGGAACACATTTGGTACATTATTTTAAAGTTCCAGACCAACATGGAACATTTTAGCTGGTTACTACATTTCATAGATTAACACCTGACCCTGGTAAAGCTTAGTCAAGAGAACACACCTAAATATCATTTATTGCGTTAAAGTAATAGAAATTATGACTGCATTGAAAAAATATAATTCTATTTAGTCCGTCAGTTAGATTACATAAAAATACTAGACACATATTTTTCACTTTATCAAATCAACAAAAAATCGCAAAGAAATAGAGCATCAAAGTTTTGGAGTGGGGGCTTGCGACGTCACTATTTAGTAAAAATTGTACGAAAGCGTAACGTCACGCGCAACTTGAATGTATTGTATCTTCGTCAATGTTTGTTTCACAAAGAAATAAAAAGATAAGTGTTTAATATTTTTTTTTATTTAACGGACTAATCAGAATATTTTAGTCATCTAGCCTATTATGATCTTTATACTTACTTAAGACATAAGAACATGTTTACATCTAAAAAGGTTTTCTACAGTTATTTCCCTCACCGCCAAGCTAGTATCTAAAACCTGTAATATTTCGAAAATTCTAGCTTGTATTTGCAGCATTTACTGTAGCTTATTTTAAGCCACATTAAACTAAACTAATCCGGCTGATGCATGGCCACAATGAAGCCAATACCGTACCGCCTCGCAGTAAAAGTTAATTTGGCTGACGTCTAAAATTAAGCACCGTTTACAATGTCCGCGAGACGCCATTGATTGATGAGGGTGTCCGTTACGGCGGGGCCGGGAGGTTAGCGGGTTCGATAGCGCTTCTGTTCAGGCGATCAGTAAGTTTACACATAGAAATGATAATACATACAACGATGACGCCTGCAATCCCCGAAGAAGTACGCAGAGTTCAAGGCACAACTAACTCCCTAAATCATAATTTCTGGTTAAAAAGTTGTAGGTATATTAGATTCGCGTGACTCTGTCGGTATCGGACTGGATTGAAAGCTATTTCTTATTAGCTGTAAGTTTCATAATTGTTTTTACATAAATTAATAGATAATAAATAAATTAATATCAGAGAACATCACATTCATAAATAGACTTCCATTATGGAATTCAGAGTCTACAAAGTTACTAAAAACACGCAGATCGGGGACAATTAAATACCTGTTTCATCAACAACGATTTGCCCGAGTGCGGGGAGCGAATCACTTGCATCTGACGCGAAGTCAGAACCATTGCATCAGGGGGGTTGTCAAATGCATAAACTGTAGTGATCCACAAGATTTTTCCTATGAACATTCCGTATACTCTACATAAACTGGTATATTTAGATTCTAGTTAGAGGTTTAAACTAGGTCACAGGAACAACATCGCTGTGCTAGCGGCCCCACGAGCCAGCGATAAACGCGAGCGTTAAACTTTACGGGCCCGACGTTTGACAGCACTGGCAGATGATACCAGCTGATACATTAACGAATTCGCCCACTTTAATTGAATCCGCTTTATTTAGGTCGCTGATGATGAAGGGGAGTTATGAGGTTATGTTTACAGCAGACGATTGAGCTACATTTTGGATGAAAAATAATTTCTTGACCTTAGAGTAGACTTACTCTCATAATAAATAAATATCCCACAACATCATATTCATTGATTTGACTCCGAGCTAAGTAGCTTAAGCTAAGCACTTGTGTTACGGATATCAGATTCAACAGTGGTATTACAAATATATACTTAAATATTCGATATTAACACCCAGACACAGAACAATCACAAGTGTTCATCACATGAATGTTTGTCCTGGGTGGGGATCGAACCCACAACTCTTACTAAAAAGCACGTCTTCATCGAGAGGTATTTCTTTCATACAATTTTAGTTCTAGTTTATGCTAAACCTCTTACCCACTTATTTAATTCATTGTTCTATGGAACCAATTTAAAGGATTTAAGATTTTTAGTTTTCATAGAAAACTGCCGATCCTCTGAATAATTTTTGTATGATAAGTAAAAAAATATTCATCATAGCGTTACATCCTGTGCTTGATCGGACTTAGACCAGACTAGGATCAAAAATCAGAGTCTAGTCCAAGGTCATATGGTCCATGTGGTCCATGTGGACTCCAAACAGGAATGGAGCATAATATCATCGTCATTATCATCATCATCATAGGCCTATATTCGCCACTATAGCCTCTCCTAATGACGAGACATAAAGCCCTGTAACTTTAACTTATTTTTTTATATAACTTAACTTTCCTTAATATATAGGCATAAAACTTTACTTTAATGTACTGCTTTATTATTTAAGTTGTGGTAAACGGTGTTGGTAATGAATTTATTTGTACGTGTATCCAAAATCAAGCAACCATGTTGTAGTTTATCGCTGTTTATTTATCCTAATAAATGAAAAACAAAAATTACACGAGGATGATAAAAGCGACTTGTGTATCCGTAGATTCATTTAATACCCACAACTTCCCGTTCACTATATGATATAGTGCCTAGGGGTTGAGAATATTAATGCAATGTTAGTATTTCACTTGCAACTATTGTTCTAATGTTGCTGCAGTGTTTCGGCAACAAGACGGCTACACTGGACTCCCTCGACGCAGTCGTAACTAGGTAATACAGTTAACCTAGGAACAGTGAATTGTTGGCACAAATAAGGGATCTTTGAAGCACTGAATTGAAATGCATAACTGATGTAAACAATAGTTAGTGTGTATTTTCTTCATCTTCCTCCAATAACATCTCGTCGCCCTTGGACCACGATCCTGGATTTGTTGTTACTTGGAAGTAACTGCCTTCTGAACTTGCATCAGATCTGGTACCGCACTCCAAGTAGTAGAATAGCGTACTATAGTTACAATTTAGTCATAGGACTTAATAAAAACTAATTAATATATCTATCTTATTGTCTCATGATGGTCTGAGATTAAAAAAAAAATTAACCAACCGTGTTCTTGGCATGGCGTGCCATGTCTTAAAAGGCGACTAATGGTGTATTTGGTATTGAGTTTGTGATGCTATATGTGACGAGCTATCTGCTTGTCATTACATTTCCATGAAAACCAACTTTTGGTTAAATGTGGTTTAAGAACTTAGAGAAATACGTTACAGATATACTGACTAACTCGTACTGGGTAGTGAACCTATCCGCCAAGAGTTGTGGGTTCGATCTTCACCCAGGACAAACATTCGTGTCATGACTACTTGTGTTTGTTCTGTGTCTAAGTGTTGTATATGTTACTGTAAAAGCCCGTTTATTGGTCAATCTTAGGTTAAACCAGTAAATCTTAGGATTTACCGACATGAATTGGTAAATGTAAGGATTTATAGGTTATG
Source organism: Glyphodes perspectalis (assembly GCA_951394215.1). NCBI lineage: Eukaryota > Metazoa > Arthropoda > Insecta > Lepidoptera > Crambidae > Glyphodes > Glyphodes perspectalis. Next base: position 12,346,382 of record OX596211.1, on the reverse strand, counting down.
TTAGTTCAGCTTTTTTACCTTATTAAAAAAAAGGTTGAAATACCTAACCTATAATATATTCTACATACATACATAACATCACGCCCACAATCTCCGAAGGAGTAGGCAGACACAAAGGGGCAGCAGGTCCCTTTAACTACATTCAGCCAAAAACAAAACTGATGGGAAATTGTGAAAAAGTATTGACAAGTGGCTAGCTCGCCTACACAATCACATACCCAAAACCCAATATACCATTAGTCGCCTTTTACAACATGCTAGGCAAGAAACACAGTTGGCACATTCTTTATAAGTCCCAGACCAATCAATATGGGACAAATAATATCTTCTAATCTTATTTAGATTAGATTAGGTAACATTAAATAAATTTACTCAATGAAGAATTCTAAGATTTACCAAGTAAATAGCGGTAAAAGTTCGAATTGCACAACTGTTTCGACTTAAACCGTTAAGAGTTGGTAAATCTTAGGTTCTACTGGCAAATCTTAAGATTTACCGTAGTTCGAGCTTTTACAGTAACATATATATTTGTAATACCGCTGTTGATTCTGATATCCGTAACACAAGTGCTTTAGCTACTTATCTCGGAGTCAGATCAATGAATGTGATGTTGTGGGATATTTTTGGGATACCTATACCGTTGTAATGGTATAGGTATCCCAAAAATATCCTTTTAATTTGCACTATGCAACATGTTTCGCACATCGCGACCACATGAAAGGACTAAATGATTCCAATCCCGTTCCGAACACCCCTCCCGGCGGTGACTCCCGGCACGCAAATAGAGAGCGTCGCCCGGACTGCGACTTACAATGCCCGGGGCAGTTTTCGTGATTAAAACCCGCCTTTTGGGCTTCGGTTACCTACTGTGTGCTGTCTGCGCTGAATGAGATACGGCGTTAGTGATGAGAATTGGTATGTCGATGGGTTTTTGTTTGTTTTCAGTTAACAAGTGGGAACATTGTTGGAGTTTTTTTTTGGTAATGATGATTGGCTTTTGTGAGCGCAATATTAAACACTGTACGATTATTGTTGCGGTGTTTGTAAATGATCCTAAAATTACTCTTAGAGGTAGGTAACGCAGATATTATACTAATTCATATGGCAAAACGTAGATTGCGGATGGGCGATAAAATATTATCGTTTTCTTAAGACGGAAATCATCGAAAATATTTGTCAAGTGACCGATATAAGCGATAATTTGTCACAAATATTAAACTGTCTCCATATTAAATTTGTTTGTCTGTCTTTATACATATCAGTGAGGAAGATTGGTTATCGGACCACGTTTTTAAAAATTATATTCAATCGAAAAGTGTTATCGAATGTTTTCAAGGAACTCACCTATTTTCGGTCCCAATTTTGTTCTTGATAAAATCACGTGGGACTATAAATACATCTCCCCATTCACTCGTATCCCGAAATAGGATCAAATTAATCACGCTAAGAGCCGTGCAATCGTAAAATCAAGGCGCCTAACGACAGCGACACCCCGCGTCTAATTCAGTGGAGTGTAGTGATAAAATGAATTAAAAAAAGATTAACTAATCCCAACTTTAACAGTTGAGGTCAGATTGCATTGGCCGGCTGCTACCCCTATGTCTTGAGCTATGATGTCTATATTGCTTAATTGTACGGAGTAGTAAAAAAAAGAAGGATTCCCCGCAACTAACTAGGCGTTAAGGCATATGCGGAGCTCCAACTTGAAACGCAACTTAGATCACACATTGACGCGCTCAAAAAAATTTACTCGCACATGCTTATGAATGGTTTCACTCTGTTGTATGACAGCGCGGAGTCCTTCTTATTTTACTAGTCCGTGCTTAACTGCTTATTACTGTCCAATAGCTAGTAAATTTTACATAAACACACCAATAGGGATGTTGACTGGTAAGTCAATTGAGATACTTTTTAAGAGCTGTCAAAACGAAATCACTTCATAGATTTTGTATGGGCTTGTCAACATGTGACGTCACTAGTTCGTATAGTCAACTGACTTAATATTAAGCAGTTTTTGTAAAATTAAAAATCTTAGACTCAATATAATTCAAAATCAATAAGGTATAACAACATACTACAATACTTTCTTTGTCAGAATTGATATTTTAAAATTAAATATAAATGGTGTCAACATCCCAATGCAAAAATTTTTTTAGTTGAGTGCAGATATTACAGAACATCCATGAATCGAGTGTAAATGAATATTTTCACTACAGGAAAGTTTTCCGACCGAACCCACAGACTAAATCAGATTTGAGATCAAATGATCGAGTTCATTGAACCTTCATCCATCGCATGTCGCGAACTGTAATATTCGTCGGCGTCGCTGGGGCCAGATAAGACTCCGCAGACTAGAACCTAGAAGTAGGTCGTCCAGCCTCAGGGCATCGGGCATCGCGCCAAATCGATCGCGTATGGCGTGCCGGCTTGCGACTTGATTAAATTGTAAATTAACCTCTTTGCGAACGCACGAACTGTGATTTTAGTAACCACTGACCTTTATAAAACGCTGATGAGAAAGTGACCCCTTGCAAAGTTTTTTTTTTATATATACATGCCCATACACCGATGGAGTAGGCCGTCAAAGGACGAGTAAGGTCTTTCAATCACATTTAGCTAATTCTGTTACAAATTTTGACGAAATTGTTTAGTGATCACTGAGAAGTCGCCATCAAAATTAACCGTCCGAAGTAAAGCTTATGCGCCAATGATATGCAAATCAGATCGATAATACAAACAATTGAAATCAAGACCACCTAGCTAAGTATTTAATTTTATTAATTAGTCTTGTTTCCGTGTGTGGATCGAACTCACGTTTATTGCCATGAAGTCTGCGATTTTAGCTTACAATGATATTATGATGTCCAAATATGGGGATGAAATTAAAACAAATAAACAAATATCGATAACCACATCACTAAAATCACAGTCGTGTAGACGAAGATCTGGCGGCGAAACACTCCGCCCTGCGGTGCCCCGGAAACCTTTACCTATGTTTAATTCATCGTACATTCTGACCCTTTGAAATATTTAATTAAGGCCCAGCCCCAGCAAGAAAGATTCTTGTGTGACCCGTTGTTTGCGGGTAGGGTCAATTTTAATTTACTTTTTGTTATAAAATCTAATTGTCCGATTTACACAATTTTCTCATACAGTTACTCAGATTGAAGCGGTGTAGATATCTGTCTAGAGCGGTGGTAGCTCAATGGTAAGGACACGCGCCTCCTAACCAAGGAGTGCGGGTTCAAACCCGGGAACGTACCTCTGGATTTTTCAAATCTATGTACGTATTTATACCACTAGCTCGACGGTGAAGGAAAACATCGTGATGAAACCTGCAAATTCAAACAACTTTGGATTTGTAACCAAGATCCGAAAAATTTCTGGTTCCCCTATCTTAGGGTTACGAAACACAAGAGACATAAATATAGGAATAGGATGATGTGTTAAATTTAAACGGCGCTTCAAATTGTAGACTCAAACTGATTTCACTCAGTTGGTCCATCTTTGAGGTAACTTTTAAGGAGTAATGAAATAATAATATAACTTTCTTTAAATACTTTTTGTACTTAACGCACGTTACCCTTTGTTATTTATACATATGTCATATACCCTAGGTCTATTATTCAATGTTGATAATACCCCGTTAGTGCAATGGGTTAGATTTCGCGTCAAACCCAAAGTCTCGTCGCCGGCAGAATACAATAAATAAATAAATATCGTCGGATATTACACATATATTTATATGTATATATATATATATATATATATATATATATGTAATATCCGACGACATCACATACATTGATCTGACTCCGTGGTAAGTAGCTTAAGCACTTGTGTTACGGATATCAGAATCAACAGTGGTATTACAAATATATACTTGTCGGAGAACATCCAACATTACGTTTAAGAAGACTGTTTGTTTTGAAACCTAAATGTCAAAGTGACAGTTCGATTTTTGTTTCTTTTTAATTTTAGTTCCTACTCGATTGTAAAGATGGCGTGATTATCGGTACTTTTAATTTAAAAAAATGACAACACTGGTTTGTCTCTGGCCGTCACTTTTGACAGTTCGTTAGTATAAAAACGGAGTTGCTGCCATTTTTGGGGCATTCTGTTACCGATCACCGAGGAGTAAAGACGTACGAAGATATCACGCTCATCTCGTTATATTTCTATGTGATTGGGTATACAACGGAATAAAATCCACATTGGTCTACACGCCTGCCTTATTATTTAAAGAAATTCCTCGTAATGGACGAGCAATCGAGCTACGTTACCGCCCCTTCTGTTGCCCCTCCGTCATCAGAATTGGGATGTAACCGACCATGTGGACGAAGTGACGACATGGAAGAAAGGTGGCGATTGTTGCTGGAGCAACAAAATCAAAATTTTCTCGCCCTCATCCACGCTATGAAAGTACCGTCGTCAAGCCATGTTCTGCACCTGCCGGAATTCGATTCCTACTGTGAAGTCCAATAATGTAAATGCTGCTGTGACCTGTTTCAACTGTGGGGATAAGGGCCACTACTCCTCAAGATGCCCGCTGCCGAAGAAGATCAACGGTGGCAAGCCAGGTTCCCTGCCTGCTAGCAACGCTGGCGAGCGATGTGTGGACGTCTGCACTGTTGCAGCCCCTGCTGGTGTTATACAGCATTATGGTGAGCTCTTTTCATTTTGTTATAGCTCTGGATCATAAGATTGAGCAATCTGCACAAGGCGTTGATATTGTTACCGTAAATGACCAACAAAATGTTGTTGTTGTTGCACAAGTTGAGCCAAATAATGAAAATGTTTCTAAAGAGCCAAGATTTTGAAAACAAACATGATTAATCATGATACCTGAAGTAAAATTTTATTGTTTATTTTACTGTAAGTAGTTGATTTAATTATTTTTTATTTTAAATTTTGTCAAAACTGGTTTCACAACTTCAAGCTGCATATGTTGGCATGTAGTCGTAGCTCCGGTCTAACCGAAGAGTGCGCGATGCGCATCTAACTATGCATCCTATCACTGGTTAAGTGAAATCACTGGTAAAGTGAAATCGCTGGTCAAGCGAAATCGCTGGTTAAGCGTAAAAAAAAAAAAAAAAAAAAAAAAAAAAAATGGTCGCTGGTCAAGTGACTACTAAAATCGTTGCTGGTCAAGTAACGACGCAAAATTCACTGGTCAAGTGATACAACATTATCGAGGTTCTAAAACCAGTTTGTTGTTTTTTTTTGTTTGTACATGATTGTTATTACATAAAGCAGTCTCATATTATTGAAGTACCAGGTTTGCATTCAAAACCTTGCTCTATTGTAGTCAGGAGTGACCGAGAATAGTATCTACTGCGATGAATGTTTTCACTTTCAGATTGAACACCCACGCGAGGACGCGTGACGCTGTCAGAATGGCCGTGTCGGAGAACATCCAACATTACGTTTAAGAAGACTGTTTGTTTTGAAACCTAAATGTCAAAGTGACAGTTCGATTTTTGTTTCTTTTTAATTTTAGTTCCTACTCGATTGTAAAGATGGCGTGATTATCGGTACTTTTAATTTAAAAAAATGACAACACTGGTTTGTCTCTGGCCGTCACTTTTGACAGTTCGTTAGTATAAAAACGGAGTTGCTGCCATTTTTGGGGCATTCTGTTACCGATCACCGAGGAGTAAAGACGTACGAAGATATCACGCTCATCTCGTTATATTTCTATGTGATTGGGTATACAACGGAATAAAATCCACATTGGTCTACACGCCTGCCTTATTATTTGAAGAAATTCCTCGTAATGGACGAGCAATCGAGCTACGTTACCGCCCCTTCTGTTGCTCCTCCGTCATACTTAAATATTGGATATTAACACCCAGACACAGAATAAACACAAGTATTCATTACACGAATGTTTGTCCTAGGTGGGAATCGAACCCACAACTCTTGGCGCATGGGGTACGATCACTACCGAATGCGCCATCGAGCCATTCAACTACAATAGGTAGTTGTTCGTGGGAATTGTATTTGTCTCAGATCAGCGTTTATGATACTTTAGTCGATTCTAATTTACAATAAAGCTGTACTTAAGCTACTTACTTTATAACCAGATCAGTGTATGTGGTGTTTATTTGGTATAGAACACTTATATTGCAATGTTGGTGAATTTAGCGAGTAATCCCATAAGCTGATTTGCCACACAATCGCATGGCTATTCGCGAGAGCCGATCAGCTGTTTACAGGTAATCTCGTCACCACGCTTTGCAGGCTTCTCACTTACATAGAAATATGTATTAACATTGCGTTCATGGAATGCAGAAAAAAATGTGAATATTTGTGTCAGTTGTATCGTAATTCGAAAATACAAACAAATGATAAAAAAAATACAGCTTGTTGTAAACACAGTCTAAAAAAATAATCGAACAATTGATGACATGTATTTTAAAATTGCTGGTGTTTCATTAGAACTTGGTTTACTCATTTATGTGGTAAAATTCAAAATATTGAAAAATTCTATCACAAATTCGCTAGATACTAGGCATGGACATACCTTTGTCCTATGAGTCTTACCTAACTTAGTTGTATAAACTCACAATCATACTTAAATATATTTGTAACATTGATAACTCGAATACCAATATTGTGGCCTAACTTAATACCAAAAAACATAACTGCTAGACCAAGAGGTTTATCTTATACGCAACTCTCCGAAAAAACGTATTATATTTGTTGCGAACAAAACAACACGTCCAGAAAAATATATTTTTCGTCGTTAAAACGAAATCTTCAAAGGCGCCAAATGGATGTCATGACATTCATCGCTAGCGTATCTAATTTAGTAAGTTTATTTCTGTCAATGTCAAGTATAAAATATAATATTATTATGTAATGTTTAAGTTAAGTAGCGATATTTTACTGAAAACACTTCTTTTGATATGGCCTCATCCGAATTTTCACTTGTCTATCTACAACGAGTATGTGTGTCACTTCATGACTTGAAGAGTGTAAGACTTAGGGTCAGTTACACCCGTAACAGATACAATTTTAGATAGCTATCTGACAAATAAAATTAGCCATTAAGGTTTTTTTATCATCTTTATTAGCCAAATTTATTAGAGAAACAGTGTGTAATCCAAATAGATGGTAAAATTCAAATTAAATAAATAAAAACGTTGTAGTTTTACTTACAGATATATTTTATAAAAGGCACTTAGGGTCATTACCAAGAAGCCGTGACACAACTTTAAAAACAATATAAACATATACTTATTTATACAACACGAACCGATCCATTTTAGCAATTCATTTTGCTAAGAATCGATTAGAGGAAATCATTGGACAATCAGTGTAAGAGGACGATCACACTGTCAGCGGGAGATTGACGATGTCTGTCGCTGACGGCTGGGAAATTGGAGCTTTATTCTTCGACAGATGTATAAATACTCCAGTAATCCTTTGGTTTAGTAGGTTGGGCAAACAAACCCGCAAGAAATACGGTTCTTCTTTTTATAGTTCATTTCGCCGAGGTGCCTCAAAAATATATATTTTTTGGTAACACTACTAATGAATTGCTGTCAAAACACAGGGTTTTAAGAGATTTTCTTATTGTTATTATGCTCGGTGAAGTATAAATTTATAAATATCTTTGTAACTGATTTCGGTTACGGCGACTAAACTTAACGAGGAATAGCTAGCGACGCAGAAGATATTATAGTGCACCACAAGTGTATATGCAAACACAGGTACATCCCCTGATCCTTAACTATATTAGTCTGGTGAGACGGCAAACTGACATGACTGCAGAGAGTATCTTGACTAATTCGATAAATGCCAAAGAGCTTTTCTGTTCCTCTTTATCAGGATATTGATCCTGCGACTCTTGCTTTCGACGCGAAGTCTGAACCATTAAGCCAAAGGCTCACAATATCTACAACCAACAAGTCGTAAGTCAGTCAGTGTGAACGTAAAAATGTCACTTTAGCCCATTCTTCACGTTGCTATCTACTCATTTCCTTAATGCTCCACTTTCTGAATTCGTCATTTGTTCCCGTTCGTTCCGTCTTATCAAAACTATGCCTCTGGTCATTGCGGCTGTCACCAACCCAACGTTTATTTATAACTTCAATCACGGTATCAAATCGCAAGGTAAACCAAGGGCGGTTCCCTACACACAGTATATTAGATGACAGTAAAGTCGGATGAAAGTACAGACACAGTAACTCTTTCGGGCTGTCGACCCAAGTCAAATCCATTCTAGACACAGAATTTCCGTCTCTTTCTCTGGGTAGTAGATCAATGACTAAGTTGAACTTCTCATGATGCTGTATAGGACGTTTTGGTTCCTAAACGGATAATAGTGTGATTTTCCAAAAGTATGGCTCTATACACAAAAAAACTTAACTACAAAAGTACAGCTCCTTGGCAATGCATCCCAAGAATCTGTTACAGAAACAAACAAAATTAATATCACACTTAATTACCAACAACCTTAATGAACAGAACGGAAAACTGAAGCCCATCGATATTTCAAACACAGTGACAGTCAACGTCACATCGTATTGTAATTGTTCCTAAAAAGCCTGTCCGCGCCTAATTACATAGAAGAAAATTTGACAATACCATACTGCAATTTATTTCACTGTACCCAAGATACGGGGTAAAAATGGCCCACCGTATCGCAAGATATTTAGCCAGCTCTAAAATTAGGGTAATCGATCGCGGGCAACCGGGTAAATGAGTGGCAATTTGGAGGGCTCCCGATAGCTTTATCGGCCCTTTTTAAGCTGTGTGAAATGACGTCTTGATGATGTTATGGCTTAGCATAATTATGCTATCATCTTGTTGCTTTGCGTCGGTTTTTTAAATGGGGTCGGTGAGTTCATTTTTGTGTGCCTGCCTCCTCTGAGTAAAGTTACGTGACAAGCTTGAGAAGTGCATGCAGGATTAATCATTGTACGGTAATATTTTTTTTGTGTTGACCTGTTAACGGACTTGATGATACCATGTATAACAAGATAACATTTTAAAATAATATCTTATGTTAAAAGTATAAAGTCAAATAAGTGTTTAATAAGTGATGATGAGGTCTGAAGGCAGTTACTACAGTTAGTGACTAAATCATGGTTCAGGCAAACTTCGACTAGGGAAGGGACATTGTAGTGGGAAGATCTAGATTAAAGTTAAAATTATCTCATCTCCTCCCGATTCATCTGATCCAGATCCTGAAGAAAATGTCGGCAAAATTTTGCAGCATTTATCAACAGATAAATATTTAAGTATAGATTTCAAAAACTTAACTAACTAACTAACTAAAACTTTACGCCGTTCTAGCGGGCTAGGCAGAGAGAGCCGAACGCCATATGGCACGATCCTTACACACCTTACTCACCTCTTCAACACTTATGATCCTTTTCATACAAGCTCTACGGTTTTTATGACTCCTAACATCACCTTCTGTTATTACACGAACAATCTGGTCGTGGTAGGTGAGCAGGGGCCTTCCGGGGCTTCTACATCCTTCCACTTTCGCATTAACTACTGCACTTTTAAGGATAAAATCTATCATCTAGCGACACAAACGTACATTCGGTATAAGTCGTTTAGTGGGCCGCGTTTTTGCCAACAGCTCATTAGCGTCTGTCTGAGCGTTCGTACTCGTAATGGCCGACGGGTGTTTTTACGAAGCGATATAGATAGTCGTGTTGTGCGAGAGCTGGGAGGAGCGCTCCGTTTGTCATAATAACCGCTATCCTTCTTCCTGAAGGACATTTAGATCTGCATTGAGCTGTGATCCTTAGTAAAGACATGTGCCTTAAATTGGAAGGATGCTGGTTTATATCCTGGTTTGTTGAAACATTATTGGAGCATCCAGACCAAAAAAAAAGCAATCCTCTTATGACTGAGGACGTTGCAAAATGGCGGAATTGTCAAGTTGTAGTACTTACTTATTATGTACTACATAATGTAGTCTTAGTTATATCTAAAAATACAATTGTGACGAGGAATTTATCATAAACTTTAATTCAGCACGGGTAAAGCCTTGAGCGGAGTCTAGTTTCTTACATGTTCACTGCAAGCGAGAGACTCCTCAACACTTGAAACTTTTAACTACGAAAACTTCCCGATGGATAGTTTTGCAAATCCGGGAGCGGCGAAGTAGGTACCAACTGCCGTGCACTTCCAGGAGCAAGCTGCAAGATTATCCTGTAGTGGACGAAAATTCAAATATTCAAAACTTTCACGAACGAATCGCGATACAATTTATTTACACGTGAAAAATGTTTAAACTGGAAGATTTTATCGTTCCCTTTTGACGGAGAAAAATAGTTAGATGCAAATTGTAAAATAGTATTGACAAGTGGCTAGTTCGTCGCCTACGTAATAAATAAATAATTTATCAAAGAGTGTGTCCGATTATCTTCCTAGCGTTATGCCCGAAGCATATTCGGGGCCGCTAGACAATGATTTCGAGTATTCGCTGAGTCTGGTTATTACATTGAAGCGACTGTTTGTATCTCTTAAGTAACAATTAAATAGAGCAATTAGACAACTTAGGTCAAACTATTTGAATGTGCAGGTTTCATACTTTGAATACCAGGAAAAAACACAAGCTTGTCGTTCGACATCTTAGACTTCATAAAAGCAGTAATTCTTTTGTGGGGCTTAGCATTAAGTTATTTAGTAAGTTAGCCAGATAAAGTAATTCAAATGCCCGTTCATAAATTCAAATCACGTATGAAAACATTTCTCATGAAAAAGGCTATTATAGAATTGAAGATTTTTAAAATGACAGGAATCTACAGTATGCGCTCTAATTCTTGCATGGTCTACTCTGCTATTGTAATGTATTACATTAATTGTATTTGAATTATACAAATTTGTAGAAGTAGATATTAAGTAGCATTGTTATTATATACATTTAAAAGAGTAACTACCGAGTTTCTTGCCGGTTCTTCTCGGTAGAATCAACGTTCCGAACCTGGCGGTAGATTATTTTTTTTGTATTATCATGACTATTCATAAGTGCTTTTGTGGAGCCTACATGAATAAAGATATTTCTATTTCATCACGACATTTACCCACACCGCTGAGCAAGTGGTGTAAATACGTACGTACATAAATCTGAATAAAAAAAATTATCAGAGACACGTGCTCGGGTTTTGACCAGCCGCCTTGAATGAGAGATGTATTTCCTTACTAAAGGACTACGTTCTGCGTGTCTGATCACTCACGTAAAGGCTGTCCTAAGCTTAAGAGCATTAATATTACTCTCACAGTATTCGATACAGCAAAGCTCGTAGTCTGCTCGCGCGCTACGGCCGTAGCACCGTTAGTTCCTATTGGCGAACTAAGCCGGCTAGTGTCAGCCTGCCAAGACACGAATATCGTGCGGCCTGGATTCCGGTCTAACACGTGAGATTAGGGAGATGCAGGTTCTCTCGTAAATTATATAGGAGGCTGTATGAGATCTTGAGATGGAATAGCATTGTGCATTTCGAAGTCAAATCTATGGTTAAATTCAACAGGAGATAGATTTCTAATTTGCATGTTTGTGATATATTGCATTGTTTATGGCATCTTTTCAACGTGGAATTAACATAGACGTCGGTATAATAAAAGAATTGGGCAGAAGTTTGTTTTTACTACACAATACAACCTGTTAGAAATTACATCTATTACTACGTAAACTATTTGATGACTAAATAAGGATATTTATTCGGATTAAGATGAGAAAGGAAATAATAAAAGCCTTGGGACCGAAATAAATCCTATCCCGCTTCTCTGGCTCTGACCAGAAAGTTTAAAATAACAGATTTAATTATTTAATTTTACTTCCATCTACCACAACTTGGACTGTGGCTGTTATTGTAGTTGTTCGATAGTGATCATCGAGATTACACCTCTTTATATCCAGCATCCACTCCTTACTACCTTAGCACTAATGAACTTATACCAAGATCTCACTGCGAGCTGCAATAAGCCGAGTACACACCCGCATGTGTCGGCTCTTCAGGTTGTTCAACTTGCACGGCGAAGTTTCAGTGTGTACACGGGTTATTGTCTGTTGACACTGTATTGGAAGACTATTAGTGGTCTTGTGCAGGTTTAGTATTGGCTGTGTTTGTAACTGTTATCAATGCTGGCGATGACTGATGAGATAAGATTTAATGAGGGACAGAAAAAAGGAGAGGCACAGAGAGAGAGAGAGAGACAGATAAAGAGAGACTGATTGAGATTGAAAAGCTACGTTTGACAATTAGCCTCAAGTCTTTTTCGTTATGTTTTTATAGATTTCAATACGTTTACGGCATGCTAGACAATGAACACAGTTGCTATATAAATCGCAGACCAGCATAGGATGCTATAATAAATAATGTTTTTCATATCAATTGAGACTAATGGTATACCGGAATTTAAGTTCCTTGGTTTAAACGGAAGATATATTTGCGTTAAGACAGTTTTATTGCGTGTCCTATATTCATACCATATACGTTCTTGTAAGCCCAACTTTCTTCGACTTCCGCGCAATAAAGAATCCATCTTGTCACCAAGTCGGAGTGATAAAAATACCTCGAAGTTTGTGTACCACTAGCTTTTGAGTTCAGGAATTCGTCTCTCATGTTCCCCCGTGACCGACAAACTAGGTACCTATATCAAAAACTTCGACAAGTAAGGAAAATCTAAACAAAATTTTGAAATACTACCCCTATATTGGCGGAATGGAATTTCAAGAAGTTTTCAAGTTGAACGCGAGATCGCGTGGTGCAGAATTTCAATCAGCTCATATTTACCAGGTTGAGAAACGTTTAACCGTGGGGGAAATTAGAAGCTCAATGACCAGAAAATTGGCGATCGGACCCTCCGCCCCGGTGGCGCGGTGATATGGCCGGTCTTCGGGGAACCGGGTTCGATGGTTTCGTTGATTGAAATTTTACAAAACGAGAGTGGGTTGGGTAGGTCGAATAAAATATAAAAAAATATTGGCCTTATCGTCTAATGATAAGATTTATTAAAAGCGTATGAGAATTGATTACCACGTAAACTTACCAATATATTTGATTTGGTTTTCCGTCTTCCCTTCGTATTAGATTCACGATAAAGCTTGTTTTATAGAAATACTTGCGAAATTTATGCTGGATATATTTAGTATTAAACTAACTAACTAAACTTCACGCCACTGCCCTAGCGAGGTAGGCAGAGAGAACCGAACATTAAACATTTACCGAATCTCTAAAATGCGTTAAAAGAAACACTTACGTACATTCAAATACAGTTACAGGCTTAATTAGTCAATATTGATCAAACATTAGTAGTCTAATTATGATGTACGTTGCTAAAACGTAACAAATATTTACAAAACTGCATCATCATCTTCCTAGCGTTATGTCCCGTGCTTAGACGGGGTCCGCTTAGACTATGATACAGGATTTAGCGAGTCTAGTAATTACATTGAAGCGACTGCCGATCTGACCTTCGTAACCTTAGGGTTCGTAACCTAAGATAGGGGAACCAGACAATTTTTGGATCATGGTTACAAATCCAAAGTTGTTTGAATTTACAGGTTTCATCACGATGTTTTCCTTTACCGTCGAGCTAGTGGTATAAATACGTACATAGACTTGAAAAATCTAGAGGTACTGCGGTTTGAACCCGCACTCCTCGGCGCGTGTCCTTAGCATTGAGCTACCACCGCTCCTATTTACAAAATTGCATATTACTTAGAATTCCGCACGTACGGATTATCTGTTCTTAGTTAGCCATCATTGGAAATATTGACCAACAACAAGTTTACGCCTGAAAATTCGTTTAACGTTTGGAAATTAAAAGGTCGATGACCAGAAAATTGGCGTCCACCCCGCTCGGAGTTATGTACTTTGATTAATGTTATCAGCCGGTTATCTGGGGAGACCCCGCAATTGGGGTCAAACCAGTGGCGTAGCGTGCCTTGCCGGGGCCCCGTATAAATTTTTTGGGGGCCCTTATCAAGGGTAAAGATTTCTCACAAAAGAAAAAAAATGTTTGCATAAAATTAATAGATGTATTTATTCATCATAATGTCACTTTTTTCAAAATATTTAACAAACAATTTAAATTTTAATTAAATATACACTCTCCTTGCCTTTTTTCGGCAAACTGATTTATTAATTTTGAAGTTTATATTAATTTCACTTTGGGGGCCCCCGTGGCCCGGGGGCCCCGTATACGTACGTAGCTACGACCCTGGGTCAAACCCTTTTTCTGTGCAGACATTTTTATCTATCGGTTTATTATCCGAGAGGTTTGTTTCACTCTCGAAATGTTTCGCGGACCGATCGGAGATAAAGGCTGTACTTAACTGGGGTGGGCACGTTTTGTTTTAATTACTTTTCGTTTTTTATTGTTTAACCGGCTTTTGCCGGCGGCTCCGCTCGTAAAAGTCAATGAAAAGCGACTCCAATATCATCAATTTTTCCGACACAAAAAGTGGGTTGTAGCCTGTATCCTTGTTTAGAGTTTAAACCTTTTATTATTTAAATTTTTTTCAACAAAATTTGATCACTAGAAAATAATTTAGTTTCGTTTGAAAATGATTTCTAGTTTAAAAATGCTTTTTTAATGTACTTTAATTGGGATGTTGGTACCATTTATATTTAATTTTGAAATATCATTTCTGAAAAAGAAAGTATCGTAGTATGCTGTTAAGCCTTATTGATTTTGTATCATATTGAGTCTAAGATTTTTAATTCTACAAAAAATACTTAATATTAAGTCAGTTGACTATACAAACTAGTGACGTCACACGTTGACAAGCCCATACAGTGTAGTGATTTCGTTTTGACAGCTCTTAAAAAGTATCTAAATTGACTAGCCAGTCAACATCCCTATTAAGAAGAGCCTAATTAATATTATTACAATGTTAACATTCAACACGGCCAAGCTTTATAAAACTCAATACCACAAACGTAAAAGTCGCAACCTACACAAAGTGACCTGGCATGAACACATACGTCTCGTGTTCCCGAAACCAGCGCTATATCGACGATAAAACGTTTTTAACTGCCGCAGTGTTTTAATACGACTGTAAAACTATTCCGGGTGTATTCGGTCGACCACGACGCTGTGATACCAACTGATTAAAAAAAAAATTCCCTATAAACTTTTTCTAAATCACTTAAATTTATACTAAAATCAATTGAATCATCAATTTTATACAAAAAAAATACGCTTACTGCCTTTTTGCGTACATACTCAGCAAGCGAATTCGTAGCTCGAAATTTCGTCCCAATTTTTTGATTTGAAATACGTATTCCTACTTAAATCAAACTACTCAAAGCAAGCACTAATCAAGTATCTATAAATACTAGTGATCGCCGACTGGTCGAATTTAGACCATTATTAGTTTGATTTTTCTAAAATTATTTATTGAAATATTAGCGTTCTGCACTCCTTCTCCATATAAACTTTAACTGCGCTTAATCTTACACTCCTCCGTCCGCGTAATTCTCATAAAAAGGCTACACAGTTTTTGCTTACGTGTTAATATATAGAATACATGTTGGCCTGGAACCCAAAATGAATACTCAACCCAGGCCTTGCCTAGCATGTCGTAATAAGCGAGAAATCGTGTATTGGGTTATAGTATTTGTGATCATTTAGGCCACTGAGCTAGGCATTTATTACATTATCACAATGAAATAGAAATAGAAATAGAAATATATTTATTCATGTAGGCTCCACAAAAGCACTTATGAATAGTCATAATAATACAAAATAAATATTATACCGCCAGGTTCGGAACGTTGATTCTACCGAGAAGAACCGGCAAGAAACTCATGATTCATCTAACCTGATTTTTTTTTTGCAAAATGTCTTTAGGGAGCTTATACTCCTGGAACTCTGTATCATGTTTTTACATTGTATTACATAATATCACGCTCATAATCACTGGAGGGGTAGGCACAGTCAAAGGGGCAGTAGGCCCCTTTAACCACATTTAGCTAAAAACTAAACTGAGCTGGGTTAGATAGAAAATTGTGAAAAAGTAGTGACAAGTGGCTAGCTCGCCTACACAATCACATACCCAAAACCCTTTATACCATTCACGTTTGTTCCCATTAATTTGGGGAAATCTCCCAAGTTGGCATCACTGGCCCGGTGACACCGTCGTAGCGTTCTGTTATTACCGGATGAGCTAATTGGTGGTAGGGCTTTGTGACTTCTTTACAGCCTTGCTTAAAATATTTGGTGGTTCCATAATAGTTGAGTTAACGTGTTTCATGGGCGTGATGTTATGTATGTATGTATGTACATACATACATAACATCACGCCCATGATCGACTCTGCCTACCCCTTCGGGGATCATGGGCGTGATGTTATGTATGTATGTATATAACATCACGCCCATGATCCCCGAAGGGGTAGGCAGAGTCGAAGGGGCAGCAAGCCCCTTCAACCACATTCAGCCAAAAATAAAGCCGGGCTGGGTCAGATGGACAATTGTGAACAAGCAGTGACAAGCGGCTAACCTGTCGCCTACACAATCACACACCCAAAACCCGATATACCATTAGTCGCCTTTTACGACATGCTAGGCAAGAACCACAGTTGGCATTTTTTTTTAAGTCCCAGACCAACATGGGACAGTGGGCTGGGTTGGATGGAAAGCTGTGAAAAAGGAGTGACAAGTGGCTAGCTCGCCTACTCAGTCACATACCCAAAAGCCCGTAAACCATTAGTCGCCTCTTACGACATGCTAGGCAAGAACCACAGTCGGCACATTCTTTTTTTTTTGTCCCAGATCAGAATGGGCCAAGTCCCAGACCAACATGGGACAAATACTACATGTTGCGTACAAAATAATGTATCCTCCATAATGCCCACGGCTTAATGTACAAAATAAAACGTTGCTACTAGAATACATCACCCTCACAAATAAATTAAATTGCAGAAATCGCTATTTAAATGTTTTACTATAATGACGTTACACGAGTATTAATCAAAAGAAACATCGTTACAAATCATCTTCCTGTTCTCGGCTTCACCAGAGACGCATTTAGAGCGTGTATGCAGTATAAGCGGAAGCGATTTTATAACCAGCTTTAACTTTATGGCAATAGACGGTTAAGTGTTATATTTAGATTAAGTTTATGGCAAAAGACAGTTATGTGTTACACTCGTATATAGATTTTATTGGAATAGACTGTTAAGTGTTATATATAAGTCTCAACGAAGAGCCATAACAAATTCGTTGATGGCAGATTTATTTGATGGTCCCATATATAGCACACGAATACGGCTGACCGGGACGTATGGAAAAGGAAGACATGCTGCGCCGACCCCAGATGAACTGGGAGAAGGGCAAGAGGATGATGATATATAGCACCCAAATATTTAACAAATAATCACATGCTACCGATTTTATTATTGTTTTTTTATTAGTAATAGCAACTTTTCGACTTGTGGAAGATGCACATCGCTTTAAAGATTTTGTAAACTAGACGGTATGTAACTGCGTTCCGGAATCCAAATTCAAATTCAAAATCTCTTTATTTATATAGACTTCAATGAAGTTCTTAAAAATAGTCAATATAAACAGAAAAGAAAACATTACTATCGGAAGGTAGACTCTATCGAGAAGAAACCGGCAAGAAACTCGATAGTTACTCTTTTAAATGACAAAATTTACAATTTCGTAATTAATAATTTATACTTACTAGGTAACAACACTGCAGATGAACACTTCATTAGGAAGAAGTTAAACATATATGCTTATCATTTAAGAAGTGTTCAATCTTATAAAAGCCCTTACTCATTAAAAATTCTTCAATGCACAATTTGAACTTATGTGCAGGTAACGCTAGGAGACTTTCTGGAAGTTTATTAAATATTTTAATACTTCTAAGTATGAAACAAAACCAAGTAGTACATAGTTTTAGGCGATTCCGCCATTCTAGTTAACTGTGGACCCCACCTTCTCGGTCAGACGTTAATGACACATCGCTAACATCCTCGTTCTACATCAAACCGCGGGACCTGGCGGCCATTATATTAATAAGCACCTAAATCACCCGGTTCAAAGGACAGGAATACGCCGCAGGAAATGGCAAAAGAGCCGGGATAAATAAAAACTGCGCTGGACCGCATCACCCTTTGACAATCTAAATGAGGATTGTAAAAACCGTTTGAAATCGGAGACGAATACAGTAAATATTATTGTTGGTTCATTTATACACGCTTGTGTAATATTATATAACTGCATGGAAATTCAATTAAATATAACATAGTATCTTTCTTTTGAGAAATTCAATAAAGTACTTATTTCCTTTGGTCCTGTTATGTACAAGGTTAAGTTACAGGTGTAAATAAGTTTTATAATTAAGTCTTATTATAGATCTGTTTGAATGTATTTTTAAGCTATATATGTAAAGTATCGTTAAAATTTGTGCAATCGTTTTTGCAGGAAAACCATTCATTCGTCCATTGCAGTTTAACATTATATCATGTAATAACACATTTTAGTACTAATATTATAAACGCGAAAGTTTGTATGGATGGATGGATGTGTGGGTGTTTGTTATTATTTTAAGCAAAGTGCATGGATTTTAATGAAACTTAACAATAGTATAGCTTATACATTAGAATAATACTTATGTTATGTTTCATCGATGTACCATCCGAGCAACGCCGCAGACAGAAGCTAGTACGTCTAGTCTGTCTAGCGTCAATTTCTCCATATAATTTAAAAGCGACACTTCTCAATACTTTTTATTTTATTTATTTCGCCAACGCTACAAAACTGTCCATCGCCGCAATTGAACTGTACAGACCATTTCAATTTTATTTTTTATTTGTATGCACGCTCTATTGAAATGTACGTGGCCCATTTCGGATTGGCTTTCGTTCTTTTTAGTTCCAACTGCAAGCATTGAATAAAAAGCTCTTTTTCAAACGGCCGATATAAAACAGATAAAAATTGATTTATCTATTCGTCGGGGTGTACAGAGCTTTTAAAGGAATGGCTATAAAAGTGAAATGTAGTTGTACCATGTTGTACTGTAAATGAAAACGGGTTAGTGCTTTTATGCACCGACTTTGCAGTCGGGTGCATTTGGTTCCCTGGTGAATGTCGCGAAATGAACTTCATAGATAGAAAACCTTTCATTTTACTTCTGGCTAACTGCTCAAACGAATAACTATTTTATTCTCTTGCACAATTCTCTAGATAGAATAATATTCTCTAGATAGGATAATTTATAGAATCGTTTGTCACTAAATGTCAGTACACAGCCAAAACGATTGTCTAGCAACTTGAAAAATAGTAAATGGCGGCCGTTAGTCATTTAAAATAGTTTTAAGTTCTTAGTAGAAGAATGCAAAACATTTGTTGTAGCTGAAACATTGTAAAAGACTAATATTAACAATAACTGGCTGTAAACCTGAGTTACATTATGTTTAATACTTAAGTGATTGTTATATGTTTTGTTGTTCAAATAAATAAATAAATAACCTCATACATTGTTTGATGGATCTCTGCATTAATATAAGTAATCCCATGGATGCTATAGAATTATTCTAATACTAAATTAAAATTTGATGGGATCATAATTGATTTCCATGGAAGTTTAATATTAATAGACTGTAACGTGAACTACAAAGATAATACGTCTTTGTTGTGTTGTGATGTGACGAAACTGTCACCACACTCACAAATAGAATTCTGGATCACACTCGCAACTTTCGCGTCGACATTTATTTTGACACCGCTCCAACTCATCCCCTGTTGCTAGCTAATTGCCTCACCTTGCCTAATCTCACCTAACGTCTTCTAATCCTTGTTATTTCTTTTTCAGAATTCTAAAATGGGTGCCGCGCGTTAAACTGTGAAAAACACAAGATGGCCGCCGCTTTTGCGCGCCAAATCGAACGTCAGAAGGCGTGCCATGCCGGCGCGGGCGCGGACCGCGTTCCCAAATCGAAATAGTCATTTGTGATTTAACAGTTACACTGTCGTGTCGTGATGTGATATTGTTGTTAGTGTTGTGTAGTGTTAAGTGTTGATAATGTCTGAGGAGCGGGCGCGGCGGTTGTCGCAGATCTTCGACCCGCTGGCCAGGTTCACGGACCACAGCGGGGCCGGGCACTCGGCGAGTACGCCGAACAGCCCTAGGCTGATGCCTAGGCGGTCTAGGGATCCGCCTCCTCCGCCACCTAGGTAAGCATTTGAAACCTCTTTACTAATTTCTTATAAAACTCGACTAATTTTGATTTTGAACGGTAATTTACGTCAAGAGCGAAGCTTGTGGTGGTGGGTTAAGGGCAGATGCTTTTCCTAGCAGGGCAAGAGTGTTAGTGCCATATGTATGTGTCTTAGAACAGAAACATCAATAACAGTTGCATTATTTACTTACTGACGTTTTGTTGTGCATCTTTTTGACCAAATCATAACTACGCTCTTGATATCAGTTAAATCATTTAAAGTTATGTAATGGGTAGACTTTGTTTGGATGTGAACTCTATACTGATCGATGTGTAAATTGAGTGTTTTGTTTTATAAAGACTGGCGTTCACTGCTGACGAAATGACGCCTGTTGTTGCGTGTCGACGCATAACTAATATACTGAATTTCATACTGAACAATACATGTCTATAAACAACTTCAAGTGTTCAAAATTTGTCGTCAGTAAATGCCAGCCTTTATTTAAAATGGAAACAAAAGAAGACATCCTCAGACGTGGGTAAAAATATGTAAATTTGTGGGTTCGAATTCGACGCGCACAAATTTAAAATGATAAATCTTTTTATTTATTTTGACAAACAAATAACTATAATTTTCTGAGAACAAAAAGATCCAGGTTCGAGTCTCACTGAACAATTGGCAAATGAAGTTTTTCAAAACTGATTCGCCGATAATAAGAGCTTGCATGTACTGGTAGAAACATCACTTTTATTTTCTTGGTTTTTATTTAATTATTTATTGTTAATGATTGGGATCTTCTTTAACCAGGAACCTAGGTTTAGTAACAGCGACTAATTACATTGAAGCGATTGCCATATGGTGTATGGTGACTGGCTCGATGGCGCATTCGGTAGTGACCCTGCCCCATGCGCCAAAAGTTGTGGTCTCGATTCCCACCCAGGACAAACATTCGTATGATGAATACTTGTAATTGTTCTGTGTCTGGGTGTTTATATCAAATATTTAAGTATATATTTGTAATACCACTGTTGATTCTGATATCTGTAACACAAGTGCTTAAGCTACTTAACTCAGAGTCAGATCAATGTATGTGATGTAGTCGGATATTATATGGTCTTCGAAGCTTTTTATCGGACTGCCAGACATAACGGTTTCGTAATGTTTTTATTCCTCGCCGTCAAGCTAGTAGTATAAATCCATACCGTAATTATCCTTAGGTACGAGATCGGATATGAATCAGCGCTCCTCGCCTGTATACCGTCATTCTTATCATCTGAGTTTACCACTTGCATAAGTAAAATAAGTCTTCAAAACAACTATGTCACTATGATTGAACATGGGACCGTTTACTTAGATACCGGGTAATTAGTTCAGAAATGTGCATAAATTATCTAAAGTATGTTCCGTTCGACTAAATGATAAATCACCATTAGACGATGACTCAACAGGAGATAGTGGCATTCGCATACTTTAAACTTACTCCAATATGTCTTTGTTGTTTGATTTCTAAAGAGAAATCAATAAATAAATGTACTAAGCAAACACATTTTTAGACAACATTGTTTATGGAGTAAATGTAGTATCTAAGATCAACTAAGGTACCACAATCACTTAAACCCGAGATAAACCTGTTTCATCAACAATAGACAAGATTATTAAAAAAATCTGTTTAGTCCGTCAGTTAGAATATAAAAAAATATTGAACACGTATTTTTTTTATTTGTTTGTCAAACAAACATTGACGAAGATACAGTGACGTCACGCTTCCATACAATTTTTACTAAACAGTGACGTCGCAAGCCCCCACTCCAAAACTTTGATGCTCTTTAGCTTTGTAATTTTTTGTTAATTTGATAAATCGATAAATGTGTCTAGTATTTTTGTATAGTCTAACTGATGTACTAAAAAGAATTATATTTTTTTAATGCTGTCATCATCCCTATTGTTTACATAGGTATGTTGAATTTAAACATCCATAAGTACGTCTCCAGGAAGCGCGTGTCCTTGGAATCGAGCTACCATCGTTCTAATGTCCATAACATAACACATAACATAACATCACGCCCATAATCCCCGAAGGGGTAGGCTGAGACAAAGGGACAGCAGG
Source organism: Glyphodes perspectalis (assembly GCA_951394215.1). Taxonomy (NCBI): domain Eukaryota; kingdom Metazoa; phylum Arthropoda; class Insecta; order Lepidoptera; family Crambidae; genus Glyphodes; species Glyphodes perspectalis. Next base: position 12,324,122 of record OX596211.1, on the reverse strand, counting down.
CCTCTTTAACCACCATGGAAAATTGTAAAAATTCTATTCTAATGTCCAACCCTTTATTTACCACCAAAAACATGCTTACAGTTCGATGTTATACCCAATATTCGCCTATCATACCAATAAGCGTCATTCACATGAAGTCTATTTCAATCAGATAACTAATTTGTTTTGTACATTAGGTCCCATCAAAATGTGTTCCATTATCACTGCAATAACGGTACAGTCGGCTCGATTTAATTATTGAAAATTAATGAGTTTTCATAGTCGCGTGAGTACGCGACTGGTTGCGAAGTTTCGCTTTTTGTTATTGTTCAATTTATTATTCAATTCGCATTTCGTTTAGCAATTACAACTGCATTAAATATTAATAAGCTTTTCGACTGGAGTCTGGAAACTGTTTTAGATTATCATGCATGTACATTAATACACACTATTAAATTTGCAATCCTAAAAGGGGTAGGTGAGTTTAAAAAGCAGTAAGCTAATTAAATGATTTTTTTTTCTAGAAATGTAGTACGATTAGATGGAAACTTTTGAAAAGGAAGTGACAAGTCTAGCTCTTATTTCACATGATCAAAAACCCGATGTTCAGTAGTCGCCTTTAACGCCATGCTATGCAAGGAATACAAATACCTAGTATATGGTTCCCAAAGTTGTCTGGGCTACGACCCATCTAATACAAGATTACAAACTCGGGACCCACCTCTAGGGAATTTTACCGTTACCAATATGAATAAAGGAAAGAAGGTGGGGTCGGTGGGTTGGCGTATTGCTCTGCAGGCAGGGCCCGCTCAGTTTCCCAAACTGTGGTTAGCGACCCACTGGTGGTTTATAGTTAAGACATAGTTTGGGAAACCATGACATGATATGTTTATGAAAATGCAAACTGTTACAGAAACTATGGGATTTATCAATATTTCCGGCATAACAGGTAACCCTTCCTTTATCATGGTTCAAACTCAAACATCATCGTAATAGATGAAGTAGACTAGGTGTGAAGATGTAACATAGGTGTAAAGAAAAAGTTATTTTTCCTATTTATATTATTTGGCGACATCATGTCGAAATTCGCCGTCGTAATAATGTCGTAATAATAGTATTATAAAGACAACCAATCAATTATTTTGTTTAAAAAACTGAATTTGTCATCAAAAACAACAATGGCATTTACTTTTTGCGTGTACATCTCCTTTCTTGTTATGATACCCTTATAAATTTTTATATTAAAATTTTGCCAAACACATCCGAATTACTAACTGCAAATAAAACCTCTATTTGTGGGGTTAATCCCGCCGTGTGAATTAAGCCCCACCTGCAATTGATGAGCAAATGCATCGGATTTAAATTAACATACAGAGTAAGTTTGTATCAGTGAATTAATTTGAAATTTGTCGATATTTGAAGATTAGAAAATAGCATTTTAGATTCATACAGGCGACCATTCAGTCCCTAAAATATGTTGTTGTGTGATTTATAACAAAAAAAGGTTCAAATATACACACATGGACGGATTTCTAAACGCATTAACCTCATCCGTGTAGGAGCGGTGGTAGCTCAACGGTAAGGACACGTGCCTCTTAACCGAGGAGTGCGGGTTCAAACCCGGGCATGTACCTCTAGATTTTTCAAATCTATGTACATATTTATATCACTAGCTCGACGGTGAGGGAAAACATCGTGATGAAACCTGCAAATTCAAACAACTTTGAATTTGTAAACCATGATCCAAAAATTGTCTGGTTCCCCTATCTTAGGGTTACGAAGGTCAGATCGGCAGTCGCTTCAATGTAATCACCAGACTCGCTTAATCCTGGATCATGGTCTAAGCGGACCTCGTCTAAGCACGGGACATAACGCTAGGAACATGATGATTAACCTCATCTGTGTAATGCAATCACCATTTGTTTCGGTAACTGTATTTGACGTTATTTCGTAAAGCTTTTCGTCATTTACGACTGATTAACTGTAGTTTAATAACTAAATTACGGTCAATATATGGCAACCAAAAGTATCAAAGACAAAAAAGAAAAAAAAAAAACAAATTAGAAACGAAAAAAGTCACAGCTATCTATTGCCCGCTGACACGAAATACTTAATTGCTGCTATCAAGAAAATGCCAACCAAATTGTAACATTAAAATGCTAGGCCATTTGGTTTACGTGACCGCAGCGTCGATTCCGACTATTTAATACGCTTGAAATAAATACAAATGTATAAGAGACTCATACATTACATAATTTCCTAGCATTATGTCCTATTCTGACTAAGAATCCATATTGTGGATTTAGCGAGTCCAATTATTACATTCATCGACTGACATTTAATGTCATAACGTCGGTGATACTGAAATACTGTGTAACTGCCCTTGATAATAAGAAATTTCCCACAACAGCACATACATTGATCGGACACCGAGGTAAGTAGTTTAAGCACTTGTGTTACGGGTATCAGAATCAACAGTGGTATTACAAATACATACTTATATATTGGATGTTAACACCCAGACACAGAACAAACACAAGTATTCATCACACGAATGTTTATCCTGGGTGGCGATCGAACTGACAACTCTTGGTGCATAGGGCAGGAGCACTACCGAACGCGGCATTGAGCCAGTCATACTGTTTGCACAATTTATTAGCTGACTAATACAATGTGCAAGCAAAATAATTATTGCGATTTAATAAACCTCATAATTAATACACTGGTTAATCCCATAAAATACGACCAATCGAACTATCTATTTAAGGCGCGCTGTGGGCGGTCAGACACTTCGAGATTAGCTGTAAAAATCGCACTTTGCGGTATAATGATTTATCTATCACCATATTGGGAATTAATATTCGGTGAAAGGAAAGGTGACAGAAGAGGTATTTAAGATGTTTTGAGGTAGTGACCTAGTGGCCTGCTACTTTGATTAAACTGTATGTTTCTTATAAAACTATTAAGTCGTGATATTATGTGGCGTTTAGATTAATGGCGTGAGGATTGGGTGTTGCTGTTAATAAATGGATGCTTTTAGTGAGGCGATAATTTGGTGTGGAGTTTTAGATCATATAACAGAATATAAACACTTCTACTAGCTTGTATGAATGTTGAAGAGGCGAGTAAGGTGTGTAAGTATCGTGCCATATGTCTTTCGGTTATCTCTGCCTAGTTAGTTAGTTTAGTTAGTTATAAATACTACTAGCTTCTGACCGCGACTTTTGTCCGCTTAGGTTTAAATAGCAAACTTTTTTAAAACATTACATAATACCATAGTACATTTTAACGGTCTTGTCTATTCTAAAAATAATTATCCTCCATTTTAAATAGTCACTTACTGCAGTATTTATGGACATTAGTCTACTCGTCTATGGCAGCCTTATAAAGCGCAGCGCAGACAAAATATAGTACATTTAAATTAATGAACTGTATAGAATATTTATGGTCCGACATTGCAGCGAGCCCGCCGATGCATTTTTGAAGCGGCTGCAGTATTTTACGATTCGGATTTATTGTGTTGGCGTTGTTAACGCGACCGTTCTGTCTGGGGACATTTCGGAGTGACGGAGTGCATTTGCTTTTTATCGTGTTATTAAATAGTTGCGAATGGTTTTTCATTCGTGTAAGTCACATTGCATTTATCGTGAAATAAAAACCGTAGAGCTTGTATGAAAGGATCATGAATGTTGAAAGAGCAAGTGAGGTGTGTAAGTATCGTGCCATATGGCGTTCGGTTCTCTCTGCCTACTTCGCTAGGGAAGTGGCGTAAGTGTAGTTAGTTAAGTTACATTGCATGAATGAAAATTGTGGCTTTGTCACGTTTTTGCCCCACTGCGGCAAAACTGAAGGGTTATGAAGGATTATGTTTGTATTTGCCTACTTTTGTTTTTAATTGTTAAGTTTCCAAATCATTATTACCTCAGATATGCAAAATCTGCACCTGTTTAAAAATATAATTCAACTTCATATAAAAAACCTAGCATAAGTTGTCTTAGCTTCTAAGCCAAGCTGTAGTGGTAGACCACAGCTTGGCTTATGGTTATAGTCGAAAAAGTAAAAATGTTTTATACATTCAGTGTAAACACTCTAGATAAAATAATAAATCAGTATTGTCATCCTACCCTTACCTCGATAAGGGATATTCAAATATGAAGTTTGTCAATATGTTGTTAAGGTCAATACCGTCAAGGGGAACAAACTATAGTAATATTGTCACATAATGAGCGCAAACACTCCTGCGCCAATAGTGACGTAATTATATTTGTTTCCCCGGACGAAACGAAGTTTATTGTACTCACTACTCAGTGTCGATGGACTCTCTAATAGGATTTTCAGACTAACTGTATGTAGGGATGGCGCTTGATATCGATTAATCGCAGCATCGATTTCACGTGGTTCTCAATCGTTAATTGAATCGATCGCTGGTGTGCAGAGATAAATTCAATAAAAGAAGTAGTTATAAGATCAATAAAAAAAAATACTGTGTCTTCTCAAATTACCTAGGATCAAGGTTAGAAATTCTATTCCTACGGTATTTTACACAAAACAACCATCTGTTATCTCTTAAACAAAAAGGAACTTATAATATTGTCTTATCATACATACAAATCAGAATCATCAAAAATAGTTTTTTTTTTGTACAAACTACTTTTGTGAATCGATTCTTCAGCGGTGTCGATTTAAGCATCGGTACTTTTCCGCAAAATCGCATCCCTATTCCATATATTTGGCTAGTTATTAGCTCAGATTGATGGGAGTATTGACGTGTCGGCGTTGTTGAACCTTAACGAGGAGAAATTGAGACTAATAGATCTAAAACACGTAGACAATGGAATGTGCGAGGTGGAACATAATTTGTCTGGAGGACATCAAAACAAAATTCGAAAATTGATATTGATTTGTTTAGTGTTTAAGGTAAATTAGCCCTTAAAACTAGACTTGTTAAATCCATTATCGTGGTTTTAGACAGCGATTCTTTACTTCGGGTCGCGAGTTGTATTAAATGGGTCGTGAATTCTGTAATTAAATAAATTTTAGCAATCTTGTACGAAAATTAATACAATCCTACTAATATTATAAATGCGAAAGTTTGTATGTATGGATGGATGTTTGTTACTCTTTCACAAAAAAAAACTACTAAATGCATTTTAATGAAACTTACATATAGGCTATGTTTCATCGATGAACCACTGGAGCAAAGCCGCGGGCAGAAGCTAGTATGTAAATATTATGGTTGCGGGCTCCAATTATACTATAACAACCAATACTAATAAGATGCAGGGCAAAAAAGATGATGACGAACAAAATAAACTTTTGACAATACTTTTTAAGAAAATTCGCCCCTTTCTCATGCTGACGTAATCTCAATTCAGACCTTCCCCCCAAAGTAGGTACATCGAAGACATACCCCCATGGGTAATTCCGTAACACTTGACCCTATAACGCTGTGTTGTTCCAGGCCGATCGCGCACTCGTCCCGCCTGGACCCCCTGGAGTACGAGCTGGCGGCAGCTGATATTGCAGCTGTGAACTGGCAGGAGCGCTGCTTGGAGCTGCAGTTGGAGTTGCACAGAAGCCGGCACCAGGCCACCCGGGTCAGGGATATGCTGAGAGATAAGGTAAGGCGTATGCGGTGTTCACTCCTTAGATTAATGCGTCAATTCAACGAAGCTTAGAAGAGTGTTTACATTTGTTGATAGTCGTCCATATAGGGATAGAAGTCGATTCTACATTCAATGGAGAGTGATTAGGATATATTTTTGGACGTCCTTTGGGTGTTAAGCGATTTGTCAAGTAATATTTTCCTTGAGACTGGATTAGGTCTTGGATCCGTCACTTTTGGCAGACTAGTTGGGCACCTTGCCCTAGACCCGGATTTTATTATTGATTCTCTCTCTATACACGGCATTGACAAGATATAAACTTTGCAAAAAGGCTTGGTTGCAAGTTACAAAAAAAAAAACTTTAAGTAAATAACTAACTAACTAAACTTGACGCCGCTTCTTCCCTTCCCTTTCCACTTTAAGTACATAGTTTGATTATACAAAATATTGTGTTTAATTTAATTGAATTCCTTTAAGAATCACAAGTTACTTATCCTTCCCTGCGAAATAGGTATATTTGAAATTTCTATTTCAAAGAAACGTCTCAATTCAGGTATTCCTCCTGACTTAGCTTGCCCAAATAAAGAACCCCAGTTCCTCGCTGACAGCAAACTAGCATTTCAAAGGGCTTCTGTCAACGCGGCTAATTAAACAGATGCTGCGGCTTCGCGTTCGACATTTAAAGTCGAAACTAACGAGCTCGCCGCGATCCGCGCTGAATCCTTCGTTAGCCGTCGAACTGTTCCGGAATGTCTCGTCAGTTTTCGACGATTCCATTCGATCGTCGCGTGAAATGTGTACTGATTTGTTCAACCACTAGTTCTAAATGTCTAAATTAAATGATGCGTGGTATGTTGAGAGCTTCATCAATTCTATATAGATTATAATTTTATTTCCGTGCACACATTTCCGTAGTAATAGGCTGAAGACGTAACCAGGTGTCCGAACCACGTTGTCTACGGAAGTCGCTTGACACTCGATCCACGTCCACAAAGGGAACTATTGAATACTTTAACATTAACGTTACTTCACAGCATTTTAAAATACTAATGACCTGATTTTGTAAACCGAAATCCACTTAGTATAATATGTATGGCACGTTAAAGTTACGGTTAGGTTATGTTATATTGTAGCAAAATTACCATACAAGTACATTACATAAGAAAGGTAGTAGTGATGAAATATTAATATGACTATTCTCGGCATTCTGATACTATTGAAATTTATAAATCTCTGTGGTATGTTTCTGGCACGTTGGTCGAGTGGTCAGAAACCCTGGTTACGAAACCAAGGATTGCGGGTTCGAATTCCGCTAGGGGCAAAAGTTTCGTGTGATGAACATGGACTTTTAATTGTACTCGAGTCATGGATGTTTATGAACATATTTAAGAATTCTATCCGTTCGCCTAGTATCCATAGCACAAGCACAATCTTGGTTTTGGACTACGAAATTGGTGTGTCAGTCTGCAGAATTTATTTATTTATTTATTATGTTCCACAATCACAAATAATTGTACAAGATTTTATTTAATGCTAAGAAAAAGATTTTGACAGACTAAGAACCTTTTTTGTCTTCCATCTATATTGTGATCTCATCGAACACTGCTTCAAGTTGAGGATTAATCTTCGACATCATAAGCAAATTCAATCAAATTAAATATGGACAGCAGATGCTATCTAATTAAGTGTAGCACATTACCGACGCCATTAATTAATGTTGCAGATAATCTCCTTAATCAGTACTAATGCAGCGTTTTGACGTGACCGCGGACACGCCCGCCAGGTGACTGTCGTCGCATGTACCGATACATCAGATTTAATTGCCCTTGTCATGTTAAATTACGCTAATTGAGACAAAGTCGAGTCGATCGATGCATTTCGATTTGATATTAGTCAAACTCCTTTGCGAATATCGATTGATCAATTCTGAAAGAGTATCAGACAGGCTTAATACTGAAAGAGTATCAGAGTTCTATTTTTTTAATACCTTGCTGTTTTTTTGGTAATTCCGATGAAGAGGATTTTTTTATATAACTACATGTAATAATCAGGCATACAGTCGGCTTCAAAATTTTGTTCACCTATTCTAAGATTGTCCAAGGTTATATGGAAGATTTATTTATTTATTTATATATTATAGATGATTTAACGTAGTTACCTGTCGCGATAAATGTATGATCATCATACATACATACATACATAACATCACGCCCATAATCCCCGAAGGGGTAGGCAGAGTCAAAGGGGCAGCATGTCCCTTCAACCACATTCAGGCAAAAATAAAGCTGGGCTGGGTTAGATGGTGAAAAAGCAGTGACAAGCGGCTAACCTGTCGCCTACACAATGACACGCCAAAAACCGGATACCATAGTCGCCTTTTACGACGTGCTAGGCAAGAACACAGTTGGCACAATCTTTTTTTTTGTCCCAGACCAACATGGGCTATGTCTCAGACCAACACGGGACAAATTATCATCATCATAAACCTTAACCTTAGCATTATACATTAATCGAGTCTGATGCCCTTCCTAGTGACACAGAGCGGAAGAAGAAAACAAAACTATTGCATTCGGTAACTATTCGCTTATTACACCGGTCGCGCCGAGACACAGTTACCGGCAATGCGAACGCAATGAAAAATGGATCAGCCATCTATCATAAACTCTTTTCGGAGGCGAATTCAGCGGCACACAAAAACTTACCGGGCGCGTGAATAATGTCACGCGAAATTAAATCCGGTAGACCTGGGGAGAAGGTGCCAGCGGGATTGGGCATTAGGATATCTGCGTGATGGTATCAATGACATTTAGCTATTAGTTATTCGAGTCCATATAATACAGCATGCGAGATATGCACAAATATATGTTTTTGTATAATCACTTTTACGAATTAATTTTTTTACCTGATAATTAATTTCTGAAACACTATCGTTTGAAAGGCTTACGTAAAAAAAGTTAAATATTTTCGTTTTGCGTAAATTCTATCAAAGTTTTTTAAATTTTCGTTAAACATAAATGTCAATTGATAACCATAAAATTTATAAACAATCGGCAAAGGAAGATAAAACATTATGTAAGCAAAAAAAAAAGTTTTAAACCCAATCTAAATTAATAATAAACAAATCTAGATAAAAAAATTCATAATATTTTTTTATTTCTCTAAGCAGCCTATGTTATTTGTATTCAACATTAAAATAAAATCATGAAACACCGCGCACTGTCCCTTAGTCTATTAGGGCTATAAAGAACAGATGACGTGCCACACTCCACAACCAACTTTTGGTTTCCTCGAGATGGGCCGCACTTGAGACGAAGCCTCGAGTTTTCCGATTCCGAGATATCTAGCTGAGTAGGTACGAATATTTATAGCACTAACTCCCACCCTGTACTTTGTACAACTGTCATTTGTTTTTTACAAAACGGCCTCTTGGGAACTGAATTTAATTCGGTAAGTATTTCGAGATATAATGAACGCTCATACAACTTAATATTATACCTTGTTTTTTTGGAATGGGCATCGCTCACGCATATTTACTCACGCAGACTATAGCTCAATGGCGCATTCGATATCCCTAACAGGACAAATGAATGATTAATATTTGTTTTGATTCTGTGTCTGGCTGTTAATATCTAATATTGAAGTATATATTTGTAATAATACTGTTGATTCTGATATCCGTAACACAAGTACTACTTACTACTTTGGAGTCAGATCATGTGATGTAGTTTTATACTTTTTACGTGTTATATACGTAGCACTTAGTTGTGCGGCATGAAAAAACCAACTTTTTCACTAAGTTGGAAGTGTCAACTGACTTTTTTATTATTTATGCGAAATGTAGCCATTTAAATTAGAAGAATGCGGCAGGTAAGAAGGATCGTACGGCTTACTCTGCGCATTCCACTTTGCAATTTGTCAACTCAAAGAGCCGGTCTAAGTTCTGTCTTGATGCAAAGAAATAAAGACCGCAGATTAAGACTTAAAAGTAGGTTCGATATGATCGTCATGGATGTTTGTTGATAAAACATAGTATTTACATATCATCACGCTCATAATCCCCGAAGGGGTAAGCAGATTCAAAGGGGCATCTAAATATAAAACTGGGCTTAAATGGAAAATAGTGACATGTGGCTCGTCGCCTACGTGATCACATACACAAAACCCTATATAACTACCTTCAGTCGCATTTTACGACATGCTACCATGGAACACATTTGGCACAATATTTTTAAGTCACAGACCAACATGGGACAGACCCAGACCAACATGCATATTACATAGTGTTTAAGATGATTATTTTGCTATTAGGTCAATGTTACGTTTGAATTGAATAGCTCTTACGCTTCTGATAAAGGAAATAAATATGGAACTTTCATAATCAATACCTTCAAATATCCTCCACAACACAAAAAAATCCTAGTTGTTGGAACAAGCCGATTGAGGATTAAAAATACAATTTATCGGTATCGTGAACATCATTTTTCTCAGCGAGTTCCCTCTCAGGTAAACGAAGTTTCGAAAAGCATCTGTCTGATCGATTCCAGAAACTCATTTTTCAATCGTTCGCCGATCAAAAGTCGGTAACCAAATCGTCTCCCTGTTGACAGTGGCGAAGTCAACTCGTCCCGGGACCCTTTCAGTTAATTAAAAGTTCCGCTTTGGCCCATGAATCTACAACTCGACTTGTCACTAATTCCCGGCGTCTGATACCAAAGCGGTGGGATTTGAAGTGTAAAAGCTAGTTAGCAAATAAATACATTGGAAACGGGTTGATCTACTTCCGACTTGGTTTATTTTGGCGCTGTTGAGGAAATTAAGAAGCTATGTAACTTGTCGGCGACGCCTGTTTTCATTGCAGATTGTGTTATTTATGATAGCCTTCTTTTTTTTAATGCAGTGCTATGTTGTGACCTGTTTTAGTAGAAGCCTTTTTTTTTCGACCCAGGGGAATGCGTTAGCACCGTTCCTCTGAAACCGGGGGGAATCAGCAGGATGTGTCGCACTCCCGGGACCCTCAAGATGATAGGAGGACCCGCTCCGCCCAAGGTGGTGGCGGGCGGGGTATACCGACTAAACCCCTGGGATGTACCGCTCACGCCTTTATATAAGACGTCTACGAGATCGCGCATCGCTAAACCACCGTGAACTTCTAGTAGAAGCCTGCTTTGACAATGATTCTTCATTCTGAAAATACTTTCATAGTTATTTGAATAAACAGGTTTCTTCATTACGTTTTCGTTTATGTAACTTACGGTATAGTTGCATGGTCATCGTAAAATTTACATAAAAATTAGGTACATCCCTAGTTTTGCTAAACGTAAAGTAAGTTCTATGGCTAAGGTGCCAACGCTTCGATTACAAAGCACCAAATTTACACATTTATGTCTTTAATTTGTAATAGTTAGGCACCATCATCAAAATATTAAATTTGTTTTTCACGAACTATCCTTGTACATATAAGTATTAAAAGTATTTCCCCCCTCTTATTTCAATATAGAAAGTACTCATGAGATGGTGATAATCAAATTTAGTAGCATGCATTAAACTTTAATGGGGTGTGCGGAGCTGACGTCATAAGTTCTGCGCCTCGTGACGTCACATAAAAACCACTCGTCTAGAAGAGGCTGATAAGAATATGAGACTAAGTATGGTGGAGGTTTGCCCGCAGTAAACTATGTATACTATAGAATATAATATGGATAGAAAAAGATTGTCTTGATAAATAAGATTAAGAAATAAGGAGATGAGTTATATATATCCGGCCTACAGTTCAAGTTAATTTATTAATATGTAAATAACTTCTTTAAATGTAGGTAAGCTGTTACTTAAAGAATTTGGTCGACCGAACTTTGGTCGGTTTTAATTTATCCAGAAATGGGTACTTATACGTGTAATAAAGCGAAAGAATTTAACTGATGGAGTCATCAAGTTCTCAGTTGCATTTAAAAAACATATTTTTTTATTTTATTATTTGAGGTAGACTGTTTATCGAGTGATACTTTATGCTACAAATTGAAGACATCGTTAGAAGCTTGAATGAGGGTTATCAAAAATACAAAATCGTGGGCTTATCTGTCACTATTGGCTCCTTGTTGACAGCATGTCAGTTCTGCAAGTCACAGTTACGCCATCTTTTGAATGTTTTAATTCAAAAAACCCTCATTGGGGCTCAAAATTGTGATTACGATATACTCGTAAGCATTAGCTTCTTAATAATTCGCCATCTTCTGTCCAAAGCTATCAAGTCCATTAAGCATATTGCTGTCTATGGCTATGTAGTTAAAAACTTTAACTCTCTCCATCTGAAATCTTAGCGACAGAGTAAAGTATGCATTCGCGAGATATATCGCGCGAACTAGCGCCAACTACGGCGGATAAGTTATGGCGAGGAATTGTGCTCACCAGACTCGCAGCAGTGACTAACTGTTCCTCGCGAGACCATATTTTTTCTCGACTTTGATTCAATTTCGAGAAATAAAAAACAAAAAAATGGAAACTGAATGCATCTATTGAGTTGATGGAAATGAGAAATGCTGTTGTGAGTGCAAGGAAATGCAAAGTTAGCTTGCTACTATAGTTTTCTCGTCTATCGTGTTTTTGAGACTTGCGACTGCTTGCGACTTATAAATACTAAACCTTGTACATAAAATACATACATATATACTATTACTTCCGCAATCCCCGAAAGTGTGGGCACAGTCCAACGAGGAGCAAGATTTATTAATTGTTTTCACCAATATTCAACAAAAGTAAAATTGAGTTAGGTTAAATGGAAAATTTTGAAAAAATATGACAAATGAATAAAAAATGTGACGAAACGATAAACTTGTACTATGGATACTAGGTGAACGGATAGACATACTTAATTACGTTTATAAATACATGACTCGAGAACTCGAACCTTTATGTTCATCACACGAAACATTGCCCCGACCGGGATTCGACCACGCGACCCTTGGTTTCGTGGTCAGCGTCTCTAACCACTCGACCAACGGGCTTTTGATAATTCCCACTGACACCCTTTAGTAAATTCTCCCTTGATTAGTGTGTCTACTGCGACTAATAGTATATTGGGTATTGTACCCAATGTACAATACCCAATTCCAGTCAGTTCTTCCAGTCGCTTATTACGCTGGACATGAAATCGGTACATATTTGTAAGTCTGAGATTGTAGGAGAACGTGAGGATTGATTGTTATATAAAACAAGAGATATTTATATGTCAAAGCAATCTTAAAGTACTCAATACAACCTCAGAACCTATAACGTAAGACATATTGATACGAAAACACGGCAGCTCCTCAAGCTACTTTCTATTCACCCCGGCGCGCGCGCATAAGTCATTGTGACGTCACGCAATATCTGCGTGAGCGGTCATCCCGCGCGGAAGTGCCGCGATTGATTTATTGAGAGCTGCGGATGCGAGCGCCGTGAGATATGACCCTATTGAGATTTGGGTAGAGCAGGCCCGAACAGAGACTGCATCGTGATAATCGTGACCCCGCCCCATGCCCCAAGAGTTGTGGGTTCGATCCCCACCCAGGACAAACATTCGTGTGATGAATACTTGTGTTTGTTCTGTGTCTGGGTGTTAATATCCAATATTTAAGTATATATTTGTAATACCACTGGTGATACTGATATCCGTAACACAAGTGCTTAAACTACTTACCTCGGAGTCAGATCAATGTGATGTAGTTTGATAATTATTTATTTATTTACTTATAATATGAAATGGAAGCTTTTTTGTCGTTAATATTTAAGTTTGTGGTGGTACACAATTGGTATAAAAATCATTTCATGTCACTTAATTTTTATCTTTGTCGGTATTTTCCATTAACATCCGAACGGTTGGACCAATTTTGATGGAACATTCATGGGTAAACAGCTGATGTTACAAGAAGTAACTTAAACTAATTGATTGGCGCGGCGACCCGAGAGGTAACTACTATTTTTATTTTAGATAATAAAAATGGAATCCGCTTTATTTATTTATTTTCAATTCCACTTAGATGAAGACACGGGTTACATCTAAGTTAAAGTTGATTGTTTGAACAAACTTCATCTAAAGTATGAACGATTCCAATTACTAACGTTTTTTCTTACACTGGGATCTTGTCTATTTTTTTGTCATAAGAATCCGTATAATCTCCTTAAGTTGTGTGCTCAATACAACATATTCTTTGTATTTACATACTAGAAATCATGTCTGGTCAGTCACATACATTTTAGATTTCGTATAGACTTGACACAGACAGATGTCGCTACAGGCATAATTTAGACTAATTGAGAGATAAAACCGAATAAAAACATTATTATGTATTTCACTTTAAAAAAAAAAAATTATCATAAAATAGATTTTTTATGTCATTTCTTAGATAATTTATTAAATTTGGGTGAAAAACATGAATATAAATTATTTTCTTCAGAAGCGAACCAAAATAATCTATGTTTTGAAACCATGAATTTTACACAGATGGCGTATTATTACCAATAAACAACTAACCTGTGCTTGTAGCGCCATCTTTTATTATTCCTGAAAAACAGACTAAACTTTGCTGTAGTTCCAATTACTCACCACTGTCGCTGTTCTTGCGCGAGTTATAGCAGTAACTTTTCAAGTATGGGCAGTGACCCTCTGTTGTACGTAGTATATTATTACTCTGTGCTAGAAATCAACTAGTCCATTACACTAGACAAACAAACATTCTCTGAAATTAATTTGACGTTAGAGTGCAGTTGGTGTTTGTCAACTTTAATTAACTGTAAACAAGAATACTGTTGTTCAGTTATAGTACAATTTCATTTCTCTCATTCCAAGTTGAAATTGGAACTAGTTTTTCGACGTTTCTCTATATTCGAGTTGGTCTGTGCAACATGTGCATAGCTTAAACTTGTATAAGGGGTGATCTGTAAAGTTGCAACATAGAAGAGGCACGGGCGTATGCACTTTGCACCTGCATGCAACGAACGAGATAAAACGTCTTTGGTGTATCGTGAAGTTTGGTCGAGATTTTAACGTGAGAGAAAGAAAGAAAAGAAAGAAAGGAAAAACATTTATAGACCATAATAAAAACAAAAACAAAAAGGTACAATAAAATAATAGATAGGTGAGACAACATAATACAGAGTATGACAAAGTTAGTCCGTTTCGGACAAGATTAGTTCCGTGACACTTTGATTATGATTGACGTAGACGTTGTCTTGACATCATTCACAAGAATCATCCCGTCCGAAACAGACTATGAACAAGAGAAGACACAAAGAATCTCTGAGAGAGTTTTTTTTTGTTTCGCACTTGTTACTTAGCAAGTAATAAATTATTTGCTCATTCATATTATCACGCTTCAAATCATCGAACGTTAAAACTCGCATAAAATCATTCTGCGCCAAAAAATATCAATAATAACATAAACCAGTACCCAAAGTTAGCCGATGATTCGATCCGAAAAGTAGAGCTAAAATGAGAACAAAGTCAACAAACCATTTACATGCACCAACACAAAACGAGATTTTATCCATAGCCGAGGACAGTTCGGTATAGCGCCATAACCGTTTCAAATCTCGCTCGTATAGAGAAGATACTGCAAATGGAATAGAGTTCGAGCGTTCGTATCATGCCGGTTAGCAGAGAAATATTCGACGTAGAGCCCCTGCAATCGTACGTGGTGTAGAGCAGTTTAAGCGCTGGACTCGGCTGTGTGCGTCCGTCATGGAATACTGGAAATGGAATGGAGAGACAACGGCGTATTATTGCAAAGTGAAATTAAATTACTTGAATTTGTCCTCTTTGGAACAAATTATTTGGTAGAGTTTGAACACATTTTATGAAGGTTCTTTGTGAGCTGTACTTTAATTCTTATTGATGTTAGTATTAGCAAATTTAAAGACTTATTAAAAAAAAATATAACAATATATTAGTGTACAAACAGAAGTTTTAATTAAAAAGGAAATAGACGTTTCGAAGCAAATAAATTCATGTGCGCTATTCTATCAAACGTATTCCATTTTACAATTATCATTCATCATCTGCATCGTGTGCATACTCTACAAAATCGACCATAAAACCCATAAAACTCATCAATCTATCGCATTCAAATGCTAGTCGATGTGACACTTAAATTAACGAGTGTTGGTGTAGAGTTGGAATAGAGCTGCAGTATCGCTATATCGCACTAGCGCTTGAGCGACATAGAGATCAAGATAGAGCTTTAATTGATGGCAGGTCGGATGCACTGGGGTGACGCGCTTGTTTGCGGAAATTAATGAATGAAACAGATGTCTAATTCACACAGGCATGTAGAGACAAGTGGAGTAGTGTAGCGCTATATAGATACATCACTCGAGTTTATGGGCGGTATCTATTAAGCTGCTACGGAGCTTCAGAGTAGGGATTGTAAATGGTAGAGCCACGTCTTGCGCTATGTAGCTTCAGTTATCTTGCTTGCTGTGAAATAAGTTTATTTTATTGGAATTGTATAGTGGTTCTACCGTGCTTAAATAAAAGAAAATTAAAGTTGCTATAGCAACGGAATACGAGTATAAGTTACTCAGAGGTATATAGCGATTTATATAATATTAATTTATATGTAAACTGTAGCGGTGGTAGCCCAATGGTATGGACACGCGCCTCTTAGCCGAGGAATGCGGGTTTGGATTTTTCAAATCTATGTCCGTATTTATACCACTAGCTCGACGGTGAGGGAAAACATAGTGATGAAACCTGCAAATTCAAATAACTTTGGATCTGTAACCATGATCCAAAAATTGTCTGGTTCTCCTATCTTAGGTTTACGAACGTCAGACCGGCAGTCGCTTCAATGTAATTACCAGACTCGCTAAATCCTGGATCATGGTCTAAGCGGACCCCGTCTAAGGGACATAACGCTAGGAAGATGATGATATGTAAACTATATTAAAATCTAGCTGTCATTTTGAAGCTTGTTATACCTCTCTAAGGGTTGAGTTTTCAAAAATCCATTCCTTATGGAGTCTTACGTCGTAGTAACTGTCGATGTTTCAAGTTATATGTTGACTAGCTGTGCCCGCGGTTTTTCTCGATTTTATGGTTAATGTTATATAGCCTAGCCTTCCTCGATAAATTAACAATATAACAAAAAAAATGTTTCGAATCGGACTAGTAGTTTTTGAGATTAGCGCGTTCAAGCAAACAAACGAACTCTACAGCTTTATATATTAGTACTAGCTGAACCCGCGGTTTCACCCGTTTTATGGGTAATATTATAAAGCTTATAGCCTTCCTCGATAAATAAGCCATCAAACACTAAAATAACTTTTCAAATCGGACCAGTAGTTCCTGAGATAAGCGCATTCAAGCAAACAAACAAACTTTTCAGCTTTGCAATATTAGAATATAGTAAAGATAAGATAGAGCAGCCAGTTAGCTATTTAATATTAGTATTATAGTATAGGTAAGATAGAGCAGCCAGTTAGCTTTTTAATATTAGTATTATAGTATAGGTAAGATAGAGCAGCCAGTTAGCTATTTAATATTAGTATTATAGTATAGGTAAGATAGAGCAGCCAGTTAGCTTTTTAGTATTAGTATTTAGTATAGGTAAGATAGAGCAGCCAGTTAGCTATTTAATATTAGTATTATAGTATAGGTAAGATAGAGCAGCCAGTTAGCTATTTAATATTAGTATTATAGTATAGGTAAGATAGAGCAGCCAGTTAGCTATTTAATATTAGTATTATAGTATAGGTAAGATAGAGCAGCCAGTTAGCTATTTAATATTAGTATTATAGTATAGGTAAGATAGAGCAGCCAGTTAGCTATTTAATATTAGTATTATAGTATAGGTAAGATAGAGCAGCCAGTTAGCTATTTAATATTAGTATTATAGTATAGGTAAGATAGAGCAGCCAGTTAGCTATTTAATATTAGTATTATAGTATAGGTAAGATAGAGCAGCCAGTTAGCTATTTAATATTAGTATTATAGTATAGGTAAGATAGAGCAGCCAGTTAGCTATTTAATACTAGTATTATAGTATAGGTAAGATAGAGCAGCCAGTTAGCTATTTAATATTAGTATTATAGTATAGGTAAGATAGAGCAGCCAGTTAGCTATTTAATATTAGTATTATAGTATAGGTAAGATAGAGCAGCCAGTTAGCTATTTAATATTAGTATTATAGTATAGGTAAGATAGAGCAGCCAGTTAGCTATTTAATATTAGTATTATAGTATAGGTAAGATAGAGCAGCCAGTTAGCTATTTAATATTAGTATTATAGTATAGGTAAGATAGAGCAGCCAGTCAGTTACGTTCTCTTTATAAAATACAAATATTTTATATGGACATATACATATTTCAGGTCTAACTATAATTTGTACAATCAAAATATAAATATTTAAGCTTATATCCTCAGGGACTTACAGTAATCTAGTTAGAAATTATTCGGCAAAGCGTAGGCACCATGATTTACTTTCGGCTTCAAAGGCGAACACCAAATTACTAAAGTCATTTAATATATTTGCCGCCTCCACGTTAGATTTGTTTATTTATTATTGGCATAGACCCACGCGGCTATAGTAATGGCCGAGAACTACGTATTAGATATTTATATAAGGTGCGATAAGCAAGTGGACTCCGACATTACCATTATCTATACTAATATTATAAAGAATGTTTGTTTGCATTGAATAGGCTCCGAAGTTACTGGACTGATTTGAAAAATTATTTCACCAATGGAAAGCTACTTTATCAGCGAGTAACATAGGCTATATTTTATACCCGTATTCCTACGGAAACGGGAACTATGCGGGTGAAACCGCGGGGCACTGCTATACAAAACCATATTTTGAGTATATACCAAACCTGAAAGCTGTTTTCTACAGAGATTCGATTGCAATAGTTTTTGTGCTGTTTTATTTTGACAAAAAAAAAATACATAACCTAAACTAAAGTACACCCTACTAGAAATTGTACGGCGCGTGCGCATCGTTACAAGGTCACAAGGTCGTTTAGTCCCATTTGTATTATTTCTATTTAGCCTGAACGCCGTAAAAAGCGCAAAGCAATACTCGTTCAAGAACAACATGGCCACACAAAATTGCTTGTGACATCGTGAGTTTATATTTAAAATCAATCGTTTACATAGCAACAAGCTTTTAGCTATAAATTAAATTAGATTAGATAAGGTGACAAATTAAAAAAAGAAGCTCGTCGCCTATAAAAGTACGAACTTAATACACTATTTGATTTGGATTCGACATCTGTTACAACATCCAAATTAAGAAACGCAATTGGTACATCATTTTTTTAAATCCCACGCCAACATGGGACTATCCATTCTCGCCAATACAACATGTAAATAAGTTTTGAGCGATATATCATCACTGATGGTATTAAAATTATTTACTATGTCCCTATCAGGAATAAATCATGTACATTCTAGCTAAAACCATGTTAAGTTTATGTTTATAACTTGGACCACAGCTGTGGGCGACGAACATGCTGACCACAGGTCGTGAAAATTTATATTATGTTGTCCAACACGCTCGCACTCTTCCGGCGGGGCCTCCGCACCGAACTTGTAGCATAACCTGACACATTTCAAAAATTCTCTAGGATCGTTAGCATTCAACTGAGAACTACATTTGAAAACATCTCTTGTTAGTTACATATATACATGCATACCATATCAGATTAGAAACACAGTCTAAAGAGTAAAAAGCTTTTTTAAACTTAAATAAATAAATATCACACTACATCACATACATTGATCTAACTCCGAGGTAAGTAGCTTAAGCACTTGTGTTACGGATATCAGAAACAACGGTGGTATTACAAATATATACTTTAATATTGTATATTAACACCCAGACACAGAACAAACACAAGTATTCATCACACGAATTTTTGTCCTGGGTGGGGATCGAACCCGCAAATCTTGGCGCATTGAGCCGGGTCACTACCGAATGCGACATCAGGCCAGTAAAAAAAAGTAAAAATATTTTAATACCACATTTAGCCAAAAATAAAACTGAGTTGGGATAAATAGAAAATTGTGATAAAATAGTGACAAGCTCGTCGCCTACATAATCGTAAACCTGATACTCAGAACACCATTAGTAGCCCTTTACGACATGCTAGGCAAGGGACACATTTGGCACATTATTTTCATGGGAGAGTCTTATTAGTTTTTGACTATAATTTCGTGCAAAAAATATCTTTATGTATAGCTCTGTTGACTTATGTTGCAAAGTAGTAAGCTTTCGCTGACAGGGTATAACATTTTGAATTATGAAATCTATTTCATAATGCATACCTTTAATGTATGGCGAAGTTAATTTCTCACTCATGCATTCCGTTCCAATATCCTGCACAAACCACGAGCGTACAACTGCAGAACGTGCTAAATTTAACAGGTTACATCGTAAAGTATACTTACACACCGTGAACCGGTGAGCGTGATCTTTATGCTCGTTGGTATCGCTCGCTTCGCTTGCTTGGCTCACATACGCTACCAGATCAAGCGGGGAGGACTGCAGGGCATGTTAATTTATACACGATGCGTTGAAGCTTATCCCCACTTTCAGGGCACTGAGCGGTGCAGATCGCTCACTCGTATCGCTTGCTTTGCTCGCTCCCCTTAATTAAAACGTGCGGGCAGCAAGTAAGTGTTGAACGGCGGGCATGTTAATTTATCCACAATACATCGTATTTACCTACTCTCAGATGCTATAGTGGTGAGTGCGAACAGATCGCTCACTCGTATCGCTCGCTCCGCTCGCTCCGCTTGCTTGCGCCACCAGCGCGGGCGGCGAGTGCGCGCTGACCGCAGGGCATGCAAATTTATACGCGGTGCGGTGTAGCGCATACTCTCTTAATTACAGCCGCTTAATGCTTTTTCGATGGCTGCGGGACGCAGTAATTAGAGCGCCCGATAGTTTATTGATTAAGATGAGTTCAGGTGCGTGGTGTGGTGTACCTTACTGGGCTTGGGCGAATTTTTGTCCTAGTTTTTTGACTTGTTGACTTGCTTTTTTTAACTACAAAGTTCTGTATTTATAAATTAAGAATTTATACATATATGAGACTACGTGATATAAATTTTGAAATAATTGATCTCAAATGTACCTATAATTATGTTTTACTACCTACCATAGATTTAGGATGTACAAGATACACAATGACGGCTCGGAGACATGACCAAAATAAATTTAAACATGTGTTGGTTGACGTCTATGTGTGGGTTAAAAATAGTGTTGTCAAAGACGCACTTTTACATTACTTTTACTTCGACTGATTCAGTTGTATACCTACTAATAGTATAGGTATTTAAAACACTTTTTTATACTTTTGATTAATTATTAACGGCATTGATGAAATCAGCAGTTTTTTATATTAAGTAAATCGGAATTAGTCGGTAAGAAATCGCATTCTAAGCAGATCTATAAACAATGAGATGGTAAAATGTATTCCTCGTATATTCAGCGTGTAAAAAATAATAAGACAAAAAGACATGACTTTTGCTTTGACTGATGAAATGAAATGAAACAAATAATATATTAGCAACTTTTAATTTGGTGACATTTAGTTATTTAAAAATAATATGTAGTGCAACATATTTTTTGTTGCCGTCATTTGCCGTCAAAATGTTTGCTGCAGATAGTAGAGTTCTTACTGGGAGTCTAATCTGGTCTGTCTATAGTCCGCATCCACTTTTTACACAATGCTGGGTTGCTTGGAAACCTAGAAAAAATATTAGTTACTTAACTAACAAATTTACGGAGATAATAAGTTGCCAATGTGAATATAATTATAATTCAATATAAATAAATAAATAACTTTGTATTCATGTCATGATGTCGCTAAAAGACGATTAAGTTTTTATCGATACTCGTGACGTCACCGCTTTGTCAAGCACTAGCGTAACCAAACTATTTACTATTTTACACAATATTTTCCCCAATTCTGTTTATAATCACGATGTTTACTTAGAAAGATCAATTATAATCAATATACTATTGTAAATATATTTTTCTAAACTGATTACTAGCAACAATTTGACAAAATGTGCTTTGAAAAAATCTAATGATAAAATCGTATTTACCTGTGAAAAGTGTATTTATTCGGATTATTCCGTCGTGTAACCTCACAATCACGTACAGAACAAGTCACCTTAATTGCACATTGAATATTGTCGATTATAATCCAAGGTTTAATACATAAATGCACAAATTTCACTGCGACGTAGAATAGACCGGGACGCTAAGGCCTCTTACTCGCAAAAATATTGACATATAGGTACTTCATTCACTGTCTCTTTTTCTCTCGGGCGGTATGGATTTTAGCAGGATTTCTCGCTCCCACGCTTTATGTATCTTTTGCGTAGTCAAAAAATTCTAAATCTATGCTACCTACTATAATAAAGGTATCAAATAACAAAATACAATTCCTTACAAATGTATCAACCTCTTACTAAGGTACCTCTTACCGAGTGTAACGAAAGATACGTCAGAAGTTCTAACTTTAATAAACTTAGTTTAGTGTTTCAGTAAAATTATTAGTCTCGTGAAACGAGTAGCAACATCTTTGTAACAGGCCGAATTCCTCACGTGCAAAGCTGCAGGCAAGAACTAGTGCTAAGTAATAGTGACGTGAAACACCTTGGCTCAGCACGTGGTATTCTTAAAGTTCAAGGTCGTGCCAAGTCGCTGGTAATTAACTGGGATATTAACGTGCCTCGTTAAAGGCACGAGCTGTGTTACCAATTAACTCGTGGAAAGAGAAGCACTTTGTAGTTTCAAGTGCGCCGGCTAAGGGAATTGGGACATACTTGATTTCGGTACTTACTTATATTTAAATAACATTATTACGTCATGACTTTTCTTGTAGGGGTGGGCAGATACTACTTCCTTTCGCTACGATTGTTGCTGACACTTTTCCTTCTTCCCGTAATGATATGATTATCTTTTTTATATATATTTAATTAAGTCTGTGTCTTATTCTTCTATTTGCAACGTTTCCCTTCACACTTTTTTATGTATTTAAATAAATAATAATAAATTCTCCAGACTGACACACCAATTCCCTAGTTCCAAACTAAGCTTATGCTTGTACTATGGATACTAGGCGAACGATAGACATACTTACATACATTTATAAACATCCATGACTCGAGTACAAATGTCCATGTTCATCACACGAAACATTTGCCCCTAGCGGGATTCGAACCCGCGACCCTTGGTTTCGTGGCCAGGGTCTCTGACCACTCGACCAACGGGCCAGTCATTTCTTTAATTAGTCTTCATTCACTTTTACATTTTAATTATTATATATTCTAATAATCACAAGCGTTCTGTCATCACTAAATTTTTTATATATCACTAATATTGTCACTTTAATATTTTTGTATTGGAATGTGCAATTATTTAGTTGACGGAAAGTGTATATGTATAACAAGAAAAGGACCAACTAACAAGGAACTATCAATTACTAGCTTCTGCCCACGGCTTCGCTCGCGTGGTAAATCGATGAAACATAGCCTATATGTTATTCGGGTGTATGAGCTGTACTATTCTAAAGTTTCATTAAAATCCATTCAGTAGTTTTTTTGTGAAAGAGTATCAAACATCTATCCATACATACAAACTTTCGCATTTATAATATTAGTAGGATTATGTTACGATTTTTTATTAACTTAAAAGGACCATAAAAATTTAATGTTTTATCCGTCAAACGACAACATTCTTCGCATTCTCCTGTCCGGACCTCACGAATCCACTGACCACTAAATTGTAACGTTCGAGCGTTATATTTAAATTTATGTTATCTTTTATGTGGACATAATTAATTGTTTTTGTCAAACGGTGTAATCTAATCGGCGGGTTCATAAAGTAACGGTAAGCGTATAGAGGTTACATTAATTAGGAAAATAACACTCCCAGGTGAAATTAGCGGTATCGCTCAAGTGTGACAGTTATTTATTACGCCTACATGTAATTTGGTAGCGGGAAAAATATTTAGTTTGCGTTTTATGCGTCAAAATGCGTGTGATGAAAATATGTGGTGTTCGTGAGGCCGTGCATCGATAGTTCTGTCTCGTGTAACTGGGAGTACCTGAAACTCAAACACTGAAAAATCTCAGCGTCAAAGATGGTGGATGTTGAGCGGTGGTAGCTCGATGGTAAGGACACGCGCCTCTTAACCGAGGAGTGCGGGTTCAAACCCGGGCACGTACCTCTGGATTTTTCTATGTCTGGATTGTCTATGTACGTATTTATACCACTAGCTCGACGGTGAAGGAAAACATCGTGATGAAACCTGCAAATTCAAACAACTTTGGATTTGTAACCATGATCCAAAAATTGTCTGGTTCCCCTATCTTAGGGTTACGAAGGTCAGATCGGCAGTCGCTTCAATGTAATTACCAGACTCGCTAAATCCTGGATCATGGTCTAAGCGGACCCCGTCTAAACACGGGACATAACGCTAGGAAGATGATGAAAGATGGTGGATGTAAGGTTCTTGTTGCTCTTTTCCTTTCCATATGGTCGGGAGCATTCAAGTGAAATCCCTTGCAAGTACCTATAAACTAGGGTTACTGTTTACCTACCATCAGGCTGACTATACGATTTGCTTCCTTCGCGGTATTAAAAAAAGTTTTGTCTTCATCCTATTATCTACATTGCCTGTATTCTTCTCATATGGCCACTCAGTAAAGAAAATAATTCGAACGTTCATGAACCAAAATGTTGTCAGCACAAAAATTCAATTTATTTAATCTATGGTTATTTTTGTAAGTGTGCCAAATCTAACTTGAAAAAAGATAAGGTCGCCAAGGAACGTATTGATACGAAAATTGTTAAAACCGCATTAACAAATAACATTTATTGTAACTTAATTTCATTGCGTGAACTCAGAGAAAGAAATACAATTTTCTATTTGCAATGTACACAAAGGCTTATAAAGAAACTAGCCTAGCTTCAACAAAACAACGTACGTGATAATCCCGTATTAAAGCTAAACCGGGCAGTTATTACTTCACAGCATGATTTTTAACTGCTTCTCAAACTCGTAACTTTTACAAGCGAACTCCTAAAACTTTTACTAGAACACCGTATAAAACGCGAACGAAAAGTTACGAAACATTTCCATACAACATTACAATGTTCCGTATAACATTGGGCGCACGTCATCGCTGATTTATGGCCGGGCGAAGAATAAAACTTAGTTTAACAATAATTAGTATTCAAGAGCTGAAACCACCCGGAATATTATGGCATGCCATGTTAGAAATTCGTGCGAGCCTACTGCGGGGACAGACCGGTGTTGCGGACGGCGAACTATCGTTTTAATAATCTCAAGCTTGTTGCCTCAGATTTTGTTAATCGTGTGTATCTAATGGATAGTAGTGATTTATGTGATGATGTTTTTGTGTACGATGTGTAATGTGTAAGATGGCAAATAAGGATTCAGCCTGCACTTATGCACAGGTGCATAAGTACCTACGGTGAGAAGCCAGTCAGTAATTAGTTGGAATCTAGTTAAGTTTTTTATGGTATTTTGGTACCATAGTTAATTGCCAATTACAACAACCTCTTTTCCTTTTTCATTGGTTCTTTCAAAACTGGTACTACATAGCCCTTTAAGGGTGAAAGCATTTTTTCACTTGCCAGCTCAGTGATGACGGTAAGACTAAACAAGAAAATTTTATATCAATTAATTATAATTGGTTTTTAAAAAATAAAAATAATGTCCACTATCGTGTCGTTGTATGTCATAATTAATGACATCAACGCAACATGCCAACGACCAGTGACAAATTACGCAAAGTCTCATTGGCCGTCGCGACAGCCCGCGTGTCGCGTGCCACCAAACGCATGATCCTACATGATAACACGACGCGACGGCGACACGACGCGCGACATCGGCCCATGACTGACTTAACAAATTACGCATTAATTTTTGATAACTTTACAACGAACTGTTTTGTAGATGCCGAGTCACGAACGCCCGAGTTTTTGATAAGGGAGTGGACTAACAATGAAATGCTACGAAAAACATACAATGATAAGTAATAGTTCATTCATATAGACCTATTAAAGCGTGTATATTTATGCTATGTTTGGAAATAGTTGGAAATAGTTTGATCCGGATTATAAAAACAATAACGAAATGAGGACTGTTGCATTTCTTTATACATACATACATAAATAACATCACGACTATAATCCCCGAAAGGGTAGGCAGAGTCAAAGGGACAGCAGGCCCCTTTAACCACATTCAGCCAAAAACAAAACTGGGCCGGGTTAGATGGAAAATTATGAAAATGTAATGACAAGTGGCTAGCTCGTCGCCTACACAATTTATTTATTTATTTATTTATATTCTTTTAAGTCCTCCAACGTGGGAATCTTACTTAGGTACTAAATTAAATAGTCTAAAGTGAATTTTATCTGTCCGTTACCTTTGCGGGACGCAAGAATCATTGTAGAAGATTGCACTTTACGCGAGCAAAGCCACGCACAGTAGCTTACATTTATGATTTATATTCTATTTGAAATTATAAATCAGGGAAGCTAAAAGAAACATTAATTTAATAATTCATAATTAACTTTTCCTCCGTAATGTGTTCCACTTTTGTCAGCCCGGAGCAGTTTGGGCCACAAAAGAAGCTAATTTGAACCACAATTTCCTTTGATCTGTTAATTAGAGTGATTTTGTTTTGCCTCGTTACGAGGAATGTTTCTCGCACCATTTTTATGGAACGTAAATTCAAAATGTTTTACATAAATGTTTCTTTAATTAACTTTTAATTAAAACGGTCGCATGTTTGTGTAACGTAATTGGATAGATTTTTAATGTAGTACACCCTTAAATTTTATTTGTTACCTGGGCACTCGGTATGTATATATTTTTTTACTATATTTAATAAAATAAAATTGCCTTTTACTTACATGTATGATGATTGTAAGATAAAATTTGGAACTATGTTTTCTGGTTTCCTCGTCTTGCGTAATTTATGATCGTGGTTAAAGCGAGCACTCACAGGAAAAGTCTCAAAAAGAAGATTCTAATTTCATATCATATGCTACAATTAAAATTTCAAAAACCTTTGTATCAGATCTCAAATATATAAAGGATCCCTTAAATCCCACCGAAATCGGCTTATTTCTATAATTATCGTTTAAAAACATTGTCCAAGCGAAAATGCGATGAATGGAATGCTTCCGTCTTTTAAAGAGTTTACCGATTTTTTTTTTGCGAACTGTAAAAACACTAAGGATCTTTTTGTCACTTACCGGCAAATGAACCGATCCTCTAAATTACTGATTTCCATTTGATCGTCTTCCCCGCGATGCACAAATTAAAAAAAGCCGGTCACGCAAAAGGTTTCCCTCCAACAAACGTAAGCCTGGCGAGTCTGATTGAATTAACATGAAACTTTTGGGCCTGACAAATTTATTGCTATAGGAATTTCGCGCTTGCCCACCTCGTAAAAACCAAGTTTAACTTTCCAGTTAGGTTTTTGTTATATCGTACACTTTTTATGGTTTTTTATGGTTTTAATTTGCTCGGTGATTCTGCGCTGCCGGGTTAATGGTGTCGGGGACCGGTGGATTGATTTTATTTCTGTTGGTATTGTAGGTAATTTTTGGAGTATTTATGAAACGTTTCATGTATCTACTAGTGAAATGAAATAAAATGATCTTTAGTTATATAGGCTTCAAGAAAGCACTTATAAATCGTTAAATCAAATTCAACATTAACCGGTTCAAAAGATAGCTTCTACCAAGAAGAAACTCGATAGTTACTCTAAAAGTGTAGTAGTGATGTTTCGGATATCCGTATCCGTATCCGCGGATATCCGGTGGAGAAGTAAGACCCGGATCCGTATCAGTATCCGTTGCTTTTCTCGCTGATCTTTTACGGATTGATTGCTTTTACTTTAACCTTATTAATTATGCTATATATATATAGGTAGTGGAGTAGAAATAAAAAGGTATTAAATACATTCAAATTATTATTTATTTCTTAAAGTGAAATATTTGGCACCTTTATATTGCAAACATTTATCGTAGTAAGTTCCCATATCAATCTCGCGCGCTGACACCGATTGAGTAAGAAAAGAAAGGCCCGTATAAGCGGATCTTAACACCAAATATTCGTATCCGTATCCGCTGATATAGGTACGTTTTTTATGATCCGACACAACACTAGTATAAATCTACATAAGTACGATGATCAAGCATATGTAATTTTTTTTAATGTGATTTTAATACAGGTAATACGTAATGCAATTTGTAAATTAATTAAAAATAGGAATATTTGCTCATAGAAGTTGTAATAAAGTCGAAATCGTTATCGTTTTTTGTAAGAAATAAGCTTTGCTGAAAGCCCCTACATCAGATTAATTTAAAATACTGCCGCCAAACTTGATTCATAGACCGTATAAAAATTCCAAGTCGGTTTGAAATGACCCCCGAAATTACCAGATGCGAGATGGAGGGACGTTCTCCGAGCACTCAGCTCAAGGAAAAACAATTGAACGCAATAAATCCACGCGCTGATATGAAAATAATATCACGTCTTGATGTTTAAAGAATTTTAGGACCCCTCCAGTGGAAACTGCAATTGCTTCAGACTACGGCCCCTTCGGTTCGCTCGTGTCGGAATTTTTAATTCAATTATGATAGCGATCTTGTTTAATGACCGTCCTCTTATAGCGCGGACGCGTTTTTTATGGCCCCCTCCCTATCGGTGGGCACCTTTTTCTTTTTGTCAAAATAAAACTCGGTTAAGTACTGCTCGAGTACAAGTGATCCGTACATTTTGTATATCGAATTTTCATATTTTTTATGTAGCTATATTTTTGCCTCAAATTACTTTATGCCAATTTAAATTATATCACTGATAAAAGTATCATTTTACCATTGCATTCAAACGCAAATGCTAATACCGTTGGAATGTGTATCATAACTTTATCATGACCATTTTTGGGTATATTTAGTTTCTTATATTAATGTTGAATATATGAAACGTAGATTGATACCTGTCACAAATTATATAAATTAATTAAAACCACATGATTAAGGCTTTATACGTGCTGAAGTATAATGCCTCAATTGAGACTTTTCACTCGAAAAGGGACGGTATTTTGTCAGAGAACGAACGTTTATTTTGAATTGTCTTCAAATAATTGTTTTATAAATTGCTGTAGTATGAAAAGGCTTTGACAAGTAACAAAAAGTATCACAAGTGACTTTAAAATATCCATATTATTAGGTCAATTTATCGTAATCTTCACCCTCTGACGGTATACTAAACCGAACATGGAGTATCTGTGGTCTGTGAAACCGAAGCTACGTTTTGTGCGTTTCCAAACGTCGTCGAAAGATTGATAAATTTCCTTAATTGTCCGTCTGTTCGGTTCGCAAGTTGTCCCCGGAGCCATCGCTGGTTTGATTGGTAATTATTTTGGCCAATTAACTTGACGTTTGTGGGGACATGGTGGTAGCTGCGGTCCTAATTGCTTAATTTGTTTATGTGGAGTAAAAAACAACCAATTAAATGTATTTTGGAAATAGGTCTATGATTGTAACGTTTAAGTTTATTTCTGAATTAATTATGATGGACAAGAATTTTAGACATGGGCTGCCAATGAACACCTAAAACTACTTTGGAAGTTACGATGTTATTTATTAAATATAATACTAATAATAAATGAAGAATTAAAAGTTTATAAAATCTCTTAAGTAGGGTGAAAATGTAGTTCTCATTATAAAGTGACTGCAATTAGATATGTTTATTTTTATGAGAAATAAAATAAAACATTAGACATTTTACATTCAGGACATTAAGACAGTCTTTCCTTGAAAATGTCTAAAGTCATTGTTAAGTATTTTTCTTTGTCAAATATTAATATAACATGTTTTCATTAATTTATTATATCTATTCAGAAACTATTATACCTAAATGGATGTGTGCTGAAGCACACGGCAGTCGCCGCGGGAATTACCTAGTATCTCATAAGTGTTAACCAATGGATGCTTCGCTACAATAGACGTGACATCTTGACGTCACAATACCTGCCACAGACGAGATAGGGCGAAGTTTGCATTTGTGGCCGCGGGCGTGTCTTTGTCTTCCCGACGCCAAGGGAAAACAAACACTTCACAACATGAAACGTCCCTTAGTCTTAGCAAACTAGTAATGTACAAGCTTAACTGAACTGATAGGTTGGTTTTTAAGTTTGAAGATATATTCTAGGAATCGTAGTTAGTTCGCATTTTGTTGATGCTTCACTGGCACGTTTTGTTAGGCAACGCAACTTCTGCTGCAGAGTATAAAAAAACCTTAAATCTGTCGCCTTCTGCATTGCGAATACTTAGATAATAAAACTAACATAGGACCTTTAAAGCCACTATTTGATACTGGTTTTATCTGATGGTGATTCTACGATAGTCTAGCGGGCCCTTAAATAAACTTGAGTACAACTTATAACGTGCCTCGTTGGTCTAGTGGTAGCATGCGCCGCCTAAGGACCAAGAGGTCCCGGGTTCAAATCCCGGGTCGGGCCTGGGTATTTCAATATCCAAATTACTCAGTAACAGCCCGGAGTCAGGAAGATGGCGGTTTAATCACCCCCGTGCCTCGGAAAGCACGTTAAGCCGTTGGTCCTGCGCCTAACCTCTCTCCGGTTATGTCGGATTGCCGTCTCACCGGACTATTAGAGTGAAGGAAAAGAGAGTGCACCTGTGTTAGCGCACACACTTGTGCACTACAATATCTCCTGCGCAGATGGCTAATCCTCGTTGAGATTGGCCGCCGTAACCGATATCGGTTAGGAGGACATTATTATAACGTGCTTACTTATCTCCGTACCAAAATTGGTTGCTCCGTTTAAGTCGGGTGACTCAAATCATATTTCAGTCTAACTTATTACAAGATTATTTTCAAAAAATACGACAGCCTTGATTCTTAAAATAACGATTGACCTACGGCATTTGCATATTTCACAAAATTCACCACAATTCTGTTAACGCGAGCTCGTGGGACAGCGCTGCATATTCTAAAAGTTATGAAAATTAAATTGCCCGGCGAGTGTGTGGCAAGCTGTCTTCCACGGCTCATTTGTAGTTGAGTGAAGGATACATTGTATAATATATATTGGAGAATAATCCCCTCTGAGAGCATAATCATACTAATATTATAAAGAGAAAAGGTTTGTTTGTTTGAATTAAATAGGCTCCGAAACTACTCGACTGTTTTGAAAAATTCTTTTACCAATGGCAAGCTACGTTATCAACGAGTTACATGGACTATATTTTATCCCCGTATTCCCACGGGAACGGGAATTACGCAGGTAAATCGCTGAGCGCTGCTAGGTTTCTTATAAAATAAACACTGGTCGCCTATTACGCCTATACTCCATTTCTTTACGAAGGTACGTTAGCAGTACTACTATATATAGGGAATAAGGGAAAGACGAGAGAAGAAACTGCACTAAACTACATTTCCACCCCTAAACTACGAGCAATTGAGATTAAAACTGACAAAACGACATATTATCCCTGAAGAATTGACATTCCGCGAAGCCCCGATAGTTTCTACTGAACCGAATACCATAAGGCGGAGTCGCAGTCAAAGCTAGTATGGTCACTTGAGGATAAATAAGTCGAATGACGTCACTTGATTCCTTTAAATATTCATGTCCTTGCGTGCAGTCAGCCCTGTTTGCTATGAAAGGAAAAATACAGAGGCTAATAGATTTATTATGTTGTTGCTCTACATTAAAGTCTGCTACTTTAAGTTGAATAACTTGCAATATTAGAAATCCGCTGAACCGTAGAAGTTATTGAAGTATGACTTTGTTGCCCTCTCGGTCGGGCAGCCATTTCGTACAGTGCCCCGGCATAGTATAGATGTTAATAGTAAAGTATTTTGCACATGTGCTTAACTTGGAGATTGAAAAAATATTATGTCCCGGGTTGGTCTGGGACTTAAAAATAATGTGCCAACTGTGTTTCTTGCCTATCATGTCGTAAAAGGCGACTAATGGTATATCGGGTTTTGGGTATGTGATTGTGTAGGCGATGAGCTAGCCACTTGTCACTACTCTTTCACAATGTTCCTTCCATCTAGCCCAGCCCAGTTTTATTTTTGGCAGGAAAAAAATATATATTTAATTTTATTCTGCACAAAATCCACAGCCCTTAATTAATTTTACAAGAAACTTTAATTCTAATCTTAAAGCTCATAACGGATTTTAAATATGTTGGTATTACATAATGAGAACCTCCTTCTTTTTTGAAGTTCTCCCAAGCTTTTTATGGCCCTAGATTTAAATAATTTGATTATTACTTTATCACTATAAGGTAGGTAAGTATACTGTAGTGAGATCGACGATTACAAATCTCCATATTAAAGAATGAAAGAGAAATGTTTATTAGGTAACACACGCGACAAATATTTAAAACTACAGAATAACGTTGGGAAAACGTAAATAGGAGTGAAATATGTAGCAGCCAAAAGGTCTCCTCAGCATAGGGTCATTAAAGCAAACATTCCTCACTGTTCTAACCCCACTGTGCACCCGCGAAGCTCATCCGAGCGTGTGTTACGACTAAATGATTTTTCTTTCCGTTGAACGCAGTATTTTACTTAGTTTATTAAATATAATGTCCGACAAGGACGTTTTGCCGCGGAGGAAAATAATATTTCGCTCCCTAAGTATTGGTCACAAGCGCAGAGTGTACTTAAGTAGAACATAAAGTACAATAGTTTTCAAGGATCTTTTCTGTTTTCTTTGGAGAAAGGTGGATATGGCTGTTCTCACATACGGAGAAAGTAATATTGTTGCGGAACTTTAGTTCTCATATTGATATGTGGAAATTTGCTGTTAAGGTAAACTTAGTTTATGAATAAGATGCCATTCAGGCTAGCTATAGCATATCTTATATTCTCCAAGTCAACAATATTATATCACAGAATATATATATAAAGTAGCAATATTTAACGGCGCTAATATGTTTTGCACGGTAAGTGAGAGGCGGTCTCACTCATACACAGATACCCAGTTAGATTGCATCAGTCGATTTTTGTTGAATTCAACTATTAGGTATTATAGTCAATAAGTATGCTAAACCCTGACGTCATCGTGTGCTAATGTGATTACGAAAACCATAGAAGTATTGTGTTTCGATAGTTTATAAAAAGTTCGCCTTTTAGCGGTTTTAACATCTCTGTTATCTTATGGAATTTTGCTTTTCCATGGCTTTCGGTTCTGCGATGTTCATTATAGTGAACATAATTATTTTTGGCCAAATGAACAGCGACAAGAGGCTGGGCGTTTCTTTGACTCGCGCAAATTAACACGCGCCATACTTACCATGCGCGGGCTGGGTGACGCCGGCTTGATACACGTGCGACTGGCGCGGGTGCGATGTTTTTAAGTGTGGATAACGGTTGAAGAGACACGTCGTCTTCTTACCCATCTCGTAAAAAATATGTGGGCGTTATTCGCTCTTTTACCGCGTCTCTCATAACAAAAGTAATATTATACCACAAACACTGAAGAATAGACCGGTGTAAATTCTAAACACGATTGTTTCTAGAATTCGGTAGGAAGACATTTAGATTTTGAATCATGATTACTTTCACAAAATTTATTCGCATGGGGATTGGCTTAAATCAAAGCGCTTCGGATTCTCAATAAATTTTTAAATAATATAATTATGTTTGGAAGGAAAATACTGTGAGGATATCTGCCTAGTCAGATGTGGCCATGGAACGATATATTGGTGTTAGTGGATTATTCTATACTTTAAAATTATAAGATGACGATCGGGTTCGCTTAGTCTAAGAAAATTTTAATCATAGCGAACTTCCAGAAATGGGTAAGATAATCCAATACTGTTCTGTAAGAGACTGACAGGAACAAAACCTCGCACACCAATCTCGCGAACGTATATTTTTTAAGAAGATTACACACTACCTGCAGGGTGGATGAAATTCTAAAGGCGAAGCAAGGCAAGGGCGGTCGTGGCGGGACGTGACGTCAAATTGTTATTACGTTAAGCCAAACGTAAGCAGCGAGAGCATTCCACGGCGTTCCTTCTAATTGGAACTGGTGAAATTCCATTTGGAATTTGTTAGACGCGTCAAACGTCACAAATCCTGGAGGCGAATTTTCATTTGGAGTATTAGAAGCCATGGGATGAGCTGTGTAAGGCGTAATTGGGACTGGATGAAGATAAAGTCTGAGGATGAGGGAAGTAATGATTGTGGAGGAATAGAAGAGTGGCGCTGAAGAAAATATTCTGTGGTAATTATAATATAATTTCAGTAGTAACTAACTGTCTGCCTCGATGGCGCATTCGGTAGTGACCCTGCCCCACGCGCCAAGAGTTGTGGGTTCGATCCCCACCCAGGACAAACATTTGTGTGATGAATACTTGTGTTTGTTCTGTGTCTGGGTGTAAATATTCAATATTTAAGTATATATTTGTAATAAACTGTTAATTCTGATATCCGTTACACATGTGCTTAAGCTACTTACCTCGGAGTCAGATCAATGTATGTGATGTAGTCTGATGTTTATTTAGTTAATTGTCGTGTTTGGTATTAGTAACGAAAAATAACAAAGTTTAGTAGCGAACAGATTAATTAGGTATTCGAAAACGTCTATAGTTCTTTGTATATTTGCTAATACTTACATAAGAATTGGAAAGTTGTTACTAACAAGGTGTGTTTTTGTGGTTTTGTACAAATAATTCAGTCTTTCTTATTTTCTTTACAGGTATGCCTGTTTTCTAATAGATGTATCAAATGGAAGAACGAGTAAGTTACTTTTTTATCTCACGGTATGGTGGAATCATGCTAACGACCTAGCCGAACTGGTGCCAGTGGTAATAGTCACAGAGAAATGACAATTGCAAAAAACAAATTATTTTCATGTCTTTTTTTTTGTGTAACTGAATAGGTAAAATATGATAAAACAGCACTAAAATTGCGCATTCTAATATTTTTCATCCGGGTGTAATACATTCCAGTACCCTCTCAGTGGAAATCATATAATTTTAACATTAAAATTTATTCTGTTACTCTACCTTAACAAACGTTTCACCGACTTTGACTCCAACGAACATTTCAACTTCGCCGAAACGTCAGTTGAACTTAGGGCGGACGCTCACAAGCAAACTTCTGCGCAACGGAGCCGAAAACAAACTTCGGCGCAACGAAGCCGAAACTCGCTTTGGTGTTGGTTCCAATTGAATTCCAAGCGCTAGTCGCCCAAACCGCGCAAAGACGCATGTATCTGCTGCATATTGCAGTATCGTTCACTGGCCTTTTAGAACAATGTTATTCCCTTGGTCAGTTGCTAAAAATGGTATCACTTGGAGAAATTACGGGAATGTTTAGTATTGGAAATTATGTCAAAGAGTGGTTTGTATGAGGCTATATCGCATTTGATATTGAAATATTATAATTGTCTGTTGATTTGCGATATCTAAAATGCAAGGAAGACTTATTCGTTTTTTAAGTGCAATATTTTTGTCGTTCAATATCTCTGTTATGCTTCTTGATATTAGAATGTTTCACCACAACAATGGAAGTAATGAAATTCTTTTTTTTTTGTGTAAATATTATACATATTCTGGCGCACACATAGCGAAGGCTCGCAACTCGCTCCGCGGTGTTAGCCACAAATTGAGTTTCGTCGAACGCAAACGCTCGAAATGACGTTATGCAAAGACACTCGCCGCGCTTCCTGGCTCGCGTTTAATATTTATAAGTGTGTGTGTTTTGAAAACGGTAAAATGCTCGTTGCATTGTTTATTGTAAACTGCTTTAGCGGTTTTCATATGAGAATCTTTGTAAAATTGAATTTCTCGAGATAAAAGTGTGAAATCTGGTTTAAGTATTCAAACTTCGATTACTTTAAATACGCTCACATACCGTTAAATTGAATGTTTCTTTTGTTATTATTTTTTATCTTTTGCTGCTATTTCAAAATATGCTACCGGATAGCAACTGGACTTTGAGCTTACTAAACAATAAGATCCATATAAAATAATTGCATAAACTAACATTTATTTATTATCCGATCTTGTACTCGAATTTCAAATATTTCATTACTCTTCTAAAACGTAGTATCTGGAGAGAAAAGTGTCAGTAAAAATCTTACAAGCAAGCAAGTATTCAACTTAATGTGTCTTTTTCCTTTTTGTACATGTTTTTGAAGAAGAAGAAAAAATATGTACGTCCAAAATAGTTAAAACTTAGGGCGGATACACACTGTGCGACTATAACCTAGCCAGACTCCCCTAGCCTTAAATTGAATCCCGTCGGGCGTACACCGCGTAAACTATCCGAAGCGGGTGGGCCGATAGCGTGGGCCTGTATCGGCCTAATGAGGTGCACGATTTGGGAAGCGCCACGTGTTCTTGATAACAATTTAAAACGACACCGATAAAATTACAATAAGCAGGACGTTTTCTTTGTTAGTTCTGGTGGCTAGATACGTGTGTATTGCCTTCTTTATTTTTAAAATGAATTTCACATGCACGCATAAGCATGGCTGCGGTTTTCATAGAATCAAAGTTCGGTTATGAATATTACAAATAAAGAACGTTAACATTACGGACTGGTAAAGTAAAAGAGTTTCCAATCGCTGCTAATATCATAAATGCTGTCTGTAAAATTTTTACGCGTACCGCTAGATCAATTGTGATGAAACTTTATACGTAAAAAGTTACTTAATTTTTTGTTGAATCCATACCGTTCAGCATAGATTTCTTTATTCTTAAATCACCTTCCTGAAAGTCACGGCCGTCTTTAACCTATTGGAGGCCCTGGGTACATTAGGAAAGTAATAGGTCTGCTGAAATTGCATTTAAAGCCTTTCTAAGTTTACAAGTATGAAGTACACAATCAACACAATCGCCTATCATCCAACAAGTGCAATCGACTTGAAGATCACAAAAAATTAAAGACGAGCACACACGATCTGATTTTTAAGCGAACTTACCACGTGCCGTGGCTTAGTCTCAAATTGAATCCCGCTGAGCGTACAACGCGTAAACTATCCTCGCCGATGTGGTTATGCAAAGACACGGCTGTATTGGCGCGGTAATGAGCGGCACCGTGCACACGGGCGCCACCTGCGCAGGGTAATAGTATGCGAGGATCTTGCAGGAGCAGATTATCCGGATAGCGACTGAGGTGGGAATCGGAATTGTATTTAGATATACGTACTACTACGGAGTGCAATTGTGCTAACTTATTTCAAAGAAAAAACGTAAAAGGTACTGTGTAATTTCTCTTTTGACAAAATATTTTCACGGCGACGGCTCACTGGGGCGTTCCAGCTTATTGCTTTCCATTTTATTATGATAGGAATTTGAATCTACAATATTTTAATAATTCCTCTCTTTATGTATTATATTTTGCTTACTTGTGACATTTAAATGTTAATAATAAATAAGAGTTTGATTATGTTTTTAGTAAACAAATAAAAAATAAATCAATAACTTCAGCAGACATGAGAAATGTTAATAATATTTTGGAAATGATTAAAAAAGAACAAGAGATTTTCATGGCATCTCTGAAAGCTCATAATTAACTTATAGCAAAGTAATGATATTAGTTAAAATGCCTTTCACGCATATCCAATACGAACTGATTCCCGCCGAATGTTCAACACGTAACTATCCGGATGCAAATGAGGTTATGCTATGAGCTTGTATCGGAGCTGTAATGAGCGGTGCGAATCGCACCGGGACCACCTGCTCCGGTAACTGTTCCGGGTAGCTCGCTCTACTTATCCGATTAACAAGTGATGTTAGAATTGGAATTCGCTTCGATAGTATATCATAGATGGAATTCATGGAAGGAATTTTAATTTCTTTATTAACCAACTTCAAAAAAAAGGAGGAGGTTCTCAATTCGACTTTTTTTTTTACGATACAATACTTAATCTGATGCTAAATAAATACCATTTTCTCTTTCCAGGCTCGTATGACACCATATTTTTACCTATACATTCTTAGATACGAAGTGCTAAGCAGTTTACATACAAGCTAATTCGGTTAGGTACCTTGGTCATATATGAGAAATTGGTTTACATACAACCTTTTATGTTATTATGTTGAAACCAAACCACTCTTCAGTATTCTAGGGTTATTGCATATGTATGTACGTATGCAATAATTTAACTCACTCCATCAAATATCATACCCGCGTCATTAATCCCCCTCTCCCATTAACAGCCGAATGTCTTATTCAAATTCTTCATTTGCGTTCCATCACGCACCCCAGTCTTGTCACACCGATAACTTCGAATAGTCGGCGGCCATTTTAATCGACTGTGTGACGGCGCATATAATGAGGTACGTGTGTACTCGGCTTTATATATGATTAGTCCTTTGTTGATTTGTAGCAGGATGGACAGTGAGTGTTAAGCTTGGTATACAAAGTGTGATTAGACGGAGCTTCGCTGATCTAGTTGTTAATGGGTGTTTCGAGTGCCTGAATAGAAAGTGCAATGACCTTATGGTAATAATGAAATAATATTGTGGCAATTATTACTCACTTTTTAAATAGTTTAAATCAGAATCTGCTAATTTGAGGCCGTAAGCTAAATGGGAAAGTTTGTTAACCTTCTAGCTTTATTATCTTGGAGATCCTAGAAAATATTACTTACACACAGATTCGAAAATTATGTTTTCAATGTCTTTGTTTTTTGGTAATCTTTCGCGGCTTAACTACTCAATCGTTCATCATTAAAACTAGGATAAACGTTACCAAGGTGCTTGTGCCCTTTAAAAATATGTAATAGATACGTTCTTGGTTTTGAACCAAAACTCGTGGCTTGTGAGGCGCGTATCGTTACTATTGAGCCTTTACTAATTCGTAATATGAGAAAATTGACACATTTCGAGACGCGTGAACAAAGAAAAGCTATACTTATAGAAGAATAATGCAAGAAAGCCTTTTATAATAAACATACATACAAACATTGATCTGACTCTGAAGTAAGTAGCTAAGCACTTGTGTTACGGATATCAGAATCAACAGTGGTATTACAAA
This sequence comes from Glyphodes perspectalis, assembly GCA_951394215.1. NCBI lineage: Eukaryota > Metazoa > Arthropoda > Insecta > Lepidoptera > Crambidae > Glyphodes > Glyphodes perspectalis. The sequence goes on along the minus strand of OX596211.1, from coordinate 12,285,468 downwards.
TATATACTTAAATATTGGATATTAACACCCAGACACAGACCAAACACAAGTATTCATCATACATATATTTGTCCTGGGTGGGGATCGAATCCACGACTCTTGGCGCATGGGGCAGGGTCACTACCGAATGCGCCATCGAGCTTGTCCTTTTGGTTCAATACATGGTTTCATCAAGGCGTTTGAAATTCATATAGGAAGTATCATCTCGTAAAAACACGTTATTTGCATAATATTTCGCACAGAAAGGTCAACTTAATACATGCAAGACATCTGATATGCTCACCCGTAAAATAATTCAAAGGTCGTTGCGGACACTCATTACCCTTATATGACCCTCATTCCGAACAAAATAAGGTCCAACATATTTTATTTTTGGGCCATCCAGATCCTTAGATAAGCGAGAAAAAAAAAACACGCACCCACATTTAAATTTAAATCTTCTCTCAAAGGTTTAAGGTAGAGAATTGATTGCGGAAACAACACGAAACAATGACTTGACGGGAAAACCGTCGACCTCAAGAATTCGAAGTTTCCAAAGATTAATTTAATTAAAAAAATGTTTTGCCAAGTTCTTGCGGCTTCCGTAATTGATGTGACAAAAACAGATCGTAGCGCAGGGACTATTATTATTATAATTACATTTTTGTGTCTGTGGGTTGCAGAATAAACATTGCAATGTTTTATTCTTCACCGACTTCAAAAATAAAGGTAGAGGTTCTCAATTCTACTGCTTTTTTTTGTATGTAAGTTACTCAACATCTCTGAGAATTGTAAACCGATTTTCAAAATTCTTTTTTTATGATATAAAATTGTATTTCAAATATCCACTTACGTATTTTTGACTACACTAGTATTCATTTAATTTACTTACAAATATCTGATCTTTGTGTCGTGTTTATTCTTTGACTATATTTTGCAATTACGATACGATGCGAAGACAAAGTCGTGAGTGATACTAACTCGTAAATAGTGATATCACACTAATATTATAAAGGTGAAAGTTTGTGAGTGTGTGTGTGTATCTTTGTTACTTCTTCACGCAAAAACTGCTGAACGGATATGGATGTAATTTGGCACAGAGATAGATTATAGTTTGGAATAACATATAGGCTACTTTTATCCTGAAAAAATGCGCAGTTTCTGTAGGATACAGAAATATAAGTCTACGCGGGCGAAGTCGCGGGAAACAACTAGTATAAAATAAATAAAAAAAAAAGTATAAGCTTTTGTAAAGACAATATAATATTTAAATCTGTATATTTTTAAGTTTAGGTTTTTTTTTATCAAGGCTCATTTTAATGAAGCTTGTCTCAAATCCTGCTTACAAAGAATATATACAGAGGATACAGTGCTAAATAAAAGCTTTTGTATAGATCAAAATCCTCTAACCCTTTGAAGATTTTCCGGGATGCAGAAACGCATATTAAACTCAAATAACTTGCATCCCCCGGGGAGAACGTGCATTCCGAGACACGTGGAATTCAATAAGGAACGGATTATCTTCTTAATGCTACGTACACATCGCTTTTTATATCTATAAAGTTCAAGCTACAAACGAATTTAAACTTTATCACATCGGGGTAATATCGGAAGTGGCGTGAACGATTGGCATTGTTATTAAAATCGATATCCTGGGGAATTATGTTCCCGTGTGCTTATATTTAAACTCGCGTCCCTTGTCTGAAAGAATTAATTTTAAGCGCTTACAGTCTATGTATATTGGTTGTCTGTAATTAAAAAGTTAAATTGAACGTCGTGTGCTGCGTATTAAGTATTTTGTGGTTAAATAAAATGTGAGTAAAATTTTACTAGCTCGATGGCGCATTCGGTAATGACCCTACACAGATTCGTGTGATGAATACTTATGTTTGTTCTGTGTCTGGATGTTAATATCCAATATTTAAGTCTATATTTGTAATACACTGTTGATTCTGATGTCCGTAACACAAGTGCTTAAGCTACTTACTTCGGAGTCAGATCAATGTATGTGATGTCGGATATCGTCCGATATTTAAATAACTATATCAGTGGCTTAATCCTTGTTTGTCGAGGGATTCTTCTACATATACAAAATTTTTATTGGGGGAGGATGGGGTAAGTTGAATGGTTATACTAATAACTTTCCCATGTTTTTCTAGGACTTATAAATAATGTGCCAACTGTGTTCCTTGCCTAGCATGTAGTGAAAGGCGGCTAAAGGTATAACGGGTTTGAGTATGTGATTTTGTACTTACTTACTTTCTACTTTTTCACAATATACCATCTAACCTAGTTTTATTTTGCCCGCGTGTGGTTAAAGGGGCTTTCTGCTTCGACTCTGCCTACCCTTCTTTCTTCTAATAAACCCCGGATCCTCTGTTGATCATTAAAGGAGTTTTGTGATTATGCTATAAAGTGGCTTGTTCATCATAACCAAGACCATACGTCTTTATTAAGCTTAACTATTTAAACATGTTCGCAAAAACCGGATACACATTCACACTTTTGTATAATAATAGCAGCGCTTCGCGGTTTCACTCGCGTAATTCGCATTCCCGTGACAATACGGAGAATAAATATAGCCTATGTTACTCGCTGATAATGCGTCTTCTATTGGTGAACAATTTTTCAAAATCGGTTAAGTGCTTTAGGTGTAAAAACGAACGAATAAACTCTCATATTCTTCTATTTCTTCATTTATAATATTTGTAAGGATCATTTTAAAACTGTGTTTTGACTATACGACCCGAAGCAAGTTGCAAATATTTAACATGAAAAACTATACTAATGATAACACTTGATAAACATAGCAAAACACCTCCTAACTTTAAAACGAATCCAAAAACAACCACCTATCCATTTCACCAGCGAATGGAACAATAATCACCCCATAAAGAGATGCTGTACATAAAAGATTAACCCCCACAAGCAGGTCACGTGGGGGCTCTGAAATAAAAACGAAGTGCAGTGCAAACCGCCTCTCCGGTGGTTAGCACCTCCTCGGAGGGAAGCTGTAAATAGGAGGAACGAGTGCGATGAATATGAAAGAGACAAATGTAAATTCTATAAGCACCGAAATAATGTTTTAGATCCTTTAACAATTTTATGATTGTCTTACTTAACTCAGTATCGTCCTTCCACGTAAACACTTCAAAGCCAGTAATTTCCAAAATGTTTACCGTAGCTCATTTTACAAAAATCCAATCCTGGTCTATGATGTAGGGCTTTTCACCTAGCTGTGATTGACACAAAAAGTTAACGACCAATTAACATTCTGATGCCAGGTTATTCAGGGCTTGTTCTGGTCGTTTGTTCTATGAGAAACAGTCCGGCTAAACAGTCGATGCATGGTCCTGTTTAGAGAATCCGTTCTAAAAACGCTTGTGATACACAAGTAATTTCCGGAGTATTATGTCCCGCCCAACTCGTACATTGTCATCTTCCTAGCGTTATGTCCCTTGATTAGACGGGGTTCGCTTTGACCATGATCCATTTAGCGAGTCTGATAAAAGATGGTGGTCTATAGAAGCGACTGCCGATCAAACCTTCATAATCCTAACATAGGGGAACCAGTCAATTTTTTCAAATTCATACATATACTTCATATTTCCCATCGGCGTAGGCGAACCCTCAACAAATCTTCCAAAATTCAGCAACTTACGAGAGACCACTTGTGTTGCCAGCCCCTACAAGCTATGGTGACTGCTTATTATCATCAAGCTGTTCATAACACATATATAGCATAAAAAAACTACAGTTAAGGATGATCCAAGGCAACAAAAATGTTTTCAGAATATTGCAAATACAGTTTTATATCAACAATTGCTTTACATTATTACATTATTAAAAATGTGGACGAAATGTTACAAAATAAACATCGCATCTCGTAAAGAAAGATAAATCAGAAGACCTTAAAAAAGGACCAGAAAACCTTCCTTAAGGGTACTTAAAAAAACTGTTATATACAAAGGTACTTAGAATTTAAATTTTAATAGAGTATACATGGTTGCTTAAGACCTGAAGACTCGCATATAAGATGCACTTTAAAGTCATAAATGACGCATATATTATAGTTATACGTATAACTGTAGTCATTTTAAAGTAATGGATAAACTAGTACATGCAATTTCCATACAGTATATAACTGGCTGAAATGCGTTTTCTTCAAACACTTCAATCTCAATAAAGGTGAAGTGCATTAGAGCGAGCTATCACCGTTTAACGCCGCACTCTTCGACCAGACCAGGGGCTATGGATCCATTTGACTATGTGATTTTATTAGGTAAAATTTTAAACAGTGAATATTATTAGTTAATGTCAATGAAAGGTGATATTATGAAGGTCGGGTCCAGACGAGTGTAACGTGTAATATAACGCAAATTTTGTGTTAAGACGGAACTACGAGAATTACATGCAATGCGCCGGCGCTTGCGTTGATGCATTGGCTATCAGTTTTTTGCGCGAATACAACGGCGCTTTCAGTCTCTAAAAATCTACGAGTTATCATCAATAATTATTTTTATTAATTATACTTTAGTATTTTGTCACGTCGTACCAAGATTGTCAACTGAAGAAACGGAAATGAAAAACCGTATTTGAAATATACGCAGATGAATTTAAGGGGTTGGTTTTCTTGTTTGTACAGGAAAGATGATGTGACAGTATTTACTTGTTATCTTTTAATTGCAAATGTGAGAATAAATGTTAGTATAGACAAGACATAGACATTATGTAAATAACAAACGATCGCTTACATGTACAAACAAACATACGAAATGCCTAGCCCATTAGCTTCGGACGCTTATCTAAATATCATATTCTTCTTCTTGTCCTTTACCCAGATCATTCGAGGTCGGCGTATATCGATCGTGAAGTTCGACGGTATCTAAATAATATGTTAAAATATCACTTTTATACGGAGATCGCATCCAGCAATCCGGCTGGGCCCAACACAATTTTAGCTGTGCTTTTGCAGCGACATGTGCTTGTTCTATGCCACTGGATTTCTATCTCTACTAGGGATTGCAATGCTGGATCAATCAATCCAGCTGGTTCCAGCACAATTTTAACTCTGCTAAATCCAGCGTCATGTGTCCAGAAAAAAATGCCCCTGGATTGCAATCCCTTCTTGAAATATTGCTTTTCAAATAAACCTCATATTCAATTCTTTTCCATGCAAGCTCTCCGGCTATTCACTTGCGTAAATAAACTGCCGACGAGTAGTGCACTTGTAATAGTATTTACAGTCTACAGCTAAACCTTTTAGGGGTTTGATTGCGTCGAATAAAATGTGTTAAGTGCTTGGGGTGTGTCGACAAATGTTGGCGCAGGCTTTTTGCGAACGAGGTGCGTTTCGCGTGGTATACACGGCTGATTTATTGACATGACACTCGTTTATGTTGGTTAGTGACGTATATTCAATACTGGATAAGTAGACCAATGCCTTGACGTACAGCACTCCGTTGAGATTTTTAAGATCTTTGAAAAATGGTGATTTGAAAGGTGTGTTGTATATACTGTACTGGACATATACCACGCGTGTATTTAGAGCGATTTTCAGCAATAAAGCAATATATTTTACTAAAATTTTTAAATAACTTTACAAGATTAGAAATCGGTCCAAATTGGCGATTGTATTTGTGATCATATATGGAACATAGTACCTTCTAATTTTTAAGCCGGAACTGTTCATAGACATAAAGTTCCAAAAGCTTTTAACGTGGTAATGAATGCAGTTGAATTCTGTTTGATACGACGTACTTTAAAACATCGTAGATTCCGTATATGCTTTGTACAGTTTAAATACAATAATTAAGAGAAAGAGCGGCACACTTTTTAAACTTATAAGTTTATTTTTATTATGATATAATCGTCAGTTTTCTAAAAACGCCTGTTAATTTATTTTTTAAGGCTAAATACCTACACGAATTCAAGATAATGTTTAAAAAAAAAACTGCCTTAACGATTTTCTATTCCTGCCAACATTTCTTTATTAAGAACAAAGCAGTAATTAACTAAAAAGCCTTATTAATTTAACTCTTTGCGGTTTATCTCGAATTATTTACGGGGTTTACTCCCAAAATTGATAACCCCCATTAATATCCCGCGATGCACCCCTGTGTACAGCTTGGGGGCTGCACTCAATCTAAAAACAATATAGCTAAAGTATTCATGACAAATCGCTGTGTAACGAAGAGAAATAACCGCATAAACACCCTGTATCTTTAGCTGGGGGATCGTGGTGTGGTGCAAAAGACAGCGGGTTGTTGGATATTAAAAATTCATTGTTTTTATGAAGACTTTGCTTTGGCTGGGTTTGGGTAGACTGATAGATAGGTTTGTGAAGTATGTACATAATGAACCGAAGATAAATTGTGATAACGATGTTATGCACTTACTGTAATTATTAAAAAAAATCCCACGAAAATTCATATCTAAGAGTAGCTTGTCTATTTTTACGCCCAAACCACTGAACTGATGTGATAAAATTTGTACGATGTTTTTGAATCCTAAGGAAGGTAAAGGTTAATTCTTACTTAGAAGTACCTACCTAGTTACTTAGTGTAACAGACCGAATACAACGTGACGCCGCAGGTTAAAGCTAGTGAAGGTATCAACTCACAGCCGATTTCGGCTACAGCGACTGCTTTACTGCCAATATTAATTCATGTTTGGGCATGAAGTTGATAAGCCCTTTGATGTCCTTATACGTGGCTAATGTGTCCAAGTTTTGTCCGGAACGTACGCCCGCAATTAGGGCACGTAAGCACACCATTAATATATCTGTAAGTGATGGCTGCAGGTGGACGGGCCTTACTATCATCACGTCTATTGTCCAGGTTTAACCTTCGCTCCAGCTCGAAATTATTTATATTTTGATGGACTAGGGGCAAATGTTTCGTGTGATAAACATAGACATTTGTACTTGAGTCATGGATGTTTATAAACGTATTTAAGTATGTATATCCGTTCACCTAGTATCCATAGCACAAGCATAAGCTTAGTTTGGAACTAGGGAATTGGTGTGTCAGTCTGGAAAATTTATTTTATTTATTTATTATACAGTTACTATGCAAAATCTTAATCAACATTTTCGTTTCGTTCCCTACAGTAATCTTTGCTAATATTATAAACGCATAAGTCAAAATCTTTGTATGTTATGTGTCGACAGTTGTCACAGACAAGGCTGTTGCAACTCGGCCGAAACGTCAACTTGTAAGAACTTATGTGCTATGTCATAGTGTCGTATATTCGCCTATCGCGTTTGGTGTCATCACTGAACATTTAATTTTTAATTGTCCACCTTGCACCACACCCCAAAATGGCGAGGGCTTGGGGTGCGTAACTACATAACGCCGTTTAGATTGATGGCTGATGCAATTTGCGGCTGACTCGGATTTATCGGCCGATAGAGCGCGTGTTTTGATAATGTGCAGCCGGTGGACGTCATTATGTCACCCCCTTCACCCTCCACCTGGAATTATACCCCTTCCGCTTGTCTATTTTGTCCTTGTTTGGGGAGGCGCAGTTTTTGCTATCTATCTATGTCTACGTGCAAAGGAAGGTTGCTTCATAGAATTCCTGTAGGAAGATGGATTACCTATCGTATTTTTATACGACTCCTGTACCACTACAGATGAAAATATAAGTATACAGTGGGCTTGATGTTAAGCGGTTAAAATAACCTATTTAAGCCCAGAGCTATCTCACAAGTGCATATTGTAATTTGTATCATACAGATACAGATTACTATATTCACTTGTGAGATTATTTTATTGAAATATTTCAGTTTGATCGGGCATGATGTGTCAAGCAATTCATTACTTAAAAAAAATGCTTTGGATTTGAAAACGATTTAACCCCTCTGCTACTTGTCTAGTCCTTCCGAAATATATTATACAATAATAAAACTCTAACCATTTGCGCAGTTGATTAACTTATCAATACGCTAAATCACATTGACAACGAACCCTGCAATGAAGTTAACCAAAATACGTCTACCATACACCCGTTCCCCCATGTCAGTAATGGAGTACAAACTGGCAAATCTCTCGGCCATCAATAAGGGCGGCTCATTACTTTATTGGGGTGCACGTGCAGTGGTGCATCCGTCAAAGTCTGCTGCGAGGAGCGGCGCTACCCGTTTCACCGCAATTTGCAGTCTCTGAAGTCGGTGGGGTGAGGCATAAGCGGTAGCGGGGAACTGACAAATAGCTATAGTTTATTTGCTAGTGACCATCCAGAAATAACGTTTCTGACCGCCTTCTAGCCGGTATATTTTGAAAATATAATGGATTTTTCACAAAAATGCAATGCACTAAAAGTCTAGTCGAGGAAAAGACTAGATTACTATTACTACATTTTTTATTGATGATGTGAGTCCAACTCAATTAATCTTGACCATATATAGAGAAACGCCATGCATGACAGGCCCGTTGGTTGAGTGGTCAGAGACCCTGGCCATGAAACCAAGGGTCGCGGGTTCGAATCCCGCTAAGGGCAAATGTTTCGTGTGATAAACATGGGCAATTGTACTCGAGTCATGGATGTTTATAAACGTATTTAAGTATTTCTATCCGTTCGCCTAGTATCCATAGCACAAGTTTACCCTTAGTTTGGTACTAAAGAATTGGTGTGTCAGACTGGAAATTTTTTTTTATTATATATACCGCGACGGTTAGTCTCACCTAGGTCCCCGAGCAAGAAACACCAAACTCGGTGGAAGTACTTCCACTTTTAGTGCGAGCGCGTAGTTCGCACAAATCATATTTAGCTAGGACATTATTGCTCCTAGGACTCGGCCTACTCCTTCGGGGATTGCAGGCTTGATATGGTATATATTTTAATGAAAGAATCCATGATTGGTATTAGAGTTTTTATGCAATTTACTTTATGTTAGTATAGTATGCTATACTTCGCAACGCGCATTGTTCAAGATCGAAACTAAATGACAGAATGTTGTACTCTAATCCATGTTGGTCTTCACAATTTTCCATCTAACCGAACTCAATTTTTGGCTAAATGTGGTTTAAAGAGCTTATTGCGCTTTAGGCTCTGCCTACCACTTAGGGGATTGCGAGTGCGATGGTAAAATGATGATAAGCGCAAATCTTTTGTTGATCATATCACTAAACTTAAAATCATTTAACTAGAAAACGTGCGATCTGTCTTTACAATGTAGTACAGTCCTAGGTGAGTAACTATTCCCCGCTTTCGCTTAGTAACTTGCTCCTGCGCCTAGGAGATTCTCCGCCGTCTCCCCAAGGAGCTGGCAACTCACTGTAAGGTACGTTGGTGATTTGTCTCTTTTCCCTTAGTAACGATTAGGAAATTGTCCTGCGGTCGCAGGTAATATGGGGCGACGGAGATTCTCGTTACGTTACTTAGTTGGGATTGAAAGGAGGGTGGATTAAAAAGAATAAGGAACTGTGAGGTTTAATTCGGTGAACGTTTGGGGTGGTTTTTGGAATGCTGGTGAAATGAAGTCAAATGTTACCGTAAATAAAATGTTTGTATGGGTTCTTATTATTACTATAAATTTTACTCCGAATAGAGTGAGTAAAAAAATAATATTCAGTTATTTTCTAAGTGTGTTTGTTTCGAATTATTGATGCATAGATAAATAATAAAACACTTTATTATTAAACCTCGACTATTCGCACTAAAACAGCTCCGAATTTTGCAATATTAAGTTTAATTTGATAATATTTAAATTCATATTCTTGACTGGCCCGTTGGTCGAGTGGCCAGAGACCCTGGCCACGAAACCAAGGGTCACGGGTTCGAATCCCGCTACGGGCAATTGTTTCGTGTGATGAACATGGACATTTGTACTCGAGTCATGGATGTTAATAAACGTATTTAATTAAGTATGTATATCCGTTCACCTAGTATCCATAACACAAGCATAAGCTTAGTTTGGGACTAGGGAATTGGTGTGTCAGTCTGAAGAATTTATTATTATATTGAATTGGAATCGTTTTATCTGTTATATCAAACTTGGTAAATATGCTTCTATGTGTGTTATGGACACCATAATTCTAAACTAATTTTATTCAGCAGCCGTACTCCCATCAGACCTAATCGACGACGAACCATACTTCGAGAAAGCACCCGAATTTCCAGAATTGAGATGTATGCGTTGCACCTCGATTCCCGGGGGACGATAACGCGGATTTATGGCAGGTACCGATTGAAAAATAATCGCAATGGGTCCCGTAGACGAGGGCAGGTGGGGTTCAAATCGAGCCTGCAGACGAATTGCAGGGAAGGAACGATCATTGTGCAGGGAGGTGACTGTGAGCGATGGGTCGGGTACCCCGAGTGTATTGAGGGTTGATGTTGCACTTGATAGACCAAGTAAGGGTTTGTTTGGTTGGATGATGGTATTAGGGTTGAAAGACGAAGAATGCTCCGTACAAGTTATGAATTTCTTAAACTTACGTATTGTATTGTCGCTTTCTTGCAAAGAAGATTTTGGTAAATACATTGACAAGACTGCGGGTTCAGATGTTGTGCAACTGGATACCGTCGGTAGGTATAACTATTTTAAACTTTTTTCTATAATCAAACCGCGTACGCTGCTCTGAATTTATTTCTTAAAGCGAATAAACATCGTTACGTCGGCTCGACGATCCTTTTCTTCTTGTAGATGATGTTCAGTACCACTCTTTAATTTCTTCAATAGAATTATTTTCGTCATAAGACACGTTTATTCATAGACTAGCTGTGCCAGCGGTGTTACCCGCGTTTATGGTTAATATTATAAAGACTATTTCCGTCATACATGATTTCTATGTAACTTTAACCATTAAGGCTGCACACGCGACGAAAGCTTAAAAAATGGAGTAACTTCTCCCGTTTTCCCAACATTTACCTTCACTACTCTGCTCCTATTGATTGTAGCGTGATGAAAAGTATACTATAACCTGCCCAGGAGTAAGAAGAATAATTGTACCAAGTTTCGTTAAAATCCGTCGAGTAGTTTTGGTTTCTATAAGGAACATACAGATAGACAGACAGACAGACAAAAATTTTACTGATTGCATTTTTGGCATCAGTATCGATCACTAATCACCCCCTGATAGTTATTTTGAAAATATATTTCATGTACAGAATTGACCTCTCTACAGATTTATTATAAATATAGATGAAGTTATGTTGTTAACTTAATGGGTTTTTTTTATTTTTGGGCTGAATGTGGTTAAAGTGATCAGCTGTTCCTTTGACTCTGCCTACACCTTCGGGGATTATGGGCGTGATGTTATGTTTGTTCTGTTTATTTAAGACGAAGATTCTGATGAAAATTATGATTGACAAAGCTGATTTAACCATTTCGTGTGTTCAGTGAAGACTGAAGACTAGGGTCTGATTGATAATTGTTAACGCAACAGACAGCTTTAATAAACAGTCGGGAAATGCAATAAATAATCAGGGCGGAAGGGCGTAGGGCGCGTGCACTTGTAAATCAAGCTCGAATCATTGGCTCACGTTGATGCATCGCCGGGAAGGAAACCGATGACTGCAATGCATTGGGAACGACTGTGAATGATGACGGAGGGAATGTGCGAAGAGCGTTTAAATATGATGGGTGTTATGATGACGGATAAATATTACAGCTATTTAAGAATGTAATTGAAAAATGGGGACGTTGTTTGATTAATGCTGTTGATCGTTGACGGGACAGAGTGAATGTAATCAGAAAAGTTTCTGATATGGATTGCATTTTATGTTGATTTTTACCCACTTTTATATAAAATAAAGGGGTTCGTGTTACCTTGATGCTTGAATGGAAAGTCAAATATTGTTTTTCGTTACTACATGCATACATAACAAAAATAACATCACGCCCATAATCCCCGAAGGGGTAGGAAGAGTCAAAGGGACAGCAGGCCCCTATAACTACATTCAGGCAAAAATAAAACTAGGCTGGGTTAGATGGAAAATTGTGAAAAAGTAGTGACAAGTGGCTAGCTCGCCGTCTACACAATCACATACCCCAAAACCTCATATACTATTAGTTGCCTTTTACGACATGCTAGGCAAGAAACACAGTTGAAAAAATATTTTTAAGTCCCTGACCAACACGGGACAGAACTAATGAATTTTATCGTTATGGGTATAGGTAGCATACCCATACAAATAACGATAAATACCCATTCATGCTCCAACTAAATAACTCTTCATTGTCTATCAGAATTATGATTTTGGTTTTATTTTTCTCACACTTACATCTAAATAATTAACACACATTTTTAACCTATCGTCGTTAGTTTAATTAGATTTAATTGTTCAGTATTATCTAGAGTAAGTACTAATAATGCACGTATTCTAAATAATGTTTCTGCAACAATGTCGAGTAAATCTTGAAAATCCCTTACACCAAGTTTATCCGTTCAGATGTCACACGCAAAGGAACCAATTTCTCACAGCCGTTGTATTCGCATCCTAAGTCCTAGGCTCCACTATTAAGTTATAGAGCCATAAAATTAAACAGCAATATTGCTAAACCCGCCCGGCGGTAACAAATGATTTTTCTCCTTCCAACCCGGCTTGTAATGGCGTTGCCACTTCTAGCTGCTATATATCCTGTCTCCATGATGTATAATGCTGGCAATTTGTTTTATCGTCCATTAGTTGACTGCGCTGCACCGCTCCGAGATATATTCTGGATTTACTGTGTACTACACGTTTTGGTGACGTATAAGTAAGGACGGGCGACAAGTGATTTGTTCCCGTTGCACGGTACACGCACCTGGAGACAGTATTTGTAGTGTAATTGGACTGAAAATGGGGAAATTTTGGGCAGATTGCGCGCTCGTTTTGTTCGCTTTGGTGGTGCATTTGTTTATTTTATGGGTGCAGTCGTCGTTTTATAGAGATCATCTACCGTTTATCCGGTTAATAGTCGACATCTCCATGGACCATGAACCCAGGTTCATGGTGAGAACCGGCCAATTCAGCATAAATCCAGATTTATACTGAATTGGCCGGTTCTCACCGTTGCCCTTAGATTGAGGAGCTGGACAAAATCGATCGTGACAATAATCACTGCTGATATGGTAGTGGGAAAAAACAGCCATTTGTATTAAAAAAGTCATACACGTAAAGTAAAATGCACGATATATATTTTAGCCATTTATCATAAAAATATGTCATATATTCGTTCTTACTCAAAAACAGCATAATTTAGGACTGAACTTCAATTATACAAATCTCTCATAATAAAGATTTTCTTTGAGACGATATTTGACGGGTTGACTTTTACATAACCGAGCTCTTCTAGCTTGTACTTTTGTTTTTAAGTCGTACTCATGCTTTTTTATAAGAAATTAGTCTTGCTGAGTTCCACTACATGCATTGTACAGCGGATTCCCCAAAGAGAGTTAGCTCAAAATGCAAAGTGTTTGATTGCCCTCAGCGAGTTGTGGGATGAAACAAAAACATTTGCATCAACAGCTGTTCGTGTCCGCAGAGAGACGAGACGTTAATATTACACCTCAAGGATGTTATCAAGTGTTCAGAAGGTACGTGAAACGATAGGGGTGGCTCTTTGAGAAGGTGGCAGGCGCGAAGTACACGGCGAAGAAATTTGGCACGAATTGTTGGAGGCCAGTTAACTGGAAAATATGATCGATCTATTCTATTGTAGGTTTTATTTCGTGGTCAGATACCCTGCCCACGAAACTAAGGGTCGCGGGTTCGAATCCCGCTAGGGGCAAATGTTTCGTGTGATGAACATGGACATTTGTACTCGAGTCATGGATGTTTATAAACGTATTTAGGTATGTTTATCCGTTCACCTAGTATCCACAGTACAAGCATAAGCTTAGTTTGGGACTAGGGAATTGGTGTGTCAGTCCAAATAGTTTATTATTTATTTATTTATTAAATGTGCAGCAATCAATCAAATCAAATTAATTTAATACTAGCCTACGGTTCAGCCCGCTTGAAATTTCAGTCGTAGCGATATAGTCGTGTATCTCGCGGGTGAATCAATTTTTCGAGATAATTTCGAGCTTATTATTATCGAGCTTGACCTCCTAGTTTTAAGTTTCTCTTCAGTTTGGGAGTCCGCTTGGAATATGATCATGGGTTTAGCGCCTTTGGTTATTACACTAAAGCAATTGGCTTTGTAACCAAGATATGAGAACTGGATAAATTATAACCATATCGCCAAAGCCATTGCAGCAATGGCCACTAATGGTATGCTGAGTTAGTGGTACAAATTTGCGCTAAGATTTTAAAAACCCAGACACCACCTTATCCATTGAAGATACAATATTTATTTATCATACCTTCACAAAAAGCAAACCCTGGTAATACATGTAAATATACTCAAAAATTATTAAATATTTTTTCCAATCTACGAGTGTTTTATTAATAATAATAAATAAATATGTACTACGAGTGTTTTAACTAACTAACTAAACTTCACGCCACTTCCCTAGCGGGGTAGGTATTGTTTTAACAATAAGAATAAATAAATAATAAATTCTCTAGACCAGTGCTTCTCAAACTTTTTATGCTATGGAACCCTTTTAGGAAGCGGAGTATTTGACGAGACCCTAGAACAGCGCGGGCGGCAGCGCGGGGGGGGGGGGGGGTGTAATAATCGACTTTAAACGGATTTTCCCCTCAGGAAACTTAAATATAGTACCCCTTTATTTTAACAATTATGATCAGTACCAGGTTTCGACCAGGACCCCCCAGAAAGGCTTCACGGAACCCCAGGGTTCCTCGGAACACACATTGAGTATAGCTGCTCTAGACTAACTCACCAATTCCCTAGTTCCAAACTAATCTTATGCTTGTACTATGGATACTAAGTGAACGGATAGACATACTTAAATACGTTTATAAACATTCATAACTCGAGTACAAAAGTCCATGTTCATCAAACGAAACATTTGCACCTAGCGGGATTCGACCCTTGCTTTCGTGGCCAGGGTCTCTGACCACTCGACTAACGGGCCTGTCGGGCCTGTGGATTATAAGGCCTTATTATTTCCTTACAGTTTAACTGTAAGATTATCCGTCGCATCAAAATGTTCCGTTCCGTTCCATTCCCGCCAGCCCTGTGGCGTGGCTTGTTCCCATACGGTCCCGACAAATTGCATTTACGTCACTTGCTATCTCACTGATTTCTCGGCGGAACGTTATTAGGGATCTTACAAGTAAAATCAAAACTTTCGCTTTATTATTTCGGATGAATGCTGTAATATATTGTTGGCCTTTTCTGGTTGGTTAATGTTGTGTTTTTGATATTCACTTTAGCGGCACTTTACACATGTGGTGATGAGTTTAAAATGCCTAAGAAAATTACTTCACTGCAGAATGTAGATGTACTACAATTAGGTAATTTATATTATTCATAGCGTTAAGTCGTATTCTTAGTCGGAGTTAGCTATTAGTAAACTGTATTAGCTATTTGTGAGTCAACTTTAACTGTTTGAAAATTTGTACGTCAATAGTTTGGACTTTAACAAAGGACATACGCTTATTTTTGTCCTGTGGAAACTGATAGATTTCACGAAACGCTCTATGAAGTTTCTTTGTAACAGGCCAAATTCTACCCTGAATATATTTTATATTACATAAAGTGGAGTCCCAAATACATTCGCATACAGTATCCAAAAGTATTTCTCACAATCTGTCCACAAATACGAGAAGTAAGCAGAGAACCACAAAGCCGCATAAGTGCCAGCCTAAATGAGGCGGTATTCATCCGCCGACAAAATAGGATGGAATTCATTCAATATTCAACGTAAGGCGAGGCGAGCGTGCGAATGGAGGCGGGGTCCTTTGAAATTGCAATAAAGTGCAATCACACGTCCTTCAAAGCATTGAAGGTGTTTTATAACAGCTGGTCACGGAGGGACTTGGGATGGATGCGGCGTTCGACAGATAAACGAGCAACTTATACTTTTATGAAAATGAGAACCAACAAAGATACACACATCCTGACTTGAGGTGAATATGTTCATATTATGTTTATTAGTAAGTATATTTATTATGCTCAAAATACTGCATGAGCTTAGCATTTCATATTAAGTTTTTAGTTAGTAACTTGATATTTTTGTAAGGTAATAAGGAAGAAAGTTCTTGTATTCCCTAAAACCATACCATAAAAAAACCTTTTTAATAAGTTTACAGTATAGCTGTATGATATCGCGCTGTCTTAGGACTTCCGTTATTTTAAGAATTTTAAAATTTCTTATACTATGTTGGTAGGCGACGAGCTAGCCACTTGTTCCTAGTTTTTCACCGTTTTCCATCTAACCCAGATCACTTTTATTTTTTGGCTGAACATGCTTGAGGGCGTTGGCTGCTCCTTTGCCTCTACCTAGTCCTTCGGGGATTACAAATGTGTGTAAAACATGTATGTGTAAAATCTAACCTATTCTAAGGATTTAGGTTAATATTTACTTACATACATGATGTTGGCTAATATCTGAGATATCATATCCAAACACACATATCTCTTGCCTACTCCTCGCTCGCATTTTCCCTCTTTTGGCATGGTAATGCGAAGATGCACTGAAGGATTGCACACTAGATTGCATGTAAAATTTGATCTCCACCGACCTTTGTGTCGGGACGAACTTGGGTTAAGAATTATACCGACCCTCGTAAACTTGCTGGAAAGTGAAGCGGAGGTTAGCGAGATTATAAAGCTTAGTTTAGCATGAATGGACGACATTATTTCTAAACAAGAGCTAATATAAAAAAAACAAACAAAATTATTGTAAAACTCACAATAGAAGTGAATAAAATAAAAAAAACATGTCGATGGTTCAGTTCAGTTCGATAAGAAAATATTAATACAAAAATTAAATTAAAGTGAGTTGGGTTAGATAGAACATTGTGAAGAAGTAATGACAAGTGGCTAGCTCAATACCTGAATAACTACAAACCCAGCTCCCACTGCACAATTAGTCGCCTTTTACGATGTGCAGGACGAGAAACACTGTTACATCATTTTCCGAGTCCCATACCAACAAAGGACAAACACACATTAACATTGTTCAGATATTGTTATATTTATATATATCCATATATTGTTCAAATTACAAGCACTTGCATTTGTTACAGCTACCTCACTGTGTACCTACTTAATTTAGTTGGCAGAGCACAACTTTCCACTTAATTGAATAACTTAAAGTTAATCCCACGAACGCGATCACAAAGCGCATAAAGTTTACATCCACAATGCACTCGAATGCAGCACGTCGCCACGAGACACAAACACACACCTATTAATCTCACTGGAAAACTTGTTCGGGAGACTTATTACCTAGTGTAATGGGTTACAGTGAGACGACTCCACTACGAATTGTCTTGACTGTCTTTAATAGATAATGAAATTAAAAAAAAGAAAGGAGTGTGCTTTTTGATTCTTGATGTTCATTCTGTGGTTTTATTCTTTGTCTCTGGTTTTTATTTAATTCTGGTTTTTCTCTTTTGCATCTTCCGTCGATTTTTGTCGGCAAACTGAAGAATATAAGTTACGAATCTAGACATACGTGTGAAAGGGCATCTTTGGTCTGTTGAGCCTAGATATTTTACATACATACATAACATCACGCCCATAGTCCCCGAAGGAGTAGGCAGAGTCAAAGGGAAAACAGGCTCCTTCAACAACATTCAGCCAAAAATAAAACTGGGCTGAGCTAAATGGAATATTGTGAAAAAATAGTGACAAGCGGCTAGCTCGTTGCCTACACAATCACATACTCATAACCCGATATACCATTAATCGCTTTTTACAACATGCTAGGCAAAAAACATAGTTGGCAAATTATTTTTAAGTCCCAGACCAAAACGGGACAAAGATAGACACACCTAGATATTTTCGTTTACATAGTTATTATTATGTAAACGAAAATATCTATTACCAATAATAACCCTAGAAGGTCCAACTTAAAACTTTACTGTAGAACTACTAGTATAAACATACCTGTGTATTCCAAACGTAAAATGCATTGCTTCTGGTTAAACAAAGTAGCTAATGTTGATAGCATTTCGTTAACTTATAAAACCTTTGGCTGTTAGTGAAAGCAATAGATCTGTAATGCTCCAACTCATTATTGTCATCTTATTTTCCATTTAATCATTACATTTGAGGTACACTTATTCCGATTTAAGTTATTCCGTAGAATTTGCGTCTATGTTAGTATACTGTCATCCTCTATACTGTGTTTGATTGCACAAATTGAACAATCCTAGGAGCTCAAAATTTTCATTTAAAGTTGACTTGTAAAAGTAATTGCGGTTTCTGTGATACAGTCACTCTCGGGTTCTAAGGATTTAAGTAGGTATGTACTTTATGATAGACTAGCTGTACCCGCGGTTTCACCCGCGTTTATGGTCAATGTTATATAGCCTTATAGCCTTTCTCGATGAATGGGCTACTGGAAGTTGATATTTGTGACAATTATTCCTGCCAGAATGTAAGTAAATTAGTCCATTATCAAAGATAATGCTTATCAATTAACATAATTTGATTGTTTTACTCATCAGGTTCATTTAAAGCTACATATTTCCAAAATGACTTGTTGCCAATTGATGAACACATTAATGCGAAATAGCCAAATTAATCAGAAAATTAATCAGAAAAATTTTATTCACAAAAATATGTTCAATAATATCTGGTCAGATTTTTCTTAAAACTACCTGTTACATCTTTGTATTAGATTTAATTATATTTAATTCGATACCTAACCAGCTTATAAATATCTATCGAACGGGCACATATGTATGTTATTTAATTTTTTATTGTTTTTTGCCTACGTCAAAGCTTTTCAAAACTAACTTTAAAAGCCTAATGACGTTATCACCTACACGAAATCCATTTGGAGGGAATGCAATAACTGAAACTACGTTAAATAAACGTGAAACACGCTCGCCTCTTGGTTCTAAAAAATAAAAACATATTTCTGTGTAATTTAGAAAACACACTGCGTGAAGCATGCAAATCAAATTCAATTTAGAATAAACGTCAGTTTTTGATTTATTTAAACAGAAAGAAAAAGACATTTATTGGTAACACAATGACTAAATAGGAAACAGACAATAAACAAGAGGCATTAAAAATATATATATATATATTTAACAGCACTATATATAAATTGATATGTCATAACAAGTAACGTATGGCTATACGGCTGTATGACCATATCGACATATATGTTAAATAATACCCGATGGCTTAACACACATATATAAATAGGTTTACGTACTCCCGTCTTGCCCTTAATATCTGAATAGGTGTAGGCAAAGTTCAAAGATCCTCCAAAAAATTATGTTATCCTAGGCGTACCTTTAACAGAAAAAGTTTAGCGGAACACTGCTTTAGAGAGTTCTATTCGGATCTAAAGAACGAAAGACATTATTATACCGCCGTGTTTCGTATTATAAGATAAAATCTAACGTCCCTAGCACCTACACTGAAATCTATAACTAACTAACTAACTAAACTTCACGCCACTTCCTTAGCGGGGTAGGCAGAGAGAACCGAACGCCATATGGCACATCTATAAAACTGGTTGAAACCAAAATTCGCTATTTCCACAGCCCTAACTGAAAAATCGTTTGAAAGAATAACGCCCGGAGCGCAACGGGCGAATGATGTTTGCGTTCAATAAGGCCCCGGAGCGACCAGTCGACCACCAAATGATATTTTTACATGTTATTATAACCTGTGCTTCGGATCGCCGATACAAAGAGCCTGCTTCCCGAAGGGCTTAAGTCTTAAGGCTTAAGGCTTAAGATCGTACATAACGGCTCATGTCACTCAAATATCATCCGTATGTGTCAGGAAACTGTTTGGCGTCATGCATGTTTATGTTATCTACCTAAGGGTGCGGAGTGTGTATGCTGTAGCTTCTCTGTAAATGTATAAAAATCTAGCGACTTTAATATATTTCCGACATTAGCGTGAAATTAAGAGAGAACAGTGGTCGAAATGCACCGCTGACGTATTTAACTTTGGTCGTTGGTCGTTTGGTCGTCCTAAACTTGTGTCGTTACTGTACGTACTACAGAATTTATGTATACGTCCATAATCGCCGAAGGGGTAGGCAGAGTGAAAATGACAGGCCCCTTTAACCACATTCAGCCAAAAATAAAAATGGGTTGGGTTAGATGGAAAATTGTGGAAAAAATAGTGAAAAGTGGCTAGTCGCCTATACAATCATATACCCAAAACCCCATGTACCATTAGTCGCTTTTTTCGACGTGCTAGGCAAGAAACACAGTTGGCACATTCTTTATAAGTTCCACATGAAACACAATATATACAATTGTTTCTTTTCCTGTACAATAATTTATTTAAGGCATGAATTAATAAGTATAATTAATTCACCCGCGTAGATCCGATCGCGTGGGGATACTGGGATGAAAGATACGACTACAGTAGAAATACATACATACATAACATCACGCCCATAATCCCCATAAATATTGAGAACATAACGTAGGTTTAGAGTTTTATTTTGATGTATAAATAGAATAACTAGCATATGATGCAGTGGCGTAGCGTGCCTTGGCGGGGCTCCGTATAAAAAAAATTTGGAGGCCCGTATGAAGGGTAAAAATTTCTCACAAAAAAAAATGTTTGCATAAAATTAATAGAAATATTTATTCATCATAATTATACCCCGGGTCGGTTTTATTAAGGGCTGAATGTGGTTGACTGGGCCTGCTGCCCCTTTGACTCCGCCTACCCCTTCGGGGATTATGGGCGTGATGTAATGTATGTATGTAGCATAATTATCTGTCACTTTTTTCAAAATGCTAAACAAACAATTCAAATTCAAATTGAATATACACTCTCCTTGCCTTATTTTCAGCAAACTGATTTATTAATTTTGAAGTTTTTATTAATTTCTGCATATGCACTTCGGGGGCCCCCGTGGCCCGGGGGCCCCGTATAATTGATACGGCAGATACGGCGGTAGCTACGCCTCTGATATGATGATGAAATATATTGTCAACCATACCAAATATACATAATTTCCTTAAAGTATCACTACGAGAGACGGTAAATACATGTGTTGTATAGAAGTAAACATTTGTATGAGTATTAAGCTACTGCTGAATTTCGAAACATTTGTGAAAATAGGCAAATACAATACGTTCGCAATGTACTCTGTAACGATTTATCGTCTCAAAATTACGCAAATTCACGGCACGATCGGGAACAAGGTCTAAATCTCAACTCCTCAGGGTACTATAACGGATAGTGTTGCCAGATCCGTTTTTACAAATACCTGGATTAAAGAAAACTGAACGGGAAAATGTATTGTGCACGAATTGCATAAAAATGGCGTTGATGCATTAGAGATTTAGAATTTAGTATTTTTACTACTCTCGTTTTATGCGAATGGTTTTTTTTATGTTTGGGAAATATTACATCCATAAGTAGTTAAGTTTTGTCACTAAACCGTAAAATGAATGTGAAAATCAAACAAACAAGCATAACATCACACCCATAATCCCCGAAGGGGTAGACAGAGTCAAAGGGGCGGCAGGCTTCTTTAACCACATTCAGCCAAAAATAAAACTGGGCTGGGTAAGATGAAAAATTGTGAAAAAGTAGTGCTACAAGTGGCTAGCTCGTCGCCTACACAATAACATATCCAAAACCCGATATACCATTAGTCGCCTTTTATGACATGCTAGGCAAGAAACACAGTTGGCACATTCTTCTAAGTACCACACCAACAATGAGCTGGGTTAGATGGAAAACCAAATTATATATATATGAATATATATTTAGTTTTCCCATATCCTACTAAAAGAAAACGTTCGTGTTGTGAACACACTAATTTGTACTCCAGTCATGGAACGTTCGTACACATATTTGAGTGCATACACACGCGTTACTTTATTAGTTGCTTTTTGAAGCGAGGCACTTGCTGTGTAAGTATGAATAATATATTTATCGGTTTATGCGACGGAAATCGGGACGTCCAACCGAAATCGTGACATTGGCAACACCGATCCAACCCTTCGCGAAGTTAAACTTAGCGCCAATAACTCGAAAACTTCGCAGTATGTTGTTTTACTTGACGGATCGCTGTGAGGGTTAACTCGATTTAGCGTTAAGATTTCGCGTAAGTGCGAATAACGAGTTTGAACGCTCAATTCGCTCCCCATCGGACTTAAACCTGCTTAATTACGCCTCCCCCTCTAAAGTGGAGGCTGTATTTCTTTTTAAGAGATTTAAGTCAGTTTACCCCATTTGGTGATTAAATAAGATTGTTTATTGGCACTTTCAGTGGACTCCCCATTAGTATGGGCGGAATAAAAGTGGGGTTTCCTGCAATGAATTTATTTGTGCAACATCTGCGGATCTTAATTCGTTTGCTTGTATACGATAGGAATATTTATGGCACTCATGCTGTGACTATATTTTATTTCTGACTCAAACATCAAATAAACTAACTTATTACCTAAACTTCATACCACTTCCCTAGCGGGGTAAACAGAGAAAACTAAACGCCATATTGCACTTGCTTCATTCATGATCCTTTTCATAACACAGCACAATGAACTGAAAGAGATATTTAAAATATCAAAAACATTATTAAGTCGTTGAGGATTAGATTGAAAATTGGGAAAAGGACAAGTAAGAAAAATAGAAAAAATAATGATAAAAATATACAAAACAAAATATCACTGGAACAGAAACAAAATATGACAATCCATATAATCGCAACCCAGCGACTTCTAGCTACCAAAGTCGTTACGTATTACACTACAACAGTGGCGGAAAGTCTAAAATAAAATTTCCCCAAAGTAGTTTCAGGTGAACAGCTGTTTGCGACTCTAAACAACTACAGGCGTGTGCCGTGCCACCGCGCTGTTGAGCCCCCAGGCGGCCGTTACAAAAACGCAAATATCGGTTAAATTTAGTTCCTCGCTCACTTACAAATTACACGACGCCGGAACATTAATTATTTTGTAATTTACATAACGTTGACATCATTGATTCAGGTAACGCCACTGTGGAAATGTTTTTTTTTTAATTTGGAACAGAATGGCCGTAGGGCTTAATTAGATCGGGTAGGCGTTTGAATACACGAAAATATCATATGCATTAGCTTTTCAGTACACTTGAGCGAATTTAGGAAACTGCGCTTTTGTTCGATTTTTAAGAAATTGTATTCAGGGTTTCTATTTTATTTAAAAAAATACCGAATTATCATAGTAACCTAATTAGTGTTAGCCAGACGTGGTACGGCGTGTCCCTGATGTAAACCTCATTGGTGATTTATATATCCACTGGTGCTTGTCTGTCTCGCTTTTACAAAAAATTACAGCTTAATTTAATTTAACTAGCTTTTGTTCGCGATACCGCTTGCGTAGAATTATTTTCAACTGTTTAAAACTCCTTTAATTGTTGGTATTCAGGAATGCTGGTATATTTGCCAAATATCCAAGACTATCAAGACAAACTTTATAATAAATCTGATAAACATAATGCTTCATAGAGAAATATGTCTCATTTCTTTTATTTCACAAGCGTCAGTGACATTTGAGTTTTATAAAGTTTATAAACATTAATTCCCTTGGACATAATAAAAAATAATTTTCCATCTAACCCAGCCCATTGTCCCGTGTTGGTCTGGGACTTAAAAATAATGTGCCAACTGTGTTTCTTGCGTAGCATGTCGTAAAATGCGACTAATGGTATATCGGGTTTTGGGTATGTGATTGTGTAGGCGACAAGCTGGCCACTTGTCACTACTTTCTCACAATTTTCCATCTAACCCAGCCCAGTTTCATTTTGGCTGAATGTGGTTAAAGGGGACTGCTGCCCCTTTGACTCTGCCTACCCCTTCGGGGATTACGGGCGTGATGTTATATTATGTTGTAATAAATAAACTCTTAACAAAATATCAGCTTTTCAGGCCCAAAAGCCTAGTTTGAACATTGACAAGTAAATTTTTTCAAATGAATAGGTATTATGTCTGTCTCTTTATAGTCTACAGTCATGCAAGCATTCGACCACTGAGCCAGCAAACAACCTGTTATTCCAAAACGCCCGTTGTAACGCTGGGAACCATGCACCTGTATACACAGTGGGTCGGGAGGAAAAAAATTGGGCTTCGGTAAAATCACTGTTGAGTTATATTTGCACATTTGGATTTTATGGAATAATGTCATCATCTATTCTGGGGTCTTTTGAATGGAAGCTATTGTGCTAAACACTTAAATATTACGTTACCATATACGCTTTTTAGGGTATACTCGTTTAAAAATTGCTTGGCTAGATCGGTTTAGGAGGATCTTTAGAGCATTTTGATTAATTTGCTTTATATCTTACATAAAAAATTATAGCCTTTTAAAACATAAAATACTATCGTTTACCCAGCTTTTTAGACTGAAAACATATGTTCTATCTTTCGGTAATCTTTCGAAAAGAAATTTAACCTTTTTTTTTCACTTCTGATAGAAACAAGTCATGGAATATTTTTTATGAAATTTTGGATAAAAAAAACTCGGGACCCTTTGGTTATTTTACGTGATCTCATGAATCTCTCGATATACTACTACTTGTAAGGAACACATTGCATATGAGCTAGCGTAATAGGCAGCGAGTACGCAAATAAACCTTAGCACACATTTAGGCAGCCGGCTTTATTGCCGTACAGTGTGCCACAGAATTATGAGCCGAAACAATTTCCGCGTGAGCTATGCAGCCGCGCACCCCGTTGGCTCGTAAAACCAAATTGACAATTTAAATTTAATCTACTTTATGGGGCGCCCTGTATGCACTATTACACAGTTATTCCATTACCAGGCAGTTTTATTTGCGGAATTGCGTGTGCCGATTTAAATATCCGACGCCATCTTTGGGATGTGTCTTAGGAGGCTTGAGTAGAATTTTTTTAGTCGAGCCAAGGAATGCGAGTTTTCCTTTCCCGTCTTATATCTTGCGTACAATGTTATAACCCAATGGCATTATATTATTATATATTTATAAAGTGATCATGTGTTCATACTATTTTGATTACTTCAATCATTCAATTCTAGAATTATGGAATTGTATAATAATGCCAGTGTCTTAGATTGTATCTAATTCGTTATTTTCTTTTTGTTGCAGGTCAGTGTTAAATCTATATATGGCGTTTAGATTGTAAGTTTTTAATTAAATATATTATGTTTAATTATGAAAGAAAAATTCAATTGAAAAAAGCACTAATATTTAACAATATGGCTATCGTAACACTATTGGAAACACCAAAAAAACAAAAATGTTGTCCCAAGGCGTTTCCAAAGGTCATCCAGGAGGAATATTAAAAAGAAAAATCGTTTAATTATGAACAGGATACCAGACACACAGTGTCACTTTAAAACGTCTTTAATTTCGTTACTACAATAAGTTTTCGCGACAGACAGACAGCTAAAAATATGCACGCTTACTGTTAATCCCCGATGATTAATATTCTTGTTGGCACATTTATCTTGTTCAACTGCCATAAAGCAAGCTCTCAATAAATTGTTTGCCACAAACAAACGATCTAGATGTAGCCACTTGCCAACGTCTCGCTCCCAATCTTTGACAAATGCGGCGCCAGACCTGAGTCACTCCAGATATTATTTATGGATTTATTTGCTGGTATCTTTGCAATGTCCCATGTTGGACTATACTAGATTCGAAAATCAACTAAGTTCCTTGCCTTGTATAAAAGGTGACCATTGGTGTATTGGGTATTGGGAATTTGATCATGTAGGTGATGAGCTAGCCACTTGTCACTATTTTTCAGAATTTTCCATCTAATTTAACTGAGCTGCATGAGCTCATTCTGCCATCCCCTTTCTACCATCGGGAATCTAGACGCACCCTACTTGGTTAACATTCCGTGAATGCGTACCAAGCGCTTTTCTTCTTCCTTTGTGATTCGCACTGCTAAGGAATGGAACAACCTGCCTGCGCCTGTTTTCCCGCATGACTACAACCCTAAAATGTTTAAAGCTAGAGTAAATAGGCTGCTTTTGGGTAAGCTCGCTCCATCGTAGGCTTCTTCTTAATCCTATGGTTCAGTGTGAAACCAGGAGCAAACCCATTTTACCTTAAAAAAAAAACAAAAAAAACTAGATTTTTAGCTAAATATAGTTTAAGGAGCATCTTGGGATCATCATCCTGCCTGCAGACTTCGATGATTGCAAGCTTGATTAGATATTTGCATCTTTACTACTAGTACTAGTAATTCATTTTGTATTTTCAATCGGATAAATGAAACGAATGAGGAAATAACAGAAGGAACAAAAAACGGAAATGTAAGCGTAGCGAACACGGAAACAGGAGATGGGAGATAAGTGGAAAATGAAATAAGTGAACGGAAAGTAATGTAGGAAATAATGCATTATTGCAGATCGTGGGAAATGCAATGTCGGATATGCGAATTGTATGTGGTGAAATACGAGATGCGAGATGCAAGGAGAGAAATGCTACATGCGAGAGGGGATGTACGACTTAGCATGAGTAGGAAAAAGTTTAGCCATTAAAGGATAAGGAGATATATAAATCTAAACCGTTTGTTAATCTCTATATGATAATTTCCATAGCAAAAAACATACATATGCAATCCTTACCTGCAATTCCCGAAGGGGTAGGCAGGAGAGTAATAATCCTAATCCTCCTTCATAAACCACATTTAGCTAAAATTAAAATCGAGTTGTCGAAGAAAAGCGACAAGAAGCTAGCATCGTCTACTTAACCAGAAACCCCAAAACAAAATCACCCAAAAACTCATCAGATTCTACAACAAGTACCACTACGAGAAACATCAACCACAAAACCCCCACTAGGTAGCATCTCAGTATTCACAAAGCGCTCATCAGCTGGAGAATGCTCATCATTACCACAAACCGCGTTCAATGCGGCACTCCAGTTTTATCTGCGAAATATGTTATCTGCACCCGACGACCCTGGCTGCGTTTTACGAGCGGGTAGAGGGCGCTGCAGCAAGGAGATTTTAAGCTATGTATTCATTAGTCGAGTTTATGACGCTTGGGTATTATACTCCGAGTCTTGAGCTCCTCACGCCATCAGCCGTAAAACAAGCATCAAGTATGGCCGATCTTATGGATAGTGCGATCTGAAAGCTGAAAATTTATACCCTTCGTAAATCTATTCATGTTGTAAATATGAGCATCTTTGACTTAAATTTGTATAAAACTTGGCTACAGGTGACTATAATTTGATTGTCGACGTCACACCATACATTATACAACGCCCTCATGAAGATATTTGACTCGAACACACCATTGTTTCATGACGAAGTAAAACGTCAAGATTTTGAGATAGACCATTGGTAGTTTGCATTTGAGCATAATAATATGGCTCGAAATCTTTCAATATTTTTAGGTAATCTATGTAAAATTTAAATTGGGAAAGTAACCTTTAATTAAATCGATGAACAAAGTTAATTCGGATACACTTAATTGGTACTTAAAAGAAGATATATTGAATAGAAACAACGAAGAAACATATATATGTCCTTAAAAATACAACAACATGTTTAAAACAACGTCAACCACCCCAGAAATTGTTGACAACAACAAAACAAAAACACATCTGCACCCCACTGGCTGACTCGGCAGTCCCTGAAATATTCGGCCACGTTTCGCTGTCCGTCGGGCTTATGTCCGCGAGTCCGCCCCACGGTGGTAAAACCATAAAGTAAATAACATAACAACACTCCCACAATCAGATAAGTGGGGGACTAGCTTAGAAATATCGTCCGTGGCTTGTGTGTGAGCGACGAAGTGTTAGCATCTGGTAACTAAATTTGGTGACATCTTTTCATTCCCTAGTAGTATTTAATTCTGTGTTTCTATTTTTAAAAATAAAAAAAAGTTCTTATAAGATTAAAAGCAACATATAATGAATCATTTTTCATAATAAGCTACATTCATCTGTAATGTAGCTTATTATGAAAATTTTTTTAAGCCGGTTTCCTGACAGCTTTTCCATCCATTAGGTTTAATATTGAGAATTTGTTATATCGGATGACCGTCTTATCCATGAGCTAATTCCGTTCTTCCCAGAGATTTAGATGAATTTTCCAATCTTTTTCCCATAAAACCGCATATTAAATATGTACACACACAAAATTTAAATCTGTTCAACCATTCACAAGGCTTGTATTCAGTAGGTAATTGTAATTTTTTTTATTGTTAACTAGCTGTGCCAGCGGTGTCACCCACGTTTATGGTTAATATTATAAAGACTATTTCCGTCATACATGATTTCTATGTAACTTTAACCATTAAGGCTGCACACGCGACGGAAGCTTAAAAAATGGAGTAACTTCTCCCGTTTTCCCAACATTTCCCTTCACTTCTCTGCTCCTATTGATTGTAGCGTGCTCCTATTGATTGTAGCGTGATGAAAAGTATACTATAACCTGCCCAGGAGTATGAAAAATAATTGTACCAAGTTTCGTTAAAATCCGTCGAGTAGTTTTTGTTTTTATAAGGAGCATACAGACAGACAGACAGACAGACAGACAAAAATTTTACTGATTGCATTTTTGGCATCAGTATCGATCACTAATCACCCCCTGATAGTTATTTTGAAAATATATTTCATGTACAGAATTGACCTCTCTACAGATTTATTATAAGTATAGATATTAACAGTTTTGGCTAAGTCCAAACCAGTCGGACTTTTTTCTCTTTACAAAGATAGATCAATTACTCCTTTCCTTACTAACGTTAACAAAACGAATACACAGACAGACTGTAGGTATAGGCACTGCCAGACACCTAGACAAGATAACCAGCTGATTTCAGTCCCAATTAGTGCTTGCGGGCGGTATTGCCACCGACAGCGGGTTCAGCGTGATTGCAAAAGAACCGCCCGGACAAAATGAAGCTTCGGATAATTAACGCATTCGGACGTCGACGAAATTGCGATAGCTAGACTGCGCTTGCATATTGAGTATGATCTATGTATATTGATATCTATCGTATTTTCGTACATACATACATAACATCACGCCCATAATCCCCGAATGGGTAGGCATAGTCAAAGTGGCAGCGGGCCCCTTTAACCGCATTCAGCCAAAAATAAGGGCTGGGTTAGATGGAAAATTGTGAAAAAGTAGTGACAAGCTTGTCGCCTACACAATCACATACCAAAAATTCCATATACCATTAGTCGCCTTTTATAACATGCTAGGCAAGAAACACAGTTAGAAAATTCTTTTTAAGTCCCAGACCAACATGGGCACTTTCGTCTAAGACTAAAAATAATGTACCACTGTCGTGTAACAAGAAACACTTGTTTAGCATGTCGTATAAGCCGACTAAGGTAACGGTGTATTGGGCATTGGCTCTGGTCTAGGAGACACTATTTATTTTTTGTCTAAGATCGTTGATTGAACTCTTGTATCAGTATAAGATAATCACAATCCCAGAAAATTTAAAAAAAAATGTATATGTGTTGGAATGTGTTCCGTTTAGCAGTGTACGCTTACTCTTAAACGAGTAAGAAATGAATTCACGATGTGTGTGACGTGACGTCATGTACAATAATTTACATAGTTTACCCCTGGTTGGCTTACGTAATTTCTTCTTCCATATTATGAATGTAACATGCGTACATATGTTATCTATTGATTTAGGATGATTGGAAGGTAGCCCATTACATCATGGATGATTTGAGTTGAAAAGCAAATGGACGTATCTCATCATGCTCGAGAGCGGATTCATTTGTAATGCAAATACCGTTCACAGTTCCATTGTTGGGTCTATTGAAATAGTAGGTATTCTGTTTCTATCTAGATGTTACTGTTTCTGAGGTACATTTGTAATGTAAGATTTAATAGAATCGATATTAAGAACGATGAAATTGTACTAAGACTACATAGTTTGTCTCGGAAGTTGTAATTGTAGAATATTGCGATGAATTGTCGTTACTTAAGTTTTAATCATGCGTTTATCTTGACGGCGGTACGAGTAACATATTGATGGTATTTTACGAAAAAGTGACCTTATTTTTAAAGTAGTATTTAAATAAGTTGATTCAAAATGTGTATCTCTCTAAAATAGCTAACTATATTATTTCACACTCCTTACTAAAGCAGCCACTAAAACAATTAATTTCTATAATTTCAGAATAGTGTCAAACGCCCTTTATAGACTTCTATAGACACTTGTCTGTAGAAATTTCCGCATAAATATACTAGTTACGACTCATTCAATTAACATTAAACAAAAGTGGCGTCAGGCCAGCTCCCAGTGAAACCCCGGGTCGAAGGCATTAGGGGACCGTTGGTAAGAAAATCTTTATTAATAGAGGTAGACGACAGGACGCAAGTGCACGGATTTGGAAGACGAAGCGACGGGAGCCCGAGCAAACAGGGGCTGGGAAGATGCTGGAGGAGAATTAAGTGGCGCCAATGACGAATCAACCGGACGAAATGAGGTCATTGACCAAATCAATTGTAGCAGCCCAAGAAAATAGGCAAAAACAAAGATTTTTTTTCTAATGTCAAACTATCTTGTACCTAATAAATGTGATTATGTTGTAACAACTAATCATTTAAATGGTATATTGCGTTTTTGTTAGAAAAAGATGATTAACAAATGGATTGGGAATATCGCTTTTGACGGCACTATTTTTACATTTTAAAATACATTTTAAATAAATTATTAGCTAATAAAGAAAAAATTTAAGATGTTATTTATAATATCCAATGCACAACCAGTAAGGACAATAACGTACAAATACACGGAAGCTCAATAAGAAGCTAATGTTTGATAGAGATACATAGACCCAACTAGAGTGTAAAACACAAAACATTATTTAATTTAAATTCGAGCAACTCCACCATGATCTAAATATGGAAACTTCGCCATCACTATAAATTTAAATACCAAGCCACTCCTTTATACTTCCAAAAGCATGTGATCTTTTGATTCTGGATGATCCTAACATTACAGTCGATGTACATTGATTTAAGCCTAAAATGGCTAAGACGCTAGTTCAACCCTCATTATTACAATATCATTATTATCATTATTACCTCATTATTAGAAATCCTTTTGCAAGCAATTTTAAGTCCAATTTGGACGTAAAACCAACGTCAAAATAGAAGATTCCACAAAGTCGGTACGTAATGGGACCCGTCCCGAATCTGCGGGGTAAAAAGCTTATCGTCCTAAGACTTTGGGTGCAACCAAAGGCAGATGGTATAAGAGTAGTTTCCCGGGATTATGCCGTGAAAAATTCCTTCCTTGAGCCACCTTCAAGTGGGTGAAAGTTCGTTATATTTCTTCAGACGTTTCTACTGTTATCTTACGGTCTCCATGTTATAGTTTTATCTTCGTGACAGTTTGCCTTTCCTGACATACAAGTTCTCTAACAAAAGCTTTCAAGGGAAATATTATGTTTCATTTCCTTGTTACGAAGTCTTGAATATTTGGAAATAGTAGATAAAACTTTTATATAACAAGGTACAAATACAATAACCTTCATAGAAATAAAAGAATTGCGTATTTTCGTAATTATGTAGAATCTTTGGAATGATATGAATGTTATAATGTAGGAAATATGTGTACTCTGTGATGAGTGAGCACAAGCAGTGAGGTGTACAAATTAGCATATTAATCTTTTTTATTTTTACTCGTCTCAGGTCGATCGATAGGATAGTGATATGTAACAAATAAATAATAGCTACAAGTATGTAAGCATATATATATATATATATATATAGCAGCTTTGTATGAAGCCACAATTCAAATGTGAATGAAATGATTTATTTCTGCAAATGGATGCATAACAAATTAATTTACACGTCAGATATCACTTTGACGTAAGTGGCCTGCTAAGAGGTGCCGTAACAAACTCAACATATTGCCTTTTTTAAATAATTTTCATTTTACTTATCTCTAATTCAACATAAACATTATATGTCAAAAAGATTTCACTATACATGCGAAAATCATGTCTAAACATTTTCATCATTTAGGTAATTTTCTATTTTGTTATAGCCTTTTGCTATAAAATGTGATTTAACATAAAACTTAAACTTATGCATAGGCGATTTAATAACATGTTGAAGCAATTTATTAAACAATCTTATACTTAGATTTACAAATGAATTATATTGTAATCTTATTAAGCCTGCCGTTTTTAACGGCAAGCTTGTGTTTATTTCTTGTATTAAAGTAATGACAGCCTGTATTTTAATAAAAGTTTAATTAAATATCATATTAGCATAGCATTAACATTCCTATATCAAGCAATCCACATGTTCACCATCCACTTACAACAGGCTGCTGTTAAAATAATGCTGATTAATTCTATTTCCACCCGATAGACATGAATTAAAAGATCAATAATACGTCCGAATTGAGTACGGTCTTGTTTTCTCTCTTAATTAACTCATAAAGTTATCAAAATATTTCATGAGCAGGTGCCTAGGGAAATTACAGGCGTCGACTGGACACTGAATAATTGCATTTTTAATTGTTCAGTTTGTTGCACCGCAAAGTCAACTGAAATGCAATTTTGTCCGCAACTTTAGAATTAAACCAAAGACGAATATTAACTAACTAATAATAACTTCTCCAGACTGACAAACCAATTGACTGGCCCGTTGGTCGAGTGGTTAGAGACCCTGGCCACGAAACCAAGGGTCGCGGGTTCGAATCCCGCTAGGGGCAAATGTTTCGTGTGATGAACATGGACATTTGTACTCGAGTCATGGATGTTTATAACTGTATTTAAGTATGTCTATCCGTTCACCTAGTATCCATAGCACAAGCATAAGCTTAGTTTGGAACTAGGGAATTGGTGTGTCAGTCTGGAGAATTTATTATTAATTTATTAATTTATTTATTTAATTCCCTAGTCCTAAACTAAGCTTGTGCTTGTGCTATGGATACTGGGTGAACGGATGCACATACTTAAATACGTTTATAAACATCCATGACTCGAGTACAAATGTCCATGTTCACCACACAAAACATTTGCTCCTAGCGGAATTCGAACCCGTGACCCTCGGTTTCGTGGCCAGGGTCTCTGATCACTTAACTAACAGGCCAGTCCAATATTAATATATTTGTAAAATGGTAAATTAAATTGACATATTATACAATACATATTGTTTCCTGTTTCCGTCCAGAAAGTGTTATTTTTGACCATTCATCAAAGCTTTATTGATAACGAAACTATTGTACGCAAACATAATAAATAGCATTTGTATATGAGAGATTTCATATTCTTTAAAGAAGTTTAAAGCTTAAAAATCTAGTTAAATTTTAGGGTTCCTTACTTAAGGGCATTTATAGCAATTTTATTTTTTGTAAGTACTTACATATACGCGTATGCACAAAAATTAAGACTTGTTAAAATATAGGATATTCGCAGTACCATTTTGTTTATGAAATTTTTAGGTTTCCTTTCAAATCGATTTAGTGTTGTCAAAATAATTTAGCCCAAGATTATTTCATATTTTTTATGTACTTCTGTAGCGTGGAAGTAAAAATTTGTTTAGTTTAGGTAGTAATTTAGTACACCCGTGTTAAAACCCTTATTTCCCAATTAAACTATCAACCAATGCATGTCCCCACCCAATACCTCAAAGACGACTAAGCAACACAGTGGTTCCGATTACCGAAAAAACCGCCCAAAAACTCCGTTTAATTATTGTAAAACTTGTTTACCGTTTGAATGGAGCGGACAAGTCGCCTTAATGACAAACAGGAGTCAGTCACACTCGAGCGTGTGGACGCTCTATAAATTCGGTGGAAAAATTTTGTCCGGGCCGACGCCGCCTCGTAACTTGCACACTGGGTAACCGGGGGCTGTTAGCGCAAACACACTTTGGAAGTATAAAGGTCATGTTGGAAAATTTAATTTTTTGTGTTTTCATTTTGTGAGCCACAATACTGTAAATTCAAACGGTACTTATATTATATCACATCTTTAAATACTTCTGAATTTCAATCCTAGTATGTGTTTGTATCACTAACTTGCCGGTGAGGGACACATCGTGAAGTAATTATTGATTCATGACATGGTCTTTGTCTGCAGAGAGGGTTGCTCTAAGAATTATGCTTACAATTAAAAACTAGCTTCGCTAAATCTAGAATCAAGGCCCAAGGCCCAAGGTTTCGACTATCAATACCTAATTAAGGAATCTCTATCAATATTTTATAAACATTGAGAACCGATGGTCTAGTAAATAAGGTTCGTTTCCCACTTTCCTTGCAATCCCCAAATTCTCAATTTCAGCGCGCCTGCGGCGACGAAGTTTTTCTCATTACGGCCGAATTAAATTGAGTCGGACTGTACAGAGTCAATTGCTCCCCGAACTATGTCAAGGATAGAGACTGTACAGTTGGAAAGAGAGGAGTTTGTTACCAAGAAAATTCTGCGTACTTTAAGCGCTTAACTATTTTTGTGAAGATTTTTTTTAAAGTTTACATTAAAAGAGATTAGATTCTCATTATGGAGGTTTTTCGTTATCTAATTTAATGGAGAGGTATGTCGATTCTTTTTGAGAAGAAATTTGATGATATTTAAATGTTGCCATGCCATCATCACCAGTATGGTTGGGTAGTAATAGCCTTCGGTCTGAATCTTGTTCTAAATTGATTCTTTAATTATTTATATGATCATTTATTTCTGGGAAGAAGTCACATATGAAATGAAATGAAATGAAATGATCTTTATTTACGTAGGCTCAAATAAGCACTTATAAATCGTCAGTACATACAAATGAAAATAAAAATTTACCACCGGATTCGGAAAGTAGCTTCTACCGAGAAGAACCGGCAAGAAACTCGATAGTTACTCTTTTCATCGCCAAATTTACAATAAGTATCAATAACAATTATCATATCCTTAAGCTACTATGCTATAGAAATCTAAAAAAGTAAATATGTATAATAGCAATTACAAATATTTGTCACTTAAAAAATCTTCTATATTATAATAAGCCTTTCTCATAAGATGATTTTTAATGTGTAATTTAAATCTATGCATAGGCAGTTCAATTATATTGCCTGGTAGTTTGTTAAATAATTTTATACTTAACCCCCTAAATGAACTACTAGTCTTGTGAAGTCTTAGATACGGAACGGCAAGCTTGTGTTTATTTCGGGTGTTAAAATGGTGACAATCAGATTTTTGAATATCGAAAGAACTCTTTCAATACAACATTTTACTAAGTTCAGTAGTGGTACACGTGTGCAAGTTTATAAAAAAAATCTAGACGAACAGACAGAATCATTACTTCATGACCCTAATCCAAACTATAGACTCAAAAGCAAACTGTCAAAATAAAAATAAAACGTTAACGGCATTCTCTTTTCGAACGGACTACAATTTTGCTTAAAAAGGAACGTGAATGCCACATGTACACATGTGCAAGTCGCTGAATAAAAAAAGCAATCCACTTGAACGACATGCAATTGTAAACATGAACCATTGGGCACACACATTAGAAGCTAAGCAAAGGCATTGCAAGGACTTAGTATGTACTTTTTACGACGTAAACCTGAAAACTGTTCGAAGGATTGCTTCCAACTGCTATTTGATGTTGAAGTTTGTTGGACTTGAAACATTTGCCGACTGAATTGTATATGACGGTTGGGGACCTTGAAAGTTCACGTGAAGTAGAATTGCTTTATTTCATCGTATATAGTCTAGATACATAGATTTTAGGTACGTGTGGACTTTGTTAGAGAGCGACTGAAGCGAGACGAGAATTCTAGTTAGGTATTTGGTTCTTATATTAAATACTGGATGGAATTACTTCGTTGACTCTTGACTGAAGCGAGAATGTTTGAATTATATATAATAATTCCATCTACGCACTTGCGAACTTATACGAACTTATACATATATGGCGACGCGTCGTCTTTTAATTAGTTATCTTTTAATATTAGGATCTGAAATATACAACCTGTATTTTTTTCGAGATATTTATACATGGTCCATCTAGTATTATTGGGAAACGACAAAATTTTTCTATCAATAATAATCAGTAACAATATCTTTTGTTGTATTTGGAAGGCTCAGCATTTTTTGGACTAATGTAAAACAAGTAACTCTTACATTTTTTTTAACAATCGGGGAATTTTTTTTTATATTATTTTCCTAATTCAATTAATTAACCTCAAAAAGGAAGATATTGTCCCCAATACCCAATTAGTAAAGTTAAGTAACCGCTACACTGTTCTCCTTGTCCACTCAGAAATAAAGCCTAAAAAAAAATAATGGTTTTATTTCAGGTGTGCAATCAATTTTCGGTTAACTCAATAAGCCCCGGCTCAAAAATCAGCTGGGGAGGAGCGAAATCGAAACCCTATTAGCATAATGAAGTTCGATGCTATAAAAACTGGATCGTTCGTCTTTAAGAGATAGTGTCAAAATGTGACACTGCGGTTGTAAAATATGATCTGCGCGTTGCAAGTTTGATGAGTTTGGCGTTTGCAGCGGTCGGGAAATGATTTGCACAATATTGTCGTTTTGAAATGCAGTCGTTGATGTTTAAGTGTGCGAAGAGAGAAGAGGTTATGAAATAACTCTTAGAGACGATTGCTGAGAAATAATGATCAAAAAAAAAAATATTATAAGAATTAAATGTTCGTTATTTGAACTTGTACACTGAGTAAAAGAAACCAGAATAATTAATGACAAAATTTTACAACACGGCTTTCTGTTAGCATACAACATTAATAAAAACTTGTCTTTATACAATTACATACACCCAATGAACATGCCAATATTACTACTACCTAAAAAGATAAAATATAATATACGGTCGAATTGAGAACCTCCTCCTTTTTTTGAAGTCAGTTGATAGAAATATAAATAGAAATATCTTTATTCATGTAGGCTCCACAAAAGCACTTATGAATAGTCATAATAATACAAAATAAACATTCTACCGCCAGGTTCGGAACGTTGATTCAACCGAGAAGAACCGGCAAGAAACTCAAAAAGATAAAATATACAAATAAACTTTATTAGTTCGCGATTTCTTTACACTGTTACAAGCTCTGAAATTAAAGTAAATAATGTACATACATCTTAACATGCTGACTTACAGGATGCGTGAAATTAAAACAACTTGCCAGCAATACCTTGTTTTTATTTACTCCAGGAATATCCAGCACCATTCTATGTTCCTGTAGCGCTGTATTTACACAGGTCGGCGAAGTTTGATTGGTACATGACGTTGTCTGACAACTTCTGGCAGGGAATGGGAATGGGAACATTTTAACGGGTTCACTATGGGGAAGGATTAGTTGACGATCTGTTGGCCTATGGAGAAAATCGTTTAATTTGAAAATCGAGCGAGTTTATTTCACATTGCCTGTTTAAACAGCGTGTTTATTAATAACTGAATGAGATAATTGTATTGGTAATTACAAGGACAAGCTAGTTAGTCTAGTGGTTAGAAACCCTGATCACGAAACAATGGGCTGCGGTTAAAAATCTCACTAGAAATTTTATTTTAATGAATGTGGTAATTTCAACAAAAATACATGCGTTATCTAGCATATAGTACCTGGTATGTTACTAGCATATCTAAGCATGTTTAGGCTTCAATTGGAGCTAGGGAATTGGTGTACTAGTCTAATTATTTCGTTTATCTAATAATAATACAAATTAACAGACAATTTTCTGAACCAAAACTATGAAATAGATTTAGACTCAATGCATAAATTTCTCCCAGCGTTTGTCTTTTAAGTAGACTCGTAAAAAAGCCACTTTGAAGACTCTTTACTATAAACAGTATCTTATACAATTTTTAATATATTCAAAGAGAGGTCTCGCACAAAATAAATTTGCTTTTCATGAGCTTTTTTTAATAAGCTTCAACAGCACTGCATCGTCTTAAAAGATGTATCAATTTTCACAGAATTTGAAATTACAATTTTAGGATCAAATAAAACTGTTAACGTGAAGCGATAAAAAGTAAGATAACATTAGAAGGACTTGCCTGAAAAATAGTTGATGAATTATGAATGTCTGTTCATATTTAAGACTACTCAATTTAAAGTTTACTTAGCAAGTATTAGAATATAAAGTAAATAAAAAGACGGGTAACAAGGATGGTAAGGGAGCACGCAGACGGCGGACTTTTTGTCTGTCGCGGACAAAAGAACCTTAACAATAGAAAAGAAGTCCACCAATAATTAAAGGCACGAGGTGTGCGATCATTTGGTTGCTGCATATGTAGATCATATCGTGCGTCATGTTGCTCTGTGCGTTTTAGACAAAAACACCGTCGCTTGAGCCCACCGTATCGAAGAAATGCTTTATTTATTAATTAGTCAAAATTCCTAAGTTTTTTAAATATTTGACTTTCAGAGACTTATAAATATACGTATGTATGTACGTATCAACAACTAGTTAGTCCCTGAAATTCGTGAGAAGTGACATTTTGCTGACAAATAAATACGTCTTGAGTTATCTCTAGAGCGCGCTTGACTTTAATGAAAGCTCAAGAAATGGGTCAAGTGCGAGTTGAATTTACGGACCAAGGATCACTATGCTAAGGGATTTTTTTTATCGGTGAACTACCAAGCTTTTGTGATATTTATTTCTACCAAATTTCTTTTCTAGGGGCCTGCTGCTTTTTTGAGTCTGCCTACTGGGATTATGGGCGTGATGTTATGTTATGTTTATATTCTTTTCTGGTGTGGTTCTTAGTTTTACTACTATTCATTTAATCCCGAGAAGATTATTTTGTGTTAGAAGATATAGGAGCCTGTGGAATCAGCGAGTGATCCACGCAAATAGTCGCTTAACACTCGACTCATGTCCAAAAAGCGAATTCATTAAATCATCATATTTCTAGTTATATTATATGTCCTATCAAATTATGGTCTAGGACCATATTCTTCGATTTATCGATTCTGGCACTACTATTACATCGAAGTAAATCTTCTGTTTGATCAAAGTGAATCTTGTTAGTCATGGAAATCAGACATTTTCTCAAGATTTTTCTCTTACTGCCGAGCTAGTAGTTTAAATCTTTTACTTAGATTTTTTTTAATCATAGAAGAACGTACGACTCAATAAAGAAGAAGTGAAGTAATACAAATATAAAGAGGGCTCAATTTCTTAACCTTCTGTATGAGACTTAGGGAACCCAAAGAAATTTCGTCAGCTGTAAGCCGACATTTCTTGAGATAACAAAGACACTCGGACTTTTTTGATACATCGACTTGTAGGAGGTCGGCACTAATTGAGAGATGTTTGGATGTTTCTAGAGATTTCTTGTACAAGTGTGCTTAATGGGTGTTTCTGAGAATAAATGCTTAGAAACGTCTTGTACTGGAATGGAATATTTTGAGAAAAAAACATAACGTATTTTATTTGGTAGCGGTCTGGAAGCCGAAATGAAATCTTTGAATAAAATTGTTAATATTCTGAAGGTTATTTACAAATAGAAATGGTGGATAGGTAGTTGATTTTAGCCGTAATTAATTTGGAGCTCATTGCCTTGATATGACATGTTTGGTATGCTTGTCAGACATTGGACTGAAACAAAATTCGGAGCTCAAAAGTGGTACAGTAAATTTTTTTTGTAGACAAATTATGTCTTACTTGGACAGTATAAATTTTACATGCACACACAACATCACGCCCATAATCCCCTAAGGGGCAGGCAGAGTCAAAGGGGCAGCAGGCCCTCTAACCACATTCAGCCAAAATTTGAACTGGGCTGGGTTAGATGGAAAATTGTAAAAAAGTAATGACAAGCGGCTAGCTCTTCGCCTACACTTTCACACACCTAAAACCCGATATACCATTAGTCGCCTTTTACGACATGATATGCAAGAAACACAGTTGGCACATTATTTTTAAGTTCCAGACCAACCCGGGACAAACACATGTTATATATAGCCTCTTATTATTCTTAAATATCATGTTAGTATTTAAAGGGCGTAATATGTATGTAATCTATAATAAGAATTTGGGTATTATAATTGACAGGCCTGTTGGTCGTGTGGTCAGAGACCCTGGCCACGAAAGGCTAGGAGCAAACGTTTCGTGTAATGAACATGGAAATTTATTCACCTAGTCTATAGGACAGTGGTGTGTCAGTCTGGAGAATGTATTTATTTATTGAATGAGACTTAGCTTTTATATATATTTAAATAGTCGTGAATAACAAACATTATAAATAATGTTTTTCTTTTGGAATTTTAACTATTTAGCTCAATTATATTGCCAATGTTTCCCTCTGAAAAAAATGAACAAAATTTCCCCTTTAGGTGACATTTTGTATTAATGAACCATATATAATCATCTATGTTTCGCTAAAAATTATAACTATATTTAGAGCTTAAGATAGCAACCTTACTATAATTATTCCAGCTCTCAGCCAGCTAATACCTAACCGATGAAATAACATGATTGCACTGAGAGAATTCCAATATCCCGGCTCATTCGCTGAGACTTCATTAACAGTTCCTTAAGGCACCTTATTGGAGCCGTAAAGAAACTAGAACAGCTCTTAATATTATACCGTACGTTGCCTTTGAACGGAGGAGCTTATGGGATATTAACTTGTTATATGAGAACTGGAAAAGGAACTCCTGATTTCCATGACAGCAATATATTTTCTCTATACCTACGGAAAAAATACAGCGAATCTATTTGTTAATTTGTTTTGAGATTATAAATATGAGGCAATCTGAAATTTTGTTTTCGTAAATTAAGGTTAAGACGCCTTTTTACGGCTCGTAAGGCATTGTATAGGGCCCCTAGCTTGTAGCGGGCTTCAAATACTAGATCTTATAGCCTAATTATCACCTAGTAAGGTACTGATTCAAATTCGTTCCTCTCATTCTCAGATCACTAGTTCAATTAATTTTGTAAGTTTGTTATTTATTTACTTGCTATTTATATTTTGTCTCTTGATCTATGTAATGATAAATATAGGTCAAGCAAAAGGAGCAGAATTCCCTAACTATACCGCGTCTTACGTAATTCAATTCACGGTATTTACCAGCCTATCGCGTAACTCCGAGATATGAAACGAACACCTGCCTACATTTTAAAGTCTCAAACGCCCCAGGTGATCGTCTCAAGGTGTAAAGGATTCCCACTAGTGTTGCCAGGTCCAGAGGAAGAAATTTCGAGAGGAATAGTAAAATAATTGTTTTTAAATCGGGACAGCAGCAATTGCTCGACATGGCACACAATTTCTTATTTCTGTCAGAATTATCGTACCAAATTAAGGTCTAAGGAGTAACTCAGGAATCAGGTTGGTGTCCTGATCGAGGGAAAATCGGGATGTGTCACTAGCCCCCAAAATCGAGACGTCCCGCGCAAATCGGGATACCTGGCAACACTAATTCCCTCTCACGTGGCCGCCGTAAGAGGTCGCCAGGCGGCCGTAACAGTAAACTGTCCCGCGGCGCGAGATTTAAGGAGATAGGTATTACTGCGTGTAGAGTGTCCTCACCTCAGTTATTTACACTCAGCTCAGTGCCGGTTTATTGAACGGGGACTTGTTGGAATGCTCGGTGGATAAAGTGAAGTAGTTTTTACACGTGAACAAAGTGAGTATCAAGGTTATTGCTGCGCTTAGACTTGAGATCAGTGTAATTATTTCACTGTTCGTAATATGTAGAAGACTTTTTTATAGAATACGTAGTATGTCTATACTATAATATTATAATGAGGAAAGATTTTAATTTTTGTGTGTATGTGTGTGTGTATGTTTGTAATGAATAAACTCAAAAACTACTGCGCCGATTTAGGTTTAAAGAATTTATTTCTCATAAAAAACATAGTGTTCACTTAAAATGAGATTCATAGTAAACTAATATACATATCTTTCTTACTAATGGTACTCAAATTCGGAAGTTACATTGAACATACATATTCTTTTAATTTTGCTTTAAAAATGTTTTTACTATCGCAATTTTTAATGTGATCAGGCAATTTATTGTATAGCTGTACTCCATTAAACAATATAGTTTTTTTACCACAGTTTGTACGTGCCTTAACAAGTGTTAATTTATTATGATTTCTTAAATTGTGTGTATTAATTTTTTTATGAAATTGAATGTTTCAAAAATTCTTTCACCATTGGAAAGCTACATTATCCGGAAGTAACATAGGCTATATTATATCTACGTATTCTTTCGGGAACTATGCAGGTGAAACCGCGGGGCGCTGCTATAAGTTATTAAATAAATAAATAAATTCTCCAGACTGACACACTAATTCCCTAGTTCCAAACTAAGCTTAAGCTTGTGCTATGGATACTAGGTGAACGGATAGACATACTTAAATATGTTTATAAACATCCATGACTCGAGCACAAATAACACGAAACATTTGCCATTAGCTAAATAATGATTTCACTATTTGTAATAGGTGGAGTTCTTCTTATAAGACACGTGAAGTATATACACACTTATATTATATTACAGTCATTGTAAAGCTTACACTATAATAGAACTAACTACATACATAGAGTATAACTTAACACGACATGTAGTGTAGCGATTTCGAGTTATTACTAAGCTTAGACTAGATCTAAAAAGCTTACACTAGATCTAAGCTTGTATTTTTTTTTCCGAAGTCACATGGAACTTGGACTTAACATATGT
This sequence comes from Glyphodes perspectalis, assembly GCA_951394215.1. Taxonomy (NCBI): domain Eukaryota; kingdom Metazoa; phylum Arthropoda; class Insecta; order Lepidoptera; family Crambidae; genus Glyphodes; species Glyphodes perspectalis. The sequence goes on along the minus strand of OX596211.1, from coordinate 12,242,868 downwards.
ATGTATGTATAACATGAGTATTTAGATTGACGTTTTTCCGTGTTGCAAAGGCCTTGATAACGAACGGACTGTAAACCGCTTGTATTTTATTTTTATATTGATAGGGCGTAAATAGTATTGTGAACCAATAAATTAAGACTGTCGACTGTGATCGATATTATTTTTTTATAGTCGTTATTATGTATATTTAAATATAGTTTTTCGTCATAAAACAATCAACAATGCTATTGCGATAAGGAATGCACTTCAGCTCCTTAACTCGTGAAATCAAATTTATACATTACGCTGAAAATTCAATTATCAGGTTCCCTCTGAACAAATGTTATCTCTGCACAAACTGGCAGAGATCTCGAAATTCGGCATATTCGCCGCTAGTTCCCAATCGGAAATCTATATTAATAGTTGAATCGGAATCCTGTAACTAACACGCCCAAAATTAGTTGACCCCCGATCACTTGACCAGGGCCACCTTTTGGTAGCGTTTGTTACAGCCTGCAGGGGTCTGTAAAGACTGGTCAATGTTCTTATGCCTGACGATGCATTCGATAGATTATTGTCCGCGACTAAATTTGCCGGGAAAATCTCGAGTGGGGGAGTAATTTTCGAATAAATGATACTGCAGAGGAAACGTAGTATTAGATAGGATAATTCTTTTTTATGGGAATCGGGAAGGATTTGGTGTTGACAAAATGATATGATTAAGTTAAAGAGGATAAACTAAGGAAAAGATGACAGAAAAAATATATTTATTCCTGGATAAAGTTATATTCAACACCAGCTTTGGTCCATATTTCCTCTTGCACAGAGAATATAAGAAAGAAAGATATAATCTCATGAAAAAAAATATCCAAGGGTCTGTAAATTTCATTCCAATCCGTTCTGTGTTTTTCCAAGATACGATGTTTATTTGGCATCACATTTGGCATTATAGTCGGCTTTTTTGCACATGTTTTATAACAATAGCCAGGATCATTACTTTTCGTTTGTACAGCTAAATTATTGGAAGTTAAATCTGTGTTCTCTGATGAATTCATATACATATACATATGTCGGCGTTAAGCGATGCCAGCGCCACCAAGCGGCTAGTGTATTAATTGGAACGCCAGCGCCACCACGCGGCGCTTGACGGAGTCTACGACGTTGTGCCCGGCAGAAGCGAGCTCACTTTGCGTGCGACCACCGAGCAGTTAACACGTCTGGAAACTGTCACGCGTTCCTAGGTTTTCTAGTACCTTATTCAGTCATCAGTGTTAATTATTGAGTGTAAATTAAATTAAAATAACCTTGATTATCGTACCAGGGTTTGACCGACATTACCCGTCGTAACGCCCATAGCCGTCAATCGGCATGACGGATAATAACGAATTAGAAAATCATTCTCCGTTACATATATTAATCTACTCAAATGTACATCAGAAATATGTAATTTTATATATCTTTTTTATGCTGGCTACACTTTTCCTTGGTCCATTTCAATACTCTGAGAATGCTGGGAAGTTTGTGGTTAAGCTTTTCTAAGCGTCCAGTGACTTCTAAGTTAGCCAGTTGGACTTTGAAATATTTTTCTTTGCTTTTAAACATTTCAGACTTGGAAACTCTTCAAACTTCACAAGAAACCTTTGTAGTTTTTTCTTAACGCCCATTTTGAAATTGCGTACTTGGGCATACTGAGACTCCGAATATACTTTTGCGTTTGAGTTTAATTTGCGGAGTCTTGTAATGATTCTGTTTTAATATTTAAAATGGTGTTGTTTAGTAATCAACATTTTTAATCGATTTTTTCCCGTGTTGGTCTGGGACTTAAAAAGAATTTTCCAACTGTGTTTCTTGCCTAGCATGTCGTAAAAGGCGACTAATGGTATATGGAATTTTGGGTATGTGATTGTGTAGGCGACGAGTCAGCCACGTGTTACTACTTTTTCACAATTTTCCATCTAGCCCAACCTAGTTTTATTTTTTGACTAAATATGGTTAAAGGGGCCTGCTGTCCCTTTGACTCTGCCTACCCTTTCGGGGATTATCATATGTATTATTAGCGAAGCCTTCCATAATAAAAAAATATAGTTTCAAATACTACTGCGATTACTAGACATGATGTTATTAAATGGATTTTAAAATTATCTAGTATAGAGAAAATAACAACAAGCTTGGCTCGGGATCCTGAATAATTCAATCTATCTCATTAATTAATCTGTGCCAACGGCGGACACCTCCGAAATTGTTAGCGACTGTCATTTCAATAATGACTAAATACAAACAACTTAAGTCCTCCCGCCAAACAGAAGTACGGCACAACTTTCAATTTGATTTACTTGTCTCCGTTATTACGTCTTCAAGTAATTACCGACCTTAACACTTTGTAATAAGATTAAGGATCGGCTGCGAGCCCAACATCGCCCCCACTTCATCCTAATGTCCTGTAACATTATTTGTGTAAGACCTTAGTCTGCCCCAAGATTTTGTTACTAACCTCTATTCGCAAAACCAGTATAGGTTGACCTTCCCTGCCTCTCGGCATGTAAGGCATTGTCGAAGGAACCGGGGGGTTATAATTACAATAGAGGGGTCAAAGATGATGGGTGATAATGTATGACGGTGTGTATCCCTTTGGGACGTTTAACACGGAATTCGGGTCTTAACGCTTAGCCCGAGTAATTACTGGGCATTGTTGATACGTACTTAGGCATCGCAATGCGTCAACTAAGCCTACTAGAATTGTTTGTAGGGTCCGCAGGCTTAGTGGTTTTAGTGTACGTGAATAAGGGTAGAATAAAGTTTATCGTTAAGTGCTACAGATACTGAGATCCGCTAGTTTCATTGCAACACTGGGTCAAATAACAAAACTGAACGGACAAGCCCGATGGCGCATTCGGTAGTGCCCCTGTCCCATGCGCCAAGAGTTGTGGGTTCGATCTCCACACAGGATAAACATTCGTGTGATGAATACTTGTGTTTGTTCTGTGTCTGGGTGTTAATATCCAATATTTAAGTATATATTTGTAATACCACTTTTGTTTTGTGATATCCGTAACACAAGTGCTCATACTTACTTCGGAGTCAGATCAATGTATGTTATGTCATCGGATATTTATTTATTTAATGGTAAAGATTCTAACCTTTCCAGAACCGATTCCAGAATCCAGTTCATTAGTTAGCTAAAAGTCAAATCGACGGAGCTGTAGTCTAGTCTGGAATATTTTAATTTTTTTGGCAAACACTTAATGTTATCCATGAGGATTAATATTAAATATAAAAGTTACTATGTGGTGTTACTTAGCAACTTGTAATTCAAATACCAAGTCTAAAGAAGATGTACAATGAAAAATATCTTGGATAAAATAAAAGGTCTTTATTTTAACTGACAAAATACACGGCACATAAAGATATCCCATAACTGTTCCTTAATTCTTTAATCTCGCAGTCCCTATGCTTTAGTCCACGTCACCATAGAAACATCCATTGTTTCCCATATTCATTGGTTCGACAAAGCCACAAATGCGCTTACGAGGAATTAGCAAAAACGCTTTGGCGTAATCGCGACGATTGTGAGACAATAAGTATTATCTCCAGCTAAACGATTAGCGAGCTATGCCAATGTACTGTAGTTATGTAGGGATAGAATTAAGGACCTTGAAGTTATATGTAAGTAAACAAAATATTGCATAACAGGATTCCCGAAATTAAATCCAGTCTTAATATTATAAATGAGAAAGTAATTCTGTATGTTTGTCTGTTTGGTCTGCACACCTGAACTACATAAGCCATTGTGATGCAATTTAGCACGTCTTAAATGTTAAATCTGAGAATGGACAGACTACTTTTAATCTCAGAAAATAAATAAATATCCCACAACATCACATTCATTGATTTGACTACGAGGTAAGTAGCTTAAGCACTTGTGTTACGGATATCAGAAACAACAGTGGTATCACAAATATATATTTGAATATTAGATATTAACACCCAGACACAGAACAACACAAGTATTCATCACACGAATGTTTGTCGTGGGTGGGGATTGAACCCACTACTCTTGGCGCAAATGTGCCATCGAGCCAGTCGAATACATGATAAAGTCTCCATATGAGACCGGATTTTACGCGGGGTGGAGCCGCGGGCAATAGGCAAACCCTTGTAAGCACAAGATTTTTTTTTAACTCTAACAATATTTAGCCATTTATAAAATGTATGATATTCATAAAATATTCTTACTGACAACCAATCAAAATCAAACACCCAAAACTCGCCCAATAATCACCATCTTGTCATCATCTCAAATCTAGCAACCCCCATCGCAAGAATTGTCGAATTATTCCCAACCCAACTAACTCAACGCTCAGCACACACGATATAACATGTTAATAAAGTTAAGTAGCCTCGAAATAAAACGGCACTACATCTGAGTGGGCACCGTAACAAATTTCGCCTTCCCCACAAAGAAATGCAAAGTTCCTCTCAGGTTGATAATATGAACCGCACGCTCGACGCACGCACAAGTATCCGACGAAATCCTCAACACGTAGTTGAATTAAAATACCTCGTGACCCTTTTTCATTAATAAGAGATCTTCGCCCCCACACTGAATATTTATGCTGGTGTTGCGTGGTGTAAACGTGAGAGGCCAGCGTATCGCAAAACCTACTTACTACTTCTATATGACTTCTAGACTTGACAATTCGTGTCTATGGGGCGCTTAGATCTGAATAAAAGTTTAAATTGTTTTGCTATACCGGTGAAATCTTTATTCATGGTCTAGCCAAGAGAGAAAGGCCGCCGATTCATTAATGCCCTTTGTGGTTGGATATAATAATATGACACTGTTAGTTTCTTTGAGAGTTTCTTAGCAAAATCAAATATGATTGTTGTAACTTGAAAATTCGTAAATGAGAGTTTTTAAAAATATAAAATCCGCCAGATGGCACGAGTGAGTCTCGTGGTCTTATCACTGTCACTATTGGCTCCTTGTTGACATAATGTCAGTTTGTTCTGACAACTAACCAATGAGGAGGGTGACAAGACCGCACGTCACAGTTACGCCATCTTTTGGATGTTTAAATTCAAAAAACCCTCAAGCAAAAGTATCCATGTAACATTTTTAGTCTTAGAATGTTGTTTGACATCATAAAAACCAGATGTAAATCAAATGATTCACATCAAACTAACTATGCCAATTGGCACAGTTGCTTATTTATTTTATGAACAGATATTAATTAAACGGCTTTTATGTGGGAACTCGACAAATCAAAAAAATATATCAAACTATCTATTCTTAATGACCCTAATGGCTTTTTATTCATTTACGTGTTATTTGCTATCTTACCTTCCACATTCCACATTAAACCAACTCCATACAATCTTACTGTCTGCACCACACACCCGGACGGGAGTCTTGGAAGCGGTTACTTGATTTTTCTGATACATTTTCATGAGGTAAGGACTCCATAGCCGGGTATATTGGGCCTTTCTAGTTAAGATTGGGCCACTAAACGTATTAGATCAAGATTCGGCAACTAGTGGCTGAATACGACATGATAATGCTGGTGTTACGTACTCATGTTTATTTTAGGGAGTTGAAGAAGTCGGTTAGGAGGCGCGTGTCCTTAACATTGAGCTACCACTAGCTCAATGTTACGCGCCTCCTGACCGAGGAGTGCGGGTTCAAATTCGGGCATGTACCTCTGGATTTTTCAAATCTATGTACGTATTTATACCACTAGCTCGACGGTGAGGGAAAACATTGTGATGAAACCTGCAAATTCAAACCACTTTGGATTTGTAACCATGATCTGAAAATTGTCTGGTTCCCCTTTCTTAGGGTTACGAAGGTCGTCGGTTGCTTCAATGTAATTACCAGACTCACTAAATCCGGGACGGGACGCTAGGAAGATGATGTTTATTTTAGGGAGTTGTGTAGTAATGTAGGTATTTAAGGACTAGTCTTTGATGTTTTTGTGAGATACTAGACGAATAAGAGTATAAGACGAGTATCTCCTTTTTAGCAGAAGTAAGCTGATTATTTCACATTCGTTTCAATACATTTCAATACATTTCCTCTTTATAATATTAGCATTCTATGCTAATATTATAAAGAGGAAATGTATTATAAAAAGAAAAAATATATTTTTTTAAATTAAATAAATAAAGTTCTCTAATAAAGGCTCCGAAACTACTGGACCGATTTGAAAAATTAATTCACCAATGGAAAGCTATTTTATCATCGAGTAACATAGGCTATAATTTATCTCCGTATTCCTACGGGAACGGGAACTACGCGGGTGAAACCGCGGGTCGCTGCTAGTTAGGTAATATAATTGCCTTTTTTGGATCTTCTTTTATGAATAATATTTGATTTTATTGAGAATTCGACTACCAAGACTGAAGTTCATGTTGGTTTCGGACGACGTACATTTAAATATCAAATATCTCAGACGGGTAAAAATTACTTTTATTTCTCTCGTTTATCATCATATTGTAATATATACTGAATTTTTGAGAGAAATATTCACTCCCAATATTCTTGTAAATATTTTTTTGCATTCAAATATGAACAAGCTTAAGTGCGATCTGCAAAACTCGTTACCAACACTTATCGTCCAAAAAACAAACAGTCCACATCTAGTTACAAGTTGGGCGTTTCTCACGACAACATTGCACCTGCAAAGTTAGGCAGTTGCCGAACTCAAACGAATGGTGGCGCGATTCGTTCGAGGTAAATAGGTTAACGCCAATCCAGTTAAGAGTTTAAACAGTTCCCAACTCGCATCTGGAGCGGGATTAGCAATGACGAATTTGCGATAAACAGGAGTTCCGCTGGCACGTTGACGGGATTAAGAGATGCGTGATCGGGGTGATTTTGGGGAGTCGTGCTATAACTCACTGTATTTATGATATTTGATACTAGATTTACAACCTTATTTTACTATAAACGAAGCTTGAAAACTGGTATTTTTACAAGGTTGCAAGGTCCTTTAGTCCTGTTATTGTTATTCTACTAATATTATAAATGCGAAAGTTTGTATCTATAGATGGATGTTTGTTACTCTTTCACAAAAAAAACTACTTAATGGATTTTATTTTTTACTTTAGAATAATATAGCTCATACACCCGAATAAAATTTAGCCTATGTTTCATCGATGTACCACGCGAGCGAAGCCGCGGGTAGAAGCTAGTTTCTAATAAGCGCAAGCTGGTCTTGGAAAATGTTTGAGCTTTATTACATAATTACGTGAAAAACTAAATTATCCGATTATATAAATTGAATTTAATTAGTTTAAAGATTATATAACACCAAAGCTATATTCTAAAAATTTCAATAGTCTTGAAGATAAATATAAATTTTCAACACCATAAGTTTTGTAAATTGAATAGGGAATATGAACGTTTGACTGCAGAAACCACAAAGGCGAAGGAGCGAATATTCTAGAACACAACTCCACTCAAGTGAGGTCCCTCGCGACAGCAGCCCGTGCCATAAGAATAAGAAATTCCTTATCTTATGCTCGTGTCGATAACGCGAGTCTCTCTGGGTGTGTTTGAGGCAGAGTACGGTTCCTTGAAGATACGTAGGTCTTGTATAAATGTCTGAATTATATGTGGTGTACGTTAAATTCAACATAGAATAGAAATTAACGTGTTTTTGTGTATAATGTTATCATTCGTCCATATATTATAATAATTTAATATAACTATATATACATTATCGTATGATATGAGTGAAATGGGAGTGGATAGCTTGGTGACGGCTGACCGGGACGTATGGAAAAAGAAGACATGCTGCGCCAACCCCAGATGAACTGGGAGAAGGGCAAGAGGATGATGATAACATTATCGTATTCTTGTGCATACAAAATCTCACATAGGTCATTGTCTGAGATTTTATGTACATGATCAGAATGTTACATTCTTCATTCCACCATAACTGACGTCATTCAGAACTGTCTCTCAATACGGTCTAAGGCCAAGGGCTGTGAGTGTGTAAAATTTACAATCTTTTATTCATCTAGCAGTCTAACTTCAGTCAGTCGTTTTCGTTTAATCAAAAATCCTTGATTACTGACTTAGGTACTTTCTCAGTAAAATCATTTATAGATACTGAACATGGTAATTAATTCACTTGAGCGGCATAATGACTTAACTATACAATTTACAGCATCATAAAATAGTAATATATTATACAGACAGACTGCAAAAAGACATTCCCCATCAAAGAAATATCCATTCATTATTTCCAAAAAGGTTGCTAAGCTTAAAAATATTAGAAGTGCTATATTTTAAAAGCGGACAAGAAATATATCAGCACGAATGCAATCTCAGTTCCCGCTCCAAGTTTTCATATTACTGCTCCGAACTATTCGAATGTAACCCAGATAACGTGAGTCTGTAGTCTGTGCCTAGATTTTGAGCCCTACCACGAGATCTAGTCTGAAATTTGTCGATATAACTTTGAGTGTTATTGTTGATTACAAAGTCAGCGAATTTGTGTAGAATGTCTGTGGATACATATGGATTTAGTATGAGACTATTATAATCTAGTTTTGTTTCTACACAAGCAATATTATTATTTGTTTGTTAAAGATCCTCTGGATTTTAATAAAATCGTAGTCTATTTCAACGTTGAAATCAGATTGTCCCATAATATCGATGCTAGAGTATTGATACTAGACACAGAAATGTGATTTCATTTCAAAATCACTAATAAAGATTCTTGTGCAAAGACATAATATTACAGTATGTAAAAATCAGATTACCTCTCTTTTTCTTTTTTCAGTAAATATTGTACATCTAAAATTTTTGCAGGAAAATAAACATAGACGATGATTGACGATGAAAACATCCTTGAAGATCTCCTCGCAAAATAACTAGTTTGATCGAGTTTGGCTGACAATGTCGTATTAAAACGACCACTAGTATCTCAGAAAGAAACAAAGCAATCAAAATATAAGACAAAACAAATGGCCTCTTGTATACAAATGACTCGAGAGAAATACCAACAACGATTGTTTACGCGCAATTAGTTCAGCTCCCTTCCGATTCTGTCGATTTTAGCTACTTTTGGCAACGCAACTTGCGATACTTTTAAGATTTTTTTTGTTTCTTTCTGTATCTGTATGGATTTTTATTTAGTTTTGGCTTTTTACAGAAGTGCGAAAAAATCTTTCTGCATTCCAACATGATAATTGATTTATTGTTGTTACTGAATTCATTATTTTTCGTAATTATGTTATACCTGTTATTTTATGTTATTGTGTATTCGTATCCGGGCATAGTTTAGGTCAAGGAGCATATAAAAGATGTTATATGCGACATAACAAGACTTGTAAGAAAGAGAGTTGGTCTGAAGGACAGCGTCGGAGTCAAGGTAAGAAGAGGCATGCTCCGGTGGTTCGGACATGTAGAAAGAATGGATGACGAAAGATTGACTAAACAGATATACAATGCGAATGTGGAAGGATGTAGGAGCCGCGGAAGGCCCAGGGTCACCTACCACGACCAGATTGGTCGTGTATTAAAAGAAGGTGATGTTAGGAGTCATAAAAATCGTAGAGCTTGTATGAAAAGGATTATGAATGTTGAAGAGGCGAGTGAGGTGTGTAAGGATCGTGCCATATGGCGTTCGGTTCTCTCTGCCTACCCCGCTAGGGAAGTGGCGTGAAGTTTAGTTAGTTAGTTAGTTAGTACAAGACTTGACCGAAGAATGACAAGCTCGATGGCGCATTCGGTAGTGACACTGCCCCATGCGCTAAGAGAATACCACTGTTGATTCTGATATCCGTAACACAAGTGCTTAAGCTACTTACCTCGGAGTCAGATCAATGTATGAGTGTCATTTACCCCATTGCATCGGTTTCTTCGGTCCATGGTAAGGGCCAGTGCATTTCGGCCACATAGCCGGGCGGCACTTTTTATTTCCGGGCGGCTGATGTTTTAAGATTCGTCCCCGCAACGGTATGGAGTTCGAGTGCGGTATAAGTGGGCCAACTTCTGAATGTGTGCGCCACGGACGTCTTATAAAATGGGACGTCGCGTTTGTTCTGCACTGTTTCGGTGTCTTTTATTTTAGCTACGGAGTAACATCTGGCGCAATACGATTTAAACCGTTGCTTTGAGGTTGTGGACTGTCCAAAGAAGGAAATTGAAAATCATTGTTGAGAACTTTTCAAATGCTATCGAAGTATCGTTTACACGATAGATAATATCTAGCACAGTTCGTGAACTTCTCAAATGAGACCTCTTAGATGATCTGTTATAAAATTCTGTACGTATTTAAACAATTCATTTCTACCACATTTTCGTTTCGGTTATTATAGCAAAACAAAATAATGTCATTCTAAAAGAAAAGTAAGATTTTTTTGCTGAAGTAGTAAAAGACAGTATATCTTGTAATTATGATAACTCAAATTAATTTAGCACTCAGGACTAAAAGAATTTCTATACTTACCATTAAACCACCAGAAATGGCAACCTGTATCACAGATACCTGTATCAACTATCAAATCCAAGCTTATCACTAGTCAACGTGGACTTACCAAACCGCCGCAAAACCCGACATTGGAACCGTCCAATATTCCGTGAAATCACAACCGTGCTCAAACAACCACGCCCACCACTCAGCACAACAGGCAAACACACAAACAGAACTGTGGAAACGAAATAATTACAGCTCCGGTGCGAGCGAGCGCCGGCATTTACATTTCAAACGCTCGAATCAATTTGAACTAGTGAGCACCTGTGACGTTTCATTTGACGAAATAGACGTTGTGTTTTTTACTAGTCGATGTGTTGATGAGGTGCTGCTTCAAATTGGGGCACGTACATCTGGATTCTTTAGATCTAAGTACAGATTTAGCTACTTGCTCGGCGATGACAGGAGTCGCCGAATGGCAAAAATGGTGGTGCTTCAAAATGTACACTATTAATGTGAAATGCAAATACACAGTGAATGAAATCATTACATAAGTGAGACAGAATGATGACTTTATCTCATCTAACAGTAAAAAAAAAACCTGGAATTTACCTTTTCAAATGAAAGCGTGAATATTTGAGAGACAATAGTTTTAATTCAACTTTGGTTGGTAAGTTGTAATTTGATGTGTCTAAGCTCATTGATATGCTCATTGATTGGCTGATAGCAAAAAGTGATTTCTATGTACATATACTTGAAACCTCTATATATGTAGAATATTTTCACTCTAACTTTGATAATTTTTGGCTTTGTCTTTATGTTTATGAAGTACATTTTTCTCCCCAAATTATACGTCCATCTGATTACAATATTATAATACCGTAATAAAGTAGTCGTTTAATTTATTTATAGGCAATAGTTCTTATCGCTTATCTCGTAGTTTATGTATTTTTTTTCCTAAGGAGTCTGAGGTACTCCTGACCTTAATAACTGCGACATTTTTCAGCGTTGGCGCCTAGCCTACTAGACGATACAGAACCTTGGCGGCGACGAATGTGCGTTATCTCTAATTTTGCCATTTCTTATTCTCTTTAAGTATAAAATATAAGAATATTTTATGTTATGTTTATGTGAGATAAACATAATGTTAAATATTCTTATATTTTCTTGGAACTTTTTCTTACTTACCAACTGATAACTGCTAAAAACAAAATTGAAGTAATAAAAAAAACACTTATAGCTTTAATGGGTCTATTGCTATGCCCTGTTCTGAATCGCAATATGTTAGGACCATAGTCATGGATTGAGCGATTATGGTTTATTACTTGGAACCAATCTAAGGGTTACAAAGGTCAGATATTTTCCCTTCGTAGATCCGGGAACCACACAAATTGGATACATATCTGTGCCTTTTTGAATACCGATTTTCTTTATTATTTTATTCGAAGATACTGTGACAACATCTCAAATTGAATGACTATTCTTCAGATCGAGTTATAACTAAGTACTAACTTGTAATAATACTGATTGAAGCAATCTAGCTCTTAATCAAAGAAACGTTTTCGGCAAGGAACAAAGTATAATTATGTACGGACGCATGTGACGTAGTGATAAGGACTGGTTTAATTTCGTTTAAAATTCGTGTAAGGCAACCCTGTGATGTCGACTTGACGAGATGCCCTAATGATGTTCAGGTCGCACCAAATTCTGATATTCGATCATATGCAATAGTTGCTTTTTGAAAGGGTTTTGATCTGGCCGTTAAATCTACAAAATATTTAAAGTCAGTCATAATGTCTTTTCCTATTATTGATTGCCTGTAATATGTAATCCTAACTAATACACATAATGAATGCCAAGTAACTTTGTTTGCTTTCTTTGGCTGGCTTGGTAACTAACTAACCGATAACCATGAATTTTTCAAGTCGTCAGGGGCACAGAGATTTATTTACTTTTTACCTAAAAAGGTACTGTTTCTAACCCAGCCCATTGTCAAATAACCAATATGGGAATATTGGTCTGGGAATTAAAACCAATATGGGAATATTGGTCTGGGAATTAAAAAGAATGTACCAACTGTGGATTTTGTCGTTTTTACGACAAAACGACTAATGGTATCGGGTTTTGGGTATGTGATTGTGTAGGCGACTGATTGTGTAGGCGACAAGCTAGCTACTACTTTCCCACAATTTTCCATATAACCCAGTCCAGTTCTGTTTTTGGCTAAATGTGGTTAAAAGGTCTGTAACTCTGCCTACTCCTTTGGGGGCTATGGGCGTAATGTTATGTATGTATGTAAGTACTGCTTTGAAGGAAAGTTTAATATATTCGTCGTCAAAAAATCAGCTGGATTTTTTAATAAAATGTTGACAACACAGATCACTTTTTTCTATTTTCTAAAAGTAAATGAAGACTAATAACAAAATCCGCCAGCATCAATATTACTAGGGCAATGACAATATCACTACTTTCATAATAACCCTGCGACGTTCACAAATAAGACGTCTGGATGATTACCAGCAATGACAAATGCAAAACTGGGGCAGTAAATTGGAATTGATGTTTGGCAAGCTCTGTGATACACAGACAGACGGGGCTAATGGGATGCCCTGTAATTTTGCAACCATTCGGACAACCTCACTCGTCAATCAGTTGACAATTTTGTGGGGTTTACGCAGGCTGTAGTTATTATTATACTGTTTTAGTCTATCTAGTAAGTTAGCACACTACTTAAAACAGTCACATATTCGTATTGATATTAAATATATTAATCTACTTCATAACTAATTTTGAGTAATAAATCTATTATTGAGTAGATTACTCCAGTAAATTATGGATGAATAAATGTGGATTTTTGTAAATGAAATTAGTAAATTGGTTATTAAAAATAATAATAAATTAAATGGCATAATACTTCAAGGGCTCTAATGTCATTGCCCTTCGAGCGGGATAATTCTACGTTCAAGTTATAATTTCTCTGTTTAATGGAATTTCTGAACTCCCTGTATACCCCACTCTTAGTATAGACATGCCGCACATTTCAGAAGTATTTGTTTCGGTTCTTGACGACATATTTGCTCGAATTCCATTCCTTAGATAATATTAACAAGGTTCATATAGACGGTGTTGTAGACACCTTGTATTCATATACATTACTAGCTTCCGCTACTGGTTCTGTCTTCATAGTAACCAGAATTGGTGGTCAAATTCTAATTTTTAAGTGTAAATGTACTTAGGTTAAAATATATACAGTGATTAACAACATTTACAAAGTTAGGTATCGTCAGAAGCTCAGAATCAGAAGATGTCTTTTTTTAAATCACTGGAGTTATTTCTTTAAATTTCTTTATTATGTCGTTCTGCACATGTATAAGCTAACTATATACATAATTTAAAAATGGCATGTATGTTCATTTATACAACGGATACCTAATAATATTATTCTACACGTGCTCGCTGTTTACAAAACAAACTTCGAAAGAGATGATTCAAACAGTGATTTGGTGTAATAATGGAAACTAAACAATATGATGTTTTGTCTTCACAGTCAAACAATGTATTTGCTATTGCATAATAGATATAATATCACAACTGCTCACTATAATTATAATAATACTCTAATATGTTTGAGTAATAGATTTTTGGTAAAACGTCTTATTACAGCATAACACAACTACGAAACGATTTTTTGCTAATTGTCCATACATATTCCAATAGAATTATAGGGATGTTGACACATGTTACCAATTAATGTAAAGTTATGTTTTATACATTAAAGACAGTATTTAAAAACCATATTTTCATAAGTTACAGAAAATGAATTAAATTGTGTTATTTAATACCCATTACCACGTGACTGCGAACGCCATCAAAGTGCGATGACGCCACAGACCGGCAAACAAGCTGACATATTCGTGAGAACTCACTCAAGATCAGGTTAACTTTGACAGAGCGAGATATTATTATTAATTATAGTCACGTGATGACGTGATGGTTTGGAGCGTGTTGGCGGGAATTCTAAAAACTAATTTTAATTACGTATTTTTTTTCTGAAATATGACGTATAGTTTCATAAAATTATTATTTTCGTGTTTAACTAGGGTCGATCTATGTAATAAAATCAATTCCAAAAATAAGTCAACATCCACATTTTTGGAAAATCTTTGAATGTCTGTTCATAAATTCATTCCTCTCCTCCACAATCTAAGTTTGACTCATAATTATTACGAATAAAGTGTCACCACACCAAATATTCCAAAATTCATGGCGACCATCAATTTTATATGAAAGGCCGTTGAGCGGAAGTGACGCGCGCCAACGGTGCACCGGAAACTGTCGGCCATTTTGCTTGTTTACGACAGTGCCGCCATCTCGCGGCGTTCAGCGTGCTGAGTTATAGATCGTTCGCTTTGTATCTGGCCGCCTTCGGGCATTTTAAAAGCCCTAATGTCGTTGTAATGACTCACTATCTTGGTTGATGGTTCTGTACGTAAATGCACTGCGAGTGTTTTGAAACGCTGACGTAGTTAAAGTTCTCCTACATACAGCTTTCAAGTCGTTGTCTTCATATGCATATGATCGTATGACGAATTGAAGGCATTTTATGAGATACATTAAGGATTACCTTACATAATTATGTCTGCTAAGAGTACTCATAAATGACACTAAATGGTAAGTCGTATTAGTTACTAATATTTAGATCTAATTTTTTTTATCTGATAGGCCTGTACCAGATTGAAAAAGTTGTTTTTAAAAAATAATTATCTACTAAAATATAAATAAATTCTCCAAACTGACACACCAATTACCTAGTAGTAAGTTTATGTTTGTACTATGGATACTGGGTGAACGGATAGACATACTTAAATAGGTCCCTTAATGCCCTATATAAATCTTATATTAAATATGCAAAGGTTATCACCAATTTAAATACCAACTTCACCCACGTCAGCAATTTAGCAAAAATTTTAATGATTAAGTAGAAATCTCGTAATCCGCTTACGAACGCCTTAATCTAAGGAGAATTCACAAAATGTCCGATGAGGTAACAGCGTTCCTCACAATAAGTCGGTCTGATTTTTAGCTGGAAGTAAATGGAATTATTTGATAAGCGCTTTATCCAGCTGTACGAATTCGGGGCGAAAATTTGCGCATTTGTTGTTATAACTTCAAAAGCGATAATTCTTGAGATTGGCTGAATCATTAATTTGCTATTTTTTCCTAGTTTTTGTAGTTGTCGGAAGGTTTTTTTTATGTTAGATAAATCTGCGAAACTCATCAGAGAAACGCCGGGCACAATCTACTAGTTCAAATTACTAATTAACAACACGAGGCGTTTTGAAAAGTAAATATTATGATACTATGATTACTCATAATAATTATTATACTACTACTCTTCTAGGTACACAGATACATATGATAATATCGTCTGTTTAAACGTACGTGAGTGTAGTTACGTACGTTTAAATTCTTCTATTCACAGACGAATTCAAAGGTTTTATAAAACATTACATGTTATATTGTTTTCCTTGTATCTCGTGAAGTAGAAAGATGTAATATAATAGCTATCATCATCATGACTGAACTTGCTATGAAGTAAAACTGCTGTTATTTTTCCAAACCACCTAATGTTCTCCCATCATCACCATTAGTATAAAATCTTTTGTTCGTGTAAAATATTGCCATCGTTGCACCACTCATTGTCTAACTCCCATTCACCGGCCCTTGCTTAAACGGGCAAGTATGTGCTGTTGTTTGATTCGCCTAGGGGTCGTTTATCTTATGGAGAGGTTATATTTCATTGACACACCTCAATGGGCATTTAACGTGTGTGCGTCACGCGAATACAGATTAACGTTCGTGGTGAAATTTCGGGACTGAAAACAGGTGTCAACGTTTTGCACCTATGCACTGAAATGAAACACCATTAATCATCTGATAAATGTTTATACTTTTTATGAGCTCTGAAAACGCAATGTTTCCATAGATTTTTATAGAAATACTGACGTGCTGTATCAGTCAAGCTTATCTACTATTAAATGTTTTCAAGAAAAATAATTGAAATTAATTAAAGATTCTAATTACATGTTATCTGAATAATAAAAAAAATCTTCACAAGATTTTTTGCTGAATGTGGTTAAGGGGCTTGCTGCCCCTTTTACTATGCCTACCCCTTCGGGGATTGCGGGCGTGATGCTATGTATGTATGTATGTAATAAAAACAATAAAAAAATTGTGTACGATTATCGAATCTAATATCGGAGGCTGGTATTTTATTTTTTTAAGGTGGATTAATTTTATTTTCTGCGTTTTTGTGATTCAATTTTAGTTTATCCTTTACCCTCTTAAGTAACATTTTATTCTTTGACAAAATCCTGTTTCTTATCTTTTCATTGTTGACGAATGTTCTCAACAATAAACACCTATCAAGCAAACAAGCCACATCTTCCTGATCTTCAATTAACACTCCATAGGCCTATTCTTCTGCGAGCACCTTATGTCAAAGTACTAACAGCCATTATACATTGTCCCACTTCCCCATCTCAAGTAGGGAGAAACCAATTACTGAGGGTGAGTTCCAGCGCTGGGCTTGTCCTTTCTTCGACCACAAGTTCCGCTACAAGCTTGACAGTTGTTATGAATCGTTTGCGAGGTGCAACAATAGTGGTTTAATTAAAAAAATACTGGCCGAAGTTTAGGTGGGGCGGTTCGGTATTCAAAAGAAAAAAAATATCGCGACGCCATTTTGGGCCGTCTTGATTTCAGTTTTGTTTAATCTGTTTTGGGGTCGTGAAGATGTGCAGCGGAGATTTTTTTTTTTAATTCAGTAAAATTAAACGCATTAGCTGACTATGAATAGTACGTTAAAAGCTGGTATTAAAAAATCCTTTTAATTATATTAAGCAATGTATTTAGGTGTGGATAATAATTAAAGAAAATGCGTTTCGTCGAAAGTGTGTTTAAATTATGTATCCTTGTTTTATTTTTTAAATGGAATTAGTATTTCAATAGTTTTTCGTTATTTATATGATATTAACTTTTAAAACTTTTTGGTTACAGGTAAATTGACGATTATCGCCGTATGTAGGTTAAGTATAGGTATATATTCGTTCCCCATAACACCCAACTGACCACCTACGTCTGATTTGCTTTGGACCAATTCCTCTATTAGGTTCATGATAAGCATAAGTGACAGTTGCCAAAAAAATATATGTTTTTTTTTATTAAAGTAATATTCAAACACACTATGTACCACATACTAAAACGGGCCAATTAAAACCATACAAATATAATATTTTCATAGTTATGCCATTACAGTAACAATTTAATAAACTTTAATTCTAAGTATTGATCTAATATATGAAACAGTCATTATGCCATGTTTTCGCGGAAATCCCTTAAGGGCGTTCGTACATTGTTTGTAGTCTTATGTTTGGTATTACGCACGAGGTAATGGTTTCGCATATTCCCGTTACCCTAGGTTAAATTTAATGTTAATATAATACAAAATTATGTATATACTAATATATAATACTTAATTAAATTGAATGTAAAGATAATACCCTAGGTTAAATTTAATGTCAAACGTAAAATTAATCAATAAAATCATCAGAAATTGATTTTCGATTTACGAAATTCCGATAAAATTTGGTAATTCACTTTTTGCATCAGTAATTGTTAGTCAGATTAGTTAGTTAAAACAG
Organism: Glyphodes perspectalis; assembly: GCA_951394215.1. Classification (NCBI taxonomy): domain Eukaryota; kingdom Metazoa; phylum Arthropoda; class Insecta; order Lepidoptera; family Crambidae; genus Glyphodes; species Glyphodes perspectalis. The sequence continues at coordinate 12,224,762 of OX596211.1, read as the reverse complement.
CAATTATTTCATTATTAAAGTTTAACGATCGAATTGAATGCAAAAAAAATCTATAAAGTCCTTCCATAAGATTTTTCAAGGAATAATTTGTTGAGTTGCTGATATTGTATAGGTATCATTAGATTGATAATTTAATTGAAAACAGACTATTGAAAAATAGTAAAGAATACTCATATTCATATAGTCACGTTTATCATAGAATATTGCCGTTTCAAAATCACCGTTTCGATAGACATAAACTTTTTATCTCAGTGTTGAACATTGCATTAAAGAGAGTATTATTATTTTTATATAAAACGCTAAGGCATTGCTGTCAACAGCCTTAGCTTATGCACGTCATGTGTAACAAGCCTTAATCCCGAATATGGCGTGTGACATGCGACCAAATGTGAAAGCAACTCGATGCAAAAACGGAAAAACGACGATTTATTGAGATGTCCACGAGGATTTATCGTCCCAACGAGGTAATAATGAGCGCATTTGCTATTCCGATTTTAATAACGTTGTGATTAACGCTGTTTAATTATTTAATTTTACGAGGTGGCGTGATGACGGCAATTTGTGTGGGCTGATGTATGGCGGTGCTGTGGCTGGTCAAGGAGGTTGTAGCCATTGGAAACGGAATGCAGTTGCCGACACAATTTTTAGAACCTACAAAGTTATGCTATATTTCTAAAGATATAGAACTTACACTGTGTTTCGGCATTGGCGGATTATTACGTCACGTTTAGCTTTACTCATTTAATGGCTTAATTATGTCTGTTGTCTCTTCTTACAGCACTACGCCTCTCAGTCCAATGCTATATTCTGTCTATAACAGGAGCTGAACTAGACCAGCTTGGATAAATAGTCCTCCAAATCTGTCTGCATTTCAATTCGGTAGTGGATCCTTAATATAATACCATGAAGAGTAATGTATCACTATTATGAATTTCGTATTTTTAGTTGAATGTGGTTAAAGGGGCCTGCTGTCCCTTTGACTCTGCCTCCCTCTTCGGGAATAACGGGCGTGAAGTTATAAATGTATAAATAAATAGGTAGGTAGGTAGTATAAATAAGTAGGTAAATAAATATGTAGGTATAAATGCTACTATATAACTTCCAAAATCTCCTCAACATACTCCTCTTAACCTATAGGCACTAAGCATCCTAACCTAAACACCTATAAATTATCCAACCAACCCAGTAAAGAGACAATCACCCAATTCAAAAATACTTTCCAACGGACTTCATTAAACGTTATTATTAATATTTCCTTCGCGAGCATTTACAATGTCCGTTACAAGGCTCTTGTCCCAAAAACCCTTAATCCTTTAATGGTGAATTACGTCAAGAAATATCACTTAAATGCTCACAAAGTGGCACTTCGCTCCTGCTCCTGCTTGTAATAGGATATTCACTTTACCCTTTGACAGGCTGAGGTGACGTCAATTATGGCCGCTTTGTGTAATGGCATGACTGCCTCTCGGCTCTATAATGGTGTATTAAAGATGGGGAGATGAGTGCGTGATGAATTTTAGTGTTTGGCCTTTTTATCGGGAGATCTTCGGACGAGGGTCGTATGTTAGACATTTTCGTTCACGCGAATACGTTGTTGAGAGTTTTCAACTATTCAAATGGATTATACTCGTACTAGGGTTGCATTGCTGGATAGCAATAGTATTTATGTATAATCTAAACGACGGACTAAATAGAATTATAGTTCTTGAATGCAGTCATCATCCCTATTATGGATGTGTAAGCATGGTTCAAATTACCATATGTTTCGGCTTAAAGATTTAAGATATATGGATATAGTAATCGCATCACAGTCACAACAACTAGTAAACTGCCGGCTAGCTCACAGCTTGCCCAATCTCTTCTTAAATCACATGTGAAAGAGTGTACCATCCAACTTAAGTTTCATCACATTAGGTCTCAAACGATTGTGAAAACTTTTAGTGAAATAAGTATGAAAAAAACTGAGGACTTATGGGGACTATCAATAGATATTTGAAAAATATTATACACTCTATTGCCCCTCTTCTATCGATTATTTTTAATAAATGCGTTGATGAGGGCAGCTTTTCTTCTTTGATGAAGATCAGTAAAATTATCCCTCTTTTTAAATCAGGTGACAAAAGTGATCCATCGAATTTTAGGCCCATTTCAATATTGCCAGCGCTAAGTAAGATTTTTGAAAAAGTCATTCTTAATCAAATAGTTAGTCATTTCTAAATTAATAATTTATTGCACAGTAATCAGTTCGGTTTTACTAAAGGCAGATCCACTACTGATGCGGGTGTCGCTCTTATGAAACATGTCTTTGATGCATGGGAGAAAAAGCAGGATGCAATAGGTGTCTTTTGCGATTTGTCAAAAGCGTTTGATTGTGTTGATCATCAAACCTTATTGATGAAACTACGACATTATGGTCTCTCGGACAATTCACTCAGTTTAATAATGTCATTTTTATCTGACAGAACTCAAAAAGTATATGTCAATGGTACAACCTCCTTAGGCGTACCTTTACTAATGGGAGTACCCCAAGGTTCGATATTGGGACCCTTGCTCTTTTTAATTTATATTAATGACCTCCCCTTCTTTACTAGGGACTTGTGCGAGATCGTGTTATTTGCTGATGACACATCCCTGATTTTTTAAATCGACAGACATCAAAATAATTTTGACGACGTAAATAATGCTCTTGATCAAGTCCTACATTGGTTCTCAACCAACAATTTATTACTAAATTCAAAGAAAACTAAATGTGTAAAGTTCTCAATGCCAAATGTTAGGCAAGTTGATAGTACAGTTACAATAAACAATGAGTCTATTGATTTCACTAATCAAACAACATTTCTTGGCATCACTTTAGACTCAAAATTACAATGGTCTCCCCAGATTTCCACTCTGGCAAGAAGACTAAGCTCAGCTGCCTATGCAGTTAGGAAGATAAGGAATCTCACTGACATCGAAACGGCTAGATTAGTTTATTTCAGCTACTTTCATAGTATCATGTCCTATGGCTTGCTTTTATGGGGATCCGCAGCGGATATCCAAACTATTTTTGTATTACAAAAGAGGGCAATTAGGGCTATATACTGACTTGGACCCCGCGACTCCTTAAAAGAGTTATTTCAGAAAATCAACATTCTCACTGTGGCGTCCCAATACATTCTCGATTGTTTAATGTATGTGTATAAAAACTTGCATTCTCTTCCCAAAAAATCGGATAGTCATAGCATTAATACTAGAAACAAGCATAAGCTAGCTATCCCAAATCTTAGACTAAGTAGGGTTAGTAATTCTTTTGTTGGTCAAAGTATAAAAATGTTCCATCTGCTGCCACAAGAGGTTATAAACCGACCTATGCACAAGTTTAAGATATACATAAAAAAAAATCTTATGCATAAAGGTTATTATAAAGTTGAAGATTTCTTAAATGACAAAAACCGATGGTCTACGAGTGATTAATTAGTCACTAATAATAGTTTTAACTATCTATGTATAAATTAAATTCGCCTATTTTATGAAATTAATCATGACATCACAATTTTATGTAATAATTCAATGAATTTTTATTATATGACATTGACTAAGAAGCTTTGAGCTGTGTTCTTTAGTTGGCTTGTTATTATTATTTTAAATTTTCCATTTTTCTCTGACCAACTCGAGTAGTCATGCTCACTAAAATGTCGCTGGGGTGGTGGCGCTATGTGGCGGGTCGTTACATTCCCTAAAATATGGTTGAGTGAAGCGATGGCTGACACATACGTCATGCTTGGGAACAGGTGCCGCCTTTGGGGACTGGTCTGCTCTGGTCGGGTCATATTTTTATTTTTTCTTAGTAATTATAATTTTTTATTATTTTATTTCACACCAGGCCCAAACATGGTTCAAAGTTAAATATGATTCTTATAACTTTGTTAATACTGTTGTTGAAAAAAGTAACTACCGAGTTTCTTGCCGGATTCTTCTCGGTAGATGCAACATTCCGAACCGGTGGTAGAATCATATCTCTTTCAACTGTTTTTGACGATTTATAAGTGTTTCTTTGAAACCTATATAAATAAAGAATATTTTGACTTTGACTTTGACATCATAGTAATTAATTAAACTGAAATTAGTGATCATGATCAAAAGGGCCTTTTTTAGGAGAACACACCGCTATCAGTATCGCATTCAAGTTAAAAGGTTAGTTATTATAAACTTTAGTAATGAACGTATAAAAATGCATGAAGCACTTGCAATTATAATATCCTAGCCCAAACCCACTCATTCCCACGATCAACATCCCTCTCTTAACATACAGTTCTTAAAACAAATTGTCACCCAATAACGCAGCATTATTCCCCAATAAAAGCCATTCGGCGTGTTGCGAGTCAATAACACGTCTGCGCTATAAACAGGCGGCCCGCGACTGCTACCAGGCTGCATTGAGGCGCCTTGCTATTGTTAAATCTGTACTGAGAATAATTGATGTAATGGACAAGTAGCTTTAAGGGGTAAAAAAAAATTAAAAAATTATGATATGTATTCTCTACGCCATGTGACTGATCCTTCTTGCTGTTACCCATCATCGCGTACATTAATTTTCATACTAATGCTTACTTTATTACTTAGTCACTATTTTTTTTTATCTGACTAAATCTTATACATTGATCTGACTCCAAGGTAAGTAACTTAAGCACTTGTAACGGATATCAGAATTAACATTGGTATTACAAATAGATAATTAAATATCGAATATTAACAGAATTGGTCTATACCAAACACATGTATTCGATCATCAAACGAATTTTTGTCCTGGGTGGGGATCAAACCCATAAGTTTTGGCGGATAACTTTCGAATGCGCCATCGATCCAGTCAAATATTTTTACAAGCAAAGACATTAAGTATTGGACTCTAGTTGGTATAATGTTCATTCGGTATTACTATTAACCTATCTACAAATCATCCGTGCTACGAAGGCATTCGAAGTTGTTGGTGGAAGGAGCTTTCGCGTGTTAGTAGTCATTAAATACACATGTCATATTGCAACTGAAAAACTATTTATAGCTATAACATCAGGTTAGCCCGTTACAGTTGATCGTATAACATGAAAAAGATTGGAACCCAACTCACAGGAAACTACATTGTTTTAAGCTGTGCAAAGTTGTTAACTGATATGCAATGTTATCCCCCAGCTAGGCTAGGTGTCCCATGAAGTTCTGGGACATATAAAGAATGCGCCAAGTGTGTTCCTTGCCCAGCCTCTCGAAAAAAGGCGACTAATGGTATATCGAGTTTAAGGTATGTGATTGTGTAGCTAGCCACTTATCACAACTTTTTCACAATTTTCCAGAACTAACCCAGCCCAGTTTTATTTTTGGCTCAATGTGGTTGAAGAGGCTTACTGCCCCTTCGACTCTGCCTACCCCTTCGGGGATTACGGGCGTGATGCTATGTATCACCAGATATTTCGAGGAAAGCTCTCGATGAGGACAGAGTTGATGCATAGGTACGTTAAACAAGTCTTCGGCTTTTTGTCTATTAATAAAGTTGTTTTTATTAAAACTTATAGATGCTATGCCAATTTGATATTTGATACAGTTTCGGAACCTGCATCCAAAAGAATACACAAGAACTATATAAATATGGAGCTTTAAGTGGGACGATAAATTTTAAAGTCCCATCTTTACTTAGATTTTTTTTGGATTTGGATTGCTATGAATTGGCACAGTAGTTTTCGACATACATACATACATACAAAACATCACGCCCATAATCCCCGAAGGGGTAGGCAGAGTCAAAGGGGCAGCATGCCCCTTTAACCACATTCAGCCAAAAATAACACTGGGCTGGGTTAGATGGAACATTGTGAAAAAGTAGTGACAAGTGGCTAGCTTGTCGCCTACACAATCACATACCCAAAACCCGATATACCATTAATCGCCTTTTACGACATGCTAGGCAAGAACCACAGTTGGCATATTCTTTTTAAATCCCAGACCAACATGGGACAGTAGGCTGGGTTGGATGGAAAGCTGTGAAAAAGGAGTGACAAGTGGCTAGCTCGTCACCTACTCAGTCACATACCCAAGAGCCCGTACACCATTAGTCGCCTTTTACGACATGCTAGGCAAGAACCACAGTTGGCACATTCTTTTTTTTTTGTCCCACATCAACATGGGCCAAGTCCCAGACCAACATGGGAGTAGTTTTCGAGTTTATTCATTACAAACATACACACTCACACACACACAAAAATACAAATCTTTCCTCTTTATAATATTAGTATAGATAGAGTATAGATGGACGGGAACTAATGCAGGAGTTATATGGAAAATCATGCCTAAATAGTATTACCTCTCCTAGACTAAATATCAAACAGCCAACTTGCGTAAGCCTAATTCGTTTTATAGGGAGCAGCATAAAACCATTTCTTTTTTTGTAAAAAGATTGTACCCGAATGCGATGCCAAGACGAAGCGAAAAGAACAGCCGAGGAATTGGATTTAAGTCGCTTCCGTTTTGGAGTGCAAAAACGCCTTTTGTTTCAAAAGGTAATTTTTGAAACAAGCCAACAACTCAAAATGGCAGTTAGGTAAGGCTTTATTGACTGGACTATAAGGTATACGTTAAAAGATTATTTAAATGATAAGGCAATATGGCCAGTCTCAAAATAGGCTTTTCGCCTGCACTGATAGATTTAAATTGACCAAAAATTTTAACTACTTAATAGCTGTTAAGACTTGCCATTTAAAGAGTAGCTATCGAGTTTTTTTCCGGTTTCTTCTCGGTAGAATCTGCTTTTTGAACCGGTTTATATATTCTTTCTGTCTGACGATTTATAAGTATTTTTTTTTGAAGCCTATATAAATAAGGCCATTTCATTTCCAAAGATGGTTAACCTAGTAAGAATAACCGAGTACTAAAGTAAAAGAAAAATGAAGCATCTGTTTTATGATTATTGAGATTGTAAAATGAGTATGCTTTCATTATGGAATAGAAATTTATTTTTATATGGGTTTTAACGAAGATACGTGTATAAGTAGCCGCTTTGTATAAAGGACCAGCGGCCCGCCCCGGCTTCGCACGGGTGGACATTTTTTTTCTAACCAAGCTTAACACCAAGAACGTCAGCAATCACAATCTGCACTTTCCGATACACATTCATAAGTTGCCAAAGCGAAGTTCGGTCCGAATCGTTTCGCGAGCATAACAAATCGACTTGCCCCAAGACCCCCCTCCCCAACTGGGCTGACAAATAAACGTCACGACACGCGCGGAAATCTCTTCCAAAATATGGGCCATCCCATCATATCGCCGATACACGACTGCTTTGGCGGCGAAATGTCGTTCACGGATTCGCTGTTCGAGGTAGTGCGCAATATTTTTATAGGAAGGGTTTGTATTTGATTATGAATAAAGAACGGTTTTGAATTGGGTCGTGGGGTTGTTGGTTCTTTTACGTGCTACATCGATAGCAATTGTTTTTGTTTTCGGATAGTGTTATTACGTCATTCGGATTTCAGTTTTGATGTTGTATTTATTACCAAACAATATTTCTAAGTACAGCTATCGTTGTAATATAATTCTCATTAGCATCATCTTTTAACCGTATACCTCGTTTCTAGTCTGATGTTCGTTTGGGACTTAAAAAAGAATGTGCCATCTGTGTTTCTTGCCTAACATGTCGTGAAAAGCGACTAATGGTATATGGGGTTTTGAGTGTGTGATTGTGTGGGCGACGAGCTAGCCACTTGTTACTACTTTTTCACAATTTTTCATCTAACCCAGCCCATTGCCCTATGTTGGTCTGGGACTTAAAAAAGAATATGCCAACTGTTTTCTTGCCTGGCATGTCGTAAAAGGCGACTAAAGGTCGTAACTAATTCTGTTAGTAAACTATTTAATCGTAATGAGTACATTATACATAGATATATCTTAGCTACGCCTACAGGATTGAAAATACGCGACCAGCGCTAACAGTTCGCAACACCATTTATCACGGAACACGAAATATCAATATCTCAGTCCGGCCCGCGGACGACATTAACTAATGGTGGCGTTGGCGGACGATGACGCAACAGCCATAGCCATGGGTGAGATTACGGCTGAGCGATGCGCGAAGTTGAACACGGGTAGTTTTTTATGAAATGGCGGAAGGGGCCAGACCGCTGCTTTATCTAATTTTTTTTAAGAAATTGCAAAAGGAGCAAGACTGCTGCTTTATCTAATTCTTTTTTTTTTATAAAATGGCGGAAGGGGCAAGACGCTGCTTTATCAATTTTTTTTTATAAAATGGCGGAAGGGGCAAGACCCTGCTTTATTTTTTTTTTATAAAATGACGGAACGGGCCATACGCTGCTTTATCATTTTTTTTTATAAAATGGCGGAAAGAGCAAGACCGCAAGCTTTATCTAAAATCACTTGTAAATTCATAGGGGTTCATTAATACTCTCTGTTAAATTCTGCCTGTTTTATTTTGAAGTCTCAACCGATTGTAATGAAATTGTTACGCCAAAAGTTCCTTGAATATTTTTTGTCCCGGAAAAATTGATTGATCCTGTGGAATAACGTCTTGGTGACATCATAAATGCTGTTAGGTCTTCACCCCTAAACTATCTACAAAACTGATTACCAAGAAAAGTATACCTTAAAATAAAACACTATGGAAGGGCACAGGCTACTTTTATCCCAAAATAATTTATAGACTAGACTATTAAAGGTCTGGATTTGTTGAATTGTTTATTCTTTGGCTGGAGTTTCCTTCCTTCCTACCTTCGCCAAATCCGCCGTTTACCTCATAAACTCTTGCTCACAAATCGTAAGTTACAAGTAACTAAGCAATATTGACCGGTAAATAAGAAGGTAAACTTGCCCGCAAGTAGCGGAAGCGGGATCACAAACTTGCTAATGAGATATCCCTCGCAGCCGGATTGCTGCGATACATTTAGGGTTGGGTGAAGGGTGGAAAGATCATGGTAGCCAAAACAATGGGATGGTGACTCAAATTCACTATTGGTTTCTGAGTTAAGAATATTTACTTGATGAAAACTTTAATGGACATTCGAAATATTTGTAGAAGATATTCAAGTACAGTTCAGACGTTTTCAATGCAGTATTGGAGACTTCAATTATATAAAATTAAAAAGTTTTGATTAAAATTAAAATTCCTGAACGATAACATTGAAGCTAATTTTAGATACCAATCAAGATACCAAAAAAATACTATGTAGACGAACTAGACCACATTTTCATACCTTAAAATATCTGCACTACTGTACTAAGCGAACGGATTGACATACTTAAATACGTTTATAAACATCCACGACTTGAGTACAAATGTCCATGTTCATTATACGAAACATTTGCTCTTGAGATTCGAACCCGCGACCCGGTTTCGTGGCCAAGGTCATTGTCCACTCGACCAAAGGGCCTGTCAATTTAAATGAAACATACATTTTACATGCAACCAGCTTTCATCGCCATTATCAATTCGAGCTTTCTCGTTTCTCACGGTAAGCACTCTTATAATATTTTTCGTCTGCCGTAAGAAATGCTCAACCAAATCCGTGGTGATCGTAATTCGTAATATTCCGAAACATCCTGTAGATCCCCCGCCGGCAAATCTCTGTGCTGATTAAGTACTCTCAAGATGCGATACATTCACGAGGGGAATAGTTGAACCATTATATAAGAACTACTCAGTGAGACATCTACAAGTTTATTTTTAAAAAACAAACAACACATAACTTCGCGCCTATAATCACCGAAGTGGTTGGCAGAGTCAATTATTTACTTACTGGTTTAACTCATTATATTAAAGAATGAATTTTAAAGGATTTAAGAAAATAAGCAAATATTTTGCTTTCAATACAAAAGTTGATCAGCTGATTGGCTATTTTGTTTGAAAAGTAATATGAGATTAATAGACTAGTATATTTATTCGCTTAATACTTATGGCGAAGTTGTATATCTAAAGATGTTAATTATATTTGTAGCTTAAAAATATGTCGAGCATATTAGAACCTTGTTAATACATTACATTAAAATCAGTGCGGTTATTATGGATTGTGCTTCCAACGCTATGACAGGAAATAGGTGACAACTTTCTTTTTCTTACAAATATCAAGATTTTTCTTAGTTAATTAATTGCCATAAATTCTGAAACAGTAAATGCTTCAATTGTAATAAATATGCGATGGAAGTAATTTGCTTACCATCAATAGATTCTTAGATAATGTAAACTTTACTTAATGTATCATGAATTCATTGAAAATTGCATATTTTTTCCTGGTAAAAATACGTTGTAGCAATATGTCTAGATAAGATATGCTCTCTATCTTACATGCTTGTATTTTATTTCTTGTACTATACTGTAATTCTACACTACAGTTGAGCTGTGCAGTGACAAACGAAAATACGGATCAAAGATCCCGCCTTAGCGGAGACTTTGAAGATAATTAAGTGATTATAGGATTTATGGGTTTAGTAAAAGCCCCTGGAAAATCTCTCTCTGTATATTGCCTGTCAAATCTGTCTACGCAGAAAATTCCATTCCATTTTGAGCTTATCTAAGTGTACAACCTCATTAAGGAGTAGATATAAGTGGTAACTGAGAGTGGTGGTAGCTCAATGGTAAGGCCACGCGCCTCCTAACCTCCTAACCAGGTTCAAACCCGTTCAATACTGAGGACGTACCTCTGAATTTTTCAAATCTATATATATTTTTATACCACTAGCTGGCTCATGGTCTAAGCGGAGCCCGTACAAGCACGGGAACGCTAGGGGGATGATGATGATGAGATATGATTAACTCAAAAATAAAATCAGCGTCAAGACAGTAACGCTGGCGCATCTGCTGCACTTTTAGTTAAATTAAAATTGCGCCATGACTCAGCTAAGGGGAGTGCGCTAAGCGAGAAATGTGTTAACACATCTAGCACAGTGAACTGAGCTGGCGCATTTGCACCGCGCATCGCAGTGTTAACATGTCTGCTCTATTTAGTTGCCTAGGAGGTTTCTTTCTTCTTTCTTTCTTTCTAAATACAACTAAAATTTCACGCACTTCCATAACGGGGTAGACAGAGAACCGAAAGCCATATCGCACCGTCCTTGCACACCTCACTCGCCTCTTCAACATTCATGATCCTTTTTAACCAACTTAAAAAAAAAGGAGGAGGTTTTCAATTTGACTGAATTTTCATACAAGCTCTACAGTTTTTGAACATCAAGCACGACCAATCTTAACAACGAAACTTAATTAAGTAATTCAAGTACTAAAGTATACCTCAATTTAATTGTCTTGGAGTATTGTGTTGGAACTAAAATGGCAATGGAATAATTACTTTTAAAGCAGTAAAGGCCGGTTTGAATATTAATATTGTAGTTACTTTTCTTTGTGCTAGTTCAACTGTAGAACAAATCAAAAAGTAATTAACCGTCTTATAGCTTAATAAGTTGTAGTAGACAAATCCTGATTATAATAATTATTGCTCATTACACCATTCGGCTATAATATCTCTTCCGAGCTTGGAAACATCTCGATAAATCAGCTTGAGGTTTAATCTGTGCAAGTGTCAAAACAACACTGGTCTCGACGCAAACAATGTCTTGAACTGGGATTCGATACTTAGGATACTTAGTTACAGGATGACTTTAGAACTTACATATAGCCTAAATAATTAATTTAGGCTATATGTAAGAAAAGGTGTTAACCTTTTCTCAAATTGTTAGTATATCAATTCATTAGTTCCAATTTGAGCATATAAACCGCTTTATAAGGATCTTTACAATGAATACACACATATAAATATGTTTATTAACGCCTGTGTCCCGTGAAAAAATAAATAATAATAAATAATTCTCCAGACTGTCACACCAATTCCCTAGTTCCAAATTAAGTTATAAGCTTGTCCTATGAATACTAGGTGAACGGATAGACATACTTAAATACGTTGATTAACATCCATGACTCGAGTACAAATGTCCATGTTCATCACACGGAACATTTGCAGCGGGATTCGAACCCGCAACCCTCGGTTTCGTGGCTAGGGTCTCTGACCACTCGACCAACGGGCCATGTTCTTCTCACGAACAGTTGCCTCCAGCAAAATATTGAATCCGGAAGTAACATAGGCTATATTTTATCCCCATATACCTACAGAAACGGGAACTATGCGGATGAAACCGCAGGGCGCCGCTATATATAATAAACCTATACTCATTAATCAATCATAATAGTCCATAATTACGGCAACAGGTACTTAGTAATGGCAATCAAACGAACTGCTATTTTCATTAAACAACATCCATTGAAACCTGGACCCATAGAGTTAAACCATCTGGAAAAAATCGCTTACCAAAAAGACGTATAACACAAATATCACTAATAGAAAAATAAACCTAAAGCCACAAGAATTACAGTCGAGGTTGGCTTATTCCTTTTTCCACTGTTTTATTTTACATTTTACGTCTTTAAACTGAAACCTAATAAGGCGAAATGAATCGTCCTGTAATCGTGATTGAGTCGATATTTGCTTTTTTGATGTCGAGGCGGCATGAACACTGCAGCTCGCTTCGTAAATATGCAAGTGCAATCGTACCGTACATTACATGCGCAGTTTAAAACTTTGTTAATATCGCTGTTCAAACATTGTTCGCGTTTGTAGCATGTGATGTTCAAGTGTGGACTAGAGGAGGTACTTAGAACTTTATATTAGGTCTTTAGATACGTAGTCTCTCAATGGTAAGGACATACTCCTTGTCCATGTGTTTCTTATACATACATATATACATAAGATCACGCCCATAATCCCCGAAGGGGTAGACAGAGTCAAAGGGGCAGCAGGCCCCTTTAACCACATTCAGCCAAAAATAAAACTGGCCTGGGTAAGATGGAAACTTGAAAAAAGTAGTAACAAATGGCTTGCTTGTCGCTTACACAATTACATACCCAAACCCGATACACCATTAGTCGCTTTTTACGACATGCTAGGCAAGAACAACAGTTGGTGCATTATTGTGAAGTCCCAGACCAACATGGAACAATGGGCTCGTCGCTTACACAATCACATACCCAAAACCTCATATACCATTATCGCCTTTTACGACATGCTAGGCAAGAAACATATTTGGCACATAATTTTGAAGTCCCAGACCAACACGGGACTGCGGCGTTACTAATGCTGTTAGATAGTGCTATATAGACATGTTTATGTACATATATATGTAAGTATGTCTATCTTGCAATATGCTTATATGTGTATCTTACTTAAACTTGTGCTGTCAAGTACATTTATGCCTAATTCTAGGGATTTGGTGTGTAAGTCTTGAGATTTTATTTACACAAGTATCTAATAGCTAACTAATTAACTAACTAAACTTCACACCACTTCCCTAGCGGGGTAGGCAGAGAGAACCGAACGCCAAATGGCACGATCCATACACACCTCACTCGCCTCTTTAACATTCATGATCCTTCTCAAACAAGCTCTACGGTTTTTATGACTCCTAACATCACCTTCTATTAATACACGACGAATCAGGTCGTGGTAGGTGAGCCTGGGCCTTCCGCGGCTCCTACATCCTTCTAATAGCGGAGGAAAAATGTATATCTATGGATGTGTAACTGATCTAATTGGTCTATTCGTAATTAATAGTTTTGAAGCCAAGTAACAGACAATAGTTTCTTTCTATTAACCAGGCTCACACAATCTAGGATCATTGTATTAGCGGACACCGACTAAAAACATAACGCCTATGCGTTTAGACTTTGATAAAGTCAAGTTATTGCCCATATAATAAAAACGCGATAAATAAAAAGGACATTATACACCTTCCGTTATTGATTCCTTGCACCCAAAATGGAGGACAAAAGGATTTTGCGTCACATAATTCAACTTTATCCGATTTTATTGAAAAGGCAAATTGGGACAACTCAGGGTTGTCAGATCAAATAGACGTACGTTTGTTTATTAGTCCTGTAAAGCTACAATTTCTATGTTAATAAAACATATGAAAACATTCTGACATTGTAACGCAAAGTATAATATAATAGTTAATAAAAGTGTGTTTTTTTCAAGATGTTACATTCTCACCGCTAAGATAAATGGCTCGTAGCCAAGCTAAACAGTATGAATTTGTAATTATATTCCACAGTACAAACGTAGCTACGTGGGCGGGGTTGAATCAAAACTCCTCGTATTGCGACCTGTGGTCCTGCCCATTGAGCTACCAGCCCGGACGTAGTATAACGCCTATTTCTGCAAAAAACCGGAATTGCATAAACTGCAACAAAAAAATAAAGTTATTCTTTTGGCAACCCTAAGCCGACCATTCGAGTTATTCAGAGGATATTATTGCCGAAATTCGTCAGATGCTTCCGACGTGAAGAATTCTTTCGCTGATTCCCTTCAAGTTTTCTAATTTAGCATAAAACATTCTTAGGTTGAGAGGTCACAAATTTCTTTATTGACAGAAGTGCCAATTACAGGTCCGATGGTGTAGGATTTAGGAAATTGACATTTTTGCTCGGAATTATAGAAATGCTGCAGATACCAGAAATTGGGTGTGTAATGCTAGCTAAGAGCTGAGATAGGATCTCTGCAGTTGTTTAGATTTTTCTTGTCTTGGTCAAAACAAATATCGTGTTAACCATTATAAAAGAAGCAATAAATGCCAAAAAGGTACTCACAATTGTTTAAAAAAAAAAATGACAAAATAACAACCGCTTAAAATCATTCTAAAAAACAAAACCAACATAAATCCCAAACAATTAATTGATCAGTTAAATAGCACCAAAAATTTTTGACAACGAATATCACTGATATTTGTTCCAAAACATACTTCATCAAACTAACAAGTACATTCCGCCCTGACGAACGGCGTTCCCGCCCAAACCGAAGTCCATTTGGTCACTTTTTCGTTCGGCGCAGTAATGCGAAAAATATGTCGACGTACCGCGGGCGGTGTCCATCATAAATCACGGTGCATGCGCCCCTGGCCGCTCTAAATCCGGCCCTGCCTGTGTCCGTTATTGAAGTAGTAGATATTTGTAGTAAGTAAAAAAATTTGGGGCATTCAAGTACAGTACATTATGTATAAAGTGATTATTGATAAAATTAACTAATTACTACATTAAGGTTTTAGTGTTAAGGTACTTTGAATAAGTGGATGAACTTAGTCCTGTATCATTACAATACTCTTGATAGAGCAGGGTAGCCCGTAGAAATCGCGTCTAGCAAGAATATTACAATTGGAAAGGAAATTACACAGAGTTGTTTATAAAAAGCAACGTATTGGTAATTTATTCTTAAAATGAAAATAAATATGAGATGCCATGTGCAACGGCACCTGCCAGACTGCCAGATGTCTCCTCACCTACTCCTTAGAGGTTCCCTAACTCCAGGTTATGAAACTGTCAAACTGATTAAGTTAGGTTTTCTTTTCAAAGAAAAATTAACGAAACAATAAAACATACATAACATCACGCCCATAATCCCAAAAGGGGTAGGAAGAGTCAAAGAGGCAGCACCCTTCTAGCCACATTCAGCCAAAAATAAAACTGGGCTTGGAATAAAAAATTACACATTTTTACTTACTTACATGAATGATGATTAGATTAATTATCTAGTTAGATATAAGTACATACATTCATATCTACTTATTTTCCAATTATTAATATTATTAAATCGTTTCTGGTCTATTAAGTGATACTAGACTTCCAGTTAACGTCGACTAACACTTCTTTACTCCAGGTCCGCACTGAGCCTATTAAGACTGCTCCATTACGAGTAATCCCACAATACGCCCCTGCACCTAAAGCGTATTTCCTAATCGGCGGAGGTACCTACGCTCAAATATTTCGGCCAAATCTCGGTTTCGGCCTTCGGCCCAGGCATCGGCCTCGGCGTGATCATTGAAAATGTGCGGATTTATTCGGTGAAAACTTTGACAATCCCGGTCAGGGTGGTTTTATTTTTAATGCAAGGGTGGAAAATGTGGCATATTTTATTTTAACTTACAGTCTTGCTGAATATTATTACATTTTAGCCATTTTTTTTGTTTTAACGTTGATGCTCATAAAAAATTTGAAAAATTAATTTCTATTCTAATAAAATGTTTTAATAATTCTGGTTGTTATTCAAAGGCTCTTTCGCCAACTAACCACTTTCCTTAATTTTTTTTGTACTAATTATTAGGTCAAGGTCAAGAACAAATGTAGGTAAACTTATTTTATGCATTCAAAAATAGAACTATGTAGAATAGAATATAATTTATAACTACATCATTTTAAGGTACTATAGTACTAAAAATAACGTCAATCCTTAAGAAAAGTGTGTTTCTCGAACCTTCGCACTTCGAATTTCGTATTACGACCCCAGTGCGTTAAACCGTTCGCTGTTCGCAAAGCCGACATCCGTTGTACATTTTTATCGCGCGGTGTCTCGTATAAATACTGACAACACTCCGCCAACATTTCATGTTAACACCATAGTAAAATAAACTCTCATTTACAAACCAAAAAATACCGTATCCACTACACATATCTTGCAAAGCGCTTGAACACCTCCGCACACATATTTGCACACTATTTTGTACTGAGCCCTGCGTACCTCTTTTGAATTCCAACTGTTGGATAAAAAAGGGGAGTGTGATGGTGGCACAGTGCTGTAAGTTTTTGCAGTGAGTCAGCCTATAGTTAATTTTGACTTTGACTGGCTCGATAGCGCATTCGGTAGTGATCCTGCCCAGTGCGGCAAGATCGCATTCAATCCCAGCCAGGACGAAAAATTCGTGTGATGAATACTTGTGTTTGTTCTGTGTCTGGGTGTTAATATCCAATATCCTACTAATATTATAAATGCGAAAGTTTGTATGTATGGATAGATGTTTGTTACTCTTTCACGCTAAAAGTACTGAATGGATTTTAATGAAACTTTAGAATAATATAGCTCACACACCCGAATAACATATAGGCTATGTTTCATCGATTTACCACGCGAGCGAAGCCGCGGGCAGAAGCTAGTTTAAGTATATATTTGCAATACCACTGTTGATTCTGATATCCGTAACACAAGTGCTTAAGCCACTTATCTCAGAGTCATATCAATGTATGTGATGTAGTCGGATATTTATATTTTGGGTCCACATCTTTGGTGCTTTTAAAATGCATATTTGTTGTGTCGTTTGAATGGTAATAACTACTAGTAATACCAAAACGTGCACATATAAGCCCGCATATCCAATTAAATACTAGATACTAGGTTCTGAAAACATTTGTGCTGATTAGACGTATAGTCTAAACAATTATTTAGTTTAAAAGTCAAGTGTGCAATAATGAATCTTACTGCAACATCATAAAACTCCTTATCAAACCTTATTTTTCTGTACAAGCTGAAAATTACTTAAATGGAAAAAAAATTGTATATTAAAAAAACACTATAACATAATTATCTAAACATAACGTTATGTGCATCGTTACTATTTGGTCAGGCTCCACCTTATATCAGTTCGTAAAAATATGGTCAAAGACCTGTAATTTATTTATTTAATTAATTAAAATGTATTGTAACGACAACTAAACAAAGATAGATCTATATTTTTATTGTACGGCCGTCAATTGATGCATTTTTAATTATACGTAATAGCTTCCCTGTAATTGACTTTCTGCAGTCGTTTACACTGTACGTAGCACACAGAGATCTCAGTATACTGGTCGTCTCAAGGCAGAAGCAGTACCATAACTAACCATCCAACGCCCTCGTGTACTTAGAATAAATTTTCAATACTCTTCTAACATGGATCGTTAGTTCCGTAACGTTTTAGAGTTACTCTAAGCTCATCGGATCAATGGGAGGGGGGATGATCCAGAGTTACCGCGAAGTTTCCTCTTAATGTATTTTTAATACTTCATTTGAAGTATTCTGTATGATTGATTTCGAAGGGGATGTTTTGAAGTAGTAGTACGTTTACGCTTGAGCGATATAATAAAATACACGTATGTATTTGTATGAGTATATACAAATAATAATAAATTCTCCAGACTGACACACCAATTGCCTAGTTTCAAACTAAACTTATGCTTGTGCTATGGATACTAGGTGAACGGATAGACATACCTACTTAAAGTTTTTAAACATCCATGATTCGAGTACAAATGTCCATGTTCATTACGCGAAACATTTGTCCCTAGCGGGATTCGAACCTGCGACCCTTGGTTTCGTAGCCACGGTCTTTGACCATTCGACCAACGGGCCTGTCAATCCATGTAATATGTACATACGTTACCAAATACATGTATATATGTATATATATCACCGAGAATTACCACTTATTTATTTGTAATATCTTATTTGCCTAGCGTTAGTGATAGACTCCGAAAAATAAATTAATAGGTCCAATCATGTTACTGAAGTATGTCTATCTGACACGCTTCGTATAACAGTAATCTTCAGCAGATTTCGGGCACGGCTGCAACAGAAAGCTTTTGCATGTAAGTACCTACCCTTCTATCAGTAGGTATCAAAAGTAGCGGGTAGTGAACAGTATATTGTATACCTATTCTATGTCAAAGATAATCCAAATTTCTTCATCAAATAATAATTATCTAGGTAAATCCCAAACACTCAAACCATGTCAAAATAAGACATGATGATTAGATTATTATCTAAGAGGTAGATCAACAAAGTGAATAAATATTTTAAAAAAGTTATTTCTTAATACATAGAAGAATACTTAAGCACAATTCGCGCCCTCAGGGAAAGATTCTGAATTCAAATATTCAGTTTTTCCTTTGGCTTGCTCACTTCACACTTGTATAAAAGATCCTTCGTACCTTATTAGTCCTTCCCCCATAGAGGGCGCCTCTGTCAGTGATAGGTGAAACTTACAAGGTACTGAAGACTCGGCCCGATAACAATATTTCGCGGCAGGTGTGCGCTTACCCTAACGTTTCTGTGTGAGACTTTACACTCGACGATATTCAACAATGGCTTCTAACCTTTTTGTCATCAGGGATTATTGTTTTTATGTTAACAGGGTTAAGTTTATAAATAAACTTTGAAAATAAAACGATAAGATAAAGATAAGATACTTAAGAATTATTAATCGTGGGATAAAGTATTATCGCTACTACACCAACAAAAATGGGAAATATGAAGTTTTTGATATGGTAAAGCGACGAATATGTGTTTCCACATTTAATGATAGTGAAAACGAGGGTTACCATTGTCCAAACGCGCCTAAAATTCTGTATTGTAAACTCAATTTGCAACAAGAAATAAGGTCTCGTTTTTATTATAATCTATCGGTGGGCACCGATCACAAATTATATTTTGGGCAAGTTTATCCTTTGTTGTCATACGGAATTATTTTTTGGGGAAACTCCACGAATGTGCAGTCTACTTTCGTTTTGCAAAAGAAATGCCTTCGTATAATTTACAGAATGTATAGCGACGAAAGTCTAAGAAATGTATTTAAAGATAAGGGCTTCCTGACATTGACAAATATATACATACTGGAAGTGACTACTTTTATTAAACAAAATAGCGATTACTTTAAGAATCAATTGTCTATTCGATCCAATTTACGCAGTCAATACATTAATAATATATGTGTACCAAGATCTCATACCTATGTATACTGTAAAAGTACTCATTACATAGGTACCAAAATATTTAATAAATTACCATCTTATATTAAATTATTAAATTTACCTAAATTTAAAATTGAGCTTAAGAAATGGTTGTCAGTAAACGTTTTCTACAACCTTAATGAATATTTTGGTACTAAAAATTGTATTTAAACTAATTGATTTAACTTTTATATTGTATACCCGGTATGGGTAACTGTTGAAACTTATATAAATTATATGTGACCACCTTTTGTAACACAGTTTCTGGCAATAAAAAACATTCTATTCTATTCTATTCTATTCTAATTACAATTATTATTAAATGTAACATCACGCCCATAATCCCCGAAGGGGTAGGCAGAGTCAAAGGGGCAGCATGCCCCTTCAACTACATTCAGTCAAAAATAAAGCCGGGCTGAGTTAGATGGAAAATTGTGAAAAAGCAGTGACAAGCGGCTTACCTGTCGCCTACACAATCACACACCCAAAACCCGATAATACCATTAGTCGCCTTTTACTAATGCTAACATGCTAAGCAAGAACCACAGTTGGCATATTCTTTTTAAGTCCCAGACCAACATGGGACAGTGGGCTGGGTTAGATGGAAACAATTATTATTAATTCGTATCAAAAATATTTTTTTATGTTACCTGAAAAAATATCTAGTGTACGCATAGGTATATTTGCCAAACCCTGTTATAATTAAAAACATGCTTTTTTTCTCGCTTTGGTATCGTGTAAAGGCCCGTTTCCGGCGACTGCGCGCGAGTGGGGTAATGAGCCGGAATAAGGGCACCGCAAGTTTCCATATTATGTAGCCATAACGAACGCGGAATGTATGGGAGCTGGCTCCAGCGCGGGTTTTGGCAACTCCCTTTCGCAGGGTGCACTAACAACACCCTATTTAAAATGATTGTAACATATGTATACTTTTGATACAATATTGTGATAAATACAAAACTCTGCCTACCGGGCGTGATTATGTTTTTATTTATACAAAACCAGCTGAAAATCAATCTGAATCAAGTTTACAACAAAGATGTATGATTCATTTTGAGTTCATCATAAATGAACATTTCATGTGTTTAAGGATTTTAATAATTTATCGAATTATCGCAATGATGACGAGATTTACATTTATTTCGCTTTTAATGTAAAACAAAAAATGCCAACTTGTTTTTAAGCAAGTGTACAAATACTTTTGCGAAGGCTTCGATTTAACAAAAAAGTTACCTTACTTATACAACACTCACCAATCAAAGCATCTGCTTTAATATCTTGTAGTTACTGAAAATACGGGGTGCTAAAGCTCTGCGACTATTTAGACAGACCGCTCGAAACCATGCCAGTACCCCAGCAGGTATCAAAGTCAGTTATGATTAAACTTCAAACAGCGCTACTAAACTTGTTCCTGTAATATCCGCTACAACGTTAACAGCTGACATACGCCGGATAATTACCGCTCATGTTATATCTACACTCTCATTTAGTCAAAGTACATCGAACTTGATGCACATCTAACCGCAAACTATACTATCAATTGAAAACCACCCACCCGTGAATCCTTGACATAGTCCAATAGTGGAGTCGTTACCTCAATTACACCGTCAAAGGAAACTGTACTCTAAATATGAAGCAATAAAGTTAAATTTCGTCTATATGAATTTCGACTTAAGCCGTTTATGTAGGGTGAAGGCAACTTGCAGTGCGCTTGCAATGTTGTTCGCTTCGTTAGTGCTTTGTTTTGATATTAATTGTACGTGATTCAGCGATGAGTTTCATAGTTATAAAGCGGGTAATGGCATGTCGGCTAATACTTCCTTTATTTTACAGAGTCGGGAACAAAAGATACGTTTAATTTGACAAATGACACCAGATGGTGCGGACTCGTCATCTGGCTGACGGTAATAAGTACCAACTGTCGTCAATTAGGGAGGTCTCTCAAAATACGTTTACTTGGTAAAACCTTAAATAAATCTCAAGTTAATTGAATTAGTAACTAAAAATTACATTTACCTATTTGTTAAATGTATTTGCAAAAATTAACTGTATGCATTTTAATTACACTTGAATATGACGTTTGTACCGAGAAATATACACTAAACTTAATACAAGGATCGTTGTTTAAAGATACGGTTTTTTTAATGATCACCTGAACTTACTAGGTAAATTCCAGATATTTGGACTAACTGCATAGTAAACTACAAACATGTTTCCTTTGCATCTATTACAAAACTTGTGAATTCGGTATTAGGTATCTGCGATGTTCAAAACACAAAGTATTAAACAAAGGTATTTCCAACGAATAAATTCGCCATCCCCATACTTCAAGCGAAGAACACGAGGCGGCTAATATATATCACGCGGGAGAAGCGATTTGATCGCGGCTGCAGATAAAACTGCAATTGCGAATGCACGCGACGTCATGGCGCTGTTGCACACCGTGGAGGTAGCAGAATGTATGTACTTACAAGCCATGTTGCGATAAACCGGCAAATAGCGTATCTGGGGATGCACGGTAGGAGACTCTTAACTGACTGGCCAAGGAAGAGTTATGATTAGGCCTTCCAATCGGTCTGGAAGTGTAAAACCTGTTGAGAAGAGATTCTACTACAAACTCTATATACCTATGTATTCTGAATTAATGAACTTAAACCTAACTAAGCATGCTTCTTCTAAGTAACTTCTATGTGTACGAATAAACATACTTACGTGATGAATGACACATTGTATTTTAATGTTATAATATACTTAAATTATATAATTTACTATTACCTACCTATGTTCTTGCCCTGTTATAACAGACTGAAGACAATATTTCATAACTCCAAGCTAAGTATGTCCATGTTATGAATATTAAACATCAGATTGACACACTTAAATACATGTGTTCGTATACATGCAAGCATGTCAATACAAATGATCGTGTTCATCACTGGAACATTTGCCCCAAGGAGAACACCAACCCGAGCCCTTTCTTTCCGTGCTCTTTAACTATTAACCAGGCGGTTTGTTATAAAAGATGGAAAACCCAATATCATGTTGACTATATCTCAAAGACACCAAATATGTCCTCTACTTTATTATCCTTGTGCTGTATGGGGCTTGCCATACCAAAATGTATGCATAGCAAATGATACTACAGCCGTTTATTTGTCGTAGACGAATAAATCCCGGGACAGAGCACTTTAATCAAACATTAAAGGTATGTCCAGGCTGCGGCCGCCCCCGGTCATAACTCAGCGAGATGCAATTAGCGAGCTAGGTGATAACAGGGCGCCGTATATCAGCGGAAAACTGACTTGCATCGCATGCATTAGTGCGTTCATTATTAGGGGGCGTGTTGTAGCGCTGGTCTGCTGAAATCGAGTCTTTACATCTATAATCAATACTACTGTGTGTATACTTACTAATATATAAAACTGAAGAGTTTGTTTGGTTGAACGCCCTTATCTCAGGAACGGTCTTCTACCGAAAATTATTATAACCATAAACGCGGGTGAAACCAGCGTAATGTATAAAACGAGCTGGACTTCTTATATCAGCAAGAAGTTGACTTGCATCGCATGCATTAGTGCGTACTGCTGTAGGGGGTGTAACGAAATCGACTCTTAGCATATACTATAACTAGCAGGGGCGAGAGCTCCCCGCTCCCCTGCCAGGTAGGTAGTAAAGGCTGCCTTCGGCCAACTACCAAATGTCCTTTCAAAAAAAACAACGCGGTTTCACCCGCGTTTATGACGTCTAGCGTGATGTTATATAGCTATTCCCGATTTCCTCGATAAATGGGATATTCAACACATTAATATTTTTTCAATTTGAACCAGTAGTTCCTAAGATTAGCGGGTTCAAACAAACAAACTCTTTAGTGCGTTCATTATCAGGGGTCGTAGTGAAGTCCCCCCCGCCGGGGTCCTCGGTTTGTCGTACCGGGGGGGCTTAGTAGGCCCTGCCATGGCAGGGCTGAAGCGAAGAGGGACCCCGAGGTGAGCCGCGACTGCACGACTTGCATCCGGGCAGTTGCGGCGGTCCGGCCGTATGGCCGTACGGCCAGACCCCTTGCGGCCGGACCAGGGTTGCCGAGGAAGAGGAGGAGCGGAGTGTTTTCGTTGCTCGCCTCCCTATCCTCGGCAACCCGACAGGGGCGCGCTGGGTCGCGTCGTGGTGGGTCGCGGAGGGATTGAGCGTCTCGATGCTCTCCCTCCGCGACGACAGGGCTCTGCCCTCAATTTGGGTCGCCGGGTGGAAGGCGGCCCCCTCTGGCGAGACGCTCTCCGCGTGCCCTCTGGCTTAGCAGAGGGCACAGCGCGAGAGTGGGCCCACGACGCCGGTCTCGGGGACGATCGGCGTCTGAATCCTGGGCGGAGTAGTTGAGACATGCTGGGTGGCCTGGCATGTCTCGACGCGCGCGCGTGCTCGGTGCTGTGCATCCGACGACTGATGGCGTGGGCTGCACAGCATCGACCACCGCCGCGCGAGGTGAGCCGCGCAGCGCGGCACGCGCACTACCGGAGGAGCTGTTGTATAGTCCCGACAGTGGGGATACCGGCTCCTCCGGAACTGCGCCGATGGAGGCCACCTTGGGGTTTAGTCGGTTCGAGTCCGACACACCGCCCTCTGGATCCCCGTCCGGAGGGTGACGGCTCGTGGGAGTTCCCCAAGTACCTACTCTTATTTTCGAATGAAAAGTATGCTGTTGTTTTTTTCATATAACTGCAATTTTCTTTCAGTGAAAGTTTCGGCAAAATCGAGTTTAATAGATAAATAATTGCTTTTGATAAGTACCGGATATACATTAACATGCATACTTAATTGTATAGAATTATGCCTTACATTGTTAACTTAGAAAATTATCGAGAAAGAAATTTGAAAATCCTAATGAGAATCGTCGTTCTTTGTGTCCAAAGAGTAAAAGTAGTTAGCGCATATCTCGAACCTTGAACCTTCCGCTTGCGACGAACAAGTGGCGCATTATTCGAGAGGCAACATGACACCTCCATTAGTGAGGAACTCGTTATAGATGGCGTTTAAACGCTGCTTATGAGGTAATAGCCTCCCTCAAGTGTTTGAGGAAAAATTGACGGGTGAATTCTGAGTTGTCAAGATACTTACTTGAAAGTCGCATCAAGTTATGGGCACCGAGCCGTCATCTGGTACTCTTAATGTAAAGAAACTAGTTGGAAACTGGAACACTGGTGTTAAAACATCAAATTTTAATTCTATTACTAATATGAATATGGTATTTTACTTTTTATATGTTTGACAAAACTTGTGAAGCATCGTTCCATGTTTTTCCAAAATGACTTTGCTTAGTAATACACCTCTTTCTAATTAGATATTTAGGACAATGGTGACTTCATTAATATCTTATTTATAAAATAACAGACAATATCACACATTGACCTAAATCCTTTTTAATGACGTCTGAACCATTGTACCAAGGCTCTGAATGTAGGTTATAATCAATGTCAATTGTCGAGTTTCAACACCAATAAATAACCTTAAAATATCGAAAAGAAGGCCTGACTTCCGATCATACCCAAGGGATTTTCTGCCCGACCCGTTGGTACAGATACTGATATCCGCACGTCGCTTGCACCGAAATCTCGTCCCGATGCGAACGGATATCATGTGCGGACCCGAACGGATCTAGCGGTCGAGTATTGCGTTCAGGCACGTCTGTAAACATTCAATATGCTAATCTGATTAGGGGCCAGGTGTTAGGACGGCGTCGCTCTGTAATACTCATGGTGTGGCGAATGCGGACACTGTTTATAAGCGTAATTCGAATTGGAGGATCTTAATTATGGTGGATTTGTATGCAACGTATTACTATTAGTAATGTGTTCGTACTATATAACACCATTATTATTGTTATCCTTGCCCATTTCAGCTACGGTTGTCAATTAAAAAAGAAAAATATTGACAAATGACGTCCTATGAACGTAAGATCTAAATAGTTATGTAATGAATTTTATTGTAGTAGTAGTTATGGTACATTATTTCGATGATAATATAATTCGGATGATGAGATATCTCGTGGCGTTTAATGAGTAGGTATACCTTGGGCCACCATTTTTGACCTTTGTGTCGAAGTGTCTGTGCGTAAAGCTTTCTCCGCAACTGAAAATAGATATACGTTGATTAAATGATTTTCTACGATAATAAATCAATGAGTCATGAAATGATTTATAATTTGCCATGAAATCTAAATTATTAGTAATTTTGAATTCATTCAGAACCATTTCAATCATGGCCCCAATTTTTGCAAGCTGTATCTGCCAGCATTATTCGCCATATTTGATTGTTCCGATTCGAGTCAAAAACGCGCGAAAACCATAAAACTTCATTTATTTAGCGCCATATCGCGCACATATTGTGGCAGTATATTTTTTTCATTTCTATTGCGCGCCGTGCCCGCTAAGCCTGGTATAATTTGGAGTTATGTAAATGTGGACTGTTTTATGTAATTTTTTTAAAATCGGACTCCTTTATGATTTGTGCACGGGATGCAGGCTTACGAATTTCAAATGTACAAACGAATTTTAAATGATATCAAAAACGTGTTTGCTTTAGTCGTGATTTAGGGTTAGGGTAGGATTAACAAGGGCTTTACGGCTATATTTTGCTTTAGTGAATATTTGACTACAGAGAATTAATTGTATAGGTACCTAATAGGTATAACCCGGATATATAAATAATGAATTATATTACCTATATTGAAGTATGTATGCTAAGCTGATTACAACCACACATTTGTGAATATTAGTCATTTCTGCTCGTATCTCTGATAGGGAATAAGGAAAATACTGGATCGATGAATTTTACGTGTATTAATCTTAACACTACCAATAGTATAAAGCTGAATAGTTTGTTTGTTTTTTTGCTTGTACACGCTAATCACAGGATCTACTGGTCCGATTTGAAAACTAATTTCAGTGTTAGATAGCCCATTTATCGAGGAAGGCTATTAGCTATGTAGCATTAACCAGGAGACCGCTGGCATGGCATTTGTTTTTTATAAAAATAAAAACTGTATATTATTTCCTCCAACAACGTCAATGTCATTAAAAATAAAAATAACATGTGTTTAAAAAAAATAATGTTAGTCATATAAAAAATTCGGTATCAATTTATGTCGAAATAGATTTAGCATACCCGACTTTAGTCTATAGACATAATTCGACTACATTATCGCGAAATTCTGAATCACTGGTCACTACCATCCAATTTAGAAAGAGCCATCACTGTGAATACTTTAGGCGCGAAATATGAACGAGTGAGGGGTCAAGACAACTTGGTCGCTTCTCAACCATTTTATTAAAAACCGCTTGCAGTACTGGAAGCCAATTGAAATTGACTAACGCATAGGTCAGTTTAAAATGGTCGTTGGGTGCCTGGGAATGACATGAGAAATGAAGTAGAAGTGATGGCTTCCAATGGATCCATCATTTGCAATGGTCTGCATTTTGTATGGTACGTCGGGTATTAAGGCACCTTATTTGGTATTAATCAATTTGGTCGGCTCAGCCATTTGCAGTCGTAAACTGAAAAGGGTACTTTTCAATGGTATAGACATAATTTATGGTTTTAAAAATAGATTTACTGAATCATACAAATTACTATAGAATATTCATTACTGTAATCGATAAAAGTAACCATTTCAAGATAGCAGCTTTAAAATTTTAAAATGTTTAATTCCAAAATGGCGCTAAAAAGCATTCTTTTTGTTTTTTTTTAGGTTATAAAACTATTTTATTTGTGTTTGTGATGTATACAGAGAGGTTCCTCTTGTACGTTTCGTATATGACGTTTAATATTTTTTTTACTTTTGTTTCAGGTAATTGTCGATGACACTCGCACTCCCATCCACGTGGGAAATAAATCACCTAACAAAGCCAGTAAACGTAATTAGGTACTTATATAGTCACGAAAAGTGCTTTTAAACAATATTCTTGTTATTGGTCGGTAAGTTATTAATTAATACGTTTTTGTTCTGCATCGATTTTTTTTACAATTTGATTGACTCTTGTTGATACCTTTCATTAACTATGGCATCTCAATCCAGCGTCATCGTAAACAAACTTAAAAATATAAATAAGACATAAATAGATATTTTAAAATTTTCCGTACCTGTATCCATTAGCACAAAAAAACATCCGAAATGATATGTTTAATTAAATAAACACAATACTTTCGTACAAAGAGGTTACTTGGTTAACTAACATCCCAATAATTTGAAATACTGTACGTAAATGAAAGAATCGCGAAATACATTTTAAAACCGTTTTGGTTATCATTTACACCGGACTTAAAAGTCTTTTTTGTAAGGCTGATAGACTCTTAAATGTAAACCTCAAATAAGCATGAATTTCACAACCGAACAACAATACGGCTTCACAGAGCAAAAGATGTAAAGGACCGACTAATAAGTATGGCTGCAGAGTTAACTTTTCCTATTTTCATTTCGCATCGGTCGGACGGTTCCACATTAACATTCCATATAAAAAGACTTGCACGCCTGAATATCAACGTAGTGCAATGGTTCCGTTTAATTGGAAAATATTTGAGTAAATCATCTTATTTATAATAACATGAATAAATCATAATCATATAAATCATAATCATAATCATCATCATCTTCTTAGCGTTATGTCCCGTGCTTAGACGGGGTCCGCTTAGACCATGATCCAGGATTTAGCGAGTCTGGTAATTATATTGAAGCGACTGCCGATCTGACCTTCGTAACCCTAAGATAGGGGAACCAGACAATTTTTGGATCATGGTTACAAATTCAAAGTTGTTTGAATTTGCAGGTTTCATCACGATGTTTTCCCTCACCGTCGAGCTAGTGGTATAAATATGTACATAGATTTTTTAAAATCTAGAGGTACATGCCCGGGTTTGAACCCGCACTCCTCGGTTAAGAGGCGCGTGTCCTTACCATTGAGCTACCACCGCTCTCATATCAATCATAATCATAATCATATAAATCATAATCATAATAACATGATTAATCATGTTATTTATAATAACATGATTTATTTTTTACATACATACGTATGTATGTATAAACAGTCACGCTTACAATCCCTGAAGGAGTAGACATAGTCCAAACACTCAATTTTTTCACCAAATATTTCCCCCTTAAACATTGACAAAAATTGAGTTGAATCAGATTCTATCTACAATTTTTTAATTATGAAGAAGTAATGACAAATGGCTAGCTAACCCATTGTTAATATAATAACAAATCCCCAATATAACATAAGTCGCCTTTACCACTTGGGATCTCTTGTTCAAAATCATTTCTTTTTTCGATATAAATGGCAAGTTTGTTACAGTTTGCTAAACCAAACAAATATAATTCTTACTTTAGTAGAAAGTCCCAGGTCCAAAAAAACTATAATTAAAAAAAAAAAAAATTTTACCTTACACGTTTTACTGTACTAGGTACGGCTAGTTCTATCCGTTCCTATTTTAAATGGACCAACTTGATCGTACCACATTATTGCATTGTCAGTGATTCGTCATTAAGTATAAGTATGCCAAATCGATCGATCTTGGCACATTAACTATTCATAAATTATATTACAATTTTTTTTAACGGACAACTTACTTAATTAAGTTTTCGTATAACAAGTTAAATAAAAGCTTGAAAATTACTGAAATTATATGAATTTCGTGGGTTTTTCCGGCTCTTCCACGGACCCCTGAAAGGAGATAAATCTTCACGCCATTACCCGGCGGGCGGCAGAGACAGGTGTTGTTATTTTTTCCAGGAAATTGGAGGACCACTTTAATTTTGGATACATTACTTTGATACAGGCATCCGCAGGCTAGTACGGCGGAACAGGAGTCCAGTGACTGCGTTTACTTTAAGAATAAAATGGGCGGTACCTTAATTATTTGTTCGAAATAAAAGTAGCCTAAAGCATTCTTCTTAAAACCAGCTGTCTGTCAGTGAAAGTTCCATTAAAATTGGTTGTGTCATTTCGGAGATTAGCCGGAACAAACGGACGGATTTTTTTCTCTTACGAGTGCCGCCGTTTTGCTGTATTGTGATACTACTTCATAAAATTCAAGTGTGTCCGATATAAAAATTACAACTTTTTTCGAGTATAATTACTTTCATATGCATTTAATATGAAAGTTCATTATACTCGCACTTAATACTTATAATACAGTATATAAAACATTTATTTTTAAAGTTTTTGTCTGTCAGTTAATTCCGGCTTATCTCTGACATGGACGAATCTACTATCTGGCCTTATAAAAAGTAATATAGACCATGTTTGCTTTATGAAAATTAGGGATCCCCTTAAAAACATTATTTTTTATTAATTCAAAATCGCGATCAACAACTACTGTGAACATTGCATGCTACGGGTATTTGTAAGCTAATTAATGTGCTTGAGTGCTTACTTAAATATATTAAAAAAATAACATAAAATATTGCATCAGTATTTGTTCCTTAATCTTATCTAATAAGTAGTGAAATTTAGATGGTTTTTTCAATCGTTACTGCAACTATAGACCTTATGCCATTGACATAAGTGAGATAGCATGTAGGAAATATTGATATATAATATCACAATTTTATATACAATATCTAATTTGTATAGATAGCAACATAACTGAGTTGAGCAAACAACGTGTCTATACGTTTCGTCAGCTTTGACGTCATTCTTATCTAAGAATAGCTGGCGGCACATAATGACTCACAATTTCGCTCGCTCGCACAACAGCAGAGTGGCGCAGTGGAAGCGTGCTGGGCCCATAACCCAGAGGTCCGTAGATCGAAACTACGCTCTGCTATACAGTGATTTTTTGTACCGAGTTTTTTACCTTTTTGCATTTTTGTTTTGAAAATATTATGTTATTACCTAAAAATTATTATAGTATTTCTTGTTATTTGTTAATATATAAGTTTATTTTTATTTTTACGTGAACCAAAATTAGTTTCTCGGTCACTTTTTCTAACAAAAGATATAATTGGATCATGTTTTATATAGATTATAAATCCACACACCTTTTTTTCGTTATAATTAATACTTAGTTATTTATTTAGAATACTGTTTTAATTAAAAAAAAATATTAACCTATTGTGCACTTAGCATTACGTACAATATTGTTTTCGCTCATTTCACGGTTTTTAATTACCTATTTGGTATATTTTTGTATTATTTAAATGAAAATATTTTATATGGACAATAAGAGCTGCGATTTTGAATAAAATATTTGAATGTTTAATTTTTATTTATTGGACACAAAAAGCTTTCATTTATGTTTATAAAAAAAAAACATTTGTAAGTGAGTTAACTATTAAAAGCGATGAGGGAGAATTAACAATTTGTGAGACATTTAAAAGATAGCATACGGTTTTGTGGTTTATCTATTATAAAAATATTATAAAATAATATGGCATAAAATTATTCGTATCACCGTTCAATGGAGAAAGGTTGCAACCCCATACTTACCCCAATTATGGAATTATGAAACGCGTGCCGTTGCTAGGCAACCGTTGAAAACTCCTTACTCCTTTTAATTGCGTCTTGTGAATTTATCAATATTTTCTGTCAAATATTTGGTATCTTCTGGGATATATTTTAAGTGTAGACTAGTATAAACTAGGTATACCATTACATTACTTTAAATCTTGGAAAAAGAAATGTCTCTTAGAACGGCTTTCTTAACACAAAATTTTAATAACTAGTCATAATAATTGCTAGTGTTTGATAATAACCTAGATACACAATAAAATGTCTAGCCCGGTTAGAAAAAAATAACTACAATGTGTTTTTGAAAATTCGGATGAAAATTTGATGGAAAGATTAGATTTTTTGTTTGTTTGTATGTATTTAATAGGCTCTGGAACTACTAGACCGATTTGGATAACTCTTTTACTAATGGAAAGCTACTTTATCAGCGAGTAACATAGGCTATATTTTAACCCCTATATTCCCACGGAAGCGGGAACTACGCGGGTGAAACCGCGGGGCGCTGCTACTTAATAAAAAATGTAAAGTGTAAGCACACTGAATACTTAGGACGAAAATACGTAGAATGTTTGAAATTTAACCATCTTTTGAAAAAATATTAAGACTAAAGTAGATTTACTTAGCAATTTACACTATTATTTATTTTAAGTAGGTTTTGTTGTATTTTTGTTTAGCGACAGTGTGTGGCCCCTATTATAATCTCATGATTAATTCATATTTTTCAACAAAGCATCATATTGTTTTCTTGTTAACTATTTTACTTTGCAGAATAATAAAAGGTTCTCTCTGCCTACCCCGCTAGGGAAGTGGCGTGAAGTTTAGTTAGTTAGTTAGTTAGTTATAATAATAAAGAGCCACATCACCGATGTGGCTGAAAGATTAGCGAGTAAAAGTGACAATGGTGAGAGTATGAAGCATGACAAATACCATCAGATACGATGAAGATATTGTATATATTTTAAAATTTCTTGTAAACATCGTATTCTAAGAGAGCTGGCTTGAATACAGTATTATTTCAAGTAAGTAAGTACAACGTGTTAGCCACGCATTTTACTCATTCCGTTAAACATTTGAGTTAAAAAAATAAAAATTATTAGTTAAATCTGTTCAGATCAATTGTGAAATAGTTAAATAACTAGAAAAAATACATCCATCTTCATCTTCCTAGCGTTATGTCCCGTGTTTAGACGGGGTCCGCTTATGCCATGATCCAGGATTTAGCGAGTCTGGTAATTACATTGAAGGGACTGTCGATCTGACCTTCGTAACCCTAAGATAGGGTACCCAAACAATTTTTGGACCATGGTTACAAATCCAAAGTTGTTTGTATTTGCAGGTTCCATCACGATGTTTTCCTTCACCGTCGACTTAGTGGTATACATAGATTTGAAAAATCCAGAGGTACGTGCCCGGGTTTGAACCTGCACTCCTCGGTTAAGAGGGGCGTGTCCTTCCCATTGAGCTACCACCGCTCTTTAGAGAAAAAACATCCATTATTTCTAACTACGAAACGCCTACAAAAATATTATGAGCAATAACGATTCCGTAGTCATTTGATTTTTTTTTTCAGCAGAACTCACTTTAGTTTTAATAATAATAATACTTAA
Organism: Glyphodes perspectalis; assembly: GCA_951394215.1. Lineage (NCBI taxonomy): Eukaryota > Metazoa > Arthropoda > Insecta > Lepidoptera > Crambidae > Glyphodes > Glyphodes perspectalis. The sequence continues at coordinate 12,192,048 of OX596211.1, read as the reverse complement.
TAAGGTTTAAAGACAGAAATAAGTAGCAATAGTGTTGTTTATCAGCCAATTAGCTAGGCCTATGTGTCAAGGTATATGCTGATGATTGATGTAAAGTCAATCTGTCGTAATTGAGGCGCGAGATTGGTCGCAGGCAGTGCGTGAACGGGTGTGTATCGCTTGTTAACTCACCCCCTCCTCTCCCCTATCGTCCCCCCTTCGCCACATTCAAAGTCAGTCAAATTTAGACCTAGCTACAGAAACAATGTCTGCTCTGTAGCCTACATTGTCACGAAGTAACATTGTTCAATAAAGTATTATTCTACTCAATTCTCGATGGAGTAGACTGAGTTGAAGGATAATTTTGCTTCTTAAACCACATTCAATTTAATTTAAAATTCAGGTGGATTAGAATATTCGAACGTTTAAATTTTAATTCAAAATATCTTTATTTTTATAGGCTTCAAGAAGGCACTTATAAATAGTCAATATTCAAAAACAAAAATAACAAATAAAAGATACTATCAACGTCTTCGTTTTGTATACTGTAGTCTTAAGTCGGGTTGTTGTAAAAAAGCAGTGGCAAGTGGCATCAAATAATTATTAACCCGGATGCCCAATACTGTTAGTACATTCTTTTTAAGTCCCAGACCAACATGGGACAGCAAATAACGTTGTCAAACTATCAGTCTTAGAGTACGAAACGATTCTTATCTATACGTTCAAGATATGTGTTAAATATCGTTTTTTTTAGGTATTGTACACAATGCACGTAAGGCAATGTGTTGGTAAACATTAGTCAAGCAATTTTTTAAATATTTCTTGATGTTCGAGAATTGCCGTGGGAAGTAGTCTTATTTTATTTTTTTTCATACAAACTGTTCTAGACGTTTACATTTACTTAGTTTGGACTCTAAAAATGGATGTAGACCCCGTTTTATACCCTCTTTATACATCCTGCGAGACACATGAGCGGAGCGGAGCCGCCGGTAAAAGCTAGTACTTAACTAATAAACATTATTTTTTCAATAATATTTATTATTAGCACCTTTGTTTTTGGCTAAATGGGGTTAAAGGAGCCTGCTGCCCCTTTAACTCTGCCTACCCCTTCCGGGATTATGGGCGTGATGTTATGTATGTAAAACTTACCAGTATTTTAATTTGTAAGAAAATAAGTTATGGCTTTGGGTTCTAGCTCTGAAAGTGTGTGTTTTTTTATTATTATACTAGCTGTGCCAGCGGTGTCACCCGCGTTTATGGTTAATATTATAAAGACTATTTCCGTCATACATGATTTCTATGTAATTTTAACCATTAAGGCTGCACACGCGACGGAAGCTTAAAAAATGGAGTAACTTCTCCCGTTTTCCCAACATTTCCCTTCACTACTCTGCTCCTATTGATTGTAGCGTGATGAAAAGTATACTATAACCTGCCCAGGAGTATGAAGAATAATTGTACCAAGTTTCGTTAAAATCCGTCGAGTAGTTTTTGTTTCTATAAGGAACATACAGACAGACAGACAGACAAAAAATTTACTGATTGCATTTTTGGCATCAGTATCGATCACTAATCACCCCCTGATAGTTATTTTAAAAATATATTTCATGTACAGAATTGACCTCTCTACAGATTTATTATAAGTATAGATTATATTAGTTATAAGTTAGTATTGGCAAAATATCATCATTGATTTCCCAAAACACATCCAAAAAGCTCTTAATTAAATCATCGGGACGTCAATTGCCGGCTGTAAGACGTACTGACAGATTGGTCTGCATTATCCATGAGCGGAATTAACCCCTCCACCTACTAAACTATGCATTAACAGCCAAATGCTGTGGATGGGAACTGACTACAGCCATAGTACAAACAAAAGGAAGTAAGCAAATTGTATACTTACATTGGTACGCTGTTGTTATAGACCATCTTTGTAGTATTACAAGAAATAAAATATTTTTTAATACTTCATCGTTTATGCACTGCGTCCCATAAGAATAACCTGTATTGAAAATGTAACATTTTCTACTAATAGGATGACTTACTGGTTCAAATGTCGCCAATAAACATCCATGACTCGAGTACAAATGTCCATCTTCATCACATCCGTAGCGTGATGTACCTACGTCAATGATATTATATACAAAATATCGTTCATAAAAATGTCTCTTAAAGAGCAATGTCATCGTCTCCATGCTTAAAACTTGACGTATAACAATGATTGTAGTTTTGACTAATATTTGTATGTAAAACAACATAAATATTATTCACACATTGTGACTAATTTTATTGTTTACGATTTTCCTTATTGTCTTTTCGTGTTTTAATAGAAGTTGCCGTACTTTTCTTATCTGTACTGTACGTTATTGTAATGTTATTAGCTGACATATTCATTTCATTAAAAGCAATTACCGTGATTGTAGCAACAATTTAGAGTCTGTTTGGTGCATTGCAGTCTTCATTAAGAACTTTACATATCAATTTACCGGGGTTAATACTAATGAACCTCTGTAATTGACGTGACACCAATTAATACAACACAATGCACTATACTGTGTTACGTGCGTTTAATTGCCCGTTAAAATATGCTTAATGAGTAAGGGTCAATACAAGATTTGAATGGCTTCATGGCCTCATATCTTTACAGACCAAAATCTGCACACCCATGATAGTGTTTTTTTATTAAGACAACCAACAAGATAAACACTAACACAACATAATCAAACAGAGATAGAAAAAAAAAACATAAACTTATAGCTAATTGCCACCTTAATTAGCGGCTGCCGCGGCATGCTATGTGGACTATTATTATCTTTAATATGTGTATAATTAACTTAAATATTAACTACAATGGTATTGTATTCAGTTACTCAATTGGCGCCTTGGCTTAGGACTGTAATATGCGATACCTACATTTCTGATGCTTATCTGCAAAGATGTTTTTTTTATTGCCGCTGTAGTCTGTTTATAATGGCGTGGTGCCCTGAAATGGTCCTGCTGCCCTTAATAGAAAAAGACTCATATCTATTGTTACTACTATTGTAGTGTTGCAGTTTAATGGTAAGGACACGCATATCATATACGAGGTGTGCTGGTTCAAACCAAACTACGCCCCTTACGACCAGCCACCTCGTATGTACGAAATACCACAGGCTTGGCGATGAGCAAAAACATATTGGTCTTTATTGGATTCGAACCCGCGACCCTTGGTTTCGAGTAGTCAGAGTCTCTGACTACTCGACCAACGGGCTACTCGATCTACGAGCTATCATTATGTTAATCAAGGTAGAAAAAGTGGTATATCGCGAAATATGTCCTGAAAACCACTGTTCGTGAAGGAACGGGCAAAATCATTGAATTGAGCGATTCGCGAAAAAAGTTCATTTAATAAGAATTGCATCAAAATCTCTCACCGTCTAATAATTTTCATTTTCAACCAATGCTTTTTTGTTTAGGCACAGGAAATGTATTATACAGAACAGAAAAAAAACAATAACTAATTTGGCGCAGCGACCTGAAGTGAGTCTAGGCCTTGACTGGCCCTTTGGTCGAGTGGTTAGAGACCCTGGCCACGAAACCGAGAGTCGCGGGTTCGAATCCCGCTAGGGGCAAATGTTTCGTGTGATGAACATGGACATTTGTACTCGAGTCATGGATGTTTATAAACATATTTAAGTATGTCTATCCGTACGCATATAGTACAAGCATAAGCTTAGTTTGGAACTAGGGAATTGGTGTGTCAGTCTGGATAATTTATTTATTATTTATTTATTTATTAGGCCTCCGATAACAAGAGCCTCCATTTCGGTCTGGCTTGATAAGTGTTTTATGTTGTGCTATTGTCTAATCCTCTGCTAAATATTTATTAGATATCTCTAGTTGTAATTCACTTGGTACTTATGTAAAAAATACACTGTGAGCAGAATTACTAGCAGTCAGTAGGCGCAGTTGTAAAATCAATTGTCACAACTATTCGTAGGAACTGGCTCTTTGCCAACAGAAGAGTAATAAATAGCCGATAATAAATGAGTCTTAAATAAGACTTAATCGCTTAGCAGCAAACTCGAAATCTTTTAAATTGCCGTATTTAATTCAAATGTCTTTAGTGATGATTATACAGGGTATTTGTGATAGATTGATAGATTCGACTTTATAAAATTCTTTTCTACGTTATATTAAAGTAGTCTGTGATGTTTTTAAACCTAAGCTAATATACTGATTGTGATGAAATTTTATATATCAAAAGCTTAAACGGATAGATGAATTTGGTACACATGAACTAATATATCTAGATTATAACAACACAGGATTCATTCTGTTTTCGTGTTTACTTTTCTTTTTGATTATTTTGGTTGGCCCATAATTATGTAATATATTTTTTTATTTGATTCTCTTGACTTAACTCAAAGTCTTCACAGCTCAGAAGTCAGTGTTCGGAAAAGTTGGAAAACCCAACGCCATCAAAAACCCAAGTCCTTCAGGCACTTTCGTTATTGTTCCCGATTCTGTCGCCTCCTACACCAACACCCCGTAGCTACGGCACGTAGCCATGCGCTACGCGTAGTAGCCGTCGGCTGCTATAGTAACCGGCAGTCTTCGCCGCGGCATCGCTACGCGTTGACGCGCGCCCGACTACGAAAATCCGCGATCGCTCGGCATTATCAACTACGAAAATGCCTTTTTGAAACACCCGGATTTAATTAATGTGCCGTTTTTGATCGCGGTGTGAGTGAAAGTTGAACGTTTTGTAAGGACGAGCTTGTGTTGTAGTGTGTGCTGTGTTGTGTGCGGGTTTTTCGCAAATTGCGATAGACATTTGTAAGTTTGATAGCCATTTGATTGATAAGTGTTTTATGTCGTATAAACAGCGCCCTATAAAGAAATGTTTTTCATATCTTATACTGGTATTTTCATAATTTAAACGCAAGCTTTATAAATTACAAGATAGTAATGACAGCAAAATATCAATCAGTTTTTTCACAACTTTGCCTTCTCGAGAAATTTAATCATAAAAATAAAAAACTTTTTAGCAAAAATTGTGGTTTTCTGGTTAGTTCTATTTGCATAAATTAAATCTGGCTGCGGTTTTGTGTAATCAAACAGACACGCTGTCTGGGAATTCTCTTGAGTATCATAAGTATCCAACTGTTGAGCTCTCAAACATTTTTCCTACGGTAAAATTTTACGATAAAAGAAATTACATTAATTGGGTTTTATTTCCAAAAGCGATTTACTAATTTGCTTAGAGAAGCTCTCGGGCATAAATCAAATAATAAGTATTTCACATGAAGCATGTATTTACATCTTGTCATAACATTTTGATTTGTTAGTCAATTTTTGAATGAAATTAATCTTAATTTATTTCACCTGTACTGCAAAATACTGTAGTGTTAATTATTTTATATATTTGTGTCCTTTAATCATAAAATAGTTATTTACTTCTACTTACATAAATAGTAAATGCATGTAGCTCGGAGACCAATTATTTGGCAAATCAATTATAAACATTATCCCTAATATAAACAGCCTCGAATAGTATGAGATAAATAACATTTTATGTTTCTCTAACTTCAAAGCTCATACATTTTTCCTACAACGAACTGAAGCAAACATTGTTAGGTAGGTACATATTTGTGAAGTATGTACATGTATCTAGTTTGCCAATAACATTAGTATTGAGTGCCCAAGCTCGTTACCCATATATAATATCTTGACCTAGGTAAAGTAAACAATTAACAATGCTCCTAACTGAAGCTCGTGCTTAATAATTGAAGAAGCCATTGTTATGTCAGAAGTTAACCAGGAGGCATTATACCGAAGCCTTTATCGTCACGGGGCTATTCTTGTTGAACTCTACAAAGGACTCCTTTATCTGAACTTAGGCTTAGAATTATGTCACGTGTGGAAGTTAAATTTAATTTTTATGTCAGCGGTAACAAAATCTTTTTGCGTGTTATGTAAAGCACTTTTATATAAATGTTAATTGTAAGATAAAGATGTTTGGTGGTGTTACGTGGATAACGTGGGTACTTTCACTTGTAGAAGGTACATGATAATAACTGATTTTAAGCAAGTTATTTACGCGACAAGTGGCATAATACGCGCATCGAGGCACGTTCCAAGATTATTCTGTGTTCCGAGTGTAGAATTGTAGAGAAACTGATAGTGATCGATTTATGATCTTGTTTTCTTTGGTAATTTTCATTACTTTGAGTAATGTAAATATTGTATATTTACACGTTATTACGTCGATGAAAATAAGTGTTTTAGATAGTGATCAAATATTACCTATGCGCAACAAAATTATTGGAGGTCTAAAAATAATTCAAATAAAATTATTTAAAACTAATAAGACAAACAGTATTTTTTTGTCTAAATATTTCTAAATCATAACGAATCAAAAGATAAACTTAGGAATTTTAAAAATATTATTATTAAACATATCTATTCCAAATTTTTACTATCTTTTATTAGTTCCAGGCATAAATCTTAGATTATTGTGATTTAATTTACCACGCCATATGAAAAAGGACATGGGACTTTCTTATTTCGGAAAAAAAATTGTAACTCATTAATCTCTGCAACAGACCTAATAAAACGCGAGCGATGCCGTGAGCTAAAGCTAGTTAGTATTTAATCAAACCTAACTTTGTCCCGTCCGTATTTTGATTATGACAGAATAGTGCTTCAAATTGAATAAAGAATATTGCTTTTTCAAATAAGTACAAACGATAGCAATAACCTTGTACTCAAATCAGGCTCCGGATGTTACGAAACTAGGTTTCGTAACAGCGGATATCTAGACGGCGTGGGCAATACTAGACGCCTACGCTACAACTTATAATGCCAGTGTTGCTCTTAGTAGCGACAAGCTCTTTAGATAATGAAGGATTACTTAAGTGATTAAGCGTGAAATGTTTACATTATGACGACCTTGATGGTTGAAGGATTTAATTGAAGCGTACAGGGTTCGTGGTTCGGACATGTGAAAAGAATGGATGACGAAAGACTGACTAAACAGATATACAATGCGAAAGTGGAAGGATGTAGAAGCCGCGGAAGGTCCAGGCTCACTTACCACGACCAGATTGGTCGTGTATTAACAGAAAGTGATGTTAGGAGTCATAAAAACCGTAGAGCTTGTATGAAAAGGATTATAATTGTAGAAGAGGCGAGTGAGGTGTGTAAGGATCGTGCCATATGGCGTTCAGTTCTCTCTGCCTACCCCTCTAGGGAAGTGGCGTGAAGTTTAGTTAGTTAGTTAGGTTTTGTGGTTCGATTTCCATGCAAGTAAATTTGAGAAATAAAAGTTAGTAAGCTGATGAAGTCTGTGTGTTCTGGGTTTAGCCTTTTGTATTGTATTTTTAGTCGGTAACATGTAGGATAGCAAAGCACTTGTTAATTAGGTAATGAAGATGCGTATATGTAATTTTACAGTTTAACTAGAGTTTGTCAGACTAAGCATAATATAGCATTTAAACGGAAACTTTGCCAAAAGATAAATATTTTTTTTACTGAAGTCAAGCGTAATCCTTTGGTTTTAATAACTACTTGAGCTGTTTGTCAAAAACCGTATCGCATCGCTATAGTGAGTAAATGAACTTGTAATCGTAAATGAAGCTATCTTGCATGATCGGTTGAATCAAACGCGCCGTATTTGTGGTGTCGGTCATTACTAGCCTCATCAGCAGTCCACGCGTGTCCGTCGCGTCCGCCACGTGCTGGTTTAGACGTCTGTCTGTCTGTCGTGTTGTTGTACATAATAACGATTTAGATGTAAAAGTCATTACGTGATTGCTAATTAAGGTAGCGAGATATGCGGGATAGTGTATCTGACATTGATTTATGCATGCGGAAAGCAGATGCATTCACTGAACTAATAATATATGATAAATTATGTGTTGAATGGTGATTTTATGATAATCGTATGTTTCCCGAAAAGTATTGCACTGTCAATTTCTTTCAAACGTATTTGCTTTGGCCAGGATTTAAATTTAAACGATAGAACCTATGAAAGTTCTGTCGTAGGGTCGTGAGATCCTTATATCGGAATATCATAGATAGATGACTTTGCCTAGCCCTTCGGGGATTATGGGAGTGATGTTATGTGTGTGTGTATGATAGATAGAGATCACCTCCTTCCTTTGCTATATTCCTGGCGTACACCTTTCGCTGCTTCTAAATTGATAAATATTTACATGCATGTTTGTCGGTTCACCCCCGGTAAAATTTGTATATTTTTTAATCCTATTTGTTACTCAATAACAAGCCTGTTGTCAGCCAGTAATTTTGTATGTATGATTAACAAACATCCATCCATCTATCAGTTGGAAATACGAGTATCAGCCGAAGCACTCTTGTCCCGATCGATCTGGTATTCGGCTATGGTACACCCGCTTAGTGGCTGCGCGGCAGGTATTTGGTAGTAATCAGACAGACGACCAAATTGAATGGAATTATGATATTGCCTGTTCGGGCTTTGTCCAGCTACATCCAATTTGCGCGCATGTGCATAGCTTATCCGAGCCTATTATGTTAACAATGGAGTAGTTTATTGTTATATGATTTGTTGAAACCTGTTATCGTCGCGCGTGGTTTCTAGCGCGCCAATAATTAACTGATCGTAATTTGTTCACTGATTGCTTAGAATTGCTTAGAATTCAGTGCCCCAAATGAATAGTAAGAAAAGTCTTGATTTGTTTTAATTTTAAAGTAAACAAGTTTTATTTTATTCAAACTAAATAACATAAATAAGTTTGCTCACAATGTTCAAGTGCAACTCTTATATTTTCCTTTCTGATCAATTCTACAGTAACTGAGATTAATTTTTTTTTCTGTAGGTACTATGTAATTTAAAATCGTCGATTATAGTTATTTTTAGAGTGGATCGCTTTGTCGTAGAAACGCAGCCTTAATTACAAAGTGTTTTAATTAACGATTCAAAAAAGCCCTAAAAACTTTGGACAATATGAACGCTCAGGACTTGCAGTTGAAGATCGTCGGCTGACAATAAACACGAGTCGGAGAGCGCGGAACTTCCGCGCCGCAATTAATGTTAGCAGCGGAACTCCGTAGGCTGTCTGTGCCTAGCCTGGAGGGAAAAAATGAGACGGTATTAAAATCCCTCATTTTAGTTCGAAAATGTTTAAACGTCGTCTGATTGTGATAATATTTTTTGTAGCTGTCTTCTATGATCGTCGTTTTGAATAATTTATATACACATTATATCTCTGTATATGAATGATAATACTTTCGAAAGTAAAATTGGCGTACATAGTGTATCTCAATGGCATGTGCGGGACATTCACACTGAAACTAAATTAACAGCGGTACTCTGTCTATGTGTATATTTTTGGAGCCAAAAACATTTACGCTGTATAATTTATCTTTTTCTCAGCGGAGCATCTCGATAATGATACAATTTGAATGTATGTACGTACAATGTACCTAATACAAAAATATGCTATGCAGCATGAAGATGCTATTCTAGTACACATTCGTAATCAGTGATTGCTTTATTAAATAGTGACTGACTGTTACTTATTTACTTCTACTAGCAGCGCCCCGCGGTTTCACCCGCGTAGTTCCCGTTATAATAAAATATAGCCTATGTTACTCTCTGACAAAGTAGCTTCTATTGGTGAAAGATTTTTTTAAATCGGTCCAGTAGTTTCGGATACTATTAAATAAAACAAACAAACAAAAAATCCAATCTTTCCTCTTTATAATATTAAAATGATATATACAATATTAGTAGAATTTGATTTTAGTAAAAAAGTTTCTCTTAAACATATTAATCTGAACCAAACATTTGAATTATTCCATTAAGTTACATCATTTATTTCTAAGATTATCCCTCAAAAGTGACAACCGTTGGTTCCTCTACCTCTTATAGAGTTGTACCTGCTACTTTGTGCAACGAAATAATGCAACTGGTACAAGATGCAAGTTCGTTACTCGAGCTGGTGAACTCTGACGGTGCCTTGGGCTCTACTAATTAGGTACTTTTGCATACAATTCAAGAGTTTTATTTATAGGCCTTTAAAGAGAATATGTAAAAAAAAACAATGTAAATTCTCCACTGGTTCGGGATATCGATTTTACTGAGAGGGATCCGGTAAGAAACTGAGTAATATCTCCTCTTAAGCCATTCTAAACTAATAAATAAATAAATAAATTCTCCAGACACACCAATTCCCTAATTCCAAACTAAGCTATACGCTTGTGCTATGGATACTAGGTGAACGGATAGACATACTTCACAATACGTTTATAAACATCCATGACTCGAGTACCAATTTCCATGTTCATCACACGAAACATTTGTCCTTAGCGGGATTCGAAACCTTTGGTTTGGTGGCTTGGATCTCCGACCACTCAAGTCGAATATAAGTAGTATACGAATTATATGCTAAAGTATGGCTCTACTACCGCAGTAGCGGTATATCCTCTTGACTCTTTCATCTCTTCCTTTTCATTTCTTCTATGAGTATCTAAGATCCTGTAGCGGACGTCTTCATTCACAAATACTTAAAGTTTAACCAAACTAATTTCAAACGCATCAGGTATGAAAAGAAAAATAGAAGTCAATTAGAATTTGTGCCAAGTACTAATTAAATATTTTGACAATTACATTTTTTTCACGGTAGTAAAATCGCCAAGAATATTTTGGCTGCAAAGTAAATCGCTTCCTTTCCAGTCATAATAGACTATAAAATGTTATTATGTTCTTGTGCAAAAATATCGTGTGTATGCCGCCTTAAATGCACCATTACGTGAGTTGCATGTCTGCCGCCAATCTAACCACGAAATCACTTTTCTAGAAAATTTGAAGAATTCCAGATAAAACTAACGTGATTATAAAGTTTTGAAAAGAATTTGAATTTTCTAAATTGGCTTCAGTCTGAGTGGTTTGAGAGATGCCTTCAGTGCTTTGTTTTAAACGATTTAGCTTAAGATCTTAATTAGTAAGGTAAGATTATTTACAGACGAGAGAACCTTAGTTGTAATAGAATTAGTCTGATATATTTCTTAGGAAATTATAATCTTTTGTAAACGTATTTATAATATAATAAGACAGGGCCGGATTGCCCTTTTTACCCTTATATATATCTAAAAAACATTGAAGTATGGTGCAGTAATTCGCCATTCGACGCGGCCCTAAGAACAATTGTCTACTCAGCGTATATAATATACATTTAGTTCGTTCCTGCGGCTGACAACTCTCACACAGCTCTGGTGGGAAATACCTTAGTAATTTTAATATTAAAGCGTTATGATATAATTTATTCAACCACTTATTTGAGATTTCGAATAAATTGCGCATCATTAGAACCAGCGTTCAATCTATATATACCTAGATGCAAAATATTAAGCGTAAAAGAAAATACTCAATAATCATACTTCCACTAACAATGCCTTCTTAAATTGATATTTTCTGGCGCGCATTTACCCTCTTCTACAGTCTAAAATTTCGATTTCATTAAGCCTCTTATTTTCAGATTCCTTGGAATAAAACAAAAGACCGCTCTGACAATAGGATTCTTGTGGTTCTCAACATAATGGGGCGGCCTTAATTCAATTCGAGCGGTTTTCATATTCCCACTGATATTTCTAACCAATAAATAAATATAGACAAACACGGAGAAAACACAACCCGACAGTTGAAAACAAACTTTAAATTCATAACTCATTGCTAGTGAAAATCGTCACCATCAATAAATTTAAATATTTATGTACTTTATTAGAATATTTTTGTTTTATTAGTAGCCATTTCATAAAATGTTGGCTTCTGGAAATATAATTTTAATGTATCTCATTCTGTATTTTTGATTTGTGCTTAAAACATTACTGTTGAAGCATTTAAATACATTATACGTATTAAAATATCTGTGTCTATATCAAATATCAATGATGTTTCCACCACCGTAGGTACATATAAGAATTGGTACAAGTGCAAGCATTGCTCTTGAAACCCATAAACTCTTTTTTGACGCAAAATCTGCACCATGGCACAATGCGACAAAAGCTTAAGAAATATATATAATTTTATATAGTCCAGAAGTAATATATATATTATATGTTTACCTAAACTCATGCTGTTTTAGTCTAGTACAAATATCCACTGTACAGTGAATATCTAAACAACCTTCCAACAATCAGACTGTGTCCATTCAGTATATGTTTAGGAACAATCTACGTACATTTACGTCGTACGTCGACTGGCTCGATTGCGCATTCGGTAGTGACCCTGCCCTATGCGCCAAGAGTTGTAGGTTCGATCCCCAACCAGGACAAACATTCGTGTGATGAATACTTGTGTTTGTACTGTGTCTGGGTGTTGATATTTAATATTTAAGTAGGTATATAGATCAGATCAGTCGGAGTCAGATCAATGTATGTGATGTTGTGGGGTATTTATTTATTTGTTCTACGTGCCAAGTTTTACTGGACGCTTTACAGTAGACTAGTGGATGCACTCGGCGTCACGTGCGGCGCCTTGGCCCGCGACCACGCACATGCTAATGTTGCAGTTACATTGATTTAGAGTTCGCTCGTCGCCCACCAACCGCTCAATGGCGCAAGGTTGTCTCTAACCCGTTTGTAGTTTGTTTTGTGGAACAGTTACAACATCGTCAGCATCTACTAACTAGCGCATTGTCCCGTTTTTAGTCTGCTTAGGCCATGACCTTGGGTTTGTCGAGTCTACTTATTATAATCGTATTGAAGGAACTGCCTATATAGTACAATACAAATACATTATCAACGAGAGATCATTGGTTCAGAATGTCTGTAACCCTTTTCTCTCTGATGATTTTATCATCATCTCATCGTGGAAGATTCCTAGCATAATGACCCGTTCTTAGTCTGGGTCTGCTTAGACCACGACCATAGGTTGCAACTGCTATCATTGTACAAGACTTTTTATCGACAGATCATTAGTTTAGAAATTTCTTAGAGATCCTGTTCTCTCGCATGCTTTTTTTTATTATCTCATCGTGGAAGATTTCTTGCGTTATTTCATGGTCTTAGTCGCTTACACCAGGGTTATAGATTTAGAAAATCTAGTTACAACCCGACAAATTGGAGCAATGTTACTCATTCAATAATATTATGCATGTTTTAACGTGCGTTTTACTTCACCGTTAATCAAGTGGCATACATTATACACATACTTAGATGTGACAAATCTAAAGGTTCGAACCTGCATCCCTTGTATGTGAGACACATGTTTACCAATGCTCCACCGCATACAACCCTGTACGATCTAAAACAGATAAATATTAGTGCCAACACAGGTTACCCGCAAACCGACCAACACCAAGCGTGATAAATTGCGTGATTAGTGTTAACCGTAAATCAATACGCGAGACCCGTTGATAATTGCTCTGGACTGGGCCACAATGACCCATTATGTTCGGAGCGACATTATTCTATTCGGATTTCGGCTATGCCCGTTTATCATACCGAAAGGCTACCTGGTTATTGAATTATTATATATTACAACTAGATATTATCTACAAAATATTAAATCCGTGAATGATAGCTTGGGTCTTATCGAAAGAGGGTTAGTCTTATTGCAGGAACGTATGTCTGAATTTTCATAAATCTAAATACAGATTTATTCTATAAATTAGCTCGATGGCACAATTGGTAGTGACCCTGCCCCATGCGCCAAGAGTTGTGGGTTCGATCCCCACCCAGGACAAACATTCATGTGATGAATATTTGTGTTCTGTGTCTGGGTGTTAATATCCAATATTTAAGTATATATTTGTAATACCACTGTTGATTCTGATATCTGTAACACAAGTGCATAAGCTACTTACTTCGGACTCAGATCAATGTATGTATGTGATGTAGTCTGATATTTATTTTTTCATTCTACCGCCTCTTAACCGACAATATAGTAAGCGAAAGCTTACATTTTCCATTAAATACGAATATAGAATAAAGAACAAGTTATATTCAATATTTTTCGTTCCGTTTGCAGTGGGTTACGGAGATCGGATGATCCGACTAGGAATTGGATATGACGCTAAGAAGATGAAAATGGTGGAACAAGTATTTCTCCGTTGAAGGGAATCGCCAAGATTCATCTTTCAGAGGCTCAATATATGTTCCTAGTAACTTATCTGGTTACAAGTATGGCTTAAGTTACTCTTCAAACAATAAAGCGAGTTTGGTTATTGAGGTTAAGCTATTGTCAGTTGATCTAAGTACGCAACGTATCTGATTGATCAAAGTAACTTGAATGCGCATGTACCTATTGTCATTTCCTAAACGAACTTAGATTTTGACTTAAACAATACTTACTCAATAAGAATAAATTCTTTTCAATTACAAATAAATGTATGTATGTATGTAGTAAAAACAATATATTTGCGATTTATCTAAATATGTATTAAGATATTACATACGTTACAATTTTTTCGCAATTTTCCATCTCGCCTAGCCCGGCTTTGTTTTTGGCTGAGTGTGGTGGGGCGTGCTGCCCCTTTGACTCTGCCTACCCCTTCGGGGATTATGGGCGTGATGTTATGTATGCATGTATGTATATTACATACGTTGATATTATAGAAATTCCAGACCATCCTAAGAGTTCCAACAAAAGATTTCTAAAGAAACATCATTTGAATAAGCAGGAAAAACAACTTTTCCTCCATTCACCGCAATATCAACGATATTTACTTTCAAAGGTCCTCTAAAACGTATTATTTATTAATGCCACAGCAAAACATGAGCCCCAGCGAACTAGGCGCAACAAAAACCTGTAACACCATTAAAAGTTCTACTTCAGCTTAATCTAACCGAGGTTCAGTGAATCCTGCTGCGTGAGCCGTGCCAGGGGTCGGCGACCCCGCCGCGTGACGTCACTACTACTATTACGATGCATTTTGTCAGTTGCAATGCGATGCAACTCGTGAGGTAAAGGTTTATTCGATATGGAGTACAATTGCAACTTTGAATAGGTTTAAGGTTAGTACGTAATACCTATGATACTTATTAGTTATAATTGGTCAAAGGAGTAATTAATTTATTTATTAATGAAAGATGTTTTATTTTATTAAGTTAGGCGCTTGCTCTATTGGTTAAAAGTTTCCATAGATTAAAATTTCACCGTGTTTGATTTTCAGGTGATTGAGAAAGGTGGTGAACAAAGAACAACTGATTTCTGCTTAAATCACAGAAGTTCATAGCTATGTTCAGTTCTGTCTATACATGGTCTCTATAGTTAATGCAATTATTTAACTTAATTAAAAAAACAAAATAAATCATAAATTTTCGATGTAAAAACTAATAATCACCAATACAAAAACTTGTAATAGACAAACTAAAATACATCCAAGCCTATTAATGACTAATTATTAATTATTACTTATACATATAATTATATTGTCGATTGCTTCGTCACTACATCTAAATCAATCAAATGCCAATGATTGCTATATAAAATCCTAGAAAGCATTGCATTTAACCTATTAAAAAGTCCGTCAATCGGGTCACATCAAGTAGTATAAGGATAGATCGAATAGGTATTTATAGGCCAGTCCTCAGTTTTTGTGTGCGCTCGTCAAGCGAAGGTTGGAGCCGTAATTTCCCTTGCGGTTGCACGCGGATTGTGCTGCGATGATGGCTTTATGTACCAGTTGGAGAACCATGGCTGACGGGATGTTCCACCGTAATATATTATTGGCTTCAAGCCAGGGGCGTATAAGCAAATCCCTACTTTTTTGATACGAAAAGAATATCCGACTCAGGCATACGTCTTAAAGTAAATTTTTTAAATCTTTTTTTTTAAACAACTTTACTTTATACATGAAAAAATAGAGGTTGTGTATCGATAAAATTAGAAACGAATTACTTTATAAAAAAAGCGGTTTTTTATACGCCACTCTGGCTTGAAGTTCGTGATATGGACATATATGGATTTGATAACGAAAAGTCTAGTGTCTTCTATTTATGACTTAGCTAGATGTAACATAGTGTAATAGTTAAAGAGGTCCTTAACTTTTTCACTTATTACGTAAGGGGTAGGCAGAGTCCATAAGCAAGTTAAACCATATTTAACCAAAAATTTAATTCGGTTGGTTTAAATGGGAAATTGTGAAAAAGTAGTGGCTAGTGGCTAACTCGCCTTCGCTATCTCAAACCTAACATCCTAAACACCACAGACAGACAGCGTTACTTTCCAATTTATTTATTAGTAGCAGCGCCCCGCGGTCTCACCGTGTAATTCCCGTTCCTATGGGCATAAGGAGATAAAAAGACTTGTTCGTCAACTGGCTTGGCGAAAACTTGCTTGCTTAAGCCAGTTGGCACCTTCAGATTATAGCCTATATTACTCGCTGATAAAGTAGCTTTCCATTGGTAAAAGAATTATTCAAATCGGTCCAATAGTTTCGGAGCCTATTCAATGCAAACAAACAAAAAAACAATCGAATCTTTTCTCTTTATAATATTAGTATGATATTGTACCGGATTTTTTGTATTACATATGTCTAGCCCGACATCTGAAGCAAATCTTCAATATAGTAAATAATTAAGTAACAGTTTTGTGTGAAAGGGCAGGAAATACGCCGTCCGTCTATCCACGCATCCAATCTCTCAGACTTTCCTTTTATGTTCCACATTTTATCTCAAAAATATCAGCATCCAACAGTTGTACCATTACTTCATTAAAATTAAACAAACAAAAATACGAGGAAACACAAATCAAGAGATACTTCATGTTTAAATATCTTTAATAACGTACACTTTGGTCCCGTTCTACATCAAATTTCTTTTTCCTGCTTTACGGAAGCGAATGTAAACATACAAGCAATTATCTCAATGCAAATTTGATGAAACTTTTCAAAACATAGACGAGAAAAATAGCTATTATTTCCGCTAAGATGTACCTAAAAAAATTCACCAGGATAGACTAACTTAAAAAAACAAAAGACAAAAGAACATTCGAAGTGAATTTTGAAACATTAAAAAGTGATCCATTATTGGCATTGGAACGGACAAGATATGACGTGAAAAGTAATCGCTTAATAGATGTTTCAAAAAGGATTTAATAAAAGAGAGTAGGTGGCTAAACTTGGCATCGGCTTTCGTTTTGCAATCAATACTTTCAGACTGATAATATAAAGAGGAAAGATTGTTTGTTTGTATCGAATAGGCTCCAAAACTACTGGACCGATTTCAATAATTCTTTCACCAATGGAAAGCTACTTTATCAGCAAGTTACATAGGCTATATTTTATCCCCGTATTCCCACGGGAACAGGAACTACGCAGGTAAAACCGCGGGGCGCTGTTATTCTAAAATAAAGATTAGTCCGAATCGAGTAAACAGAATTTGCAACTGGATATTTTATAAACCAAATGTGATATAAGTATACGGTTTGCCTAATGATAAGCAGTTCCTGTAGACTAGGGATATTTGCAACACTAGGGGAAAGATTTTGAAGACTTATTCTAGAAATCTGGTAAATTATTTTTATTAAAATTTACACGAATTTTTTATTTTTCTTAAGAACGACAAATACTACAAATATAATATAAGAAAATTTCATTCAGTTAGGTATAATTTTGACCACGGAACAAGAAAGTGGGCGTGGCAGTGTAGCCACAATACTGCGTTATAACGCAAGACTACGCGTAGACTGCTTGTGTCTAAATATATACCTTATCCCTACCAATGTAAGACTTATTATGGCTCCAATAAAAATACGACGCTATGACATGCCCCTTCTACTAGTTTTTTTTTGTTCTGTGATTTTATTAACACAACATTCTGACATATTTTGGAAGTACCTTAACACTGACATTGTAATATATCCAAAGATGTAACGCCATTGTCTATTTAATAGTTTGTCTGTAACGATTTCACGTCTTAACTACTCAACAATCACAATATTTTACATACAGAAAAGGATATTGTATATATTCCACCCGGAAAGAATACCGTCCCCGAGTGAAAAATAACTTTTCGATCCGGTAGAACAACTTGGATTGAGAAAACTTACGCCAACGCGAATGAAGTCACAGACTAAAGGATATCCATTCTACGTTTTTAATACCAATATTGTTTCGCTGCACTCCCCAGCTTTGCTTGAAATCAAATATCTCCTATTCAAGCTTTTATACTATGTGGTATACTCCTCAAAACACAGAGTATCGCATTACAGTGACCTTACATTGAATAGACGACCATAATGAGTTTCTCGGTCTATGAATGACTGTCCACCCACAGTTCAAATTCCTAATAATGCTTCGCTTAAAAAGGAAACGTGACACTTAACCGACTATTGTTGGTACAATGAGTCGTTATGCAACCTTGCAACGTTGTGTCCAGTGGTAATGAACTTTGAGTGAAAACAGGCGAGGAACTTGTCTGCCGTAAATGGCGGCCTGGTCAAAAATGTAGTAAGAAAACTTGGTCATATAATTAATTATGAATATAACCATGGACGTCTTGAAAGACTTAGTCAACTACTCAATAATATTACATGTAAAAATATAAGAGGCATGGCATAAGCGCGCGGTGTGAAGATTCGAAAATGTCACTATTGGGACCTTTTTGACATTTTAATTTACACTAGATTTAATAGCTAGCTGTCTCTTTCTTCGTAATGTTGAAATCTTTTTTGTTTGTCAATGTTGTCAAATGTTTCTCTAAGTTTCGAACATTTTTTACGGTTGAAATGTAAGCGTATAACATGTCTAGTAAAATATAAAAGCAACTACTACTTTTTTTACTTATACCTGTATACAATTGACCAATTTGTCATGTTTAGATTCACAGACAGATATTCAGACAGACAGACTGAGTGATTTTCCCACTTATAACATAGTAAGGATAGGAAATGCAAAACAGTATACTTTTACAATGCTACTACAGTAATTACGTAACCATTCGACGGGCCTGACTTAATGCAGGTGACGTAAGCGGTGTGGTAATGAACCCTGCATTAAAATAAACACAACAATTGCTCACGACGTTCATCGTAGCGAACGTGGCTCGTTACTAATAATATTTGTTTATATTAAAGACTAGCCCATTGTCCCAAGTTGGTCTGGGACTTAAGAACATGTGCCAACTGTGGTTCTTGCCTAGCACGTCGTAAAAGTCGACTAATGGTATATCGGGTTTGGGTGAGTGATTGTGTAGGCGACAAGCTATCCACTTTTTCACAATTTTCCATTTAATCCAGCTTAGTTTTTTTGGCTTTTTAATGTGGTTAAAGGGTCCTGCTGCCCCTTTGACTCTGCCTACCCCTTTGGGGATTATGGGCGTGATGTTATGTATGTCTCAAAGAGTATACTTAGGTGTATATATTAAATGCGAAAGGAAGTCTGTTTGTGGTTTAAGTCATCGCTATTAAACTATGAAAATATTTTGAATCATACTGTTTACTACATAGTATCTAACAGTATCATTCGTGATCAATATCGATAACAGTATCGAGTAGTAGACTACTAGGTCCTTTTAACCACATTAGGCCAAAAATAAAACTGGGCTGGGTTAGATGGAAAATTGTGAAAAAGTAGTGACAAGTGGCTAGCTTGTCGCCTACACAATCACATACCCAAAACCCGATATACCATTAGTCGCCTTTTACGACATGCTAGGTGAGAAACACAGTTGGCACATTATTTTTAAGTCCCAGACCAACACGGAACAATGAGCTGGGTTAGATGGAAAATTGTGAAAAAGTAGTGGCTAGCTCGTCGCCTACACAATCACATACGCAAAGCCCCATATACCATTAGTCGCCTTTTACGACATGCTAGACAAGAAACGCAGTTGGCAAATTCTTTTTAAGTCCCAAACCAACACGGGAGGTAATAAACATATCGCTTTTATAATATTACTTCAGACTTTGAGCCCATCCGAGCCCACTGCTTCACAAGATATTTATAACCCAACAAGACTACTTAAATTGTACATTATCCCTTCACTCCCCAATCAAGAAAGCACTTAGCCCTTAGCGAATAGATGACAGCCGTACGAAACGGCGTCATAATTTGTAGCGTTCCTTTGAACCAGATATGTTAATACCGAGTGCTCTATCACCGTTTATGATGCAGATTACCCCTCGCCCATGGGACACTCGCGACCTTATCTATTTGCCCTACAGAGCATACGCTGGCGCAGTCTAAATAGGTTAACAGTGATACAACATGGCCTAAAACGTGACGATGTAGTCTTTCTTCTCGGTAGATGCGACATTTCGAACCGGTGGTAGATTCAAATTGTTCTACTTTGACTTACTTGACGATACAAGTGCTTTTTTGAGGCCTACATAAATAAAGATATTTATGACTTTTGACTTTTGACTTGAGTTTCCCGTCAATGAAACTCAACACTTGTGTGATAACACTCAATAAATCTCGCCAATATAAAATAAGTGTATTCCTTGTATTCTTATTATTTTTGTCCATATTTAAGTTTTAAAAATAGGCAGTCAATAAATTGTGTTACAATTCCGGAAGTTTAATTTCGTCCTCTCAAAAGAGTAACTAATTGCGTACAATATCCAATATTAAGAAATAAAATATGTTGAATATTTTGATAATGAATATTTGAGTTTGCACGTTATGAAACAGTGACTTATGCACATTGAGTCAAGAAGCTATGCTTTCATGTTTAGTATGAGGGCTTGCGGTATGCTACTTATGTTAAACAAATACACAAGATATACCTACTGTGATTTATTTTCACTGTGCCTAAGGGGTTGTCGTGGGTGGTGTCAAAGAGGAATACAGAGTGTTTAGATAAGTAAAACTAACATCAATCGCTTGATACTTAGATTCACTCTAAAATATGCGTACTAACTATTACTAATATTAAACTAATAATATTAGGTAACTATAAAAACGTTCAAAATCTGTTTGGGGATTGCTATTATAAAACAAATCTATATTGTTATATTGCAATCAATACGAATGATAATGCAAAAATTAACTACCTTCAATGATTCTTATTTCCATAAAATCTACAAATGCTTAGACTACTTTAGAATTAGATCTATGTATAATATAATGTTGTTTAAGATTTTTCACATCACAAACAATACTATGTTGACTTTTCATTTGATTATCAGCTTCATGAACTTTAAATGCTTTACATATATCTCCATATACTATGGAAAATGGGGTTCTAAGTTTAATATTTTAAAAGACAATATGCAAATACTATGAAGTTTACCGTTCAAAATAGGAATAAATATTAACGCCAATCTTAAATGCATTCTGATGTACCATTTCTCTTTTGCCAGCTAAGCAACGATACGAGATACAAGTTTCCGTCTCAAAAGTTCATTTTTCTTCCGTCACCGCGTCTCAGACAAACAGCCCTTCGCCACGCCTGCTTTCCCGTGCAAACACAATTATCCCGGGCACACTGGGATTCTTGCAAACACGGTGCCGGGACCACCTGAGATGTAGCACATATGTTCCAACAATCCACGTAATTATGAGTTTTGACACTCTGCTGACTTTGCATCGTAAAAACCGGTTTGATCCTTATTAAGGCAGTTGGCGATTAAACGAATATTGATAAGACAAGAGCGCGCGATGACAGTTGCAAGTCAAAGGCATAGTGGCCCATAAAGCCACCGGAATGCAATACCGCGATGCTGTTTGGTGCGTTATGTTTTTACAAATAAAAGGGAAAATTGAGGAATAGATGGACACTCGCCTACCATTGTTAAAAAGTCAGGCATTAAAACGTCGCTCTATATGGTTAGTCTGGCCTAAAGTATTTTTGGGCGCTCTGTGTTGAACGTTAAGTTACCGAATAAATATTATCTAAAGTAATTCTAAGTCATCGAAAGATAACTGTATGATCACGATTACATCAGTATCTACACAAAAACATAACTACACCATGTAATACCTACCAAATACGACGTTTATGCAAAACTAAATTCTAATAGCATTTTGCATTAACTCGTTTAGAATATTAGCAACACAAAACATATAATACCTCGACTTAGTATGGCCTAGACTTGTCCAGGTAAGCTGAGCAGGTTTTATGCAGTATTCTAGGTTCTATTTACATTTACAATTAGTTCTACACAGCTTTAATTACTGTGGCGAATATAGTTCTGTGCTATCTCGACTGGATGTTATCAAATTAGTGTTGGTATAATGTGGTTTCTGGTTCTAATTTATGGTAGAAATATTACAGGATATAACTTCAAAGAAAAATTAATAACTATTTCAGTTTAATTTAGATCGACTTGTTGTCATGCAATATTTATGGTCGAATATTAAAGCAGTACCTTTATCATCATCATCATCATCATCTGTGTTTGATACATGAATAATATACTAATTATATCAAGATGTGTCTATGAACTAAGTCTGATTTGTGTTGCAAAGGGATGTTGACATGTGACACACAAATAATACGTGTCATATTTCTTTGAATACATTTATAAAGTAGAGGAATTATAATATAAATTATTATTGATGGTAATATTAGGAGCCATAATAACCGTAGATCTTGTATGAAAATGATTCGGTTCTCTCTGCCTAACCCTCTAGGGAAATGACGTGAAGCCAGTTAGTATATTATAATTACTTTATTAAACATTAGTTTATGTTTCGGAAATTTGCTTTGAAACTATTAAATCTATTAATTATGTGCTGTGAATTTTAACGCGTAGTCTGCGTTACCCGTTCAAAATGTGGAAACACCAGTAAAACACAGTTCAAATAAAGTTTTTAATTTCTAGACAAATGTGTAAGGCGTTGTAGACATTAACTTATATATGGAAAGATTCTTTAAAACTTTTTGCTTAGACCAAACATTTATGATTAAAGCGTTTCCTAACAGAGTGACAACTTTTAATTGAAATTCTTGTAATTAATGAACAACGCGTATGTTCTGCAATTTCCCGATGGATCCATCGATCACTATTTGTCTTCATCTCTTCAGCTCACGTCGCGATGAGTATCTCAAAATTTAATTAAAATTCTCCGTTTACTCAACTCACTTACTTGATTATGTTTGCCAATGTTTCAGCGTATGCCGAAATGTGATGAACCGACAGACAAGCTTAATCGTGACAAGCAATTTTGAACTTTATATCATTGTGCGAAGATTCAGTATCACCAATGTTATTTTGAGCTTAAACTTGATGATATCTCAAAGTACGAACATATTTTGCGAATATTCATGAAGCTTTGTAATGTTTTCTTAAAGGGGATTGGAAACTTGATATATTATATTTACCGGTGTTTTATCGTGATTACGAAATATGTTTCACTAACTTTTCCCAGTGGTTCTACCCGAGTGGAATTTTGTCTATCACAGATACATTATGACGTGTTCCAAAGGATCTACTGAAACTTTTTACGTAATAAATTTACTACATGACGGACAGAAATAAAGTTAAATTCGTATTTATAATATTATTTAGGACTATAGATATATTAATTATTTATGACTACATATTAATGGAATATATATGGCGTTCGGTTCTCTCTGCCTACCCCGCTAGGGAAGTGGCGTGAAGTTTAGTTAGTTAGTTATATATATATATATATATAAAAACAATTTACATCCATTCGATAAGGAAGTGCTGATATCTATGTTATACTTGAACAGATGTGTATTTTACGTTGAATGACACAAAAGGCAAGGTAAACCCAGTCGAGCAGCATTACTCGTCATATTTTAATACGAATCCCCTATTTACCGAACGTCGGAATATATGCAAAGTCACGTTTTGTCCCCTACCACAACCGTATCGGTGTTTGAACAGCCTCGCAAATAACTCGGACGGACGGAGCGATTTAATTAATAATATTGATACTGAGATGGCGTGGGGCATGGGGACTGTCAGATGCATGGCGAGACATGTTCTGAGCCGTGTATATAGACTATACAATTACACTGAGTGTTTACGATAAACTTGTTTGCGCATGCGGCTTTGTTTGTATAGAATCCCATTTGCGAATTAAGCTAGTTGTTAAATTTTGTAACTAAAAATGCGTAAGAGAATTAGTTTATAATCTGTCACAGGATTTTTTGTTGAATTGACGATTTATAAGTGTTTGTTTCAAACCTATAAAAATAAAGAGTATTTTGACTTAGACTTTGACTTAAGTTCGCTTAATATATTTTTCAGGAAAGAATAAGGCTTTCCTTCAACCATCCATTGTAAAAAAAATCGCATTTATAATATTGTTAGGACAGTAAATTAATAATGGGGCTATAATAGACCCTTGATATAATTGTTTTTAGAGAAACAAATAATACAGATGTATTCCTGTATACTCCTTAAAGTATACTCGTGTACATTATAAGCAGGTTTACAAGTCTGTAGATACCAGAATTGCATGATCTCATTCCATCCCCATTGTAACAACGTGCCGAGTGAATCTACATCCTAATGTGGTTGATCAATGAGCGACAGCACGCACGATCATTTATGCAGCCCTGACCTGCACCTCTGAATCAAAATTGAATAACCTTAATTGCTAATATTTCAACATGTTAGTTTTTTACAAATTAGAAATCTTGACATACATGGCTCAAAAAATCATAAAATCCAGATTTTCTCTACTAATAATTCTCAAACTCAAACTCAAAATATCTTTATTTACGTAGGCCTCAAAAAAGCACTTGTAAATCGTCAAATAATAGATACAAAATAGAACAATTTAAATCTACCACCGGTTCGAAATGTCGCATCTACCGAGAAGAAACCGGCAAGAAATAATAAATATAAAAGTTTTGAAGGTTCTAATGGATATAATATTAATTTAGGAAAATTCAAAGGTAAATAAAGCAGTAGATAGTCACTTATCATAAAAAAACGAATTTAATGTCAAGCCCTATGCAATTTATGAAAATGGCATTAATGCGATTAGTATTCTGCTTTAGTCATCTGTATTTTTTTTTTATTGCAATATTTAGATATAGATAGAGTCAATGTATATACCCTTGTAATAAACAAATAACGATAGTGTATCTTTTTATAGATCTACCTAACTAACCATGGCATTATATTTGTTTATGTCATGTAGGAAAAATGTATGAGAGAACGAAGTCAATATCAATTCAAAGACTCAAAGAGCACAAACCGACAATTGTTACGTCAAAAAAGATATAAAACAGGTTTCCGCAAAACAAATTCTCAAATTACCCGGAAGCCAGGTTTAATTTTATTAGATCCGAGGCTGGAAATATCAAAGCATTTTCACAGAAAAACTTTTCCGCCATTGAAATATTCGGCGTCTTCTTTCCGGTTTTCAATATTCTTTTTGTGCTTAAAATAACTTTCCGGTTCTTAGTTATGTTGACCTGCCGTAGTCTTTATTTCTCTTATTTGACGATAAAATATGAACTACCATTATAATAAATTGTCTGAAGAGTTTCTCATTTTGAACGTCTCCTTATGACTGCTATCTCCATATTTACATTTACAGATATACAACTTTGTCTTCCGAAGATATTCTAGTCAATAAAATACTCAGTCAACCATCTAGTCTTTAATAAAATCAGTGAAATAAGTACGGGTTTAGTGCGACGAATCTGTGAAATAAATGTGACAACGAACGCGTCAGTTCGAATTGTGTCTGTGGCGGTTCGCTCAAGCGGAGTTCACATGTGTCGGTGTACTGGCTCACCGTGGGGTGCGGCTCACCTATGACGAATAACAATAACGGTGTGAACGGCAGTGCGGCCGGGGAGCCCGCATCCGCCGACATGGATTCGCTCGAAGAAATGCTTCGTAAGGTAAGAAACACTCACAATCCGCCCTGTTATTTAATATCGCTGTCGCGAGCTCGCTTAAGAATTTTCTCCCTTTATTTTTTATATCGTCGACGAGGAAACTTTGCCTTCGAAAAGGTTTATTATACTGTAAAATGTCATTTTATGTTACTCTTTACTACCTCAACTTTCATGCAGCAGCTTCGGAGAATTTGTTTAGAAATGTCAAGGGAAACTTGTAACGACCCGAAGGACGTGATGACGAACAACATCTGAATATAAATTTTATTGGTTGAAGATAATTAAATGTTGCAGTTTGTGGCAACGGTGTTCTTTTACAATGTTTGTGGGTTGCTGGATAAGGATAAAGAAGTTGACTAATAATAACAAGCGACATCCTATAAAAAAATCTTGGGATAAAACAAAAATAAATTAAGATATGGGTCAATAACAGACGTTTAAATTCACTGATCGTAATCTGTACATACTAATATGAACATTAAAACCGTTTGCTAGATGAAAGCGGTCATGCTTATCAATTTTAAATGCAACGCACAATCGGTAGGCACCGTCACGACACATATCGATGCTACCGAACGTGACCACAATCGAATCGATGCCGCCGTAAGTGCCGGCTCACCTACGACGAATTAACGTAACTAGTGTTTAAGTGTTCGCTTGTATATTAATTACTGGGCCGAGTGTAGCTTGTTTATCTTGTAACCGCCTAATGTGTTTCTTACGCTCGGGAAACGTTAGACATTCTAATTTGAGGGTAAACGCGATTTAATTAGTGGGAATTAACGTTGGTTTAGTAATTATCGGGCTCTTGCTATATTAAATTGTATTGCGTAGGTAGTGTTAACGATTGGGTGTATGTTTTGGTAGTATTCAATTGGTTTGGTCGGTGGAATTAAATTTCGGATGAGTCAAGCAACTTTGTCACGGGCAAGACCGGATGGGTAACCAAAATGAAATACTACTAATTCATCCGTTCGAACTTAATCCAATGACAGTTTTTAGTAGCTATACCTACTCAAGACTATTATTTGAGTGCGAAGATAAAACGGTACCTACTTAGAAATTCACATCAAGAAGGAACCTTCTTGGTTTCGAAGTTTCTTGTATATCAAAGTATTTGTTACTTTTATTATTTCTGCAAGTAGATTTGTAACAAATTGTTTTGCACGTCACACTTTTTTACCCTACAAGCACCTCGACGTGAACAGCCTGATGTGAAGAGGTGCCGCAAGAAACTCAACAGATAGCCTTTTTTTGTAAAAACATGTTTTACTTATCTGTAATATGTGGTATATTAAAATATCATGCCAAAGTAGAACTACATTGGCAAGATACTTCGAAACTAAGAAGGATGCGTGGAACACACATGAGGGATAATATTCCTGCTTAGCTGTGAAGTCTACCCAGGCGCACAGATAGCATATCTACACAGTTACCAGAACATACTTAATATAAATTCCAAATACACAAAAACACAAGATTAATTACTACACTACAAGAAACAAGTCCGATACGAAAAATTCAGTCATTTACAGAACTCCGTTCCGACGGAATAAATATTCTGCGGTGCATCAGACAGACTGCGATGGACCGAAACTGCGGCCGGCGGTGTTTCGTCACGTTGCAACAGTTTTTGTATTTATCCACGCTACTTTTTGGGGGTCAGTGAGTATTAAAATGGACCCTTGTCGGATTTTTTGTTAATGAATT
The DNA here is from genome assembly GCA_951394215.1 of Glyphodes perspectalis. Lineage (NCBI taxonomy): Eukaryota > Metazoa > Arthropoda > Insecta > Lepidoptera > Crambidae > Glyphodes > Glyphodes perspectalis. The sequence goes on along the minus strand of OX596211.1, from coordinate 12,164,616 downwards.
TGCGTGTGACTATTATAGGTACGTGTGTGACTGAAACACACTTTAACACATGAACGGAGTCTGCTGTCATTTCGCTTATAAAGATTATGGTTTAGTATTTATGATTTAGAATTCCTTAATAATTGGTGTCTTTAAGGTGACTTTGATTTCGGATAATATACATTTTATGTTGGTTCCCGTGTTGGTTGGCTTAAAAATAATATGCCAATTAAGTTCCTTACTTAGTAGAATGTCGTTAAAGCTGGTGTAAGGTTTGTGATTATCTACGCGAAAAACTAGCATTGTCACTACTTTTCACATAGTTTTCCATCTAACCCAGCCTATTTTATATTTGGCTGCAAGTGGTTAAGGGGGCTAGTTGTCCCCTTGACTCTGCGGGATTACGGACGTAATGATATGATGTGTATGTGGATGTATTAAATTTTTTTTCGGCAACATTCTCTCCGGAACCCGCCTCTTTCACTCCGATGCAACCATAGCCAATCTCCCATTTTAACGAATGAACTCGTTCGTATCGAGCGCGCATGACGCGCGTCTGGCGACTTTTTGCGTGTCGACGCGTCTGTCAGCCTTTTGACGGGACACGGTGTTTTATCCCCAAAACTGCGTCACAATGGGTTTTGTACAGGATTTCGATATCCCTTATTTGAAAAAAAAAGGCTGTTAGCTAACAGGGTCGGGTGCCATTTTGAGATCAAACTATTCCGCTCTTTGTACCTCTATAATAAAATTTAATTGTTATATTAATGCAAAAATTTTAAAAGTGTATAAACATTCCAACAGCGGTTACTTTAACTGAGACAAAAGCGGCAACTTTGTTTTAAACTATGTAAAGATTCTACATGGTAATACATAGTACGTAGTTTGCCTCACAATTTGATTCTCTTTTATTTGAAATTGTGGACCATAAATCTAGGTACACGAAAAGCATTTCTCATCTCGGCGTATCCATATTATGTCCAATTAGCCAGGTATCTAATTAGCTCGGAACAGCCAGGCTTTTAGCTGATGAGTGCCTGTATTCTTTTTCTCTGTTTTCACTGAGGTCTTGTTTCACTCGGATGTTTTGTTCTCTCTCTCGTATTTTTGATAGATAACATTTCATTGGTTCAGGATATAAAATTCATATCCATTGTTTCATTTATTTTGCTCATAATAATTGAAAATTCAGAATATTTATATAGGCTTCAAAAAAGCACTTATGAATTCGTACTGCTTATATATAAAGCTGAAGAGTTTGTATATTTAGTTAGTAAGCGCAGTAATCTCAGGAAATACTGAACCGAATTGTAAAAACATTTCTGTATTAATAGTCAATTTATCGAGGAAGGCTGTAGACTATATAAATAACTTATAACTAACAGGCTAACATCATTCTACGACACATTTACCATAAAAGCAGGTAAAACCGCGGGCACAGCAAGTTCTTCGTATACCCAGTCCCAGTACAACTGGGCCTCAATACTTCACGCCTGGAGTTTGTTCAGCAAACTGAACTGGCTTCACCGTGGTGGTTCGGTCTCTAGAGAGCGATATTGCCTAGCCGTGAATATATTACGTTAGTTCCCGTTAAATATTGCTGCGCTTGTAAAATTTTACTTTTAATAAGGAACCTTGTAGTGCTAGTTAGACTGGTTCATACTAGCCTCATATAGGAACGGAATAGAAACTATTGAATCCAGTAGAAGTTAAGAATAGTCGGTAAAAGGGTTAAACCTTCTTGAAATCAGGAACCATTTGCAAAGGATCCCAAACTAAATATTAGGAAAATAATTCAAACAAACATCTTTTTAGCAGCGTTATGTATCGATATTATAATAGCGGTGGTAGCTCAATGGTAAGGACACGCGCCTCTTAACCGAGGAGTGCGGGTTTAAACCCGGGCACGTACCTCTGGATTTTTCAAGTCTATGTATGTATTTATGCCACTAGCTCGACGGTGAAGGAAATATCGTGATGAAACCTGCAAATTCAAATAACTTTGGATTTGTAACCATGATCCAAAAATTGTCTGGTTCCCCTATCTTAGGGTTACCAAGGTCAGATCCGCAATCGCTTCAATGTAATTACCAGACTCGCTACATCCTGGATCATGGTCTAAGCGGACCCCGTCTAAGCACGGGACATAACGCTAGGAAGATGATGATGTATCGATACTATACAAAATCCTCCAAGATTAAGTCTGCTAATTGCATTGAAGTGACTGCCATTTGAACTTCTCAACCCTGGCTCGATGGAGCATTCGGTAGTGACCCTGCCCCATGCGCCAAGAGTTGTAGGTTCGATATCCACCCAAGACCAACATTCGTGTGATAAATGCTTGTGTTTGATCTGTGTCTGGGTGTTAATATCCAATATTTAAGTGTACACATAAATTTGTAATACCACAGTAGATTCTGATATCCGTAACACAAGTGCTTAAGCTACTTATCTCGGAGTCAGATCAATGTATGTGATGTAGTCTAAAAAAAGGACTCTTGTGTAGGTATACATTATTATTAAATCATGACAAATTCTCCACAATTATTTGAGTGTCCAGATACCTTACAAAGTTTTATCGATGAGTTAGTGACGCAAATATGTAATTACATGTAAAAAATCCAGAGGCTGGATGTTTCGGTTTGATCCGCTCTTGACTATTTCAGTTCATACCTATAATTACATTTAAAAAATCCAGAGGCTGGATATTTCGGTTTGATCCGCTCTTGACTATTTCAGTTCATACCGATAATATTACTGTTTATAAATAAACACATGTATATTACTTCCTACATTCTTGTTTTACCCACAATAGGAACTGATAAAGCTGAATGAACTGTAATGACCTCATTTCATATAAACAAAGGCATATTTTATTGAGTCATTATCATTAAAAATAAAAACAAATATTTCTTGACAATAATGCGTATTATAAAATTTTTAGAACAATTGAAATAAATATGCTTCGTATAGTGTTCTTTACTGAACACTATATGAAGTTCTTATTCCCTTTCGGTGTAGTTCAGTACCAGGATTCGTTATCAGACCATGGGACGGACTGGACTTGGGCCGGCCCCATGGGATAGAATCCGGGATACAATCGTTCATAAGAGAAACAAGGTATGCTTTTGGTTATTTATATATGTTCTTTAGTTGAGACTGGCTCGATGACTCATTCGGTGGTGACCATGCCCCATGCGCCAAGAGTTGTGGGTTTGATCCCCACCCAGGATCAACATTCGTATGATGAATACTTGTGTTTGTTCTGTGTCTGGGTGTTATTATTGAATATTTAAGTATATATTTGTAATACCACTGTTGATCCTGATATCCGTAACACAAGTGCTTAAGCTACTTACCTCGGAGTCAGATCAATGTATGTGATGTAGTCTGATATTTATTTTATGTAGATTTATTTATCTATTTAGTTAACATGGTGTGTTCCCATTTTGGTCTGGGACTAATAGTAATGCACTAACCCTTGACTCATTAGGTTGCGGGTTACTGTGTAGAAATCGAGTTAGCACTAGGCGATTCTATTTTTGTGCAAAAAATATTAAACTACTGCTACTGCTAATATGTCTCATGTTGGTCTGGGACTTGAAACAATGTGCCAACTGTCTTCCTTGCCTAACATATCGTAAAAAGCGACTAATGGTGTATCGGGTTTGGGTGTACCATTGTGTAGGCGATGAGCTAGCCACTAATCACTACTTTTCCACAGTTTTCCATCTCACCCAACCCAGGTTTATTTTTTGGCAGAATCTAGTTAAGGGCTAGCTGCCCCTTTGACTCTGCCAATCCCTTTAGGGATTGCAAACGTCATTATTACGTATGTATGTAGTATTGGCAATACAGTGAAAAATCGTTCTCACGTAGTCTTTTCAAAACAGAATCGTTCTTGATTTTTCATAATAGAGTTATCCTAGTCTAATCTTCATAATCCCAGTTTAAGCGAACAATTTAAAAGCAGGCAAAATATATATAGTTTATAAAACAGTTTTTTGCTCCATTACCCATTTAGTGTTTATGTAAGCTGAATTTAAGTTCCAAACTGCTAAGTACCGGTAGTTAATCTTTGTGTGCGAACTCATTTCCGAACATTAAAAAACTCGTAAAAGTAAAATTAAAAAATTAACATCGCCCCGCGTAGCGTATGAAAAGAGATCGCCCATTATAGTGACGTGACTGAGAGAGTAGATTAGCTATTCTAGTGATTAATATTTATATAATAATATCTATTTAAAACATAGTTTCTTATGATACAGTAGTTCAGTAATGCAGTATGTATACGATCGTGTATACTTAATATCATTTGAGATTAAAATAAAAAATAATCGGAAGCCATTTGTAAAAATAATTTATTTTACTTTCTTACAAGTGAACTAAAGACAGGGACTTGGGCTGAGTTAAATAACCCAAAAAAATATAGAATACTCAAAGGAAATAGACCCATAGATTGAATAAAACAATAGCAATCTTACATGTCATCATACTTGAGAGACTGATAATGATTTAAAATCAATTTAAAATTAAAATGAATAAGGTGTTAGTTTTGAGAGTGCTTTAGAACTATTCGTATGTTGTCAGCTTCCACAATACAACCCCTAATATCGATTAATAAAACTCGAAATCCCGGTCCGTCACTAGAGCATTAAGGGGCATACCGGAGGGGAAAAATATTTTCCATGTAAATAGTCGTCCGGGTGAAAAGTTGCAAATCACCACTGTGCCGGCACGGATTATTCTGACCAGACGGGCTGTTGCGAACTTTGGATGTATGTTTTTTGTATTTTATTTTTAAATGGCGTTTCACAAACTATGGCTACCACTTTAGTCGTGTGGTTTTTTAATTAGGCCTTATCATCTTTTATAGACTCTGGTTTTTAAACTTTAATTATACTAATATTAGAAACGCGAGTTTGTGAGGATGTTTGAATGTTTGTTACTCTTTCACACAAAAACTACTGAATGGATTTTAATAAAACTTCAGAAAAATATAGCTTATTCACCCGAATAACAAAAAGGCTATGTTTTATCGATGTACTACGCGAGCAAAGCCGCTGGCAGAAGCTAGTAGAAAAATATACAGGCATGTTCACAGTTTAAACTGCGAAATAATGTGCGTAATTTTTAAGAATTTGTCGGATTATTGCCATGAATTAATCTGGGTATTATTTTAAATAAGTAAGTTTTTATGTTCTGGCGATTTTTACGCAATTACGTTTTAATAGTTGAAAGAATTAACTAAGTATTGTTTTAAAACATTTTTGTACTAGTAATAGTAAAAGCTTATATCAATTATGAAATAACTATTACGAAAGGAGTCAACTCCTACATCAGTGATTTATGTTGAAATGTTAAAATACGCGTAAATGGTAAACATAATATGCTCTGCATAATTTTCATCGGGGTGTACTTAACCATGGTTTGTATGCAAAGAGTAAGCCCATTGATTAGATGTTAATCGAGTCAAACCAAGCATAGTTCATGAGCTCAGTTGCCGGAATACGACCGCCCGAACTTGGCCATCGATTTTCAGCTTAAATGAACAATCCAGCGCTTCACGGTGCCCGTTAAAATATTCAATTTGCGCTTGAAGCGCTTAATTTTTTGCCTGATTAAAATATGTTCAATTATTGCATTAATTATATCGGGTAATTGCGTCGTTGCCAATGGAACGGTGATAGCTGATTTAAATTTATTGAAATGTATTGTTACTGGCTGGTTGCGGGAGTTTCTGTTTTTTGTTTCTTTTCTAGTTCAAATAATAAAAAATAAATAAGACAGCCAAATGCGTTTTTAGAAAATGAATCCAATTGGTGTTGGATGACGTAAACGTACCTACGTGCTGTATGATTCGTTAACCTCTTTAAAAATGTCAAAACCGTATGTTTGTTGGTCCATTCATATTTTCATTACAGTACAGTAATTATGAAATGTGCATCCATTTTGTCAGGGGTGTAGAAAAATATATTGGGTGCTTTTTATCACGAAAAATGTTTGCCCCCGAAGCATACAATAATCCACACTAACGCAAGCGAAACCATGTGAAAAAGTGTCAAATAATATTAATTTATTTATTATTATTGCCAGCAAGTCACAAACGTGATTCCGAGTTTATCCAAATTCAAAAGAGACAAATGAATTAAATATTAACGAGATTGCGCGCTTACAACTCGTGCGCCACCTGCTAAGTACACACCGGCCCTGTTCACAGCACCGAACCGCGATACCGCCTCCTAAGGTAAGTTTACACGGATGACTGACTGACTAGTTTTTTTTCTTAAAAGTATAAAATCCATCTGAATTTCTTAATTTCCGACGGTAAAGAATTATACAGCCCTTATTCCTTCATATTTGATATTGCGTTTGCCATAATCTGTTCCAGGGATACTTAGTAGGTATGTACTGCTTTTCACGTCTTTGTGAATACTTGTGTTCCTCCGTCCAGTTTGGATTGAGTTTTCTAACAAGTTCTTTATAAGTGTGCAGGTTATAGCTGTTTGATGTTACATAAAAAGTTTTGTTTTAGAATGAAAGTTCGTGTGTTTGTGTAAGGTAATTTAGGTTGTATAGTGTTTTAATGAGTCTATTTTGAGTTCTCTGCAAGACATTGAGATTACTCTTCGCAGAACTATCCTAAATTCGTATAAGATATTCCAGGTGAGGCTTGACTAGGGCGTTATAAACTGTATGTTTGATTTTATGCGGGACATATTTTGCTACATTCCGAAGAGCCCCTGTAAGCGGGATTATCTTTGATTTGACACGATGTGTTGTTTCCATGATAGTCTTATATCTAGAGTTACACCTAGATATTTCTCGCAATTACTTTTATTTAGATTTACATTGGCAGTGTTTAATTTATTTTATTATTATTTTATAGTGTTTGATTTAAATTTTCCCGTGTTGGTCTGGGACTTAAAATAATGTGCCAACTGTGTTTCATGCCTAGCATGTCGTAAAAGGCGACTAATGGTATATCGGGTTTTGGGTATGTGATTGTGTAGGCGACAAGCTAGCTACTTGTCACTACTTTTTCACAATTTTCCATCTAACCCAGCCAAGTTTTATTTTTGGCTGAATGTGGTTAAAGGGGTTTGCTGTCCCTTTGACTCTGCCCACCCCTTCGGGGATTATTAGCGTGATGTTATGTATGTATGTAGATTTACATTATAAATTATTAGAGGGAAATGATCATTTAGTTTTTTTATTTGGCAGAGAATATAATATAGGTGGATTTTTGCAGCGTTAATAGATATAATTTTTTTAAATATCTTTACGTTTTATTAAAAGCAGTGCTAAAAAACCATCTGCCATTCATAATTTTACATCCAACCTAACTCAAATTTGTTTTTGACTAAGTGAAGTTTGCTGCCTACACTTAGCCAAAACAAATCGAGTTGTGTTAGATGTGAACTGCCTTGGATTCTACCCCTTTGGGGATTACGGACGTAATGATATTTATGTATGTACATGCGCATGCTCCAAATTCCTTTACTATCTTATCCATTGCCACCATCAAGCAACTGTTGCTCAAAAAGTTTGCTCGTGTATCCGCCCCCTTAGCCGCACATTTGCTTAGCGCGCCCCGCAGCGCCGTCCGTTTTATTATTTATCGCGCCGCGTAATAAGCCCACGGTTTATTTGTTTTCTCAACTCGTTACGAAGATTCGGCCCAAATTCGAAAACGGCGATTACTAATTCATTGCGCCGTCAGTCGGCCGCGTCGCGGTGTTTGATCGGGCCAAATTGAATTTTTAACTTTGCCTAACGCGCTTTTTTGAATGGCAAGCGGATGTGCGTGGTGGGCAATGGTTTCGAAACTTTTTGTTGTGGTATTTTTTTAGCAAACACTTTGGGTACATTATTTTTACATCCCAGATCGAAATGGGATATTATTTTTTAAGTTTTACGTATTTGTTAGTATTTTAGTTAATGTAAATCGTTTTATAATAATCACTTGTAACGCTTCTTTTTAGGTATAAAATACCGATGCATTATTTGTTGTCCTCAGAATGTATAAATGAAGTACATAAAAATTCAATTCCAGATTTTATATTACTACTTGGATTAAAACGACAAATGTGCATCGTCTACAAAACATTAGTTTTTGCTTCGATCTACGGCGTAGTATTATTGAGTAAACTATCTTATAAGTTACCGTAAATTTATACAAATAGGAGAGATAAAGTAAATTTAAAACATAAACAACCTGTTTACAAAATATAAGTTGGGTATATATATTTTTTGCATATAACATACGCAAAGATATAACAGAATTCGTTGTTGTTAATTAACTCCAGCACGCGACGTCAACGAATAATTTTTCATGTCGACTTTAACTGACATTATACATATTTTTTGCTGGACTAAGTATGAAGAAACGTTTAATTATGTAGCTTCTAATTAAGTAAATTGGTTGAAAACAATCTCGATTTAACTATAGTGCGTAAGTAGGGTTCATACATACATACATAACATCACGCCCATAATCTCCGAAGGAGTAGGCAGAGTCAAAAGGGCAGCTGGCCCCTTTAACCACATTCAGCCAAAAATACAACTGGGCTGGGTTAGATGGCAAATAAGGGAACTTTTTAAGAAGGGTTCATGTAGTAAAAAACTCGAAGATACGGTAAAGTTTTACCTAAGGCTTAAGTAAAGTTCAGTAATATTTTTTTAAGTATACCACACCATTATTCACCATAATATAATTATGTTTAAAGGGGCTTGCTGCCCCTTTGACTCTGCCTTCAGGGATTATGGGTGTGATGTTATGTATGTATCTTATATTAATAGCGGTGTAAATTAACAAATAGATGTTGTTTTCGTAAATCGCTATTTATTTTTAACAAGCTGTGCCAGCGGTGTCACCCGCGTTTATGGTTAATATTATAAAGACTATTTCCGTCATACATGATTTCTATGTAACTTTAACCATTAAGGCTGCACACGCGACGGAAGCTTAAAAAATGGAGTAACTTCTCCCGTTTTCCCAACATTTCCCTTCATTACTCTGCTCCTATTGATTGTAGCGTGATGAAAAGTATACTATAACCTGCCCAGGAGTATGAAAAGTAATTGTACCAAGTTTCGTTAAAATCCGTCGAGTAGTTTTTGTTTCTATAAGGAACATACAGACAGACAGACAGACAGACAGACAAAAATTTTACTGAATGCATTTTTGGCATCAGTATCGATCACTAATCACCCCTGATAGTTATTTTGAAAATTTATTTCATGTACAGAATTGACCTCTACAGATTTATTATAAGTATAGATAAAATAAAGGAATCCTTATTTAATCCTATTAATATCGGCTAAGCTAACACTGAAAGTTCTGTCAAAAGGTTTAACGGAGATTAAATGAAACAATGAGGCGCACAAAAATTCTAGAAACACAGATTTATTGTACATGTCAGTCAGTTATTATTATTTAATTAAAAATACTATCGGTTACATTTTTAAGCGCCCGGCGGAAATATATTTCCCCATTCCTAAATGTACAGACAACAGCTCATCAGACTATCCACTTCGGACTTTGTACCGGTCTTATGTCTGGGGCATAAGCGCTAATATTCAAACTCAAACTCACTCAAACTCAAACTCAAAATATCTTCATTTACGTAGGCCTCAAAAAAAGCACTTGTAAATTGTCAAATAATAGATACACAATAGAACAATGTGAATCTACCACCGGTTCGGAATGTCGCATCTACCGAGAAGAAACCGGCAAGAAACTCGGTAGTTACTCTTTTCAATGCCAGATTGAATAACAAATAAAAATTTTGAGATTAAATTAATATTTATACCAAGTCATACAGTTAATGTTCGTTAAAGATTCAGCCGAGTATTATTATAAGTAAAAGGTAAACCAGAGCAGACTGCAAATTATTGAACTGCAAGTGGGTAACTTGACCTGCTGTTGACTGTACATAAAGATTTAATTTGGATGAATGTAGTAAAATTTGCAGCCGGATCTCGAGATAAAAGTCTTTTATTGTGTACTATGGAATATTTTATTTCGAATATCTCTTTATCCTGTATCCGAAGTAGTATTTGTTCTCCAGAGAAACAAAATACTACGTGCAACTATAGTTTGCTCTTATTTATTAAATGCTATCCTTTTGAGAGTTCTGAACCTTTTAATAAGGGAACTCATCGACTACTCAGAGGTCCCGTGGGAACACTAATGCAGGTTTAAGTTATATTTAGTGATGTTCGTACGTTTATCGATATAAGTGTCAAATATTTAAACCTAAATGTTTATACATATAGTTTGGCTCGATTTAGGTAGTATTCGCTGTTTGAATAGTATTTCGCTAGTCGTATTGGAAAATAAATTTAGATAAAAACGCAAAATCCGCCATTGCTATATTTAGACATAATTTAGGGAAATATTCTTTATTATGGTGAATTTAAACTACGAGTATATATAGACAGCTTTACAATACGGTTTTTTCAATCAACATTGATCTCAGTATTTTAATTAGCATTGGGATTGAAATCCTTTATTACTACTACTACTACTAATAATACTAATTTATATTTATAGAAGTACGATCAATTTGTGTATCAATGAATCAAATATCGACAAATCGATCTATCGACAATTCACCATCCCACAAATAGCCGAGCACCTAGCTTGGAGCTCAAAGTGCCTCCGAAGACATTGTCTTAAGTTTTTTACGAGGACTCGACTCGAGACGTTCGTTAGTCGCCGAGCGAAGGCAACTTTGTGTTTTTACGGTCCACTGAAACGATTAAACCGTAAATTTTACCGCGGGCCAAGTGAAACGGAATTCGCAGTGTACTGTTAAAGTCGAGGAATGAGAGGGATGTGACGAGAAGTATTTATAAGATTGCTTTATTTCTGTAGTCTGTTAAAGAATGACTGAAAATTTCCCGACAAGCATAATGAAGAGTTATGAGTGTAGAAAACCTAAATATGGGCGCCAGAATCGTAGCAAATAGAAAGGTTTCAAGCACATTCTTCAAGCACATTCTTTCCTATATAAAGGAAAAAGGTGTGACTTAATTGACGTAATTTAATGTATTTACCTATGTCCACACCTAGTCTAGTTCTTATTCTTGAATATGTATACGTAGGTTCAGGGCTTACCCCGGAAATAAGATAAATATATGCCCTCTTCCACCTCCTCTCCTCTCGGTCACACATTTAAATCTTGACTGCAACGTCAATTGCAACTACATCATGATACTTCAAAACAAGCTAGAAATTAGCTTCATAATGCTGAAGAATACGAAATTCTTCAGCATTATATTAAATAAAGACCCTCACAAATTCCGGAAACACAACATCGGGTTATAAATTCCCCTCAAAAGAGGCTCTGGCCAAGACCTCCTCGAGAGTGTACAATTAGCGAGGATTATCAGATAATATACTAGTCTGCAATGCAGCTCAAAATGGCGGACAGGGGGGTAAATAAATCGGTGAAAACGCGCAGTTGGCGTTAAAACCGATTAATGTTTTGAGCTCACGCGACGGTGCAGTTAGGGAAAAAACGAGTGAGGGCTGAGCTGGGTTCAGGAGGTTCTGTAGCGTAAATAGGATATGAGCTAGATAGTCGAAAAATCTATACAGTATTAGAATGTCGATGGACTAACGTTACCAAGTGTCAGAGACTGTGAGACGTCCCGACTTACCACTAAGCACGACTCCAAATTACCCGGTTTCTTACTTGCCTCCTTATTATGTACTTTAATCAATAATTTTTCAATATTACCACTAAACTTCACGCCACTTCCCTAGCGGGGTAGGCTGAGAGAACCGAACGCCATATGGCACGATCCTTACACACCTCTACTGCTTCTTCAACATTAAAATAATATTTTTTCCAGGGAAAATAAATTGCCCGCTATCATTCAGTTATTGTAAACCTGATTTTTTTTACATTTCGTTGTGAAATTTTACACATTAGGTCTGGCAACACTAGAGGTCACAGCTGTGGTGACTGTGCCAAAACTGAGACCGAAAGCCTAGGGTCTGTGACGCTTTAGTTGATAAAGTTATCATAATAGACCTATTGAAAAGCACCGATGTTATGATTTTTCATTTGCTTGTGGAATCCAAAAAGATTTACTAAATTAACAGCTAAGGTATATTCTGCGTAATACATCAGCAATATCATACTATTTTTAAAGTACCTCGATTATAATGCTTCCCTTTCAGTGGTCTTCGTATTTTCCATTAATATTTTTCACACACGATTTCGCTCATATAAAAACTGGGTCACACGCTGGAAGGTATACCTGCAGTAAAAGAGGCTCTCAAAGATGTTGCCGCGTCATCACGAATTGGGTACTGATGGAGAAAACATAACAGAAGCGAAAATACGTTAGGGGGGAACTTTATGTTGTTTTAGAATCGTTTTTTTAGTGACATTGGATCCAGCTATGGATTCTTCGACAGAAACTGAAATATGAGCCTTAAACTATAGATTAAAGGTACACAAATCTTCGTGAAATTTTTAAACTTGTCGGAAGAACAAATTTTATTTCTTTCAAAGTAGATGCTTATTATTACGCTATAGTGCAGTGATATAAGCCTGCTATGAGCGGTAATTTACCGGACGTTTATGCATGAGTGAGTGAGATTCTTATGGATACCAGATTTTGGAAATCTGTCATTTGGAGCGCTTATGTCAATGGTTCACGTAAGTTGCGTGTCAAGTTAGAACACATGCGGAGCTTTAACATCTAGTTAGTGGCGCGGAGTCCTTCTTTTTCACTAGTCCATGGAATTCATAAAGCTTTTGTTGCACAATGTATAAAAACTTAAAGGGAAAAGCTTAAGCTTCAGCACAGTCCGGTTATACCATACTAAGGAACCCTAAATATACTCCACAACTTTACAAGTTTACGGTCATTTAGGTGGTAACATTATTATACGCTATGCTTAATGATGTTGACTGTGAGCCTTCCACCGTGAAATATGTGTGGACACAGGCTCATGTCGGCCTAATGATGGTCTAGCATGAATGCCAACAATGGTATACATTTGGTAGCCAATCATTTATGTAGCCATTTAAAGGGCTCCGTAGAGAGATACCTAAAACAGTGCCGCAATAATAAGTCAAGTCAAGTCAAGTCAAAATATTCTTTATTTATATAGGTTTAAGTGTTTCCTACTTATGAATCGTCAAATACAGGTAAAGCCACAGCTATATGATTCTACCACCGGTTCGCAATGTTGTATCTACCGAGAAGAATCCGGCAAGAAACTCGGTAGTTACTCTTTTCAATACAAATTATACAAGGTGTATGAATCATAATTAACTTTGAACCACATTTTAGTGCGGGCCTGTTGTAGAGTATCAAAATAAAAATATATAAATTACAAACCAAAAACTTGACCCGACCAGAGCAGACCAGTCCCCAAGGGCGGCATGTAGTCCCTGTATCAACCATTGATGAACAGATATGGTTTCTACTTGTCACAACCATTTTACATTTTTTATTGAAACATCCCGCCTTCATTGCTAGGTTATTGAGCTATATTCGTAGTGACTTTATACAATGCGACAAGAAACACAATCATAAGGTTATTTGTGTTTCAATTGTAACTTTGTTTGTATTTTTAATTTATAGCTAGTTATTTGCGTGGTATTCGGTTTGTTACAGAACTCTATCGTACTCTATAGTACGCCCATCAGTAGCGTATGTCAGTTATCTGCGTTCAAAAAATAGCCTAGGTAGTAATTATGGATTAACATGATAACAAGAAAATTCTAGATTTTTGGTTTTTACAATAATATTATTTACTAAGAATGAGTACCGCTGATTTGGCATATAAATACTGTATTTAGCAATAAACGTAAAGATATGTTGTACTTTTTAAGTGGCGTCATCAATATTCCACAAAATCGTCATTCCCTCCCAACGGACACTTATCGAAAATTACGATACCATCTATAGATCGTTAGTATCGCTATGTCGAGTGGCGATTCGATTCCGATCGAAGATTGTGCCCGTAAAAAGTTAATAGGCGTTCCGATTTACGTCACTTTAACGTTTCGCCCGGCATGCACTTTGTAATTTTGCCGCGAATCGTTGCGTCGGGAATGGAAAACTCGCCCTAACTCGCATTTGGGCTTGTTTGTGACTATGGGTCGAAAGTGTCGGGGGCGATATTATAAATCTGATATTGTTGCTGGGTGCGATTTCCTTGGTGTTCATTTAGGAAGCGGTTTTTTCGTGAATTCACTTAAGACGCTCACTTGATGGCGTTGCTTATTTGAGTGCTTTAAATAGGTGGAATCTGTTACTGTTATTACACCATATGTTTCTGCATAGATGAAAATCGGCAACTCTTTTGTTAAAGCTCCACTCTTGTTAACGTCAATAGTATATGGTGATTGCATAACATTAATTAGTTAGGCCTTATGTTTCACTGCCTTTGCCATTTTTAGTGTTTCTATAAATCCAAAGGATTCTCATACTTGGATATCCGGTGCCGTCTGTGCTATACGGTGCATTTATTAATCTTTCTTAAGTATTTTTTATAGAAATTTTTGCTACCTCAGTTTAAACATGTGAGACAGTGGTGTGATTATATTATTATTGATATTTACAGGGAAGCTAGACCATGTCTACTTAATTATAAAACATATCTGATCACATTTAATCCTTAACCACTTAATCCGAAGGACAACTTGCCCAACTCTCTATAACTTTTAGGGATTCCATACTCTAAATCCTATGAGAACTATAACAATAATTATTTACTGCACACCCATAACAATCCCATAGGACTGTCCCAGAGAAAATCGCCACAGCGGTTTTTGGCATATTTTATTGGAATGGTAAATGTGGTCTGAAATTCACCATGGTGTGAGGGCTTTTTGATATATTTTTTATTGGAAATGTTCGATGGTGTGGAGTTCTGGTAATGTGGCGCCTCGGGCGAGGCCGTTACTGCCGTTACATACTGATATTAAAATCGTACGTTTTGTGGGCGAAATCTAAATTCTGATAACTATTCCTGGAGCGTCGAGGATTACTTGCTGGTATGTGGGATCAATAAAATTGTAGGTACGTAAGTGAGAATCGTGAAATGAAACTGAAAAATATGAAACGACTTAATAGTTTCTTCACTTTACCATAGAGCAACAATTTATACCTAATGTCCCGTTGGTCGAGCGGTCATAGACCCTGGCCACGAAACCAAGGGTCGCGGGTTCGAATTCTGCTGGGGCAAATTTTTCGTGTGATGAACATGGACATTTGTACTTGAGTCATGGATGTTTATAAACTTAAGTATGTCTATCCGCTCACCACTGGGTGAACCATAGAACAAGCATAAGCTTAGTTTTGGACTAGGGAATTAGTGTGTCAGTCTGAAGAATTCATTTATTTATTTAAAAAAAAAATGTTATCTCAAAATTGCATAATTTAACAATTCCATCTTTAGAATATGTAATATCAAAAGTGCAAAATACTTTTACTACTCCTATGTCGCTTCTAATTTTTATTGAAGAATATCAGAAAATTATAAGTTATGTAGAAGAAGCGAAAAGTGTATGTCAGGATCGTAGCAAATGGAAGTACGTGATCTCTGCCTACCCCCATGAGGAAAGGCGTGACATTATGTATGTATATAGGTATGTATAATAATTGTTCTTTATTTTTAACTGTGCTAGAACGTACAAACATGTCTTATAAAATCCGATCAAATTCATGGTTTGCTATCCATAAACCTTTCCAAAACCATAACTCAAACGGACAATTAGCTCTCAATCCGACCCGCACTTATTGTCCGGGGTCGTTTATCGACACCGGCGGGCCACTAAAGGCTGCTAAGTTGAATTTCACACTCGCGCCGGAACACAAATAAATCGGCCAGTTTAGAGCACCTCTCGTTACAAGTGCTGGTGAAAACTGCACCTCATGGGTTGCAAGGCAGTGGGGATAGCGGTTCCAATTAGTATGAAAGACGCAATTTTATTATATCTGAGTATGCAGTGGTGGTAGCTTAATGGTAAGGACATGCGCCTTTTAACCGAGGAGTGCTGGTTCAAACCCTGGCACGTACCTCTGGATTTTTCAAATCTATGTACGTATTTATACCATTAGCTCGACGGTGAGGGAAAACATCGTGATGAAACCTACAAATTCAAATAACTTTGGATTTGTAACCATGATCCAAAAATTGTCTGGTTACGGACGAATAAATAACTTTAACATTTCTGTACTATGGAAATTAGAATCAATCAACATACCAAAAACACACATTCTGCAGGTTTGTGCATCATCATGTTTATCAGCTAACCAATGGTCAGGCCTTTAATCCATTGCTTCTGCTTACAGTTATTCTTATCATAGCTAACTATAATAATCTATACTTAAAATAAATCTGTAGAGAGGTAAATTCTGTACATGAAATATATTTTCAAAATAACTATCAGGGGGTGATTAGTGATCGATACTGATGCCAAAAATGCAATTAGTAAAATTTTTGCCTGTCTGTCTGTCTGTATGTTCCTTATAAAAACAAAAACTACTCGACGGATTTTAACGAAACTTGGTACAATTATTCTTCATACCCCTGGGCAGGTTATAGTATACTTTTCATCACGTTACAATCAATAGGAGCAGAGTAGTGAAGGGAAATGTTGTGAAAACGGGAGAAATTACTCCATTTTTTAAGCTTCCGTCGCGTGTGCAGCCTTAATGGTTAAGGTTACATAGAAATCATGTATGACGCAAATAGTCTTTTTAATATTAACCATAAACGCGGGTGACACCGCTGGCACAGCTAGTAATAAATATCAGACTACATCACATACATTGATCTGACTCCGAGGTAAGTAACTTAAGCACTTGTGTTACTGATATCAGAAACAAAAGTGGTATTACAAATATATACATAAATAT
Source organism: Glyphodes perspectalis (assembly GCA_951394215.1). Classification (NCBI taxonomy): domain Eukaryota; kingdom Metazoa; phylum Arthropoda; class Insecta; order Lepidoptera; family Crambidae; genus Glyphodes; species Glyphodes perspectalis. The sequence continues at coordinate 12,147,738 of OX596211.1, read as the reverse complement.
TGGGTATTAAAACCCAGACACAGAACAAACACAAGTATTCATCATACGAATATTTGTCCTGGGTGGGGATCGAACCCACAACTCTTGCGCCATCGAGCTTGTCGTAACACTATCGGCTGTGTTTCGATTTTTGTACTTACCCTAAACCTCCAGGCTACTATGCGCTTATGACTTGCACCCTAGATCGGGCATCCCAGGTAATATTTCACGTGGATCCACGGAAGGTTGTGCAGTAACGGTGCCTTCGTGATTGCTAACTTTTAAGCTCTATAATTTAACTAGCTAGACAATAGTTCGGCTTGTTTATTATAACTTGTTATCGTTTTGTTTCTTTATTTTGCTTTCTTGCCATGCGATGGGAACTTTCTGCTATGGTAATAGATAAAAGTTCAATATCTAAACGATGGGTAGTTGACTATGGTATCTGTCTGGTCGTATGTTATAGCTACTTCTATCAGTAACATCATTGATATATGCCATTAATTTATACTGTATAATTTTAGTGCAATGAGTTTATAATAATTAGTATGATTGCATAACTTTAAATTACGATACGTTTCCAACCATAGTAATAACTTTTAAAGTAGGTGGAAAAAGGTAAGTGTAATCTTTATTTATTTATTTCAAAAACCGATATATTTATGTACTTCGTTACATGATACATCTGTCTTTCAATATATACTTTTAGTTTTACATAAGGGGAAAGGAGTAAATAAAAATAAAAATCAATAATTTGTGACTATGATCCATCTATGATCTACGTTAATTTCGACAACTTAGTACTTTTAAAACTACTTAAATAATGTTTTCAAATGCTAATAAAACAAACCTTATTTGTATCGTTAAAAGGCGTCAAAGTCAAAGTCAAAGTCAAAAATATCTTTATTTACGTAGGCCTCAAAAAAGCACTTGTAAATCGTCAAGTAATAGGTACAAAGTAGAACAAATTGAATCTATCACCGGTTCGGAATGTCGCATCTACCGAGAAAAAACCGGCAAGAAACTCGGTAGTTACTCTTTTCAATGCCAGATTTAATATTTATATTTATACTAAGTCATACAGTTAATGTTCGTCAAAGATTCAACCGAGTATTATTGGAAGTAAATGGTAAACCAGAGCGTGTTAGTAGAAATAGACAACTTATAAATGAAGACGATATTGCGAGTTGGAGTGACAATACAGCTTCAAAGAGGGGCTCACACAATGTGATTGTAGCGTTGATTAAGTCCACATCCCACGCCCGGCCCAGTGTGTCCAGCCGGGGTTAGGTCTAGCGATTCTTCAATTGTCCCTGGAGTATACCTCGGTAGATATACAAGATGTCTTAAGTAAGGGTCCCATAAGTAAACTTTAGTTAGAAAAATATGGAGATTCTTAAGCAAAAACCCTTCATGATTTACATTTGCATAACATGCAATTTTTTGCTTGCTTCTTTTCTATGTAGACTAGTCGTAAGTGCCGATAAGTGCTAACAGACAATTCCGTAACATCAGAATAACTCTTTTGTAAGTAGTGATTAATGTAGAACATTAAACATTATTACGAACTAGCTGTGCCAGCGGTGTCACCCGCGTTTATGGTTAATATTATAAAGACTATTTCCGTCATACATGATTTCTATGTAACTTTAACCATTAAGGCTGCACGCGCGACGGAAGCTTAAAAAATGGAGTAACTTATCCCGTTTTCCCAACATTTCCCTTCACTACTCTGCTCCTATTGATTGTAGCGTGATGAAAAGTATACTATAACCTGCCCAGGAGTATGAAGAATAATTGTACCAAGTTTTGTTAAAATCCGTCCAGTAGTTTTTGTTTCTATAAGGAACATACAGACAGACAGACAGACAGACAGACAAAAATTTTACTGATTGCATTTTTGGCATCAGTATCGATCACTAATCACCCCCTGATAGTTATTTTGAAAATATATTTCATGTACAGAAGTGACCTCTCTACAGATTTATTATAAGTATAGATAAATAAATAAATTCTCCAGACTGAGACACCAATTCTCTAGTTCCAAACTAAGCTTGTGTTTATGCTATGGATACTAGGTGAACGGATAGACATACTTAAATATGTTTATAAACATCCATGACTCGAGTGCAAATGTCGAGATTTATTACACGAAACACTTGCCGAGCGGGATTTGAACCCGCGACCCTCGGTTTCGTGGCCAGGGTCTCTGACCACTCGACCAACGGGCCAATCAAATGAGCTCATATAATCAACATACCAATTATACTATACTAACTAATCTAAAAAAACAGTAGATTATTATTCCAGTTAACCATGATAGGACATAACTTTAAAAAGGTGGTGTGACCACCATCACTAATCCTAACCAAAGAAGGACATTATAAACTCATCATCTTCTTCCTAGCATTATGTCCAGGATTTAGCGAGTCTAGTAATTACATTGAATCTGACCGATCTGACCTTTAATAGGGGAACCAGACAATTTTGGCTCATGGTTATACATCCATAGTTGTTTAAATGCGCAGGTGTCATTACAATGTTTCCTTCACCGCTAAGCTAGTGGTATAAATACGTCCATAGATTTGAAAAACCTACAGAAAAATGCCCGTATTAGAACACGAACTACTCGGTTGAGAGGTGCTTGTTCTTGCCATTGAACTACCACCGCTGCACGCTGAACATATAATAAATATACCGTATTATTATTAAATTGAGAGGTGAGAGGTAAAATCGGCGTTAACACATCGGTCAACTGTCAAGGAGTGTCCGTGAGTGCTCGGCGTTATGGCACTCACAAGCACTCCATGATACTCGAATGGGTACTAAACGCTTACATTGTAACTGGATAGTATTTGAATGCGAGTAACACTTTGTTGCGTATGCAACTGTGTGTGGAATATATTTTTTTATTCTTTGGTTATAGAGGCTTCAAAAGCACTTTTTAATACTAATATTAATTTTATTATAGGTATGCAATTTATATAGGTTAAGAATATAATCTGTGCATATTTTTGTAATCTGTGCTGATAATACCCAAAGAATACTCATGCTTTAATAACCCAGTTAAATAATATGCCTTGCAATATGGAGTTTTTACATACATATGCATGTATGTACAATGTACATATCAACATACCGGGAGTCCCCAAAAGAGTACGGGTAAGAGTAAGTAGCAGTAAGCTCGTTCAACTACTTGTAGCAAAAAGTAAAATTGAGCTGGGTTAGATGGAAAATGATAAAAAAATGTGACAACTGACCATCTTGTCGCGTACATAATCCTAAACCCAACACCCTGTACACCATAGCTAACTAATCGCCTTTTACGACATGCAAGGTAAGGAACTCAGTTGACAGTTTGGCACCTTTTTTAAGAACCGGACCAACATGAAACTTTGTAGTTCCAACATTTATTGAATACCAATGCTAATTACCCTACCGTTCTCTAGCGGTTTCCGATATAATTGATCGATTGTGGTTCCAAACTTAAAACCGAGTAAAATAAAACAAATCAACATATCCACCGCTGGGAGATAAATCATCGGATTGAAAGCCCCCGGTAAAACTTAGGCAATATTTTCATTTATGAAACGTTCCCGTCGGCGCGATTCGATCAAACTTCGGACCTATCTGAACTGACAAACTACACAGCGTACCTGGGACTCGGGAATATTTATTCGGAATTTGTTTTTTTGGCAATTTAGGATTTGTACTTCGAAACGAGTTCGAGGATGTTGGGTAATTTCAGTGTTTATCCAATCTTTATAACATGAAGTTATTCTCATACGTGACGTCGATGGCCTACTGGTATAGAATTAGTCACAGAATTAAGTAGGAGAGTATTTTACGTAGTGGTGGATCAATCCCAATCAAGACATTTGTATGCCACAATTGTTTTGAATCCGTCCAATAGTTCATTCAAGTTATTTCAAGCTCAGTCCAAAATACACAATAAACAACAATTTAATAAATGTTTGTTATTGTTAATTATTTGAATGTACCGTCACAAAGTCACAAAATATTTGATTATTCTTTAGACTTCGTTTAAAAAGTTCCATCATTTTTGTAATAAGGAATTTAATGTTGTATTTTACAGAAAAAGGGGATATTAAATTTTTTTATAAATTCACAAAATAAAAAGAGCACCATTTACAACAACGACATACCTATACATCTTATAAGCCTATCTCGCGTTTAACCCTAAAAAGCTCAGGGCGGTCTCCGATACCGGCTCGGCTCCCAGGGGCGGTTGCGACCCAAATGCAAATCAAACGGAATGCGCACCGGCGAATTGTTGATTCAGACCGTAACGATCTGTAAAATGCGCAATTAACAAGCGAAAAACTTTTTCGGTCCGGGTCAGGTTGATTTTATCAAAGTCGACTGGAAAGTTTGGGACGGACGAAAGAATGTCCCGGCCTGTTGTAATGGTTAGCGGCTGTAATTTAGTTTAATTGAGTTTTCTTCACATTTTATATTTATTTAATTTTATAATTTGAACGGTATTTTAAAAAGTGTATTTAAGCAATAAGATAAACGAAAATTTAGAAAATAATGAACACGTTTTTTTCATTAAATATCAGACTTTATAACTAAAATTTAATCATTATCAAGCTACGCTGCTAGGCTGTTACGTATAAAATTATGCATTTTGTTATTTACTTACCTATGTGTAAATAAAACATATTCATGCTTCCTCTAGTAAAAGCAAACCCCCAACGAGAGGCAAATCCTTCGTAAATCACTAAGGATTTTCTCTGACCACCTCATTGAAAAAGCTACTCGTGTCTCCAACAATAAAAAGTAAAATATACTCATGAAAAAAAAAAGAGTTTCACTCCTAATGTTTAACTCTTACTACAATTCATATTTCTACTCCAAAGGCGGTTTGTCAAAACAAAAGCAAACCGGTGCACCAGATTAAGAGCAAAACACGACTGAATTACGGAAGCAGAGAGACTGAGATAATCATGCACCGCGGATATCCGCATAAAAGTCGACCGGAGCGGAAATTCCGCTAATGTATTCGCGCCACGTCTAACGACACCCGGTAAAATCCGGTTAAGGTGAAGATATGCCCTGGTTAATCTCGCCCTCTGATTTATGACTGTCACATTCTTTGTTATGTAAGTGTTAATTTTGAGATGACAGCTTAATTAATGATCGGCCGTTTGTCCTCATTCGAGGTCTGACGGGTGTGACATGATTTTTCGGCGGTAATTGAACGGAGAGCCTGATCAATTGTCAGACTTTTTATAAATTTTAATATCACAATTTTATAAAAGTTTTACCTTTTTTTAGAATAGGTACAGTACAGTCATTTTGACTAAGTCATAATTGACCCATATTTTATTTATATCATAAAATCAACACATTCGCACAATGTGTGTAATGCATTTTTTTAGCTATATGTATTCAGTTTATTAGTACCCGCGCCTTTTTTTATTCAAGCTTGTCGAATTAAGTCTCTTAAATAAAAATCTACGCTTATCCTTTTAGTACTAGATTTTTCTAAAATTTAATTTAATTTAGTAATTTGACATAAATTCTTTCTCACGATTATACCCGTTCATAATATTTGTAGGATTTAAAAGAAGCTGTTTATTTGGCTGACAAAGCACATAATTAGACGTCGCAGCACCCAGTGGACTTGGATGCGCCCATGATAAGGCAGATGATTTATCTTCTTTATTCAAATAAGGCAAATGAAAAATACATACAAACTCGGTTAGTAGGTCGTTGGACTGAGGAACAGATTGCTCCGGAGGAGGAAAAACAAAAAAAAGTTTTAAAGGTTTCCGCTGAAGTAGGGGAGAATACCGCGCCATTCCACTGGCAGTTTTTCAAGGTGCCAGCACCGCCAGCCATGTTGCCTTCCGCTTGGCGGTGACGATTTCGTCAGCTGAAATGGGCGACGTTTCGTTAAGTCTTTGGCGTTGTTTTTTTTTATTCGCTTTCAGGTGACTTGTGCCTTAATATTTTTTATTAATTAAAGTGAACGGTAATTAATAAAATAGAAAAGATAGAAGAGAGATGATTTATTCTTGGATGTCTATTTTTTGTCTAACCCTACGGCGGCGAGAGTGAAATAATTAACCAAAAAAAAGGAGGTTCTCAATTCGACTGTTTTTTTTTGTGAAATAACAACCATAATTTATTGGTGACGGAACATTTGTAGCAATGAATTGAAATTAAAATACTAATGTATACAAGCCCCGCAAAGATGCAAATATTATCAACACATATTCTTTATTTATTATACTGTACTGGATCTGTACACTAGTAGAAGAATATATACTCAAGGATTTTCCTCAAATGCTTTTCACTTCAAAATTGAACCGCGTTCAGTAAACCATAGTTAAGATTAACTAAGGGTTTAGTACAATACAAGTGTCAAATTTACAAACAACTAATCCTTAATCAAATAAATCAGCCTAATAGCACCGAACACATATATTTGTATTATGATTATTCATCAGTGCTTTTGTAAGGCCTACATGAATAAAGATATTTCTATTTCACAGCAATTCCACGTGATCATGCTCAGCGTATCAGCTGACTGCCAGCAAGACGAACGCCCGGCTAGGTAATAGCAGCTAAACGCTAATAAATCAATACGAGCCGAAACGCGCCGCTCGCTTCGTACCTACGCTCACCTCACACAGAACTGACCTATAGCTGCGACTTCAATTATTACTATTACCGAAGTTATTTCATTGTTATAACGAGACACATTTTTAAATATGCCAACTGATTAAATGTAACTCTTGGGACCTTTGGGGCCCATATTAGCTAGTAGCTCAATTCTTATGCTATAAACCAGTTAGTGGTGGATAATTACAAAAATAATCTATAATTTATTAAACGGGTAGACAAAATATGCGATCGACAAGTGTTAGCAAGACGAATGTCCCGAAAAAATCATCGGTATGCGCATGTGTCTCTCAGAAGCAACTACCAGTCCGGCTAGCTAATAGCTTAGCTGCTATTAGCTAGCCACTACGCTAATCAATCAATACAAGCTGAAACGCGCCGCTCGCTTCAGCCGGTCTTCTTACGCTCACATATGTACATGATTAATAAAGTTACAAAGTTATCTCATTATACTAAGTCATCAGACATTTGAATAAGCTTTGATTGATGAGCACACATAGCTCTATGTAAGTTGTTACGAATATAAACAGTTTTATTATAGTTAGATGAGCTTCATTATAAACTACTTACTTAGTTAATTCATGTTGCTTATATTGTATTGTATGGTGGTAGATTCATATTAGTTGATTTTCCTATTGAATTGACGATTTATTAGTGTTTGTTGCAAACCTATATAAATAGAGAGTATTTGGACTTTGACTTTGACTTTGTATAAATTACAAATGCCAAAAGCTAAGAGAGAAACTACCCAGAACCGATCTACGCGGTCGCGATAAGCGTTAGCAAGACTAAAGCCCCGGCTAGCTAATAGCAGCTAAACGCTTATAAATCAATATGCGCCGAAACGCGCCGTTCGGTCTGTCGGGCCCAGCTCCGCGCGATCCTGCCTCACACACAACTGACTAATCAGCTTCGGCTTCAATTGTCACGTTGCTGAAGTTAACTCGCTTGAAGCGGCATTTGAATGTCAGATGTGTGCATGGTCGATTGAATAACAGGCCTCCAGGAAAGATATGGGATTGATATCAAATTAGGATAGGCAACATAGTTTAAAAAAATGCTTTAAGTAAATAAGTATATCTGGTAAACTAAATAGATTAATATAAAAGCAAACACAACACTGCAAAAATTATGGCAATCAATGATGGTTTACGGTGCCCATTGTCATAAAATAGTGATATTGATCTACAAATATGCTCAAATACAAAAATGATAAAATGGTGAAACAAAACTGATTTCAACTGAAATAGATAAAGACTAAATCACAAAGGACCTGTCTCGGTTTTAAATATGCAGGGGCATTTCCTCAACAATCTTTATCTTGCGCAAATAAGGTGCGGTGGTGAATTGTTGGTACCGCATTATGTTAGTATTTAAAAGGTTTGTTGAAAGTTAGCATTGTTTTTTTGTCTCTTTTTTTTTGATTCTAGACAATAACTATTTCAAGAAAAGGCCATTTTAAAAAAGAACACTATTAGTTTAGATTTTTTATTTTAATTTAGATCACAATAATATGGTATGTATTTTTTTAAAATCCGCGTAGAGTTAATTTTAAAATATACCTCAGACTGATGTGGCATCCAAAGAGGTCAAGGATTATTAGAATATCCTCCCATGAGGACAAGCAAGCTACGTCCTTGGAGGGGGGAAGAAGTTTAAGGACGTGTAACAGATTGCTTTTTAACACGATTTAAAGCTATTAGTGACGTAACTTTTAGTATTCATCATCTTCACAGCGCTGTGTCGTTTCGTAGTCAGATATCTGATTTTACTATGATCCTAGATTTTGAGAGTTTTGTTACATTGAAACGACAGCTTTCTGACCCTACAAAATAGATTTAAATTTAAATTTGATAGTTTCCTGACTATGTTTGTTGTACTTACTATTGAAGTACTTACCACTATTCCAGGCCATGTCTCTATGCCTGAAAAAAATCATAGTTAGTTACTGATACCCTGCATGATATACAAATACATTCACATTTCCATTCAGTTTAAAAAACGTGGCTTTTTAGTTAGTTGGCATCGGTATTTTTAATTGTTACCCGAGAGATACGATCAAAGTCATATTTAAATAAATAAAGTTTTACCTTAAAAAAATACTGCTCAAATATTCATCCAATCAAAAACTTCGCACATTTAATTTCAAAAACAATCAAACTGCGCGCGTGATTTCGCGCCCAAAGGCGAAATTGATCACCGCCATTTTTATTTCGTCACCAAAGCCGCGCTTTTCGTTCACAAAACAGCAATAAATACGGGGTTAACCTTTATAAACGGCTTGGAATATTCATGAGCGCAATAATGCGTTATAGACTGAAATGTACAAAACGTTCGGGTTAATCTGCCCTGGTTAATGTATGCGTGTCGTGACGTGCGTTCCCGGGCAAGGAGGCTAATGTAAAGGGGGACAATAGACACTGCGCTACGCGATTGCGCCATTAAACTGTATACTAACTCATTTCTTTAAAATTATTTTCCGCACTGCGCTATGCTCGAAGAATGAGATAGAGTAGAGTAAATGTTTGGCAGTACCAACCAGGTGACATACTTTTTATTATCTAACAAAATTAATGCTTTCATACATAATAATTGCCAGGTTTAGCTTACTCAACTAACTATTATATGCTTTCAAATCAATTACAAAACACACTTTAGTGATAATTAAACTGCATAAATGTAGCATTTTTATGATTTTTTTTAAAGAAACATCATAAAATAGTAAATGATGTCTTGGTATTATTGTAAATCATTACCTTATCCGACAGGTGCCACGAAAGCACCTCACGGTTCACCCAGCGCGTTCTATTTTGCTATGCCATGCCGCAATTATTTTAAAGAGAACCGATTTATTTTAAATAGCGTAGTGCGTTGTAGTTATTGAGATGACGCAAATATTTTTATTGAGTTCCACATGTAAATAGGGAGTGATGAGCGCCGTACCTTATGCGTATGTACCTATATTGGAGGGGTAAATTATGAATATCGGAGCACTTTGTAACCCTGTATTAAAATCACCCCGCGTTTGAGTTATCATCGAGCATTTGAATTATATTTTATAAATATATATAATTTTATATTATAAGCTTTTGCGTGTTTGATTCATTTCAAAACAATGCATCTCCGTTATATCGACGAGCACGTTGTTTTTTTCCGTCATCGTAAATCCGTTCGTAGTATGAAATTAGTAATTACGTAATACTCTTATCATTGAACTACCACTACTGTTTCCAAGTAATTATTTACTTCTCAAACTCTAATTGCACTTATTAAGAAGAGATTTTAAAAACTCTTTCAGGTAAGTAACTTGTAGGGTTACACGTAATGGTGTTTTAATGAGCACACAGAATGTAGAGTTACTTCGAAAAAATATATTGTTTTATCAAGTTCTAATGTAATTATGGTGAAAGAACTATTGTTACACTTTCAGGTTAAACCACTCGACCAATTTTTTGATTCTTTCACCAATGGAAAACTACATTATCAACAAGTTTGACAAGCTCGATGGGCGCATTCGGTAGTGATCCTGCCCCATGCGCCAAGAGTTGTGGGTTCGATCCCCACACAGGACAAACATTCGTATGTTGAATACTTGTGTTTGTTCTGTGTCTGGGTGTTGATATCTAATATTTAAGTATTTATTTGTAATACCACTGTTGATTCTGATATCCGTAACACAAGTGCTTAAGCTACTTACCTCGGAGTCAGATCAATGTATGTGATGTAGTCAGACATTTAAAAAAAAAAAAAAATGTTGCTTGATCAACTATCCCCGTATTCCCATGAGGACCGGAACTAGGCGTTATCAAACAAAACACAAATTTAAATTCTGCCCATCTAACCCAGCCCATAGTACTATGTTGGTCTGGGACGCCATCGAGCTTGTCTTGTCTTATCTTGAACATATAAATGCCACAAAGCTAACGAAATGAAAGCGAAACATTTCTTCACAAGGCTGTTCCCAGACGCCGGGGGGGAAGCTTTGATCACCTGATTGAGTCAATGTAAAATGCACGGGGAATTTTTATCCTTCACATAGGGTATTTTAAAGCGACGCATCAAATATTGACTGGAGTATTTTTGTGTGATATTGTGATACAATTTTTTTTACATTGTTATTTACGTTTTTTAATATGGGAATAATATAGCTACGGACATCTGAGTGTTATTTGTTATATTTAAATTAAGGAAAGGCTGTATTATTTAATATCTAACTAATTAGATGATGATTTCTCCAAATTAATTTAAGTTACTTACTTATTACTATGTAATAACAGGTACTGTATTATTCATAAATACATATCATTACGCCCGCAATCCCAGAAGGGGTAGGCAGAGTTAATAATAATAATAATATCTTTATTCATCCAGACAACTTAGGTCTAATTGGGTTAGTAACAATGTTAAATGAGCAGGCCTCTTTTATCACTTTATTTAAATATAAAACAACGTTAGGCTAAATGAAAAATTGTGAAAAAGTAATTACAAGTGGTAAGATTATCGCCTACACACATACAACACCTAAAACACAATATGGTGCCCTTTACGACGTATTTAGCAAGGTACGCGGTTGGCACATTATTTATAACAAGTATAACATAACAACACAAACTTATCATAACATTTCCCATAATCCCCGAAGGGGTGGGCAGAGTCAAAGGGACAGCAGGCCCCTTTAACCACATTCAGCCAAAAACAACACTGGGCTGGGTTAGATGGACAATTGTGAAAAAGTAGTGACAAGTGGCTAGCTTGTCGCCTACACAATCACATACCCAAAGCGTCATTTATACCATTAATCACCTTTTACGACATGCTAGGCATTCTTGCCTATGTGCCTTAACTGCGTTTCTACACAGTTGGCAAATTATTTTTAAGTCCCAGACCAACACGGGACCAAGTATGTTTTGTTATTATTTAACTGTATAAGTATATATATAGCCAACACTGACAACATATCCCGGAACACCATCGTACAATAATAAACTCGAAGAAATAACTTAATAATGTTACATTAGACCACTATATTACATTATACCGCCCCATTATTAGAGCAGCCTCTGGCCTTTGTTTCGGCGACTCCCTAATTACACCACCATCTTTCATAATAAGCGGACAACATAACCAGAGTAGATGGATGGCTTGTCAGACCCGGACCAGGTGTCTTATCAACCGACACTTACAGAGTAACTACTGTTATGGAGCTGGGACATACTACTCTTTTTTCGTACGTAAGGTAGTATCTTATATAAGATTCTTTTTTAATATCACAAATTGAAAGTACTGAATTAACTATAGAAACGGCAATTTATAAAGAAAATATCATCGAACAAAAAGCCGCATTCTACTAGAGGAAATAAATCGCTAATAGGCTAAGGTACAAAAAAAAAATACTTGTTTACATCCTCGCCTCATGGACCTAATGTAAACCCTAATTATAAATTCTTCAGACTGTCACACCAATTCCCTAGTCCCAAACTAAGCTTATGCTTGTGCTATGGATACTAGGTGAACGGATAGACATACTTAAATACGTTTATAAACATCCATGACTCGAGTACAAATATCCATGTTCATCACACGAAATATATGCCCCTAGCGGGATTCGAACCCGCGACCCTTGGTTTCGTGGCCAGGGTCTCTGACCACTCGACCAACGGGCCAGTCACTCACACAATGTGACCGCCCATTTGCCTCTCAGTGACAAAAGAGTAACAAATAAGTGTAATTTCCTCGGCGGCAATAGCTCTCAATACCTCTTTTAAAGGTGCCATTTTTTCCGCTAGTAGTATGCAGCTTTTGTTCGACGATATTTTCTTTATGAATTGTCACTTTTATAGTATACCTTAGTACTTAAAAGTGTAGTATTAATAAAAATATTTTTCTTACGGTTCAATCAGATTGATGATGATTCAATCAGATGATGATATATGGAATTACGTATTTGTCTCTATTAGATTTCAAATTATTACTATAAACTACTCACAAATAAAATAAGAAAAAATATTATATGATTAATAGCCACTTCAATTGTAGTTTTGTCTCATTAATGATTCTTTGCAATCCCATATTATGTGTGTCAAAAGCTTTTATTTATCTTTTTATTGTTTTATATGTGTGTGTGTGTATGTGTTCTTCATATGTATATATATATATATATATATATATATATATATAGACCGTGGTCTATGTAATGTATAGTGTAATTTTGTCCAAATAGACAAAGTCCAAATATAACAAGACCGTGTCTTATTCCAAATAGCCCTAAAAGTGCCTTAACGATTTTCAATTTTTTAAAATATAAGGGTTATCATATAATAGAACACTTAAGTGGTCACGTATGTAGGGATCATACCTACGTGTACATTCCAGGCCAATATTTTGGTTACGTTATCATTTCAACCCTTTCATAAAGTCATGTTTTCATTACACACCTTTATTTCATGAAATAATTCGCAGCTTATATATGCAGTAAAATATATAGATATATTATATATGTATGTAACTCCCTACCCCTTTGTAGGGAGGAGGAAAAAGGATAAAATTGATGATTATAGCAGTCTGTGTATGTATGTTTATGTTGTACATATATATTTATAGGTGAATAAAGAAACATTAATATTAATATATAAACCTTTAACACACCGCCATCCCCCAGGCTAAGAGCGAAATATTATATACAAATGAATATATCGAAAAGTGACAGCAGACATTCACAGACAGACAGGCTTTTAATATATTTGGACGTAACATATATTTCAATATAAAGAGCTCTATATTTCTCGCGTATTCCCAGTACATTTCAATCAATCCATGTACAATCGACTGCACAATAATGTGTCCAACAAAGATTACACCTACTTTTTCTTCGGCATCACATAATTAAAATGCATATATGAACTTGTGAAAGACTTATCAGTATCAGAATTTTAAAAAGTAAATCAAAGGAGAAAATCGTTGTCCATGCATAAATACAACAGGTACATGCATAGACAATAACAAAATTGTTTTTCATAGACAATAATTCCTATTAGGAATTATTATATGAAAAGCTCGCTCTTCGTCTTTGACGTAGTCGGTCCAAATTGAACAAGACCCAACAGACTAGCAATAAATAAAAAATCTAGTCGAATTAAGAACCTCCTTCATATTTTGAAGTCGGTTAAAAAGTCTTTAATTCCTGTATCACATCGAAAGCTCATGTTAAAAGTTAGTTTCTAACTAAGTCTGAGCGACATTTCTTATTTTTTAATACGTTCCTTTTTAGATTATTAGTTCAAATACGATTATAGGCATCGAAACGAGATCCTTCCTTAATATTTAGTAAATATTTATCGAGACCGTGGCAGTTCGTGCCCTAGAAAATATGGCACACTTAAGAAAACACTTATTCATAGCCTAGCGCAAACGATATTATGAATGCTTGAATAAATTATAAATATTGGGATAGGCATGTAAAAGGTATTCTTTCTTATGCAAAGTAACGTAGAAATTTGGTCGAATTTTTTTTTTAATATCTGATAAAATCATTAAAAGGTAAACAAGTTCAGACAGGGATATTAAGTTTTGTAATCGGTATTATAAATATTTACTATTACGGTGATGATTAAAAATTTTCGATTTAGTGTTTAGTCTTCTCGAGAAATTTACATGTAATTTGTATTAACGTTGTGTGTTGTTTGTGTCTTCCTTTGTTTATATTAATCATACTTTATTTGCATTTAATAAAAAGTTCTTTATGAAATCTATACAAATTAAATATCATAGAACGTTCTGGAAATGGATTAAGTTGAATATTTGTGGGCTACTTACAAAAGATCGAAGATCCGATTGTACTTCACCGAAACTTCTAGCGAGGCAAAATTGCGCCCAAATTTTTTATCCTCATCGAGGAATCACAACAATGGCGTATTGAAAAATTCATATTACCGGTCCGGTAAACAAAACACGATCGACGGTCAATTAATATTTTGTACAAACTCCGAGCCAACTTCGCTGCTATGAAATAGCGTCGAAATAATACAGCCACGCAAGGAGCTGGGGCCGGAGAATAATGAGCGTTAACAAAGAAGTTTTAATGGCTGCCGTCACAACGGCGGGATTCGGCTGATTGAATTCGGGCGGAAACTAAGAAGTTTGCGCAATCTACGATAGCCTGGATGGCGACTTTAATGCGAAGCGTAACCGTTTTAAGTTGTTTTAACTTAGTATGAGAGTAGTCGTAATTAACTACTTTTTATATGATTAAAAGGGGCAACCAAACCTAAGGTCTGCATGATGGTATCAACGTTCACTAGAACTTATAGATATATGCAACAACAGAAGCAGTAACATAAGCGACCCTGTACTGTACGTATGAGCTTTTGTACGTCCCTTGAAGGAGATTATGTAATTCAGGTTTAACAGGGATATGATTGCAGGTACTATGTAATTTACGATACGTTACAGGACGTTTTAGGAAGTTTTTTTGTATCGACATTAAATATATTTGACAAATAAAGGACAAAATAATTTCGGTTTGTCATCAGGCAGGGCCGATCTATTTCGCTCGCTTATCTGATCGGGAATAGAATTAAAGATATAAAGAGTTTTGACTGAACGTAAGAAAGAAAGAAAGTTAAGTTTAAT
Organism: Glyphodes perspectalis; assembly: GCA_951394215.1. Classification (NCBI taxonomy): domain Eukaryota; kingdom Metazoa; phylum Arthropoda; class Insecta; order Lepidoptera; family Crambidae; genus Glyphodes; species Glyphodes perspectalis. The sequence continues at coordinate 12,132,477 of OX596211.1, read as the reverse complement.
TTTTTTAAACGTAATCTTCCTCTTGCCCTCCTCCCAGTTAAACTTCTAAACACAATTTATCTTTTATATAATGTATAACATAACGAGCTTATAAAACACACTGTGCTTCTTTTCTACTAATTAGATACTTCATATCCCTATTCTCTTTAAAATAACCTCAAAATCCTTTGTTCAAATTACGACCTTGCCTTTAACGGTTTTAAAATTTCAAACATACATATTACTACAAACTATTTACAACGGCATTGAGACGTCTACATCCCCCGATAGCCAGCTCTCAAACGCCCACGACTGCATAGGAAATTGCACCGGAAATTGGCCATGTGACGCGACCGGAGGTGACGTCACCGAGTGTTACACGAACTAGCCAATCAGAACGGATTCAATTATGCTCCGGCGTTAATCTGATTTAATCGTTGGCTAACTAACACATGCCATTTTGTTTGCAGGTACGGACATCATGGTTGTTTGGATTAACAGTGATTGGTAAGAGTAGCAAGTAAACAATATTATTTTTTTAACAATGATTTTAATATGTGAACAAAAAATGTGCTAGTTTTATTCTGACACTTCACACAATAAATGGGTAAGTTTACATTTGCGCCCAACGTGGTGGACCTAAGATAACATTCGAAACCATTCCTTTTCAATCGACTTTAAAAAAAAGGAGAAGGTTCTCAATTCGATCGTATATATATTTTCTTCATATTTAATTTATAATTATATGTGTTCACAAGACTATCATTTTAGTTTTAAAATTAATAAATTTCAAATAAATTCGTTTTTTTTTTTTTTTAAATATACATATCTAACCTACCTAAATAGGTATCTTTGATATGTATGTCATATGATCGTACACAACAACAGACATAGGTTTTGAATCCAAAATGAAATTACATAACACTGCTTTTACCACATTCTTAAACATCCTTTTGCAATCCCATAGCAGGAAAACTACTTGAATTGGACTGTAATTGACTTCTAAGGAACGCTTTACAAGCTTTTCTACAAATTTTCTCTCCCACAGCGCTACAAAGAACTTCAATTGCCCTGCAAATGACTTGTATAATAAGATTTAAACGCGCGTACAAAAACTTGTACCTACCTTCAAATATTTCACACGAAATCTAATCGGACCTAAACCACCATTAGCGCCCCATCTCAGCACTTGTTTCATTAAGGTCACTTGACAACGTGCGTGTGCACTCCACACAGGCTGTTATTAAATTTGCGCGAGCGTATGTTGGACTTGCCTTGGACGCTTTTATGGCGTGTCCTTTCAGGCTTTGGTAGAGGACAGCTGGGGGAAATCTTGTGAGGAATTAGGTAAGAGGGTTTAGGGAACCGCTGCATTGGCCGAACCAATCTCGGGCTATTCAAGGACTAATGGTAGCATTTGTGTGTTAACACTCGTCAGAAAAAATAACTAGAAAACATATTTTACGAAAAGTGTCAGCTCGACCTTTGAGTATGAGTCGAAATAAGTTCAAGCTTCAGTCAAAACCGGTTTATATGAAGCACCAAAATCAACGAATCGTTGAGTAAGTACAGTAGCGCAATAAAAAAAGATTTAAAACTTCAAAACTAGCCAAATGTGAGTTGAACTTGCATGCTTTCCCAAAAAGATTTCGAAAATATCCATGTGACTGAGTAGGCGACGAGCTAGCCACTTGTCACTCCTTTTTCACAGCTTTCCATCCAATCCAGCCAACTGTCCCATGTTGGTCTGAGACTTAAAAATAATATGCCAACTGTGGTTCATGCCTAGCATGTCGTAAAAGGCGACCAATGGTATATCGGGTTTTGGGTGTGTGATTATGTAGGCGACAGGTTAGCCGCTTGTCACTGCTATTATACAATTTTCCATCTAACCCAGCCCGGCTTTATTTTTGGCTGAATGTGGTTGAGGGGGCATGCTGCCCCTTTGACTTTGTCTACCCCTTCGGGGATTATGGGCGTGATGTTATGTATGTATGAAAATATCCATAAGTCACTCGCAAATCGGTATAATTTCACCGGGTTGCAATACGATCGGTATAATTTGCTTTTGAAGTAGTTAATTCACTAGAAAGAATTTTAAGCGCTGACATTTCTAAAAATACTATTTATTTTATGTACCTACCTACAGAAAGTACTAAGTTAGCAACAATGCCCTACCTAACATTGATAAAATTTTAAAATGACTTCGACCATCGAGAGACTAAGGAACTAGTCTCTAGAGTACAACAGGCATTCACTTTCGTCTGATGTCCCCAGTATCGATATAAAATAAAGAAAAAATACAAAGTATCAAAACGAAATACCACCTGGTAGTCCAGTCCAGTCCACCTCTAGAGGGGTAAATAAAGCGAATCCCATCAAATCGCTCCACAATCCAACGTTATTTGTCTTCGAAGGTCCGTAGGAAATCTATTTCCTAGAAATGGCTGAAAATTTTCAAGCACATTCTGTGCCTTGAATTCACAATGGCCGTGTTTATTACTGTGTGGGTTCTTTGTGGTCTGGGACAGTTCTTAAGGCTATGAAATATCTTATTTTATTATGGAAACTGAATGTCTGTGAATGTAATGTAATATTATTTTAGTACTAACGGCATTTTGTTACTTTTATGCACGAAGTTATTTACCGTGGGACATCATTTTGTGTAAGGCGGTATTTTATATTGCAAACGTTACCTGATATTTGCTACTAAACAACTTCGTTGTATTTATTGTAATAATACACAGTAGTCTAATGATGTAATCAACAGCCATTACAATATACTTTTATGTGAAATAATGTATGTTAATAGCCTACTAATTTCATAGCTAAGGTATGAAATAACTTATCACGGTATTGAATACCGAAGCAACTAAAAATTTATCGAAATCAAATTTGACTGGCTTGATGGCGCATTCGGTAGTGACCCTGCCCTATGCGCCAAGAGTTATGGGTTCGATTCCCACCCAGGACAAACATTCGTGTGATGAATACTCGTTTTTGTTCTGTATCTGGGTGTTATATCTAATATTTAAGTATATATTTGTAATACCACTGTTGAATCTGATATCCGTAACACAAGTGCTTTAGCTACTTAGCTCGGAGTCAGATTAATGAATGTGATGTTGTGGGATATTTGTTTATTTATTTATTTATAAGTATACAGTAATTACGATGCTAGTTTGCCGTCTCTTCAATACATTAGCAAATACCTTACTGTGGCCTACTAAATATTTAGAGCAGAGCAATTGACATTCCGTATTCTAACCGATGGGTATCCTCGGAGGCCGGCCCTCAGTAAATTCCCTTTGACACGCCGAGTAGAAAATTTGGCGTGGCCTATATAACACAAAAGAATAATGCGCCGGTGATCCGTGATCGGGCTGGGGCTGGAGGGAAGATGGGGAGCAAAAGAGTGTATTTAACCGCATTTTGATAATCTGTTGGTTTTTTCCACAACTCGTCAGTGGGACTGTGGTCGTTTTTCAGTACTCAATTTTATTAGCACTATTCCCATTCCATTGATTTTTTTTTTATATCAATGGAATCGAATATTCTGCTGTGTAAAATGTGTGTGTTTCTATCCATACAGAACTGCGATTACTAATCAAGATACTGCAACTGGGTCATCGATTTCATTTCATTTTAAACAATTAAGGATAACTTTTACATTGTTTGTCAAAAATATTTACACATACATAATTTATATTGTTATTTTATCGATACTACACTTAATATAGAAGAAACTAAGATCAAATAAAATCTGTGACTGCCTAGCGAACACTCGGTCTGCGCTGGCGCAATTTTGAGTCAACTCGGAGCCGGCGCATTCAGTAACGCCTGAGTTATCGACTTAACGCAAGGATTTTTCTTAGTTACCCATGAACCAATTGTATCAACCAGAGCTACAAACCCTTTTGACGCGCAAATCTCCAGCACATTAATCCAACAATTAAAAGATTCACGGCAAACGCATCGCCAACGCCAATAACGATGTTATCGCACACGTAATACGTGTTTTACGGCATCGGCTGTAAAAATGTACCATTATTTTATGCTTTATAACACCATAAAGTTTATAATAAACGACCGCCAGTAAAACGCATAGTAAAACTCTTCATATTGCGTGCGGCCGACAGGTAGCTCCACTTATGATTGTGGATCGATTTTTGTGACTTCTGTGTGCAGGGAATACTTTGAAAGTTACATACATACATATCATCACGCCCGTGATCCCCTAAGGGGTGGGCAGAGTCCAAGGAGCAGCAAGTTCCCTAAACCCCACTTAGCGAAGAAGATGGAAAGCTGTGAAAAAGTAGCGATATATGGCTAGCTCGTCGCCTACATAATCACAAACACAACCCTGTACTATTAAAGGGCGACCTTTAATACGTTTTGCAAGGAACACGGTAGGTTCATTTCTTTTAAATCCCAGACCAACATAGAATTTAAAGTTACTAATACCTAAAGATAGGTAAGTTAATAGTATGAAGAGTTCGTCTCAATTAACATTCCCGTTGGCGCAATGATTCAGACTTCGCAGCGAACGTAAGGAGTGCAGTTTCGATCCTTGAACCGAGTCATATACTCGTATATTAATATTTAAATCTTAGTTCTGGTTGCTGGTGTACTTAAGATACTTACGCAACATTACTTCTGCAGTACGGATACTTGCTAGGATTAAATAAAAACTAACATCGCACATTTGACAAACACTGTTTTTATCTATTAACTATGTTTTACATAAGTACCTATGTAGGAATAGATAGGTATGTGTATATAGGTATAAGTATAATGACATTTTTATGTACAATCTAAACGCAAATGCGTGCAAGAATCAGATTTTCATTCAATGCAAAAATGCTAGCTCTTAAAACGTATAACGGGGTTGAAAATACCCATTTCGTAAAACCAACTACTTTTGCTATGATAGTCGCCAACTTACAAATTGATTTTAAACCCGTCTCATCGTAAAGGCTCTTTATATTGGCACTTATAACGCAAACCAAATGCAATGTGCAAAACTGCAACCCCTTATCGATACTTTTACGGGTTTAGTATGCGATTTCCCTCTTGTATTGTTTTGACAGAAATAAACGCTGAAATATTGAAGATAAATGTGCTAGGTAAGGGACGCTTTCCTAGAATTTTTTTTGCCTTTGTCCTTATAGTTCTGAATGCATTGTTTTTAGATAATGTATGTATTTGGTAAAACTGACAATATAATAAAATAAGTACGTACGTACTTTAAAAAAATATCGGGAGTTATAAATATTGCGTTGTGGCCTTACCTATAGAGCGGTGGTAGCTCAATGGTAAGGACACACCGAGGAGTGCGGGTTTAAACACGGGCATGTACTTCTGGGTTTTTCAAATCTCGACGGTGAGGGAAAACATCGTGATGAAACAAATTCAAATAACTTTGGATCTGTAACCATGATCCAAAAATTGTCTGGTTCCCCTATCTTAAGGTTTCGAAGGCCAGGTCAGCAGTCGCTTCAGTGTTTACCAGACTCGCTAAATCCTGGATCATGGTCTAAGCGGACCCCGTCAAAGCACGGGACATAACGCTAGGAAGATGATGATGATGATGATGGCCTGAGTACAAGCCAAAAAGATGTTATTTTTTTCTTACTAAGACAAAAGTTTTCTGTTTTGATCTCCATATTTCGGTATTTTGAATTTTGAAACCGCATCATGTACTCATCCTGTATTCAAATTACCATTAATATCCACTCCTTGCCAATTTAATAGCAAATGTACGATAACCCGTCATAACTTAAATGTATTTAAATTGCCACACGTAAGTACTACCGTCAGTTACTTAGCTTACTTAATTCAGATCCATCAGCGTTAACCCGAAAACGGCACTGCGGCCTGTTAAATAAATAATCTTGCGCAGGCTAATACGTCCCATGTAATATCGAGCGCATTAAAATGCAAGCTCTCCCGGCCCGCACGTATCAAGTATAAATCTGTTCGCTTATATGTCCTGTGTCGTGCTCTGCAATATGCAGTCTAAGTAATCTTGCTTCGGAGATGTAGGTAAGGTTAGATTTCAGGTCTCCCAGGTGCGGTAGGTTAAGTATCGGAGTAATAAGTGACCTTTAACACTAGGGATATGCAAGGAAGCTGCGAAAATAACGTTGTTAAGTTGTGCACTAGTAAACTTCTTCGGTGGTAGAATCATATCTCTTTCAACTGTTTTGACGATTTATAAGTGTTTCTTTGAAACCTACATAAATAAAGAATATTTTGACTTTGACTTTGACTTTGAGAGAAATCGATAATTTAAAGGGTACTAAGTATACCGATTCAAACCGGCCCATTTATGATGAAACCAGTGTTTGGCTATGAGGTGACCGTTCCACCGCCGTCCATACTTGGTTATTATAATATTTTAGCAACGCCCCGCGGTTTTACCCGCGTAGCTCCCGTTCCCGTGTGAATATGGGGATAAAATATAGCCTATGTTACTCCCTGATAAAGTAGCTTTCTATTGGTGAAATATTTTTTCAAATCGGTCTAGTAGTTACGGAGCCTATTCAATACAAACAAACAAACAAACAATCAAATCTATCTTTATAATATTAGTTTGATAAACACAAGTTTATTATATTATTACGTAACATATTGGGACGATTGCAAGTAAAATATTATAGTACCACAGCTGATGTGATGCTTAAAGTAAATTATGGTCGATACAGTCCTTGGTAAGATTGTGAAATATTGTCTTGCTTGGAACTCAATTGTATCAGTGTTAACATAGCTCAGCTTCTCATCAGTAAAAACTCTTTTTATATATTCAAGCAACTATGCCTAAAACTTTGAATTTAATTATCAGACCGAACTACCTTCATCCTAAGATAATGCTAAGCTATAGTGCACGTATTCAGGATAAATCTAGCCATGATGTTCGTAATATCCGTGCTGGTCTTACATGGAATCACTCTCGACGAATCTGGGAACAGCGCCGAATGAAGCTCTACCGAAAAAGAAAAGCTAAGCTAGAAAATACTAGAGCTTATAATGCTGAAGTATGATGTATTTTTAGTCCACATACGCGTTCAAACAAAATCGTATAAAAGGAAACATTTTGACTTGCTTATTTTTTTTTCAAGGCAGTTTCTTATATTATCAAGGGCGTCTATTCATTCTCAAGTGATGCGCCAAATAAACAGCAGTTTTTATATTATATAGATCCAAAAATGGAACCATTATCCACGAAACACTGAGTTTCTTGATCGAAAACCGGATTAATCCAGCGACAAAACACTTTGAAGATATCCTGTCAAACGCTCCCCTTTTGAAAAGCATATTTTTATTATCATCATTCAAAATGAACCCAATCATAACATCAAAGAGGAGACGGGCCGACTCCGACCCTCTGTCTTGGAAATCAACTTTGTTAAAAATTTATCTCATCCCCAAAAATTCGGTTTAACTCTTATTCCTTTAACGATAGGGTTTAATCTTTGGTGACGTTATGAGATGTTTTCGACAGATTGATTGATCGTGTTACAAGATTTCGTCAGTTTGTTTCGAGCTTACACGTTTGATAGCCATTCAGAAATTGCCTATTCACCAACCCGATTAAAAATACATTCTAAAGCTGGCGTCATTTTGTTTGCGATGTGTAAAATTAACGGCCTTTTATGCCCAAATGTTTAAAATAATTGGTTAACTCATAAAATGTATTACGTCTATAAATACAGATAGCAATCCTTTTCTATTCAAAGTATTTAGCTTACTATATGAATGAAAGGCGTAGTTAAGTCGGTAAATTGTATACAGATATTGCATAAGAGATTTGTATATCCTAAACTACCTAAAGATATCACAAAATAAGTCCTTAGCGGCAGTTCGGCTCCCAGGCAGTTTAATCAAGATTTAATATACTAAACTATAAGCTTGACTGGCTCGATGGCGCATTTGATAGTGACCCTGCTCCATGCGCCAAGAGTTGTGGGTTCGATCCCTCACCAGGACAAATATTCGTGTGTTGAATACTTGTGATTGTTCTATGTCCAGATTTACCAGGTCTGTCTAATAGGCACATTGAAGCAACTGCTATTTACCTGTCACACAATCTTATATACAGGAGAACCACATAGATTAGGCTATGGGTACACACACATTTATAATCATTGAATTATGCAGTTTGCCCACGAAGTTATTATATTATGCCGCCAGTGTTTTTTGGCAAAAAACTTTGGCAAAAACTCTATTCAAATACTATCCATCGCCCCTTAGTTTGAAGCTTGAGCATTGAGCTACTCTCATAATAATTAATGCTACCTCCGTATGCCGAAATTATTAATGCCACTAGTTTTATTCTTCACTGAGATCTCGCATCCCTGTGGGGGAATTATCACAAATCCACCCCTTCTCCTAACATTGTGCGTATCCAAAATTCATAATTGTAATTTAATAGCGAACTCGTGTGAGTCGTTAATAAATCATTAGCGTTGTCCGTCCGTCTGTCTGTGTATATGTGTAACTTTGATATAGGGTCGGTCAGCCATTAACTCGGTTTGCACCTTATCCCGTCGGCTTAAGGACCATGTTATATGTATATGGGTGACTGGACATCTGTGGGAAACCTAGCAGTGTAATTAACGTAATGTTTGTTAGCTATTTGCGAAATACTTACTTTTGTTATTAGCTTGTGGAAATTTTGGAGATTTAACATTTTGTAAGCTCGCGGGAACTGCGAAATCACGTCGAAAAACTTTTAAGAGGATTTAAAATTTTTGAACAAATCTTAGGGCACAAACTTCTTAATCAGTTAAGTGGCTTTAGTATCAAAACGTTACTTAAAGAGAGAGTTGCTTTCGCATTTAAAATCTATACTTATAATAAATCTGTAGAGAGGTCAATTCTGTACACGAGATATATTTTCAAAATAACTATCAGGGGGTGATTAGTGATCGATACTGATGCCAAAAATGCAATCAGTAAAATTTTTGTCTGTCTGTCTGTCTGTCTATCTGTCGGTATGTTCCTTATAAAAACAAAAACTACTTGACGGATTTGAACGAAACTTGGTACAATTATTCTTCATACTCCTGGTCAGGTTATAGTATACTTTTCATCACGCTACAATCAATAGGAGCAGAGTAGTGAAGGGAAATGTTGGGAAAACGGGAGAAGTTACTTCATTTTTTAAGCTTCCGTCGCGTGTGCAGCCTTAATGGTTAAAGTTACATAGAAATCATGTATGACGGAAATAGTCTTTATAATATTAACCATAAACGCGGGTGATACCGATGGCACAGCTAGTATGCAATAAAGATTTTGAGGGTTCAGTCAGCATATTTATGAAACTATGAACGATTTCACTCGTGCATTTGTAAGCTTGAACGTGATTTGCGTAAATGAACTGCACCAAGGTCCAGGAGCCACCATAAAAAAGTAGATTACTGTTTTTGTGGTGATCCTTTTCCCTTCACCCCGCGAATGGCTAAAAAGGCACATTCGAGTAAACCCCATATTTCATTTTGTGTCCGAACGCATATTGGCACTCGATGCGGACGAGTGGAACCCACCCTAATGGGCCGTACTCGGGGATGACTGGAGATGCATGGGCAGGGCTGTCAACCCTAGATTAAGGGCTGGTCAAGTCAGGGCCAAGAGTTTCATAGCACAATCGCCGTAGCCGGAATCGGCTAGGATGATGATGAAAAGGCGATATGTATTTTATCAAATTCAAAATCTCTTTATTTATATAGGCTTCAAAAAAGCACTTATAAATAGTCAATTTAAACAGAAAAAAGGATTACCACCGGTTCGGAAGGTAGAATCTATCGAGAAGAAACAGGCAAGAAATTCGATAGTTACTCTTTTAAATGCAAAAATTTACAATTTCGTGCTTAATAATCTATAGGTACTTATTAGGTAACAACACTGCAGCTGAACACTTCATTATGAAGTTAAACATATATGCTTATCATTTAGGAAGTCTTCAATCTTATAATAGCCCTTATTCATTAAGAACGCTTTAATGCACAATTTGAACTTATGTGAAGGTAATGCTAGTAGACTTTCTGGAAGTTTATTAAATATTTTAATACTAAGACCAATAAGTGAATTACCACTCTTCTGGAGTCTATGGTTAGGAACAGCAAGTTTGTGTTTATTTCTAGTATTAAAACTACTACTATATCACAAAGTATATCCTTCCATATTCTGATGGCGCATTCGGTAGTGACCCTGCCCCATGCGCTAAGAGTTGTGGGTTCGATCCCCACTCAGGACAACAATTTGTATGATAAATACTTGTGTTTGTTCTGTGTCTGGGTGTTAATATCCAATATTTAAGTATGTATTTGTAATACCACTGTTGTTTCTGATATCCGTAACACAAGTGCTTAAGCTACTTACCTCGGAGTCAGATCAATGTAAATGATGTAGTCTGATATTTATTATTCTGGATCTGCAGGTTTATCAACTGTATTGGACCGTGCTTACACAAACCACGAACTCTGGTTACTCAATTAAACATTATAAAGTTCAGGTAGCAGTCATTTCTGTGAAATGTTTGACTTGCGAAATTCAGGATCACAGTCAAATCGTGGTTAACAGTTTAGTGAATTGACTTACTCTTTGTGAAATCAAAACACTGTATAGCATTTTAAGATAAAACTTATTTAGTTCATTTTATTTTTTTGTAGCGGTTGATGATCTTTTATGTTTGTTTGATGATGTGCTTTTATACTTGTAATACAATGCAGTAGTATAACTTTTAAGTATTTACTAAGTTAAGTATAATTAATAGGAAAACCTGTTATTGGCCATACTATATAAAATTTACTGTATAAAAAAAAACATTGCTACATACGCTGTTGGTTTTCTAAATAAATAAATAAATAAATGTTCAGTTATCTATACTAGTACTAGTGTTACAAAGAGGAAAAAAATCATTGTTTATTTGAATTGTATAGGCTACGAAACTACTTGGCCGATTTGAAAAATTCTTTCACTAATGGAAAGCTACCTTATCAGCAAGTAACATAGGCATATTTTTCCCCGTATTACGACAGGAACGGGAACTACGCAAGTAAAAACGTGGGGCGCTGCTAGTCTACAATAAAATATAGTGACATGTCCTTTCAAGTATTTATATAACTAGCTGACTCAACACACATCGTAACGCTCCGTTCTAGGATTTTCAATACCCATTTTTCGGTTAATTTTTTAATAACAAAAACAACTAAAAAAGAATTAGCGAAATCGGTTCAGCTGTTCTCGAGATTTGAGCTTAGCAACACATTCAGCGATTCATTTTTATATTATAGCATATGTCGCCAAATTCAACATTCCCGCAGCCCTACAACAAGGCTATGTAAAAACAAACCGGGTCTATTTACATTGTTGTTATCCGACTCATTTATTCAGCCTTTGAAGTCGATCAAGTCTCCGACGGCCGTAAGCGCGCCGAAAATGTCAAATTCCCTTATGACTATGCTAATTCGCTTTGCGCTGACGTCTGTCCGTATTTGCGCCGTATTTAGAATTTTGCGATTTCTTCTCTGTTTGAATTATAGATACCTGCCGGTTTTTAACAATTTTGTTGCGTATTTTGGTAGGGAAGTCAACGTTATTCGCTATTTGTTTTTGTCACAAATTTTTCATAACTTGCTCTCTAATTATATTTATGAATGTAGTTTAAGCAGCTTGAACTCTGCCAGCTTCTTCAGTTCTAGGATTGCAGGCGATGATATGTATGTTTGTATGTATGTAAGATAACTTTAAAACCACATAGTCACTTAAGCCTAACTAATGTAATTATAAATGTAACAGTTATTTTACTTTCACGTCTAAACCCCTCCACCGATCCTTTTGAAATATTGCATATACGTTGTCTAAAGCATATGGTATACATGTCATCCAGAAAAGGCAATAATCTTCACTGTTGATGCGATTGTTTACTTTTGACCGTAAATAACATCAATAGTGTCTGACATTGATACTAGTCTGTTTTGGCTTAATCAAATTCGGAAACAAATTTTCTAAATTGAAAATGTTCTTAGACTCCTCGTTTCACCACAGATGCTCCAAATACGTGGCTCACCTACAACCCTACATAAACTTTAATAGAAACGCAACACTGTAACACCAAGTAGCAGCATCTCACCGTAAATCTGGAAGTTCCCGCATCAGACGCTCGCGACACCTGCGCGCGGTCGCACCTCATCGCTTCAGTTTCACCCCACCCCTTAAAAGGGTCACTGAACCGGTCATGTGAGCCACTGAGAAACTCAACTTCCTGTGCTTAAAAAAATGTTAATAGGTACTTCTTATAAACTAATAGTTAAAGTGCTAAGCAAATAAGTACCTATTTCTTTTCCACATTTTCCATCTAGCCCGTCACTTGACTTTTGGCTTTTTGGAGTTAATATCCAATATATAAGTATATATTTGTAATACACTGTTCATTCTGATATTCGTATCACAAGTGCTTAAGCTACTTACCTCAGAGTCAGATCAATGTATGTGATGTCGTAGGTTATTTATTATTATTTATTTATTGCTCCTACTGCCCACCTATTCGCGGATCCCGGGCATAACGTTATGTATGTAGGTATAGTAATAACTATACAACATCATAGTAACTCTCATTTTAAGGAACAATACTTGGCCCGCACTATTTTAAATACCGATGAAAAGCTGAGATCCGTACAGTAAGAAGTACAGTAACACTTAATAATAATAATAATTATCCGACTACATACTACTATGTATGTGACATTGATCTGACTCCGAGGTAAATAGCTTAAGCACTTGTGTTACGGATATCAGAAACAACAGAGGTATTACAAATATATGTATACTTAAATATTGGATATTAACACCCAGACACAGAACAAACACAAGTTTTCATCACACGAATGTTTGTCCTGGGTGGGGATCGAACCCACAACTCTTGACGCATGGGGCAGGGGCACTACCGAACGCGCCATCGAGCCAGTCAAGCCACTTATTGGCATTGTTACATTTTAATCTTATAAACAAATAGCTTTTCACCGCATTTTCGCTCGCGTCAGACTCATTTTTTTTACTGGGACAGGATCTATATAAAAAGTAGCCTATCCTAGCTTATTATAAGCAATTTGTCTTTGAACTTCAGCTCTGTCATAGAAACTGCTACTGAAAAACCTATAATAAATCTTCTTCCAATTCTCATTGGTGCCTGTTTGATCCAAAATCCGTGAACATGGCTAGGGCGTGACGCGATCGCCCGGAACAAATGGACATGCGAGATGACGTCATTGAAGATAATGTGGGCGTCATTGTTCCCATCGATGGGCTCCGACCCTCATAAAAACACACATAGACATCACACGGATTTCATGGGAAATTAGAATAGAAATGGCTATGCTAGATGACAGTAAAAACTAGTTTTAAGGCAGTAAAGCCTGCTTATTTCGTCATTAATTACTGTAATTTAATTGGGCCAATTTGTATTAAAATCAGCTTTACCTGAATATAGTTATTTAAACGTCTAAATAACCATAAAAGATTCAGTAAAGAAAGCAATTATCAAATAAGTGGGAGTAACTATTCTTTTCGATTTTTGATTGAAAATCTGATGTCTACGTTTCATTGAGAAAATACCTCAGAAGAGATAGATACATATCTACGTATCTAAAACTATATCTGAAGTTTTTGTTAATCAAAAGAATTTTGTCATTCATCAAAATGTTTCCCAAAAGAAATCGTGTCCTACAAACTTCTGTTTAACCTCTAAAACGATCCACAATCCCGAAGATCGCCAATGCCGTATACCGTCCGCATACTACAAATTTGTAACGGCGTACCCACTCGTACCTGACAAGGCAGATATTATGCCTGTTATGCTAAAAGGCCACAGCGAGTGTTCAAGTTTGACCTACTTTTTAACTAATTCATTTTACAAGAGGAGGGTTGTGAGAGCCAACTTTGAGGATAAAACACTTAGCTATTACACATGTTTATTAGTGAGTGGAATGGGGCATTTGCGCTTCGTGCAATGAGGAGCGGGCGCGTTTTACCGGGATTCCTTGGTTTACGATTTTAAAATGACAAAGGAAGTTACACTTTTACGTTGTTCTGACTGTTTGGAGTCTCGCAAATGTTCAAAGAATAAGGTGACCGCTTTGCATCAGGCAGGTATTTTTGTTTGTTATTAAAAATATCATGTAGATATTAGTAGGTGTAGAGGTTTTTATCATTTGAAGTTTATCAAAACATAAAATTTTATATATTAATAATTATTGATGATCCATTACTAATCAGAGACTAAAGAGGCCCTCTCAATCGCCCGGCTCTGGGCATGTCTCCAAAGGGCCTAGTGGAATAGAAGGGCCTGAGTTTAAAGAAAAAAATGCTGACAAACTTTTACTTTTCAAACCGGTTGATTATTTATTATTTGAACTCATCATCTTCCTAGCGTTATGTCCCGTATTTAGACGGGGTCCGCTTAGACCATGATCCAGGATTTAGCGAGTCTGGTAATTACATTGAAGCGACTGCCGATCTGACCTCAAGATAGGGGAACCAGACAATTTTTTTTGGATCATGGTTACAAAAAGTTGTTTGAATTTGCAGGTTTCATCACGATGTTTTCCCTCACCGTCGAGCTAGTGGTATAAATACGTACATAGATTTGAAAAATCCAGAGGTACGTGCCCGGGTTTGAACCCGCACTCCTCGGTTAAGAGGCGCGTGTCTTTACCATTGAGCTACCACCGCTCTCCGCTGATTATTTATTATTTGAACTGTGCTATCTTTATCTATTTTGCGGTTAGGTTTGCCAGGCCTTGGTAGTTAGGTACAATATTGTTTTATATCGACAGTGTAGCTTTGCCGCCACCGCTACATATGCGCAGTAGTCTAGATTTAATTATAAAAAAATTAACGTAGGAAAACTCAAAGGCCCTTTTAACCACATACAGCTAAAAACAAAACTGGGCTGGGTTAGAAAGAAAATTGTAAAAAAATAGTGACAAGTGGCTATCTCGTCGCCTACACAATCACATACCCAAAACCCCATATACCATTAGTCGCCATTTACGACATGCTAGGCAAGAAACACAGTTAGCACATTATTTTTAAGTCCCAGACCAACATGGGACAATGGGCTGGGTTAGATGGAAAATTGTGAAAAAGTAGTGACAAGTGACTAGCTCGTCGCCGACACAATCACATACCCAAAACCCCATATACCATTAGTCGCCATTTACGACTATTCGTTATGTCTTTTCAACAAGAATGGAACGAAACGGCATAATTTACAAATCCAATCACCAAAAATTAAAGATCATGTTGTTTATTTAATGAAATAACTCAAAAAGGAACCTTTCATAAACTTGTGTCCCGTTCCCCGCCCGCTGCAAGCTAACGAATCGAATTTACTCTCCCTCAAACAGGGAAACAACTTCCATATTTTACAGTTTTTTTTCTCGGAAATCTAATTTGTTTCAACTCTGTGACCTTCCTGGCCACTGATTGAGGTGTTTATCTCGGGATGTTACTTGAACATTTTATATCCACTTGGTCTTGGCTGGTAACTGAATATAAATCAGTTATTTTTCATCGTACACTATTCATTCTAAGATTTATTTCTTAGTATCAATTCAGGGTTTTGTAGGATGACATCGGAACTGTTAGTAAACCTTCGCTAACTGCTCGTGTTTCAACAAGGCCAGTCAAATACTATGGGTAATGTCGACACATTTTTCCAAAATATTAAAAAAGAAATATATGTACGGTCGAACTGAAAACCTCCTCCTTTTTTAAAGTCGGTTGAAATACCTCGGCTTACTGCTATTGACAACTGCTCCTAAAAATACTAGCTTTTCTTAGTACACAACACAACGTAAATAAGAACGTAGGCACATGAAAGTAAATGGCAAACAGTTTAGGCTAAGGTTAGGGTGAGGGATAAAGTGTGGAGCGTGCTCGCATGTGTCAGCGACACTGCTCGCCGCAACAGAGCAGCGTCGCTACATGACTGATGTTGCAAGCGGGTAGGGTTGGCTACAATAGCTCCTTAATATTATGAATAATATGATCTGTCACTAGTATTGGGAACAGTGATTTATTAAGACATTTCATGTAATTTCAAAATAACTGTTATTTATGTTAACGTCATCGTACGCTCATGTATTAAAAAAGTATATGCAAATAGACAGTAGAAGGAAAAAAAAAAAGACTGCAGTTACTAATAAAATACACTTAAAACAATAACTTTTACCGAACAAGTGATTTAATATTTACATTCACAATGTTAATCAAATCAGCAATACTTTGATGTCTCTTCATATCTTATTATTTTTCGAATGATGACGAGTATTACCGTCATGACATCAACTGACTAACCTCCCCTTTCGCTCACAAAATGCCACTCCGAACGCAAAACAACACATTTACGCGAATCACATTGGACACAAATTAATTATCGGAGACAATGCACCGTTTACCATTTCAAAGGCGCCAACAGCGCCATCTTCCAAGGCTGCCACAGGGCGATCGTTAGTGCGATTTGTAATTCAAATCCTATTAATGATTTATTCAGCATCAATCTGTGCTCGGCAGATAACAGGCGGCGGGAGCGATTCTGTCTGTAGGTGTCGTCAATGAAAAGGTTGGGTGAATTTTAGTGTAAAGTGTAGTTTAGCCGTAATATAATAAGAACTACGACTCATTTTATTGTTTTCTAGCAAAAGAAAAAACCTGATGAATATGATGATTTTCATTTATTCTCTTTAATTTTTTGTTTGTTGTCTAATGACACCAGTGTTAATTGTTAGTTTAGATTCATTTTAATTCTCAATGAAATTATCAATAAACTTGTAATTAGTTTAGCTTTTCTACATGCACCCAGCATTAACTACTTCAATGATAAAAATACATTTTCGTATCTTTTTTTCCAATTTAGGTCTAGGTCAGAGACTCAGCAACTATTTACTTAGTTAAATTCTTCTCCACCAGGTGGCGTTTCATCGTAAGCTTCGTCCCTAAGTCCGTATAAGCCGTTCGCAGCCCTGCCCGACAAAGGATGGGCGCTTTTAATAAATGATTCCGCCCTCGCTGCAGCTTTCAGTGCAGGTTTGAGCGAATTTGGACGCTCTTCCATTTATTATGGACACTTCGAGATACATTCGGGAACAACTGATTTTGGACCTGAGATCACGGGTGCAGTGTCGGTTTTGTGTTGGACGATTTACTTTATGGGTCTACTTAGATTTGCATACATTATCGATGTATATAAACATACATTATGTTTGTAAAATTAAAGCTGATTAAATTATAAACGATTAACGCACATCCTAAACTACTGAATCTAGGTCCTTGAAGCTTTCTAAAAAGGCCAATTACATACATTTTTTTTTTGTATATTTGTCTGTCAAAGGTGTTAAAAGGGGAGTTGAAAGCTTTATCAAAAGCCGTCATTCTTGAAGATTGAACTTGTTGATATTAGCCGTATCCTATGCTAACGGACTGCAGTCCTTATAAATCGCGTTTAAACCAGTTAGTGCAACTTCTAAATATAATGTATCGGAAAACCTTTATTTTAACATATATATTCCCAATCAGGTCATTCTGATTTTACTCACAGATCGTGGCCTATTTAAGTTTATCCGAAAACGGAAAATCCCCTTTTAGATAAAATAGGCCTAAACTAATAAATATTACTTGAGTGTGGACTTTTAAGAAATGTAGTGGTATGTCAGGTTAAAGTACCAACATGAATAAAGCGGCAACCCTATTTTTTGGAACCGTACTGTATAAAATACCTGTAAATAAACATACCACATCAATTAACTTTATTATTCTGGATACCGGATACCCAACTTATATAAATATTCTTCTAATTATGAAGTTAGGAACCATAAATCACTTAACAAACCTTATAATTTACCAAAAACTTTAAACCCACAACGACATTAGCCAGTCAGCATACGTCACTCCCACCGCGCGTCCAAAAATCCATTTCCCGCGCCGAGACAGTTTCGCCAGAAAAAAAGCTATCCGCATGTTCCGACCGCACACCGCCAATCAGCTGAGTGGCGATCCGTCAGCCCGCACAGATGCATCTGGCAACTCGATTAAAATGAGCTTGGCATAGCGACTAGTCGGGATGGTGATCTGTGGATTGTATATAATTGGGTTGGCATATACGAGTATGTTGTTCTGAAAAGAAATGTAGGTTAGGTCAATATCAAATTCAACAAAATGGCTATAGGCGTTTAGCAATTTGTTTAATCGTTTCAATCAATTATCTGGCCAGTTATTCAGCAGCCATTTGATTGGATGCCGGTATTTAATGAACGGCCTAAGCGACCAATTAGCTAGTAATTAAACCAGATGGAACATACACAACATATTCGTACCTAATTAGCTAAATATATATATATATATATATATATATACATACATAACATCACGCCCGTAATCCTCGAAAGGGTAGAGTCAAAGGGACAGCAAGTTTCTTTCACCACATTCAGTCATAAATAAAACTGGGTTGGGTTAGATGGAAAATTGTGAAAAAGTAGTGACAAGTGACTCTTACTATCTAAAACGCTATAATAGCTTCTTCTGTTCGCGTGCAACAGATTCTCACTGTTTTTATAATATTCTATTTTATTGTGATGTAGAGCGAATATGTTGATGGTCAAATATTTTTCTTGTCCAATATCAAATGGACCACCAATCAACTTAGTGCCGATCCATCAGCACTGGACGTATCCATGAGATGAACCTGGCAATTGGATTAAAACGAACGTGCCGTGGCCGACCTGTCATAGCTAGTCAAATCTGTGATGGGTAGGACGTTTATACTTGACTTGTTTTGTTTGTAATTTTTAAAAGTTACCAACTAAAGTATTTTCAGTCGGTTATTCCTTAAAAAGCTAAAGTTACTTTACATAACTAATACATATTTACTCCATTTTTTTTATAATACACACCCGACTCTCATCATAGCTTTTTATGCGTAATTAAGCCTTTTAAAACAATAAACATATTAATACAAGCCTCTTTTCACAGTTTCGTCAAAACTAGACTAGTATACTTTATAATTAGACCAAAGAGTAATAATATATTCTAGCAAGATAGTATTCACGGGATCACAAAAATGAAATAAATGTTCTGTTTCATGTTTAGCCATTAAGAGTGATTAAGCAACAACCATCAAACATTCTATGCCTCACATTTGTACTATTAATACTCCTCAGTGTTTCAAAAACACCAGTTCAACAGTCCAATAGGTCAACCCTCAGCATTTAGCAAATCTTTCATCTTCCATTTTTTCCACATGTCCGAACCACTTTTCTTAAAACAGCGAATGTTTTAATAAACCGTCCTCAGCATAGAACGCCCGCGTTCCCCATAATCCGCGACACAGTCAAACGCTTTTTAAATATCAGCGAAAACCGAATGAAGTGCATTAACGAGCCCGGTTCCCATAGAAGATCCTTCAGCTATCTGCTGCCGACCGTCTAATGGGATATTTAAACGCGTTGTGGACTCCATTAGGGCTTAATAGAAGTGGGAAGCTCACATTTTCACTTGCTAAGGCTTTAATGAAATACTTTTTCTTCTTAACCGTTTTGGGGTTCTTTCATTCGTGCCAGACGCGCTAGTTATAAGTCTGGTTTCTTTTGTTTTTTTTTTAATAATTAAGGTACATTTTGGTATTTAGAAGTTAGTGGCTATTTTAAGTAGTCGGTTTGTTTACATACACGTCATGTTGTATTTATAAGGAACGATGATAGCGTGCGAAGGGAAAACACGTATCTAAGGATTTTCAAATATAAGTAATTCTACTAGATCACCGACGAGAAAATATATTGAGAGGAATTTTGAACTTGTAACAATAGGTATGATGACTGCATTAAGAAACTTTAATGCTATTTATTCCGTCAGTTAGATTATACAAAAATACTAGACACATATTTTTCGCTTTATCAAATATACAAAAAATTACAAACATAAAGAGCATCAAAGTTATAGAGTGGGGGCTTGCGAGGTCACTATTTAGTAAAAATTGTACGAAAGCGTGACGTCACGCGCAACTTGAACGCATTGTATCTTTTAATTTAACTGACGGACTAACATATTTTTAACCGACTTCAAAAAAAAGGAGAAGGTTCTCAATTCGACTGAATTTTTTTAGTCACCTTGTCTATTACGAATATGCAGTCATTAGCCAATCTTTCTCTTTCATCTGCATAAATGTCGAATCAATTTTAAAGCAAAACCTGAAAACAGAAGTTATACTTTCAAGTAAAACTACTTCAAGACTATAAAACACGCAATTAGTGTCCTAAGACATTTATTTGTTTATGGGCTATTACTTACCATGCGGTGATCCGCTTGCTCATTTCCTTCCTCTCAGCATAAAAAACTGGAGACCAGTTATTTTGAATCCTACACCATTATCATAAGAGTGTCTGGTGGAGTGCTGGACACCATAAAAATGTACATGCAGACCCGCGGTCACCACGACGATTTATTCAGAGACGTAGCTCGTTGCTCTTCCGTTTTTTGTACAAGCACAGCTTAGTGTTGTGCTGGGAGGTGTTATTTGGTGTTAATTGTTTACTTTTTATTTATATTGGCTTTGGATTATAGTTATAATTGTTTTGATCATTAAAGTCTTTCTTTCTTTGCTAATATAAAGTGAAATGTACTAATTACAATTTCATATTTTAAGCCGTCGTTTTGCATGAATGACATAGTAATTGCAAAGTTTGGTTATCTTTTAGGCAACATATTTTAAGCTTTATTTTACTTCGCAGTCCCTATTGTCTTAAAACACATAACATAACATCACGTCCGTAATCCCCGAAGGGGTAGGCAGAGTCAAAGAGGCAGCAGTCCCCTTTAACCACATTCAGCCAAAAAAACTGGGCTGGGTTAGATGGAAAATTGGGAAAAAGTAATGACAAGTGGCTAGCTCGTCGCCTACACAATCACATACCCAAAACCTTATATACCATTAGTCGCCTTTTACGACATGCTAGGCAAGAAACACAGTTGGCAAATTCTTTTATAGTCCCAGACCAACACGGGACATGTTGTTGATTTTGGTTTATACTAGTTTATTATGTAATTTGTGTGAGACGCCAATTTAACGCGCGAGTGTACAAATGTTTCAGTTCTGACACTTAATTTGTGTCTGATGTTAAGTTGTTAACAAACGAAACCTTTCATGTTTCTTCACGCAATTTGATTCTTGTTTATACCAATAAATAAATGCAATGGCCCCCATCACTAGCTGTCTAAATAATTGTCCGGTCTCCTTTGTTTTTTTGTTCCGTCCGTTTGCCACAGGGGCTATTGTTTGTGCACTTTTTGAGTTTACGGGCAGAGGTGGGCAACGTTTTTCTTGCCCACGCCATAATTAAGAGACCTTTGCCGAATTTGTATAAATACGAATTTGGAATTTACGGGCAATGATGCTTGTGTGGTCTGTAAGTGGTTTCCAAATACAAATGGGTAAGTAATACTAAACGTAAACAGCAGATAGCGTTGTACCAGGCCAATGAGATTTTGGTATTGATTTTAAATCTCAAATTGTAATGTAATGGCAAATAAGTAATATGAAAATTCAGTTCGTGCAAGTTTGACATATACTGTTGAGCTTCTCCCGAAGAAATGGAACCACTTGTATTAGTACAGTATTGTATCTGTAGGGAAGTGGCGTGAAGTTTACTTAGTTAGTTATTAAAGCGTATTTTTTGTAGTTTATGAACTGTTAAGTATTTAATCAGTTCTGTGATTAAATAGATAAATTCAACGTTGCGTAATGCCTAAGTCTAGTGCGCCATACTACGTCAACGGAACAGTTTTCTTAAGTAGGTACTATTACCGTTTCAGTGATATACAAGGCTATTTTAGATTATACAAAATCACTTATCTACTTACTTAATTCATTACTATGAGGCAGTAATCTAAAGGATTTTAGAAAATGAGTAATTTTTTTTTTCTTTCCATACAAAAGTTGATCAGCTGATTGGCTATTTGGTATAAAAAGTATTTTTATTTTACTATTTTTTTGCTCATTTTCTAAATTCCTTTAAACTGGTTCCTTTGAATATTTGCATAAAACGGTTATATCTCGTTGGTTTTTCTATTTTGTATTCACTGTTGTGTTCTATTTATATTATTTTGATAAATGCGTCAATGTTTAACCCGGGAGAACTCGCGTCCTTAAACACTATGCGGGCACTCGCGCATTGAGCATTTCGCTCACATTTTGTAAATAGTCAAATTGTACCTAAAACACCAAAACTTATAAATTTTTTTATTGTTTCATAATAAAACAAACATATTTTATTAGATAAAGTATCTATTTTTCGTATACAACAGATATATGGGTTGTTCTACTTTTAAGGTCTTTACCATGAAAAAAAATTAAAAAAGCTATTTCATATATTTTATGTGACTGCACCGTAGGAAAATTACCATATATTCGGTATTTGTTGACCGGCAGCTCAGTTTTTTAATAAAACTTATTATTTTTTGCCGAATACTAGATTCATATGGAAAAATATGTATACTTCGTAACGAAATTCAATTAGTTAAATCTAGCATAAATTAAAACAAATTTAAATAGATATTTGCAATTTATTAACTCAAACTCTCAACTTTAATCAGTCTTAGACATTTAGTATTTATTATCAAGAAACAGTTCTAAATAAATGTGATAGTTTGTCTCTTTCGTCACATTTTCACCTTGAAACTATGCATAAATCAATTATGTTACTAATTTATAATTATTAATTGAAAGGGCAGTATTATATATTAAAACTCAAGTATTGCACGATATAAAATGAGTTACGAAAAGGGTTAATACTCCTATTTTCCTTACTTATAAGCAATCATTATTAGGGGACAAGATCAAACCCATCGTTACGAAAGAGACATAAAAGTAACGAAGTAGACATTTTACAATTAACAATCAATCTTACTTAAAAACTAATGAGTATCTCAGCCTTTTTTTTTACAATCATAATCAAAACTTGCTTATTAATAAAATCAAGAACTAAAAATATAAGAAAAATTGTCATAAATCAAAATAAACAAAGAGTATTTAGGTAAAATAATCACATTTCAAAAACTTCGTCCACTGAATCACCAAAGGAATACAAAATTCGTGTACCTTTCTTAACAACCTGAGGTTTTTCTAATATTCGTAAAATCTAATCCAAATGCACAAAAGATACATATTTTTTGTCATCTCAAAAATATAACTTTGGTCTCAAAATCATCAAACTCGCTGTCTACCAACCCTACATAATTGTACTGTTTTCTTATTGCGCTCAAATTTTTTATAACAATATAAGTCCCAATGGATAAGTTTCTGGGATGAATGTTAGTTTTGTCTAGGCTGGTGCCACTACTATTCACATTTTTTTTGTTTTTTTTTCGCGTAAAGCAGCCAATGGTTTATCATCTCAACTATCACAGGAGTCATAGACTCTGTTAAACATTTGGCCTCTTCTTCCACTGGATATGTTTGATAGAGTAGGACCAGCCTCTACAAAATTAACATCAAAAGTATCTAAAGGTGTAGGACTGTCCTTCTTGTTTACAGCATTTTCTATTAAGGCTTCTCGGTCAATAAGAAATTTGTGCGATTTATTAAGGACACAAGAACAAAACCTGATTATCTCTCCATTGCTACAGAAACAGCTCTGGTCACTGTAGATTATTTGTCCTCGAGAATTAGAAAATAAATAACGTAAACGCATAGTGCCTGGCTCTGGCATTTCCCTAGATATTTGATCTATTTCATCTTGACTGATTTCAAATATCTTCACGGATGTTGCATCTTTCAAGAAATCGTAAAACTGAGTCAGATTTATTATATCATTCTTATGAGCAACTAGCCTATCGGCCGTTCTTTTGCTATGTCCTTCAATGCTATCAGCAGCACCATTACCGTGTCCAGACTCAAAATATGACCTATGATTACATTTTAAAATCAAAAAACTTGGTTGTGGTCAAATAAAAATTGTGTTTTTGTCTATCATTTATTTCATTCATCAGCGTTATATTTTTATCATAACGATCTCTTGCCTTCTGTAAATACTCTTCATATTTTTCCTTATCTTCTTTTTTTTCAACCTGCAACGACGTTGTCTTTCAGCTGCATCGTTCATTTATTTACGTACTTTATATTTCTGAAAGAAATTGCATTGTAACGCCAGGCCAGTGACTAGATGGGTGACCGTTTCATACGAGCCACAAGCTTACCACTCGTTAATAGCGTCGGCAAAGCGAAGTTAGATATGGTTATATCATAAAAATGGTTATCTGTGTCGGGAGCTGATTGGCCCACCGTGACAGTAGGTATTCCTACATTTTAATATATTATTCAAATAATATAAAGCAAACAAATATGTACCTCTAAATATAGCAAGTCTAGTTTATGTATGATGAAATAATAAATGAAATAAAACCTTAAAACGTAACCTTCGTCACTCTCATGTCTCCATCGTCACATTCTACCTATGCCGAAGGATACGTGTGACGAAGTATACAATTTTTCAACAAGACCGTTACTAATCGACAACAGCAATCGTTTATATCGAAAACTTAATTTTATCGTAAAGATTACATAAGGACAAACAATATTTACAGTGAAATAATTTAAAATTCGAGAAATACATACCTGAAAACGCTGTGACTAAGGATACCCTCAAAAAACACACGCCGCCGGTCTTCGTGCTTAGTGTGAAAGAAATGACAAGCTGTCAATGTCAATCACGTGATTTGGGATTCATTCTATGATCTATAGTCTTTGGTGTTTCATTTCACCAAAAAATGAGAGCCCTTCAAGTATTTAATAAAAAAATATTGGTAGTATTTGGTCATCGTGACGATGGATACTCAAATTTTAGGGACAATATTTCGTAACGCCAAAAAAAAGAAATTGTACAAATATATACAATTTTACTTTGTTTTTACTATACTGACCAATTTATCTCTCTTATTGTAAATAAATTATGTCGCTTCAATACGTATTTTGAGTAATAATAATAATAGTTTCAAGGAACATCTAACGGGGACATGCCGTTTTAGCTTTGCTTAAAAGTTTGACGTCATTTTTATAACATAAATGTATTTAATTTTAAAGTCAATTTAAGTATATTATATAAAGATAGTTGTATTAACTTTATTTAAATAAAATAAATGCTAATTTCGTTATTGGGTTTAAAGAATTTAATCTTCGTTATTTTGGGACAACCTAAATTTTATAGAGGACTATAAAAGTAGAACCACCCATATACTACAACATTTTAATAACAATCATAGGAACTTTTTAGGGACTAACTATTAATACTTTTGGAAAAAACTTAAAAATAGTAACTAAAAATAAAAATTTATGTTGAATTTATGACGTGTTTTTAATCTTCATCATATGAAGATGCCTTGCAAACAGCACATATGGTAATTGCGTGTTCAGTACATAAAAAATTCTTGCAGGTAACACACATCTTTTTTGTTTTGCGATTTTTACGCCTAGGGCATAGAGCACAGATTGAAGGCCCAGGTTCCGTTTCATTGAACCGTTTTATAATCTGCTGAAGAGGATATGAAATAGTTTGCATTGTAGATCTTCGTTGGATATGTGTTTGTGATAAGGTCAAGGCTAATTGTTTCAGATATTGTCTGCGAGTAATAATTATGTTAGTATTTTCTTTGTATATAATCGCTCTCAGCATCGCTTTCAATGTCATCGTTCCTGAAAGACTGTTCTTCGATGTTATCTAAATCATCTTCCTCCAACCACGCTAAAATTTGTTGTTCTTGACTATCCATCTGTGAAAATAGTAAATAATACGTTTCTATTAGTTACTACATTATTTGTTTACCAATATATAACATAACAACGCTACAAAACCTAAAGAAGTGGCGAAATTATTCAATTGAAATAAAAAATAACTTAAAAAATTATACTTACACTGACACTCGCGTGGTGAGCAAAATGCCACGCGCGGGAACAAAGGTCAACAAACCACCTCCCTGGAGCGACACAGTCGCACTGACACGCGAACGCTGGCATGAGCGGGGAGAGGGGAGTGTAAAACTCAGCTACCGAGCGGCCCAAGCGTGTGCGCGGATTTTTGACAAAATTACGAATATTTTAAATTTGCCGTGAGGGAAATGCTCATAGCGCGAGTGCTCGCGGGTTATATTTTGTATACATATTCCCTATTCAACAATCCTCAAATGAAATACAACTAACTAGCATCTTACCGGGGGCAAAGTTTACAAGCGCTAACTCATCTAAATTGTTTGATTGTAATTAAAATGAAATAGCGCTTCAACTCGCAACTCGATGAAGCAATTGAACTTTTTGAGAACTTTTCCAATTCCATTAAGGACTTACATGAACATTTCAATTTCCTTTAAAGCCATTAATACTTTGAAAATTATTTACTAAGTTCTTCTTAGCAGGAGGAAATGGTAATAAACGTGTACTTTCTATCAGATAATCTTAGTGTATCAGTGTATAAGGATTTGTAGAAATATATAATTATTATGTATACAATGTAATTTTTAGTTATATGCGAAACCTTTTGCATATTTATTTAACTAATTATTTTAGGGAACCAATTTAAAGGATTTAAGAAAACGAGCAAAATATTTTATTTTTTTCATACAAAATAGCCAATCAGCTGATAAACATTTGTCTAGAAAGTAAAAACAAATCATTTCTCATTTTGTGAAATTCCATTAATTAGTTACGTAGATTAATTAGTTAAATAAGTAGGTTTCGCATAAACTAAACATAACTTGTATACATGAATTGTCATAAGCTCATAAGTTGCTCATGTTTTTAAAAAATATAAATGGTGCATTTTAAAATTAAAAGGTCTTTACTTAAACTTGTCTACTCTGAATAAATTTGTCTAGAGCTAAGCTTCCATCATTATTTTCCTTCCTCGATAGCTGAGTTAATAGTTAAAATATCCAGGGTAACATTACAAGCGCTCTTCCTAGTTAGGGTGACCAAGCATCCAGTTTTAACTTGTCCAGTCTTTCAATACTGTGCAGGTAATTGATGTAACATGTGTGATTGCCACTGGCTAATAACGGAAGAAGACAAGTAAAAATATGTAGATAGAAATATACGTATATCGCGCTCTATATATGTTTATCATCTTGCTTTTCTTAAAACATGACTAGATGTTATGTAAAAAATATTCTAATTTTAGATTATACTTGACTTCTTATATGAATTATGGCTGTTAGGTATAAGACTATTGTTTACGTATAAGATTATCGACTGTCAACCGCCCAATCGGGTCTTAATTTGTCCTGCTTTTCTGCTTCAGAAACTTGTAACCCTACTCCCACAGGCAACATAATGGCAGGATTCCCGAACACGTAGCGCCGAGATTACGAAGCGCCCTGTAGGCGACTGTACTAACTTCAGATTTAAACAATCACTTTTGCTCCTCGCATGCGTCAGAATGTGGTATTAGCCGCGAACCATGTAGGTTAATGCTTTGCAAACTTTTTTGATGAGGGCAAAAATGATACGTTAGGGCTTATGGCGTACGTACAGTTGGATTGTTTGACAGATCACAAAAAACATATTGTTTTATTTTTAAGAACTGTCTAATTACGAAAATAGATAAATGCAAAAAAATACTGCAGATCTTGTGATCTGCAGTATTTTTTTGCAGCACGCTATGACACTACTCTCAGTTAACTAGTAATAAGCGGATTTTAAAAACTGATTTCAAATTATTGATAAAAAAATGCTTGAAACTTGTGTATGTATCGATATTCATGGTGTCATAATCAATGATGTTACCATAGAAGTATTCGAAATACAATTTCCTAGTATTAATATGATACGCCATATATTTCCTAGTGTTAATATGGCGTATCATATTAACACTAGGTAATTACATTTAATTTAAAAAAAATAATTCTTTTACTGAACATGAACGAACATACACTTCTTTATTCCATTTCAATGCTATTTTGCACTAATTAAACGAAAACAAAAACTAATTTTAAGTCCGTCTAAAGTGTGGCTAGGAAAGGTATTTGTGTGCTTGGGTGGTATGAAACGGAAGAACCAAATCTCATTTCAGTTGTTTAAAAATGTAACTTAGCAGAATATTGCGGTAGAAATATAATAACACTACGCTTTGCTATTCTCAAGGCGTCTGGCGACAACTAGCGCCAATATGTAAATAAATCAGTCAGATATTCCATGTGATTGCTGAATTTTACAAAAAAGTACAATATTTATGATTATATACATTTTTGGAAATCTTACCAACAGGTGATGTAATTCTTAATTATTCTTATAGTCAACCACTAATAGATAAAATTGTTATTTGTAAATTCGTGTATCGTATTGAAGTATCAATATTGTTGTCAAAAAACATTTATTAAAATAATTTAGAAGTATATTAAAAACGAACAAGCGTGTCAAAATAATTGAAAAAAAACTGATACCTATTTATTGACAGGCCCGTCGGTCGAGTAGTCAAAGACCTTGACCACGAAACCATGGGTCGCGGGCTCGAATCCCGCAAGAGGCAACTGTTTGGTGTGATGAACATGGACATTGTATTTGAGTCATAGCTGTTTATAAACGTATTTAAATATGTCATAATAGCACAAGCCTATAAGTTTAGTTTGGAACTAGGGAATTGGTGTATCAGGCTGTAGAATCTATTTGTGGTTTAAATTAACCACTCCAGTCGATTGCGTGAGCAATCAATGGTCATTTTTTTTAGATAAGAAATTCTTCAACTTTAACTACAGAAACAGAATCAATTCAAATCAATTCCAAACATTCAAATGTAGGAAAGTTAGATAGCATAAGGAGATTTAAGCTCTTTCTTCGATTGCTTCCTCTATTCCTGCAACGATTTAAGTGGAATTGGCGCTAGCGAGTCTTAGACGTCCGCCTTAAGTAGCAAGCGGCATCACCTGGGAAATGAACCGGCAGCCGGTCACATAATTAGAGAGACAAAGACGGGGCTCGCACTAAATGGAATTCGCTTTGTGAACTGCCGCGCCAGATAGAGGGGCCAAGTGTGCAAGAAGTTTAGGGATAAATGAGGACTCTTTTATAAAAAAACAAGTTTTTCAAGTGTCTGGAATTTTATATATCATACTGATATTATAAAGAGGAAAGATTTGATTGTTTGTTTGTTTGTATCTAATAGGCTCCGAAACTACTGAACGGATTTGAACAACTCTTTCACCAATGGAAACCTACTTTATCAGCGTGTAACATGGCTATACTTTATCCCCATATTCCCACGGGAACAGGAGCTACGCGGGTGAAACCGCGGGGCGCTGCTAGTATCCTATACATATGTCATTTGTCTAATATTGTTTTTTTAAATTTTCCACCTAACCTAGCCCAGTTTTGTTTTTGGCTGATTGTGGTTAAAGGGGCAGCAGGCCCCTATGAGACTGCCTACCCCTTCGGGGATTATGGGCGTGATGTTATGTGTGTGTAATATTGTATGTTAGTGAGGTTATTATTTAATCATGATTTAAAAGGAAATAAGCTGAATTTGGCATACATAAAATGTGGATATCAGTCTAGTTTAACCCGTAACCTTTCTATCTTTATTATATAACGTTATTGTTTTCATGGGATAGTTTATGACGCTCATAATATATTTACTTTAT
This sequence comes from Glyphodes perspectalis, assembly GCA_951394215.1. Taxonomy (NCBI): domain Eukaryota; kingdom Metazoa; phylum Arthropoda; class Insecta; order Lepidoptera; family Crambidae; genus Glyphodes; species Glyphodes perspectalis. The sequence goes on along the minus strand of OX596211.1, from coordinate 12,102,825 downwards.
TATTGCTGTTTTGTTTCGCATCTCGTCTGTGAAATACTGAGCCGCTAGCTAGTAGAAGCTAGTTCTCAAATACATAAATTACATACTTATAACACGCATAATATTGCCACAAAAAGTTGGCTTGTAAATCTGATCTAGTATGTGTCTATTTCGTATCTATTTAAGGCAAGGCCAAAGCTTTCTAGTTTACTTGTGCAAAACCCTAATAGGCTACTGTTCATGGACTAATTGACCCTAAATAGTCGTAATAATTTGTATTTGTAAGTGCGATTATATTTTTTCCATTTCCATACTAAGACTAAATTATTTCTGTACCTATTTAGGTTACAATCGGAATCTGTATTTATAAGATATGTTCAAATAAAGCGAGATTGTATTTCCATTGATATAGTACTTTTGAGAAATATATATTAAATATAATATTTATATAATAGATAGATATATTTACTAGACTAATTATTATGATACATAATTTCGTTACAGTCTTAAATTACAATCGTATGTAGGTTCAAGTGTATAACACAATTTTTTTTGATTTACAAGGTCAACAAATTCAATGTAATTGTTAAATTTTTAGCATTGGTAAAAAACCAATTTTTCTCATAATTTTATATGCAAATAAAGCTTTTTTAAAAAAAAATCATATAATTTTAAAAAATTGCTTCGTGAAAATTTTCCATTATTAGGTAATCTTAATAGTTGCACTGCGACAGTCCACAATCTACGTGTTCGCTGTCATATTGAGGTGAACATTTGTCTTGAAAATTATCTTAATAATCCATGGACTTCACTCGATGTTTAGTTCCCATGGCCACCCCAATTCCATCTGATGTCAAGAATCTGGCGTTAACAGCGTAAACTAAGGTGGAATTTCGGGGTAGCGACCGAAGTGTAGCACTCCCGAGCAATTAGTGTCTGTTTCGTTTCAAAAACGGCCTTTGTTCACCCCAAGCTGAATGGAGTAACTATTCCTTTGCTATGCTTTTAATGAAAAAAAAAAACTGTCTTGGGACATGAATTTTATTCAAGTTAATACACAATGCTACTATGTATTCCAGTCCCATTTGGATTACTAATGAACGAAGCGTGAAGGATGGATAATAATCTATGTTTCTGAATTTGGTTACAATAAAAATACAGTAAGAAAGAAATATCCCTCCTTGAACTCCTCAATATATTGGCTAAAATATTCCTTTATAAACAGGCTTTCCAAAAAAAAACATTACGTAAGTAACGTATTTAATCTGCAATTTATTCCAATTTACTCTATCGCTATAAATTTTATCGATAGTCCACAAGATATGAATTGCAAATATAACCATTTTAGAACATGTTCCATTAATTATAGCGGTTATATCATATCTACTATTTCGGAATATGTAGATTAATGTGTTCCGTTTAAACAAATACGCAAGCGAAAGCTTTGAAACAGTTAGTTGAGATAAACCCCAAAAATATGAGATCAACAAATCAAAAACGGAATACACAGCGCTGGGTATAAAATGAAAACGTCACTGTTATTTCGAAAGGCAAATATCAACAAAGCATTTTCAATCGCGTCGACTTTTGTTGTGTCTGACAGCCTTTATCTGCGAATTGAAAAATATGGCGGGACTCCGATCGCGGACTGTTACAAATATTTTGCGAGATGTTTCGCTCGCTTCTTGTCTTTTGGTAATTTGTACCTACCTCTTCTTCATAATCATCATAACCAAGATAGTAGCCGACATCATGTGTTATCAAATATTTAATAAATGATGCGTTAATAATGATGAAACGAGTCAATGCAACATAGTATTTACCTAAAGACGTTCACTTTTAGAAACATGGGACAAGTAAAGAGTTTAAGAAACAAACCGTTACAGTTGGATTAATGCTGTACCGTAATGATATCCAACGTATTCAGACCAATGGTTTTTCAAAATACGATTTCTCCTAGTATTTACATAGAATACTGAACTAACATAATCTTGTTACTTACAAATAACATAGAATTCAAACATAATATATATCATTATCGGTCATCTTCTGGATCCCAAAATTAATTATACACTGACAAAATTAATTAATCTTTAGGCTATAACAATAATATAAGTGTGTTATTATTATTATGATATAGCACTAATTAAAAGCACATCACTGCATTATCTAACATAATTATTGATGGCTATATCAATAGCTACCGACCGGAATCCGCCATAATAATCCCCATAATGTTTCCCCGCGGGAGTGCGCGGAGGCGATAACGTAATTATCACATGCCCAATTAGCTGTACGTGCGTCAATCATATCTGTGCTATCCTAATAGTTAGATCATGCAGTTGGTAGACGTCTTAATGATGTACTCCTTGATCATGGAACTGATCATGAGAGAACAGAAATGCGCGACTCGAGATATGGGACAACTATCTGGTTAAAATCATATCTCTTTCAACTGTTTTTGACGATTTATAAGTGTTTCTTCGAAAACTATATAAATAAAGAATATTTTGACTTTGACTTTGACTTTGAAAAAGCTATGTTCGCTTAGTCCGATATAATTCGCATACTGACTTTAACGTTAATGGTGTATAGGGTAGTGGTTTTTGATTAATTAGTCAAGGAGTCCACTTCTAACTTTTGCATAGTTATCTATCTAACTCAACTCAATATAATTTTCGGCTGAATGTGTTTCAAGGAGCTCATCGCTCCTTGGACTTTGCCCACCCTTTCGAGGATTGTAGGCGTAAAGATTGGTATGTTTCTATGTCCGGATCTAAAACTATCTCTTAGCTTTAAGGTGGTCAATTGTTTGTAATTGTGAAATAATAGAAGTAGTAATCGGTGACAACATTTCTCAAAGGAAGTCCAGCTTTGACATTTATTTTATCTTATTATCGTCATTCTATGTTTATACTCAAGGGTTTATAAGTATGTAATTGAGTGAAAAAGGAAGTAGTGCTAAAATACAAAAAAAACCGTTTACTGATCTGAAATGGACAACCATTCGAGTCCACACAGCAGCATTCACTCGTCACTATAATCGTTGCTGCAACAAAAGGAACACCTAAACAAAGCCGACATAAACAATAAACTCCATTCCATTTCTCACGTCCAGTTCAACCGTAGCAATAACGTTAACAAGACAATGATCACGACGTCCGCTCTCCTCGGAGGGCGCGCGACGAATGACCGTAAAGGCGCGGTGCGACGGGCGAATCAAATATTAACAACTACCCGCCGTTTACGGCGATTTGAATGTGCCGGCCATTGCTTGGCCCTCTGTTTATAGCTGGCTTTGATTTTAGTGCGACTGAGGGTGCTGGATATAGGCAGTTTAGCTTATTTGTGTCAGTGTTTATTGGAATATGTTTAAGATATATTAAAAAGGCAACAACTGCTCAAGGCACATTTTTTTTTAAATTTCCGTAGGATAATCGATTGACCTTTGACAGCTTAGCCAATCAATTTACTGTTTTTGAACGGGACTGTTGTACGGCTGATTTGGTAAAATTATATTTTACCCGTTTTGACCTGTCCTAATCGTAATCTGCTTGCACCATGACTGAATATATCAATATCAAATTGATTCATCGTTACACGTCCACCGTAATTTGAACGTGCAGGATTTCTTAAGATGATCATCACTGCTGAGCAAGTAGTACAAACCAGTTTGAAATGTCCACTGAAATGTCCAGACTTGAACCAGCATCCCTCTCATCTGATGTGCTTATCACTGAGCTACCACCGCACTAGTCTTGCATTGTCCTAAAATACGTAGTTGCATTTAAATAAGCCAAACAATGACAAAACCTGTAGTAAACATTACCCGCCCGAGCTGACAAAGCAACATTTAGTTCTGGTCTAGTAAACCGACCCGCTGTTACTTCCGAACGGAAGGGCCACATCAAAGCGGTAGTGACGTCAGAGTTCGGTATGTACGTCTAAGCGTTTGTTGTAAACTTTAGTATGCGATTGTTGAGGGTAAACGAAACAGTTTATATCTTGATGCATCTTCTTCTTGAGGCTTTGTTTGTGAAGTTAATGAGAAGGATGTTGGCTCAATGGTTAACATGCGCCTTCTTTGGGCGATGTGTGGATTCAAACTTGAGTGTTAAATCAGACTCGCTAAATCTGGGTTCATGGTCGATACTTTGGACCTATATTTTTATACAAACGAGATTATTAGTGTATCTTGATATTTTTATATTAATCATTAGTGACCCGGTCCCGGCTTCGCACGAGTACAAAACAATATATAACTAAACATATAAACCTTCGTCTTGTATCACTGTATCTATTGGTGATAACCGCATCAACATCCCTTGCGTAGTTTAAAAGATCTAAGCGAACAGACAGAAGCGGCTTATTTGTTTTAAATACTATGTAAAGAAGATACACTAACCTCGGAAAATTGGATTTAATGTGAAACGGTTTAAATTTCTTTGGGATTCGTTTATTTTATTAACAGTTTGGAAACTTAATAGCCCAAAGTTTACATTATTATTCTAATAGTTTCGTGTTTTATGTCTTATTATTATTAATACAAAAGTGTAACAACAAATTATTCTTAAAGTTAAGAAACTGATGCCCTAAAACTTAAAAATCATACCATCCTCAAAGATTCACTCTTTACTGAAGAAGTTAAGATACAATATTTAATCTAACTAACTAAACTTTACGCCACTTCCCTAGCGGGGTAGGCAGACAGAACCGAACGCCATATAGCGTTTAATCTAATTTAACATATATTCATCTTCTACACTAATATTATAAAGAGGAAAGATTTGTTTGTTTGTTTGCATTGAATAGGTACCGAAAATACTACACTGGAAAGCTACATTATCAGCAAGTAACATAGGCTTATATTTCATCCTCATATTCCCACAGAAACGCACGTGAAACTGCAGGGCGCTGCTAGTCTGCAATAAATATGTGACAAAAAATTGTCCTAATGTGTATTTGATATCGGAACATACAAACATAGCATCACGCCCATAATCCCCTAAGGGGTAGGCAGAGTCAAAGAGGCAGCAGGCCCCTTTAACCACATTCAGCCAAAAACGAACTGGGCTGGGTAAGTTGGAAAATTGTGAAAAAGTAGTGACAAGTGGCTACCTCGTCGCCTACACAATCACATACCCAAAACCCCATATACCATAGTCGCCCTTTACAACATGCTATGCAAGACACACAGTTAGCACATTCTTTTTTAAGGCCCATATCAGACAAATTCGATATCGGTTTTACAAAATTAATGCAGCGAAAGTAAAATTTGAACTAATGAAACGAGACATTTACATATTCATTACGTTAAGTCACGCCTTTTTTTCCATGTACGTAGCCAGAGATCACATCCTTCCGTTTGCCAAAATCCTTTCTCACACAGTTCGCTTGATCAACACTTTTCTTTTGCATTTTCGATGTTAGAATTTTATACCAAGACTTTCCCCGTCACTAGTTCTAAATAGAATATCAGCTCTAAACCTTGAGGCACACCACAGTCGTGCAGAAAATTGGGCGGGCAACCGAAGTGTGGCGGGCAGATTATGGTATCAGGGCGAAGGAGTGGCGAGCGCCTCGCTTTGAGGGATATTCGCTCGAAATATTTAGAGCTAACTTATTACGGTCGTTTGAGGATTTTGGGAGAAGTGTCTCTAAACTTCCGGGAGTTTATTAAAACTAGTATCCGAATTCTGAGGTTAAAGTTGAAGCCGTAAGGGCTATTCTGTCGAGGTTGAGCGCTTGGTAATCGTGATAAACTCAGTTTATCAGATTTCAATTTATAAAATAAATAGTGATTTTTTTGGATGAATTTATTTTCTTCTCGCGTCGTTTCTTTCATCGCATTCCAGTGTTACAAGAACCACGGTTTAGCGAACAGCGCCTAATCTTGTAGATTGGTTATAAATGCAACTTATCGTGTTATAAATATTGGGTTTTTGATTCTATAGACAACGAGTTAACCACTACGTTTTTACAATGTTCATCTTATTAAACTCACTGTTATTTTTGGTTTAAGGACCTTATTGCTTCTTGGTTTCTGCCTCCACCTTAGGTGATTGCGTATGTATTTTTAATCGGATCCCATGTACGCACAAAAAGCCTCTATGTCATCACAAATTGAAACACAATCACACCGCAATAGCTCAAACCACACATAGTGAATGTTACCCGACCCCGCTCCCCAACCACCGTTGTTATTTCGCTCTGGTTGCGACTAGTAATTCCGCACGGGCTGATAGTAACTAATTTCGCCAGTTTATGCTCGCAGTTTTCGCAGTTGTTGGTTCACTTTCATGGCTTATTTATTGTTTTATTTGTGGTACGAACGAATTTACTGCCCGGGCGAAGTGGAGTATCTATATTAGCCGCGAATGGTACATGACCGGTGTTGTTATTATGTTAGCAAAGTCATTTGATGTTGGCACTGCGGTTACGCTGTTAGTTTGAGAACTTAATCTAGACTAGATAATTTTGTGTTTATGTTTTCGCAAGATTAAATGTTGATTGTTTTTTGTAACATATGCATAATTCTTATTTTGGTTGCGTTCTTATGATGTTACGGGTATTGGATTTGCAAATGGTGTCGCCGACGAGTTAGTCACTTATCACAACTTTTTCAAAGTTTTCGCGTCAACTCAACTTAATTTTACTTTGCCTAAAGCTTTCCCCAAGCATTTAGCTACTCTCTCGCCTACCTAGATTGCGGACTATATATATATATGTATGTATATATGTACATACTTACATAACTTAAAAGACAGTTCAAAAGCATAAACAAATACACACATGTGTAAAACAACATAAATCAGGCGAGTACGTGCACCGCTCTATGCTCTGCATCCAAATAGAAATCGCCTTCGATATTCGCGGCGTCTGATTTGATGCATCACTAAGCAAAGATTTAAGCTGCCGAGAAAGCTCCGCTCTACCGTAAGTTCGGTCAAAGGCTCTGAAAGCTTTGAAAGCTTACGGCCCGGATTGGTTGTAAGTTTTCATTTCGGGTATTGGTTATGATCAATGTGTTTAAATCTTGGGCTTTGGAAGTTTAGGGGTAAGTAAACTAATGCATTAGGGTCTTTTAAAGATGTAGTTATTATTTACTTATTATTTATTTTATTTAATATATATTTATTTATTAGGATTGGCCAAAACTTTTGCAATTGGTTTGTAACAATTAAATATAACTTACAGTTTCATTTTGATAATAATGCAATATTATCAAAATCAAATTATAAGCTTACAAAACGTATTAAACTGATATATATTCACTTTAGATACTATTTACCATTTTAAAAACGTTTTAAACGCCTTGTGTGCTGATTAGAGGAGTTTGAATTATGTAAACTGTGATTTGTGATTATGTAGACGACTAATTAATAATAATAAATAATAATAATAATAAATACTTCAGACTGACACACCAATTCCCTAGTCCCTAGGTGGACGGATAGACATACTAAAAACCTTTAAAAAACATTCATGACTCGAGTACAAATATTCATGTTCATCATACAAACTAATTGCCCTCAGCGGGATTCGAACACGACCCTTGGTTTCGTGGCCAGTTCTCTGACCACTTGACCAACGAGACAGACCAAACTACTAGTAACTTGTCACTACTTTTTACAATTCCATCTAACCTAACTTAATTTTATTTTGGGCTGAATGTGGTTTAAGGATCTAATTGTTCCTTAAACTCTGCTCCCCCCTTCGGAGATTGCAAGCGTGAAGGTATCCATGCATTACTATTGATTAGAGACAAGAAATCATAGAAAGATCCTTAAACATGTAAAGCACTTAACTGAAGCTCGAATCCACTCCTGCATTCCACATACACAAAGGTGCATCTTTGAAGTCTAACGAATATGCAAACATACAATTCACATTTTTATATGCACTCGCATCGAATGCAGCCCCTGCGTCAAAGGCGTAGGGATATGCAATAAATCAAATACCAGCTTTTAGTCCTCGCAGAATGTTATTTGCCTCCCGCTGTTTGCGTATTTTAAATATAAACGACTTCCGAGCAAAGGAAATGGTTCGTTGCACTGTTGTGCAATTTTTACAACCTTACGTATTTTGTATGTCCCGTGTTGGTCTGGGACTACAAAAGAATTTGCCAACTGTGTTTATTGCCTAGCATGTCGTAAAAGGCGACTAATGGTATATGGGGTTTTAGGTGTGTGATTGTGTAGGCGACGAGCTAGCCACTTGTCACTACTTTTTCACAATTTTTCCATCTAACCCAGCCCATTGTCTCATGTTGGTCTGGGACTTAAAAATAATGTGCCAACTGTGTTTCTGCCTAGCATGTCGTAAAGGCGACTAATGGTATATCGGGTTTTGGGTATGTGATTGTGTAGGCGGCAAGATAACCACTTGTCACTATTTTTTCACAATTTGAAATCTAACCCAGCTTACCCAGCCCAGTTTTATTTTTAAAGGGGACGGCTGTCCCTTTGACTCTGCATATTTTACATTATACCCAGCCCAGTTTTATTTTTGGCTGAATGTGGTTAAAAGGGACGGCTGTCCCTTTGTCTCTGCCTACCCCTTCAGGAATTACGGGCGTGATCTTATGTTATGTTATGTTACGTATTTCTACTGCATATTGTATTTGGCTGATCACGTGATGTTATAATTAGAGCTATGAATGAGATCAAAACCTTCGGCTTTAAGTCCTGCTAGAGACTATGTATCGGCTACGCTACTAGCGTCGGCTACGCTTTTTGATATCTCTGGTGTTGGAAATGTCCATAGGCTAAAGGCAGCTTACTACAAAGCACATAGGTTGCAAATCAAAGCTGCGGGCTCGGATCCGGCTAGAAGCAAGTTTTCGTGTGATGAAAGTCATGGTTTTTTATAAGCAAGCGCATTGAATGTCTAGAGTTTGCTGAAGTCCATAGCTCAAATGCGAGGTATAATTAGTTTGGGACTAGGTAATTGGTGGGTGACCAATTATTTGCTACTAATTTTCACCCGCGACTCCGCACGCGTTTCGTTGATCTGACACAAAGATTTTATCCAATGCCCTATAGGATCTATAAATTTTTCAGAATAATACTAATGTATTACTTACGAGTAGGTACTATTCATGATTTAAGGGTAAGTAGTTTTATAAGCATCATAAACATATGCTGATTTTTCATTCTTTTTTTTATACAGTAAGCATTATTTATTTATCTCCCATTACCCTAAAATTGTTGGTTTATGACACTTGACTGTTCAGTCAAGTCGCGTAATGTCTAAACAGCAACGTCCCGAACGCGTAATAAACCGCGCAACACTCGGCCTCGGCAAATATCAATAAAATTGACATAACACTCGACGGTGTCACTCTGCCGAATGTTCGTAATATGGGCCTATAAATATAGCGCCGACAGTAAACTGGGCCTTTGGATACAGCTAGAGTGTCTGTTTGTTTGTGGGATTAGGGAGGACTAATAAGGAGGATTTTGGGTATGTTCAGCAGTGTATATGATGTGATGATGTAAAAGGATATGTTAAACGTGTGAACCATAATACTTTTTCTAGAAGCTGAAGTCCATGTATCACCAGCTATCTGCCAGGGAAGTTTCATTAAAAAAAAGAATGAAGTAACTTTAAAAAAGCTTCAGCTCCCTGCCTACCCAGTTTATTTAGTTAACTATCTAGTTAGCTGCAGTTGTTTCGGAGACAAGCTATGCAAAACCTTTAAAAAAGCCTTTTTTAAGTTATGTCAATCATTTTTATGTAAATCATTAGTAGTTAATGTAAGTACAGTGGTATCGTACTTTTTATGCATTTATGTAGTATTAAAAAATAAATAAATTCTCCAGACTGACACACCAATTCCATAGTCCCAAACTAAGCTTATGCTTGTGCTATGGATACTGGGTGAACGGATAGACATACTTAAATACGTTTATAAACATCCATGACTCGAGTACAAATGTCCATGTTCATCACACGAAACATTTTCCCCTAGCGGGATTCGAACCCGCGACCCTTGGTTTCGTGGTCAGGGTCTCTGACCACTCGACCAACGGGCCAGCCGATTTATATATTTTTACTAGTATTAGTATTTAGACTTACAAAATTTGTTTATCTGTCTGTACGTAACGCTTTAATTTGAGAAAATGATATTAATTCTAACTAATATACTACAGACCCTACTTCCTAACGTTAGATAGAATATACAGTGTGACCACCCTAAAGAAAAAATATTCTCTTTATCGGGTCAAGAGTAATGGGGCAGTGTAAGCGCGTCGTAACGTCGATTCCGCTGATGACCACGGACGGAGTCACGCGCGCAGCTAGTCTCGCTCGTAAACGCGATATACTCACGTCACTTAAGCTTCCCCTTTATGATTTGATTAATTGATTCTTCTACGTCATACGTTACGTCTACGATCTATGGTAGTTATGTTATACACTGCATAGAATATACGATTATGTTATTATTATCTAGGTCAACAATTTAGAATTATTTGATAAAGTCGTATTTCTAGAGTGATGAGGAAAGGCGGGCAGTTGATTTTTAAGAGTTTTGTTTTAAAATTATTGTTTCAAAAAGTGGTCGAAATGAATTTTATTGTAAACTAGCTCTATCCTACGGGTCTTTTTACGTTAGTATATTTTTTTATATTCCTCAAAAACAGTTTTATTTCTGGAAATACATATTATATTATCCGAGCCCCTAAAAAGGTGTAGGTACACAGAATTTTATGACGATCGTTTCAGTAGTTAAACAGTCAGTATAATAAATTAATATATCAATGAAATAATGAAAAGCTAACAAAATGAATTGTAATCTAAATGTACTTTTTGATCAACAATTCATTTATTTTTAGTCTAACGCTAATCACACTATCGATCAAGCCTTTAATGTCCCCGAGCCACTTTCTTGTGTAAGACACTTTTAATTACGACATCGCAGTCAATGGAAAAGAAATAGCTTAGTTCTATTACGGCAGCAGACAGAAACTTCAATTAATCAGTCCATTCCGCGGTCACCGCTTGAGAATGTAATCAGTTTGCCGGCCGATTAAGGCTTAGTTCCTCTTTGCCCCTGCCTACCCTCTGTTACCGATGGACTTTCAATTGAAAGGCATATTAAGGTATTTGTGTGATGGTGCAGGGGATGAGTGGTTTCTCATATGCAATTTGTTTATTCTCAAATTCACGATTTAATCTTACGGAAACTATTATGACTTCATTACGTTTTATTACAAGGCCATTCCTGTATGTTCAGATATATTTATGAAAAATTACGGAGTTTGCTCTCACACACACAGACACTCTATACAAACTCACATGCATACGTACACATGCACACGTTGCACAATTATCGAGAAGTACATAATTTACGCGAGGGAACAAATTAAGTGCTAACAATTTGGTACTTAATAGAATAAAAAATACAATTTTCATAAAAAAATCGTTAAAAGCAAATAAACTTGATGAAATTCTTACTATCAGTATTTATCACTTTGACCGTTACGATAAAGGGATTTCAAAAATTTACAGACTTATAGAAGCTGTTTACTAGAAAGAAATTGGAACTAAAAACCAGACCTTCAACTTTAACATCTTCCTAATTACGTCTCGTCCTTGACCTTATCCCACTTTCATGTTAAAACTAGGTGCTATTTAACATGCCCTAGAAGGCGAGGTTAATTTTCACAAATAGCTCATAAGCGGGGAATTCTCGCTGTAATCACAATATCCCTTTAACTGAAAGGGAATTTGCATTTTTAGCCGGGCACGATCCGGGATCATTGCAGGCAGGCCTGGATAATGCGGGATTCTGGACGATTCGATATCCAAGGTATAGTGCAAATGGGGATAGTAGGCCAACCTACACACGCGTCTCAAAAACATGGTATCTTACTGCCTATAAAATTAAGTAATTAAAATTTATTTTGCACGGAGTAAGAGAAAAATCAAGTAGAAATAAATTATATTTTTAGTTTATAAGGACATTGATATAAACCGCAAGCATTTAACGTCATTTGAAATGATAAAACGTAAAGTTATTGTATAATATGACGTCAAATCCTCCAGTGTTAATTGGACTATGAATAGATTGACGTAATAATAAATTATATTATTGATTTTATTATTTTTTTTATTTATTCCATAGAATATACCTACATTATATAAAAAAAAAATTACCCTTGTGAAGACTCAGGTTATTTCGTGAAGATAAATTACTGCTCTTATCTATACTGTGCCTATAGGGGAAACAAAATGAAAATCTCAACATTCCCACGCGTTGTCCCCTTTGAAAGTGAGACGGCTGTGAAATTCCTAAACTTTCTAGCGAGTCGAAGATTTAGCCGTTCACCAATAGCCTTGTGAGATACAATAGTTTACACTATCCACCAAGAAAAGTGTTCGCCGTTTAATCATTAAGTTTAATAAAAAAAATATTTAATCAGAATTATTTCTTGAAATAAACCTATTGAATAAGTATATCCAAATATTTATGTACATATAAATCTCATCATATTTATACTAATATATAAAGCTGGAGAGTTTGTTTGGTTGTACGCGCTAATCTCAGGAACTAATGACCTTTTTTAACCGACTTCAAAAAAGGAGGAGGTTTTCAATTCGTCTGTATGTATAATTTTATTTTGTATTGAATAGTCCATTTATTGAGAAAGGCTATAGGCTATATGTCAAGAAGCTGTGAAACAAACCATAAACGTGAGTGAAACCGCTGGCACAGCAAGTTTATTTAATAAAGCTTCATAATATATTCGATAAATAAAAGATCATGAGATCTGCTGGACTAAAATATCTATACATCATTTTCAAGTATTATAGTTTAAGGTGATTTAAGTAAAAACCAGGCAATACAAATAAATAATTAAGAATTTAGTTTCGTTCGTTTGAAAACGACGAATGAATGAATGTCTTAAATGAAGTATCTTGTTGAAACGTAATCTATATTATTATTATTTTACATTTTCAAACAGCTCCAGAATCAATGATTAACGGGGGATTTTATAGTATTCTTTTAAAAAATTCTCTATTTATTTTGTTCGTTAGGCACATTTGCCAGTCCAATCTAAATTGTATTTTTAACGCCTTTTGCTTAGGCTTCACTACGTTATAAAATAATATGAATATCTATACAGTACTAAAATGAAATGAAATGATTTATTTCTGCAAGTAGATTTGTAATAAATTATTTTGCACGTCACACTTTTTTACCCTACCAGCACCTCGACGTGAATGGCCTGTTACGTGGCCTGATGAGAAGAGGTGTCGCAAGAAACTCAACAGATGGCGTTTTTCAAAGACATGTTTTACTTATCTCTAATATGTGGTACATAAAAATATCATGATTAATAAATAACTCAATATTAATAATACCATGATTAATAATACTGAATCAAATAGGACATTATTTTTATTTCGAGTTCTACACTTAACATCTTATTACGGTTCTTGTTATCAACTTGTACGAACTGAAAAAATCCTTGATTGAGGATATAAAAAGAGGATCTCGTTTTAAAGAGGAGTGAAGTAGATCCTTTGAAACTCGTTCATCCGTGAGACTGAATTCGATCGCGAAAAATAGAATTAAAAACATCGCTACAACTTTACCCCGTATCTCCTTTGAAACAAGATAGTCGGTGAGTTCAGATTTTATTGTGGGGTCCTTAGCAGGATATGGGCTTACCGGGATAAGTATTTGTACCTACTTACATTGTTTTTGTTATATAAGCTCGGTATTCAGATATTAAAAACTACAAGATTATCGTTTATTTAATCTTTTATCAGTATAAAATATATCCTACTAATATTATAAATGCGAAAGTTTGCATGTATGGATGGATGTTTGTTACTCTTTCACGCTAAAACTACTGAATGGATTTTAATAAAACTTTAGAATAATACAGCTTATACACCCGAATAACATATAGGCTATGTTTCATCGATGTACCACGCGAGCGAAGCCGCGGGCAGAAGCTAGTATTTTATATTGTATTTTGATTAAACTGCAGTAGAGACCTTATGTTATTAACGGTTCAACCTGGTTCGCGACTTGCCAGTGTCAATCTATAATCCTGAAATACAGGGTCGCCCTAGCTTAGGCTCCAGATCACACGCTAAATATTCTCCCTATATTTAATGTACTTTTCACGTAAGTGTATTATTATGTGTGATAAATAAATCATTTTATTATTTATTATTTATACTAATATATCAAGCTGAAGGGTTTGTTTGTTTATATATAAACATTAAACATAAACGTGGGTGAATCTGCGGGCACAGCTAGTCATGAGATAATAATATTTTAACTAGCTAGACACGGGACTGGTTTATAACCCTTGTACAGGACACTTTATTCTACAAAAACATCCTTTTAATTAAGCTATTGGTGGTTTCTGTTAAATTAAAGGAATCAATGGAATTCCGATTAAAATTATGTTTCAATACATCGGATTATCCGGATTTTCCGCTCTGTACATGATTTGTACATTCATTGGCCCATATAATTGAGGTTTACTATAATATTTCGTTTCATTAACTAACAAATACGAAAAACATACACACACACATAACATATCGACCATAATCCCCTAAGGAGTAGCAGAGTCAAAGGGGCAACAGGCCCCTTTACACACATTCATCCAAAAACAAAACTGGGCTGGGTTAGATGGAAAATATTCAATTAATAGTTTATTATATTATGTATGTTGAAATTGAGTAAGTTCTTTAAGCTTATTAACATAGATTTGCCTTCATAAATACTATCCCGCCAGTAGTACCTGATTGAGAAGGCAAGAGCCTAAGGAATAAAATGTTATTTATTTATTTGGACAACAAAACAGATAACAATCAATTAAATATTAAACATGTTATTAACCACTTATGTATACTTAAATAGAGTGACGAGTGGCTATTTAATATGCTACACAAAACAACCAGCCATTACACAATTACACGCGTTTTACGGTATACTAGTTTGCAGTATGCATAAATTCACATTTCATAGTTGATACAATATTTTTATACCCCAGACCAACTCGGGAACCAGAACAACATGATTTGAAACAGGGACATGGAGGAGAAATTGGGATAATAGTGAAACGTATGTAATCTTCACTCCCTTTTTCTCGTATCTCGCTCCTAGGGTTCTCATAATAGTCTCTTTATGAGCATATGCTGAAAGAATAGGATCTAGTCCATGGAACTTCGCTTTCAAATAAATTAGAACACGCTAACTGCCACAATGACTACAAAAAAAGTAAAAGCCATGCTAACGGCAATATTACAGCGTAACCAGTGACGAAAATACACCAAAAATAAACCCTTCGCCTCACAGAAATAAAGCTTCAATACAATCTAAGGCATGTTCTCACGCGCGTATATCACAGCTATAACATTTGCAAGTAGCAAAGCAGCGTACACCCTTTCACGAACCGATTCGCCTCCCCGCACCTCAGAAACCGCACGAATACTCTCTCTTACATAACAATAATACCTTTTCTACAGGCTACAGCCTCTCTGATAAATAGCCCGCTATATCTGTAGCAGTATAGACTACCTCTGCAACCACGTGGTTCAATAAAGTATGCGCGGAGTGAAACCGCCATCTATCGGGTGGTTGTAGAACTACATGAGCAGGAAAGCGTGCTCGCATGGTTGGCGTAGAAGTTTTCCGGGTAGGGTTTTATTAGATTCGGGCACCGATAGATGGCGCTACCTGTACGATTTTGGTAACGTTTAGTATTCAGTGTTTTTGTGAGTTAACAATATTTTTTTATTTGTTTTAGCTCTCGGAGCTCGAGCAACGGGTTCTGGAGGCGGAAGGGAGGGCGGAAGAAGCGGAAGACAAGGTAATTATTAATTTTCATTGATTTTAAATAAGTAGACAATTACAGGGACGCAATTTTTTCTTCATAAAAACATAAATATAGCAACACTTACTCCGGAATTTCATGTCAGAACAGCTCTAATAAATTTCAAAACGGTAACAATATTACCAATATTAGCCTAACAGCATGGTTAATATTGGTAATATTGTTATCTACAGTTTTGAAGGTAGGTAGGTACTCCATTTATCTACCAGATTTTTTTTAAAGTTATCTCGAAACATCTTCCGCATTACTTACTTACTCTTAAATATTAGGTAAAGCCAAAAATAAAACTTCTTAAAACAATTTGTAAATTATTATCGGTTCTCAACCTCAAATTTTTTACTCAACAATTTACTTAAATCCCTCTTAAAAACAGCTTCCATGTACAATAAATCAAACCGGTACCTTCATATCGAAAATAAATTTCCAATCACGCCGCCAGTAATCCCGTCTTGTTTTCCTCAAGCTGTTTTTCCCGCGATGTGGATTTCCCTCACGAATAGAATCTTGCAATAGTGCAAGTCAGAAGGGTCAGCAAAAACGTTGGATTAATGGAGTCCCGTCGGGGTGACGGGACCCGCGTCACTTTGTAAAGCCAGTTTAACAACGACTGTTCACAATGAGACGAAAATTAATTTTACCCAACTGAATTTTGTTGGGTCGTGGAAATCGTGTGCCAGTACCCACAGTCACTTTTAAACAACAACATAGATACATGTCTACACGCCTGCAATCCCCGATGAGTTACACTGAGTTCAAGGAGCAATATAGCTTTTCTTTCGCTAAATTCGGTTGGTTAAACAAAAACTCTATGGTTTAATTGCTTGTACTCTGTTTAAAACCCTTCTGTTATTTTTTTAATTTACTTGTAGCGTAGCTTCGTCTATATAGACCCCTATCCAATGTGGTAACAGGCTCTGCATCAGTTATGGTGTCATAGAAAACTTCTGCGATCTTTAGCCAAATATTGGGAACCCGTTAAGATCGGAGGCCCTGTATCATTGTACGGTGGCAGCTACGCCTCTGTACACTGTCATTCGATATTGGTTTGGAAAATAATGTACTATTGTGGTGCATAGAACAAATTTTTTACAATTATTTTCCTACATCTAGTATAAAAAAAAATATATATATTGTTTTGCAAAATATGACGATTTATAAGTAGTTTCTTAAGGCCTACAGAAACAGAAAAATTTTGAATTACAATTCCATATTGACTAACCAACAAAGGGTGGAAAGGATTAACATTAAATATTCATAAAATTGGCATAAATCTGCATTACTGCCGCACACCACTGTCCAAAGTTTACGAGTCACAGAAAGATCATAAATTAATTAATAACCGAGCTAATTAATTAAGTACAGTAAATTACACTTCTGTGCGTTAAAATGGTACTCATTAAGTCGTTAGGGCATTTTAATTGCTGTTGGCAGTACTCAAGGGCTGTATACTCGTAGTACTTATACGCTGGTAGGTACTTGGTGTAATATGCTTTACATTCCTTTTTAGTTCGTCCCGATAGTGGGTCATTATAGACTTTATGAAGAATATTCATTAAGTGAGTCTATTTCTATTTAGATTTGATAGATTTAATATCAAAATAATACTTACTTAAACTAATGTGTTCTAAGTACTAGCGAGTTAGCGATGTCGTGTGTATTTGCCTATGTTTATGGTCTGTGACATAATGTTATTGAAGAAATATAATTAGTCTATGTAAAACCGTCTCACGTTTTTCATTAGGTTATGGGCCCAGACCCGTTTTTTGCGTTTTAATTATACGCCCATATCAGAAGCGAGACTACTGTGATTGGTGTATGGAATAAATTGAAACAGCTGTTCGATGATAAAGGGTATCAACGAAAAATCAGTTTGCTTCGAACGTTAATTTCAATTCGCCTTGAAACCAGCGATTCTATGACAACATATGTATCTCAGATAGTCGAGACGGCGCAAAAATTGAAGGGGACTGGTTTTGAAATAACTGATGAGTGGATTGGCTCTTTACTTTTGGCTGGACTCCCAGATAAGTTTGCCCCTATGATAATGGCGATAGAACATTCTGGAATCGCCATTAGCGCTGACGTCATAAAGACTAAGTTACTTGACATGTGTGAAGAGGTTGGTACGACAGGAAAAGACTCTGCATTCTGGTCAAAACAACGGTGGAAAGGTGGCAGCTCTAACCGTGCAGTGAAGCCGTCACAAATTTCAACGTCAATTGATATGTCAAGAAACAGTAAACAAATAAAATGTTATAATTGTAAGAAGATCGGCCATTATAAGAATAAGTGCCCCGAATTAAAAGCAAAGACAACGGAAAATGCTTTTAGTGCTGCGTTTTTCAACGCAAATTTTAGCACAGAGGACTGGTACGTCGATTCGGGTGCGAGCGCACATATGACGTCAAGTCGTGAATGTTTACTGCGAACTAGAGGGATGCATGAAAATAAAGAAATTGTTGTTGCAAATCAAATGACGGTGCCCGTTGTAAGTGTTGGTGAAACACAGATAACGACCAGTGTTAATGGTTCTCAGTATGATGTGATAGTGAAGAATGTTTTGTACATACCGAAGCTCACGACAAACTTACTATCTGTAAGCAAACTAATAGCTAATGGCAATAAAGTATTCTTCAAGAAGGATGTCTGTTTGATATATAATCAAGTAAACAAGCTAATAGGTGTTGCAAACTTGGTTAACGGTGTGTACAAGCTACAAATAGTAAAATCAGAGAACTTATTAGCGGCTATGACTATATGGCATAGAAGGCTGGGACATATAAACAGGAGGGCTTTAGAGGAAATGCAAGATGGAGCTGTGAAAGGTGTTTTCTTTGATAAGAAAGCTGACATAAAGATCCAGAACTGTGAAGTGTGCTGTGAAGGCAAACAGACACGTTTTCCTTTCCCATCAGCTAACCATAGAAGTGATACGCTACTAGAAGTGATACACTCAGATTTATGCGGGCCGATGGAGACCAGATCGATAGGTCAGTCAAGGTACTTTCTTCTGTTCGTGGATGATGCAAGCAGAATGACTTTTGTCTACTTCTTGAAGGAAAAGAACCAGGTTTTTCAGCATTTCAAAGACTTCCAAAGTATGGTTGAGAATCAAACAGGAAACAAGATCAAAATTTTGAGAACTGACAACGGAGGGGAGTTTTGTTCGCGAGAGATGGAAAGCTTCTTAAAAAAAGCGGGTATTATCCATCAGAAGACAAATCCTCATACTCCCGAGCAGAATGGACTCTCAGAAAGGTTCAACAGAACTATAGTCGAACGGGCCAGATGTTTATTGTTTGAAGCCGATCTTGATAAATGTTTTTGGGGTGAAGCAGTAAATACTTCCGTATACCTTAAGAACAGAACACCGGCCGCCAGTTTAGATATGATGACACCATTCGAGAAGTGGACAGGTACTAAACCAGACCTGAGCCATGTGAGAATATTTGGCAGTAAAGCAATGGTGCATGTTCCCAAAGTACAAAGACAGAAATGGGATAAGAAGGCAGAAAAATTTATTCTAGTTGGGTATCCAGATGACGTAAAAGGATACAGATTGTATAATCCCAAAACTAAAAAAATTACTACGAGCAGAGATGTTTACATTATAGAGAGAGAAAGCCTAAGCACAGCTCAAATAGTAGTAAATAGTAAAGGTGATAATAAAGAAGAAAAGTCAGAGGTAAATGAAAATTTTGAAACAGAAAAAAGCTCAGAAACATATAATTCAGTTGTAGAAAAAAAACGACGATCCAGTTGTAGAAAAGAACGACAATCCTGAATCTGAACCTGGTGCAGAAAATGAGTCGGTGCCAGAAGAAGTCCAAAGAAAGTCAAGCAAGCGCATAAGAAAACCAGTTCAAAGGTATGGCATAATTAATCTCTGTATTTTGGACGAGCTTGAATCCTGTGGTGAAGAACTCAGTTATGAAGCAGTTTTGAATGGACCAGAGAAGGAACAGTGGGCGCAGGCGATGACAGAAGAACTGAAAGCTTTCGACGACAATGAAGCATGGGAATTCGTAGATAGGAAAGAAGCTGATAGAGTAGTTCAATGTAAGTGGGTTTTTAAGAAAAAGGTTGGAAGTAATAATGAAGTGAGGTATAGAGCAAGGCTGGTCGCCAAAGGTTTTACTCAGAAAGAAGGTGTTGACTACACAGAGACATACTCACCAGTGCTTCGATACTCTACCTTAAGACTTCTTTTTGCCTTGAGTGTAAAACTCAACTTTAAAATTACTCATCTGGATGTAACTACTGCTTTCTTAAATGGTTATCTGAACGAAAATGTATACATGCAAGTCCCACCTAATTTAGATTGTAAAGAAAATTATGTTCTTAAATTAAACCGTGCTATTTATGGTTTGACACAATCAGCCAGAGCTTGGAATGAAAGAGTAAATGATTGTTTATTGAAATCCAACTTTGTTAAGTCGAAATTAGAACCATGTATGTATGTAAAAAAATGCCAAAAGAACCAAATCATAATAGCAGTTTTTGTAGACGATTTTTTCATTTTTTCAAACAGTGATGATATGGTAAATGAGGTGAAAACAGAGCTAATGGCAAAGTTTAAGATTAAAGATTTGGGGCTAGTAAAACAATGTTTAGGTATAAGAGTAAAAACATATGAGAATGGCAATATTTCCTTAGATCAAGAGAAGTTCGTAGATCATATTTTGAATAAGTTTAATATGACGAATTGTACAGTTGTTGAAACACCTATTGAAAGCAATTTAAAGCTAGAGAAATGTGCAGATGTCTGTAAACAATACCCGTATCAACAATTAATAGGAAGCCTAATGTACTTAAGTGTTTTAACTCGCCCAGATATTTCTTATTCTGTAAGTTTTTTAAGCCAGTATAATAACTGTTACTCATATACACATTGGAAGCATGCAAAACGAATTTTAAGATACTTGTGTAAAACTAAATCTTATGGGCTAATGTTTAGCAAAGATGATTGTGACTTGGAAGGCTTTGTTGATGCAGACTGGGCTTCTAACTACAGCTTTATCAAGTACCGAAGCAGAATATATGGCGATAACTGAGGCTTGTAAAGAGGCTATATATTTAAAGAACCTGTTGTTTGAAATCGTAGATTTTTGTACTTATACAATTACTATCTATAATGATAATCAGGGAGCTAAGAAACTGACAGAAAATCCACTGTTCCATAAACGCACTAAACACATTGACGTGCGGCACCATTTTGTTAGAGAAGCTGTTGCTAACAAACATGTAAAAATAGTTTATCTGCCGACAACTGAAATGCCGGCAGACCTACTGACTAAAGGACTGACTAGTGTAAAGCATAACTATTTTGTTAAGAAGCTTGGTATTAAAAATATTGTTCGTTAGCTGAATTTATAAGATATATATATTTTTTTTTTGTTGTTGTTTTGTTTGCCAAAGTTTAGATTATTTTGATAAGTGGAGGTGATAGATTTAATATCAAAATAATACTTACTTAAACTAATGTGTTCTAAGTACTAGCGAGTTAGCGATGTCGTGTGTATTTGCCTATGTTTATGGTCTGTGACATAATGTTATTGAAGAAATATAATTAGTCTATGTAAAACCGTCTCACGTTTTTCATTAAGATTTACAAGTTTGATCTTCTTTTAACGCCACCTAGGTTTTTAAAGTGGCGTGAATGAATGAATCACTGCATAGTCAAAATCTAAGGCATGGCATTGTAGGTGAGCCATAAGTTTTTAATCGCAATCAAATAAGGCGATTACGCGTGAAGACGTAACAGTCGGACTGACAGACAGAATTACTTTCGCATTTATAATTTTAGCAGGGAAATTCGATGTTTTTTTACGGTTTCTTCATGCCCAAATAATCCAACACCAATCACTTATTTAAAAAGGTAATGATCCTAACACTTCATACAGTTTTGTTGCCAAATGCCACGGAAGCAAGCCGTTAGCATAAGCTAGTCAAAATTGAAAGCATGTAGAAATCCAAGCATACAGTTCCCATTTCATATGCACTTTATTAAAAAAAAAATGAATTAGTTTGCAGTGCAGTAGTGATACCAAAAAAATACAATTAAATTTTTTCGCTTCAATATACTGACTATTCATTCAGTCATATTCCATTTGACCGACTGAGGCAAATTAAAACGAGGTGATGTTTTCGCGTATTCGTTCGCCGGGCGTCATAAAGTACACCCTCATTTCGGGACATTTGTTAGAATACACTCTGACAACTGAGAAATGGGGGATTTGGGGCGGAGTTATGGGGTGAGAATGTAGTAATGGTAGCAAAATATGTTAATAAATAAATTTAAATATACTGAGAAAGACATTTTTCATGTTCTAAAAAGTTTTGGGTCTGGTATGTAACTGGCTTAACAGCTCATCCAATTCAAAAACATATTAGAAGCCTTAAAGGAAAAACCTTACAACACCACGACCACAGGATCACAGCCACGACCGATTTATCTTTACCCAAGTCGTAAGTCAAATTCTTCAGACTGATCCTAAAGTCGTATGGTTCAACTTATCTGTGAAACCTTTTATAACTAAGAAGTTTGATTCATAGCTCCAAGGGACTACTACAAACTTACATATTTCACTTCATACACGCGCTTTCAATCCCCTCACGCTTGAAGGTATCAATTTAAATATTAAAGTGCGATACGAAAAACGAAGCTATCACATAGTAGAAGATCCTAAGTCGATCTTCATCGAGCTGATAATAGAATGAAACATATTTTATAATAAATTTAGTATATCAGAAAATATATTAAAAATGAAAGGCTTAAAAAAATCCTGGACTGACTATTTTAAATTATTTTTTAATAAATATCTTTAATTAAATGTTGCAACATCAAGATATTATGAAAATTTTATCCTGACTTAAAGTATAAATAATAAAAACAGATAGAAATGAAAGAGTTTAGATTTCCATTTGAATCTACATATTGAGATTCTCAATATTTCCATTTGAATCTACATATTGAGATTCTCAATATTCTTCCCTAAAAATTGAGCATAGACTTTTTTAGGATCTTTCATATTTTTTTATTATTTTTTATTATGCGGTTCTGCTGTCGCTACCCGATCCTATAAGAGCAGTGCACACAAGTGCAGTGATCGTGAGATGGAGCTATTGATTTTCTCAATTGCAGGATTATGAGTCACTCGCGGCCTTTCCGTTTTATTTTACGTAAATGCTTTCCGTTAGCTTTTCCATCATTCCCGGGGGAAGCGTTTTGGATATGACGTTGGAGTGTTTATGAAACATGATATGTTTGTACATTAAAGTAACGAAGAGCAAGTGGTCTTCATTACTTTGGTGGACTTGTTACAATGCTTTTTATACTGCCAGCTAAGCGATTGTAATATTTCACGAAAGTCAAACGTAAAATTACGACGGAACACCTTCTAATTAGTTCGCTAGTTGTATCATTAATTTAGTATAATTTTTTTACGATTATAATCCGAAAAAACTAATCGGTAATGATGACAATACTATATTATCTTCAGCTCAAGAGTTTAAAAGAGTTAAAAATCCACATTTTCACATCAAAATTGTGTCAGAATCACCATAGACCTTTCCTAATTACTACTAGTTACATACCACTATTTCCAGGTTCCAGGGGGTGGCTGCTGTCCCCCCCTGGGCCCCCTTGCGTACCTACGCCCATGGTTGTGTGTAAATAGACCAAGTGACTGAGGCAGTTTATTTGGCCTTGGTAACTGGTGCTATTGCTACATCTTAATAATAAGTAAATTAGTAGATAAGGCTACGTTATAATGTTTTTATAGTTTTTATGATATTTCGGGCATGAAGTTATGTATGTATGTATGACATAAGTTAGCCACTAGAGTTAAAAATGTTCTCGGATCTAATATCTAAAGACAGCATATGTAACTCTACTTCTGCATCGCTTACGTACACTTTATTACAATTAAACAGAAATTATGAATGATACTCTACAAAAGTATTATTAAAATAACATTCTAGTAGAGTGACTAGTATTATAGAGATAAAGCAGTATCTACTGTAGTAAATCTTTAGTAAAAAGACTCATCTAGAGTGTCGATCTAGTCTTAACATTCGTTGCCATAAGTTTCTACTGGGAATAATGTATCCGTATGGTACCTATTTTAGCTGACAAATAATAATGCAAAACCGAGGTAACTGATTGAATCGACGGCAACATAAAAAGCTTTATCTCGTAACTACCGCTCGAATGACATAATAACCCCTCCGATTATGAGTATTATGACCCCTAAGTTCGAGTCCTTGATCAAAAGCGGCCACGCTCAAACGAACCTTACCCCATTGAATTAAGGCCGATTGACCTTTTTGTTAGTTTTATACATTTTTTTCCGCCACATGTCTGCTCGTCTGACAATGAACGCGGCGCCCTTGCCAGCCACCCTTCCGCGCATGCGCCCTAACCGTGCCAACTTCACGCCACCCCAACCTATGCGTACTAACTTCAGTCCGTTACCTGTATATACATAACAATTTCTCCTCAAATAAACTGTAAAATATAAAAAAAAAACGAAATACAATTCCGTCTTTAACCGTTAATGTACCAAATCTAGTGATAACAGTTAAAAATACGCGTTACTCGTTCAATACTAGGTCGGTCACCGCTCAGCTGAACTGATACTTTTGATCAATAGCAGCTATTTATTAATTTATTTGTGTTCTAGATAAGAAAGCATCGGTGTAAGGAACGTTTTGTGATATATCCGTATTCAGGATTAGTGTGACAACGAATGTTTCGTGAGCTTTAAGTGTTAGACTATAGTGTTTATTTTCTTAAGTCGATATCGTCAATTTGGCTATTGGGGTGATCTTGGTTAGTGATAGTAATACTATGTCGAAACCTAACACGTTGAAGGCGCATAGACTGAGTGCAGAGTTTGCTGAGAAGAGAGGTCAGGCGTTGAAGAAAACGGATCCAACGAATTCATAGCAACCAGCCGTGAGTTTTAGTTTGTTTATTGCTCGTTTTAAGGTTAGCCAAAACCAGCCAGGGTTTTCAAAGTCATATCCATGTTACCTTTTTTCAAAGAGGTTGATATCCTCCTTTTGTTTTTACCGTATTTGTCCTTAGTAAGGTTCTCCAATAAGGCTTAGACGTATAACTCCAAAATCCCTGTCTGTCATATCACTTAATGTCGGTGTCATCATCACCTGCATGTTTATTTACAGTAGCATTTTAACATCAAAAGAATTAGTAAAATTATTATACCTATACCTACCTATATGTACTCAGAAATCTAACATCAGTCTTAATAATTTATTCGTACAACACTTTGTTCTCTCAAGACTGCAGATCGAAGTATAAAAAATTCATGACATTGCAACATGGTTCAGCCTTGTATTTTATCTCTACATATTTTATATCGCATACTTGAGTTTGTGGGTTATGAAAGCAACGTACAAGACTATTTTATGTCTAATTGTTACTGCTTCCACCACAATTATTACAATAAAGTTACCAATTATAGGTGAGTTAGTTAAACAATTTTATCAATGAACATTATTTCCTTATGCCGAATAATACCTAAAAGTATGTAATAAACAATAGAAAATATTCCAAATTACTATGTACATTGCGTGTTTACTTTGTTACGTTCAATGTAGATAACATTGTTAGTACTCATACTATTATGAACACAACGGTTTCATAAATTGTACCAGCAATGTTAGTTTCACACGCTATAACTCTTGTAGAGTTATTTATTTGCTTTTGTATATTAAATAAATTTACTTTTAGCTTTTGCAAGTTTCAATGAAAACGGAAGAATTTTATCGAAATGTCTTGAGAATACTTCTCGCGACATATTTACTATTTACAGTTTAAAAACATCAAAATGTTCGATCAAGACAAAAAAGGTGTATAGGTACTTTCTATGAAGGAGCAATTTTACGATCAATCCCTTAATGAGAGTGGATAGATAAAACAAGTTGGTAATATATCGATTCCATTTCAACTAATAAATTATTAAAGCTTTAATGGAAGGCTTAAGCGTTTTCGTAATAATTTTGATAGTAGGCGATAGAAGCGCCACCAAACAAACATTATCTGTAATGTAACCTTGAGCCATCCTATATTCTTCTTTCTACATTCACAAAGAGCTCTTAAAATGCTATTCTATAAACATTTAAAAGCTTCCGTATACGCGTGGAGATAATAAAACTTTTATAGTGGAATAAAATTTTACTATTATGCCTAAAATTCAATAAAAGCGAATCTGTATGACACTTAATACAACATTCCAACATGGCCGGCACAGCTGTTTTCCATCGTACGCATGCGCTGTGGGTTTCCCGCCATCTTTGAACAGCCCTTTGGAAGGAGCTTGCCCTATATAAACAGGTCACGGTACATTTGTTGGTATTTTTAATTAGCCCTCTAATATTTCGGTAAATTTTGATAATGTATTCATGAACTTCAGAGCCTTTAGATACCATAATAGACACTGATTATATCAACAAACCATAAAGTTTAACCCATAGCGAGATGACCTCTGTTTAAAGTCAAAGTCAAAGTCAAAGTCAAAATATCTTTATTTACGTAGGCCTCAAAAAAGCACTTGTGAATCGTCAAGTAAGTACATAGTAGAACAATTTAAATGTATAGGTTCGAACATCTTACTATCCTAACAAAATAACCAGCTAATATTTATGTAGTTATAATCTTCAAAGTCCTCATGACAAATATCGAATGCAAAATTTACATAATAAGTACGTTAGTTTTTTGTATTCATGCTAAAATAATATCAGTTTTTAACTGTAACTTAAATAATGGGTTTGGTAATTCCTAAAACGTTAAGGTACACGCACGTAATTACTGTACTAACTTTTAAAAGTCGCAACAATACCGATAACATCTACAACAAAATTGATGACAAGTTCGCCTTCTGTTCCATAAAACTATTCCTTAATCGACTAGAATACTTAGACCCCTGGTTTACTTAGAAATGTATTTCCACAGGTATCTTGAAAAAATGGCGATTTTTTTCTACCATTTGTAGCCAATTTAATGAGATCTCTGAATTGCACGCTGGAGTTTTTTAAGAAAGAGCTATGCATTATGGTCGGTGTTCATTTCATTATTAGTTCGCCTGCCATTGCTTTGTAACATTAATTAGGTATTTATACTGCACAAACACGAAACACGCTAATCTTATCACGCTGATTGGCAAAAATGAAATATTTACATTGTTAGGAAACCTCATTATGCATAGTAAAAGGTTGGGGGAAATAAAAAAGCTATTGCCTTAGTCGCTACATTTTAACTAACAAGCCCTTAAAGAACTTAGTAATTAATAATATGAATAAATTTATGATCGCGAACTCAACAAATAATATTTGCTAAAAACAAATGAACATAGTAATCTTAAATCGCATACTACTCTGACAATTGAGAAAATTTAATCTAAACCTTATTTGACCATCAAATAAAGTTAAGCTTTCATCGAAATCGACACAATCGAACTGACAGCAAAATGACAAAAGGCGCACAATTCGATCATACTAAAGAAATGCTGACCGTACAATAGTGAGCAGTAAAGATTTGAAGTACACTACTTGCGTAGCTACGAATCGATGTAGCGGCTTGCGTAGAGAGTGAGTCATGGAGTGCAATAACCCTGCCAGACGGATTCCCGCTCGGATCTGTCGACGGATTAGTCGGTGGACTGTCAGACAGCTGATATTGCGCTGGCTGGAACAACAAGACCGCACTAAACCGAGTGATTTGAGTTAGGAACGTGGTGAAGAGAAAACTTTGATTAACTAAGCCAGACTTGAGAATGAGGGCTTTTATACTGAACCTCATAAGGTGCATCTATGTTTCGTTAAGATATCTGTTTTACGATAAGTAACATTCTATTCTAATGCATCCTTTTTCACGTGGTTAAAACAATACGTCCAAGTTTAGACCTTAACCCTATTGCTTTAGAAATACGTTTTCTATGAAAGTAGGTTCATCTATTGATGTACTTAGTAGCAGGTTAGAAGCTAGTTCTCTAACAGTGAAATAGTCATGAGTAAGATGTTTCTTCTTTAACTACATACATAACATCACGCCCATAATCCCCGAAGGGGTAGGCAGAGTCAAAGAGGCAGCAGGCCCCTTTAACCACTTTCAGCCAGAAACAAAACTGGGCTGGGTTAGATGGAAAATTGTGAAAAAGTGGTGACAAGTGGCTAGCCTGTCGCCCACACGCTCACATACCCAAAACCCGATACACAATTAGTCATCTTCTACGACATGCTAGGCAAGAACCACAGTTGGCACTTTTTTTTTTTAATGATAACGCAGTATTTAGTGTTTGGCCGATAAAGACTTTATTTATTATGATAATCCTACATAAACCGACTAAGTTCGCTAGAGACAATAAATCTGTTTTACGTTAAGTAACATTCTATTCTAATGCATCATTTGTCACGTGGGTGGTCGTACAATAGAGATTCAATACGTGCAAGTTTAGACCTTAACCCTATTGCTTTAGAAATACGTTTCCTGTTAAAGTAGGTTCATCTATTGATGTACTTAGTAACTGCAGGTTAGAAGCTAGTTCTCTAATATTGAAATAGTCATGAGCGTCTGCCGACGTATGGTAAATACGTCTGGTGCTAACTTTGACAGTAAGGAAAGACCCTAAGTCACCTAAACACCAAACAAATTAGCGGTTGTTAAGTATAATTCCGTATCCGCAATGTAATAGGGGTTGAGATCTATATTGCTATTGACGAATCTAGACAATAATAAATATATTCAAATTACAATTGTCTAACTAATAAACTAATAAGCCATTAGTTGTGGGTTCGATCCCCACCCAGGCCAAACAATCGTATGATGAATACTTGTGTTTGTTCTGTGTCTGGGTGTTAATATTGAATATTATATATAAAGCCAATTTAAGTATATATTTCTAATACCACTGATGATTCTGACATGCGTAATAAATTGCTTAAGCTACTTACCTCGGAGTCAAATCGATGTATGTGATGTAGTCTGATATTTTTTTATTTATAACTAGATACCATATCTGCGGGTAGTAATTCTGGAAATCCAGCACAATACTAGTGTTATTTGGTTTAACTTACATCGGTAATGGAAACTCTAGTGCCCGTTACCAAAAGGTAGCTCAAGTATTAATCCAGATGTAGTAGCCGATTTGAATTCGATGTACATTATTTGCGTGCTATCTAAATATCGATATTTGGCATTTAGTATACAATTAATATCTAAGTAGACATTATCTACCAATCCCATGTCGTCTAAGTGAGACAGAACCTCCAGTAAGTCGTCTGCTTCACTAGCGACTATATAGTGCTTAACACGACCCTTCGTCGAACTTTACTTGTACTAACTAACTTTACTGTGTCTAAGTACTCGTTGAAAATATAGCGGAACATATAGGGATTTAGTTCAGTACAAGTTTTGGATTATGTGTGTAATTAGTCTTCATGTGGTGTTTAAGAGCTTAGAGCCAATATAATAAAAACTGTAGAGCTTGTATGATAAGGATCATGAATGTTTAAGAGGCGAGTGAGGTGTGTAAGGATCGTGTCATATGGCGTTCGGTTTTCCCTGCCTACCTTGCTAGGGAAGTGGCGTGAAGTTTAGTTAGTTAGTTTGAACCAATATCTACATAAAAATCATCACTCTTAAGAATATTATTGAATGCCACTTTCGCCTTTAGAAGTACATAGTAGATACCTACTAGGTACACGTATTAGACTTAAATCATTCTTATCTCAAATAAATTTCCATACCAATATTTTTTTTGGAAATTCGTTAATAAAATAGTACGGCGATCATAACGATCACATTGAAGAATCTAAGAGTCCTTTGCTTTTTTTCAGATAGATATTACTTACAGCTACTAATATCCTAAAAGGATAATAAAGCTATATAGAAGTAAATAAGTATACTAAAGTTGTATAAAGTAACAAAGATCTTATAGAGTTAATGACATGGATCCGTAAGTAAGAAAACATTTAAGAAAAAGGTGACGCTATTTTCTGAAATAGCAAGAATACAAAGAATAGTAGAAATAGTGCCTAAACGGAGACAGCAGTAATAGGCCACTTAGTTTGACGGATGCAGTCCCGGCAGTCCCGGCAACCGAATTTAGTACCAAAATATCAATTTTCAGTTCACGAGCAAATAATAAAAAATGTATTACAGCGGCAGATGCGGCCGATGGCAGGCCGGGATGTATGTAAATGCGCAATGCGTCACACCATGCGCGTACTCATGAATTATGGAGCCAGGGCTGTGGTGGTCGCGACCTCTGTGATCTGCTCTCTAAAAAGCTTCTTAGTACCTACTGTGGCAATGCTCAGTTTCGGTATCCGGAACAGTTCTCTCCTTCTAAGGTCATACATAGTTCAGTTTCTATTTCACACAGTACATTTCTTGATGATACTTTTCTTGACGATACTACTCTTTACTTATAATATTTAATAATAATTTGCTCGATTGTGGACAATCCGCTTTTTCTCTTGTAAGAATTTGTTTAATTTTTGTATTTATTTCTTGAAAATAAAACATATTTCTAATTAAATAACTAGCGTAACTATTAACACCAATATTCTTGCTTCTTGTCAAGAAAATCCACTGAATCCGGTAGTAGAACACATTGCTAATGGAAAGAAGATATCCTAGTGAATTATAAGTACCGTAATCTCATTTTATATATTCTACCAAACCTTTCCTGATATCTCACAATATCCTATATTCACACACAACCCTGTGGTTGGCAGTTTCTGAAAAGTCCCGAAGCGACGCCATTACAAGTGGCTTTCTGCGGCCGCAGCCATTCGATAGGTTTATAGCAAATACTGTTAGTGAACATGATCGGCATTGCCGTCCACCTCTAATATACACGCTAGAGGCAGGGCCGCCTTAAAGTATGCTAGGGCCCTTGGGCACACATTAAATGGGAGCCCTTAGTTCACAAGAATTTGGGGCCGTCTTGGAAAGCATTGTTGTTCGCAAAAATGTTTTATTCTCCTAAGCTGTGTAAACGATCGCTCTTCACTACAATAGCAACCATTAGGCGAAGGTATAT
Source organism: Glyphodes perspectalis (assembly GCA_951394215.1). Classification (NCBI taxonomy): domain Eukaryota; kingdom Metazoa; phylum Arthropoda; class Insecta; order Lepidoptera; family Crambidae; genus Glyphodes; species Glyphodes perspectalis. Next base: position 12,071,906 of record OX596211.1, on the reverse strand, counting down.
TATTGTAGCAGCTTCAACGTCTTTGGTTCGGAAAACAGACACATTGTACGTCCTTTGGGGCCCCCTTAGAAAGGGGGTACGGGCCCCATGTTCCCTTATAGTAAAGACGGTACTGGCTAGGGGACCGGGACGAATACTTTCCTGGAACCTCACTTGCTCATTTTCGACGCTCAGTCGTGACTCTATGTTAGGAATGGTACCAGATCGTGATGCAATGGAGTTTTATAAGAGAGCCGGTAAGAAGCTTCATTGATGACGTAACCTGATTCTGTTGTTGTCTTGAATCGTTTATATCCGACATGTTTCCATGAGCACGTTAGAAATTTGTAGATAGAAGAAAGAACATCTTTGTGATTTCCCGATAAATATAAATTCGGTTATGCGTTTTGATTTGGGGAAGAACCACTTTCTACAATGTATACCATCTCATTACGTTAGTATTTTATATTAGAAGTATTCCTTAATATAAATTCAGCTCTTTTCAACCGCGTCATTTACCAAATACGTAGTCTAGGCTTGAATACTGGTTTTCAGTCAATAGCTGCCAAATAGGTATATTAAAAAAAAATTATAACTTAAAGCTTCCCGCTCCAAAAACTTGCATTTGAATTTTCAAGCTCCTAATGGAAATTGCAACTAATCTATATTAATTTCTCTCTGCTACTACACTTCTATGTATACTGTAATACGAAGCAAACGGCTTAGTATATATTTCAATGAGGATTTCACGAATTACTGCGGCAAGCTCAAGGAAAATCTGTGGAAACGAAAATCACTTCTCCAACGGCACTGGATTCATCTCATTCCTGTTTCCTATTTGGCGAAAGTATACGATGTAGGTATTGAGTCAGCGTTCTTACCTTGTATCGACTTGGCTTGCTTTTTCGCCTATCATTATCTTGCTGGAATCTTCTGCGACGTTGCTCTTTGTATGAACAGGCGTTATTTTATTGTTAACATATCTTGCTATGAGTTGTATGCCTGTTTTCCTGAGATAATAGAAAATATGTTTATTCGTGCAATAGTGTAAGGATTTATAAATCTTCTGGAGAATAGAAAACAGAATTACATCGAAAACTAAAATATAAAACTATCGTAAAAACGAATGAGGTAGGTTAAATTGATATTTTTCATTTCCTTCGAAATCATGGCAGCACATTGCCGATCTTTTTAATTTTTTTTTTAATACAGTGTAAACGTCGAAATTTTTTTCGTGGAACTTCGAATATAAATGCAATGTCCAACTATTCATTAAGTTTTTTAGCGGTTCCTATTCGGTACAATCAACCTTCTGAACCTATGAATGAGGATCTTTTCTTGTTTGTACTGACGACTTGTGCTCTTTTTTAAAGCCGTATAAATAAAAAATAATAAAGATGAATGATTTTTTTCAATGTTCACTTTATTAAACAGGTATTTTCGAACGTGCTTTATAAATATCATGATGTATTACCGTACATGGCCTTAATCTCATAAAATTTCCGGAATCATTTTTATTCATGTGCTTTTATTATTTAGGATGACGAAGCGCTCTCGGAATATTGCCCTAAAAACGTCACATCTTATATGGATAATATTTTCGTTCCAGTTCAAACATGTTTGCATACAGATCTCATTACGCTACTTTTTGGTTTGTTTACCTTGTAAGTCTAGACATAAGTTTATATACATGATGGATATTATTTGGATTTATTTTATTAATACTTCGTTTCTTCATCTTGTAGGTAAGTATTTGTTTAGTACAGAAGTCGGCAACCAGCGTTTCGTGCGCCGCATGCGACCCTTTGATGTAAAAACGTTAAACACGATAAAATATTTTTTTATTGTATATACATACATACATACATAACATCACGCCCATAATCCCGAAGGGGTAGGCAGAGTCAAAGGGGCAGCAAGCCCATTCAACCACATTCAGCCAAAAATAAAGCCGGGCTGGGTTAGATGGAAAATTGTGAAAAAGCAGTGACAAGCGGCTAATCTGTCGCCTACACAATCAAAGACAATTATGTTATGTGTATATTTATATGCCTCTATGTCTCTATGTTACATTTGCTGATCGGCGATCTCTCAATAAGGATAATGGCTGCATTAAAGACCTTGGTTATATGGTTATATTTAATCCGTCGGGAAGATTACACAAAAATACTAGACACATATTTTTCGCTTTATCAAATTAACAAAAAATCACAAAGATAAAGAGCATTAAAGTTTTGGAGTGGAGCTTTACGACGTCACTATTTCATAAAATTTGTACGAAAGTGTGACGACACGCGCAACTTGAATGCATTGTATATTCGTTAATGTTTGTTTGACAAAGAAATAAAAAAAATACGTGTTTATATTTTTTTATAATCTGTAATTATATTTTTTTGTGCTTATCTGCAATCAGCATCAACTACTTTTAGCAGGTTTGTGGAAGGCCAGTTCATAGGTAGGATGAGCGTGACTCCAGCAAGCCATCTACTCAGTGTTACATTCTAGGCCCCTAAAAATGTATGTTGGGCTAAGATCTGTAATGTAACTGACGGATTAAACAGAATCTTTTAGTCACCTAGCCCATTCTCATAAGATCTCTTCGGGGTTTTCATATCTCCGAGACACGCATCTCGCACGTTTTTCAAAAACTGTGTCACCCTTCCCACATCCACTGCCACGACTCATCGACTAATTTCGGTGTTCCGATCTCAGAATTCCCAAAATAACCAACGATAATTCTGTTACCAAATCATAACATCACCCAAAAATTTTATTACACAATTCTGAGACAAGCATTCTCGCAGGAAATCACGTACTAAAAAGTCGCAGGAAACTGTTCTCGACACTTCCTTTGTTGCAACTAATCTATATTCAGCGGTCGTCCGTGTGTCTGTCACACCGTAATGCACGTAATGAGTGTGTTACCAACTCAATTAAGAGTACTGGTGATTGCTATTGTTCGAAGTAATTTGACAAAATGCTTTCACTTCGAAATTCAGGTTTTGGTGTACTTCAATATGTAAATAACAAATATGTTGTGGTAATTAACAAAATACTTTATGAATTTGTAAATATAACAAAAAAAAATATTTGCTCTTTATAATACATACATTTTAAAGACTGTGTTTATTGCCTAGCATGTCGTAAAAAGTGACTACTGGTACGAGGGGTTTTGGGTATGTGATTGTGTAGGCGACGAGCTAGCCACTTGTCACTACTTTTATATATTAATATATTACAATTTTCTATCTAACCATCCCAGTTTTATTTTTGGCTGAACGCGGTTAAAGGGGCCTGCTGCCGCTCTGACTCTGCCCACCCCTTCGGGGATTATGGGCGTGATGTTATGTCATGTCATGTCACATTTTAAAGACCGTAGATTAGATAAGTAGATTTTTGTTTATTCATATATATTGCGTATTGTAATTAGATAAATTCCAGATTAAACATACATTTTACGAGAATAGATTATAATTATCTATTCATTACAATGTACAAAAACTCCGAAAAAATATTCCTACAAGGCATTATAATTACCATATTTCTTATATCATTATGATTCTGATGTTATTTCTGAGACATTTCTTTCGTGTGTGTAAACGTAAAGAAAGTTCGAAGTACATTTAGAAATTCTACAGTCTAAACTTCAAATGTGTATAAAATTCAACCTATGCGGCTTGGCATGGTTTCTTTTGCGTACACCGCTGGGTCTGCAGTAGATTACCGCAACATGGCCGATACAACAGCATCCCGCACATAAACCACTTTTCTGTTGGACTCGCGCCAGAACACATATGAGTTAGGTGTCGCTCTTTAATAACTGATGACACTTAGCACCGGTGGACTGATTGAGAGTCATGTTGCAAAAAGGGGTGACAAATCAGATTCGGATTTATTGGGTGATTTTGTCGTTTGTATTTCGGGATTGCAACCAATTTCATCTTTTTTCGCAGAAATTGGTATTTATATTTATATCTTTTTAAATTTGATACTGGCTTCGAGATAGGCTAGATTTCTTGTAAAGTCACGCGTTCTATTATAAATTACGGAATTAAGTTAGCTTCGCGCGATTTTAACCATTTTCCAGGTTAGGAGTTCATTTATATTACAATTCGTACAACCAGCTTACGGTTCACCAAAGCTGACACAGAAGTTACTGTCATTTATTTTCGACGGCAGTTTTTTATAGCCTAACATCATTTTGACGTGTCTGCTAAGTTGATATCTCAAAACAAACGAATTATTTTAATTTTTTTTGTTATTATTATTACAGTTGATGTAAATTGAAATCAACATAAACATGTCATTGCACGAAATATCTCACAAGTTGGCCGGGCGAGCCCCTAAATCTCGCGGCTGCAGCAAGTTTCGCATCTAAACATGGTCAACGTAACGTCTCCGGCGCATAAAGCACACTGTCTGGCGTCGCGCCAGGAGCGGCGCCTGGCGATGCCCTCAGGATTGAGTTAACTCAGTTAATATATTTGTTTTAACTCAGTAACTCATTGCCTCAGTTGACTCAAAATTCGTATACTCTCCATTATTGAGATTTCAAAAAAATATTGCTAACGTATTTTCTTTTGTTCACCAAACCAAAATTGATGAAGATACAACGCGTTAAAGTTCCACGTGACGTGACTTATTCCGCAAACTTTTAGGAACATGTGACGTAAAAGCGCCCCACTAGATCTTTGAAAAGCTATATGTTTGTCGCTTTTCGAGTATTGGATAAAACAAAAAATAGGTTTTCAATATATTTTTAATAATCTATCTTACGGACTAAAAAAAAAAGTCTACTAGCCTATTGTGCCATGATGGAACAAAACAGATCGCGCCGAGTGAACAGGCAGGTGCTTATTGCCAATTCTCCAGGTACTGCGCAGTGCGCCATGCGCCAACACATTTTGAGGAAGTAAGTTGACACATCTGACGCAGTGTATTGACTTAGCGCAATTTGGTAACAGTGTTACTTGTCTATTGCTCTCTTTGCTGGCAAGGCAGGTACAGATTAGCGATATTGCTGCATCAATTATTAAAGACGCTGGGCGACAAGACAATGGGGTTAGACATTAGTCTGTGTTTTATAGAGAGTATATGTTGAGATTTATGATCAAGACAGCTTCGAGTTTCCACAACAGTACGACGATATACTGTATGTATAACTACAGATTCAAAATCTTCTGTAGTGAAACTGATGACATGTGTTGCAAATGCTAATTTGGGTTACTTTAGCAAAGCATTATACTATAGTTTCCTGCGAGACCTGCAAATATTGCAGTAAATGTTTTAGTATACAAACATTTCTCATGACAAATATTATGTATCGTATCTCTTGAGTACAGCTAGCACAGACTAGCATTTGAACAATAAATTCTCAAACATGCTTAAAACATTAGATATTCCGCCTGAATTGTATGCAGCATGCAATATCTTGAATCTCCTATTTTGGAAGCACCAAAAGCACTTATCTTGTAGCACCTAATCACAGCTAGCAATGTTCACTACCTAAGGATTGACGTAAAGCTACTTACTCACGGTAGAGTAACAGCGTTAATTAACAAGTTGCAGCGGTGTACTCCGCGCCTAACCCCGCACTGATTTAAAGGTTGTCGCTTTATCGAGTGCTAACCGCCCATCGCAGTTGTGAACACGCTGTAGACGAGCCATTCTGTTGACGTCTGCTCGTTTGTATGTGCTTTAAGCTTTCGACAGACACATTTTAGTACAACAGTTCAAACTTCACATTGACCACAAGACGCGTAGGTTCGCTCCCTTGGCGTTGAGACAGTGCAGGTGCAGGAGTAGGTATTTGTTTTGGATCTGGGTATTTAGACGTAGGTAAGTGTGAGGATCAGGAAGTTCCTTTAACCACTTAAACATAAACATAATGTTCAACATACCGTTAGTCTCCTTTTACGATACCCTAAGTGTGAACACAGATGCAACATCATTTTCAAGTACCAGACCAACATGGGACAAGCCTAAGTTCTAGCCTAATAGTTATTTTACAGCCCAAAATACTGATCTATGGCGTCCAAACCCTTATTCATACTGTCACACCTAGGAACATAGCAAGAGTGTCTGTATTATTTTGTCTATTGGAAGTCCGATTCGATTAAACTTATTTTTCAATGGCATTATGGTCAGTATAAACAATACAAACTCCATCGTCTAACTTTACTCAATGCCTCTTACAAAGAAACAAGCTCCTAAGTATCTTTGTTTCAAAAGTCATCCGTTGTACTTTTTACAACTTCTAATCACAGTATAAACGTTGAACAGTGAAGTATGCGTACACAGTGTATCGGGTTCTGGACATGTTTGCGATAACAAATCATGACAATGTAACGAATTGTGTCAGCAGTAATGTGAGCTCTGGGATATTCTGAGATATTCTGAAAGACTTTACGGCTTATCCGCTTTGAGATGGGCTCAGAAGGTATTAGCTAGATGTCAGTCTAGCGTATGAATAATAAGACTACCTACCAATATTGACCAAATGAAACATACTTAATCATCGTCGCCAAATCAATTAGGTCTATATGATATTACTAAAGATGTCTAATTAGAACTTTTGTATTACTGTTTATTTTTACTAAGATAAAGTTTTTTTTTAAGTGTTATTTTTCTATATTCAACACCTAATTCACTGTCGGACATATTTAAACCTATGGGTAGGCAGAGACCAATGAGTGGTAAACTTATATTTACAACATTTATCCAAGAGTAAACATGAATTAGGTTAGATAGAAAACTCTGAAAGGTAGTGCGGCTTGTTCCCGCCTACATAATTACAAATCCAATACTATACACATACATTAAATTGGACAAACAAATATTTACAAAGGTTTCCCTGACAGGCAGCTGTCAAATCAGTTATTCTATACCTGTACACGAACCGAATCGTTTTGTCCAAGTCAGCCCGTCATAGCCAGTCATCGTTAATAAGTGATGTGGTCACGGCACATCACTCACTGTTATTAATACCTCTGTGCCTCTCAATGAGCGCGCATCGCAAGCTCCTGCAGTTTTGTTGCACGTTGCAGTTGGAGCCGGTCCAAATGTGCCCTTTTTGTTGCAGCTAATGTCGCAGCCTATCGCGGACATAACAATACGGGATGAGTATCAAGTTGGGGTGCAATGCGGCGTTTGCATTTAGATTGTGACAAATGTTACCCTTGGGGCTGCAATGGAAAGAGTGCGCCAAAAATGCATCGATTTTATGATGATAGTGTAACCTATATAGGTGACTGTATTTTTTAACAACTTTTGTCGAAGAATGTTTTTCAAATTGTAATCATGAGACATTCGTGGAAGTCGCAATCAGCATTACGACATGAAAAAGAAGATTTTAGTTCATTTATTTCCATAGTTTAAGTAATAATAAAAATAATATCCTCCTAACCAATATCAACGGGGCATAGCCATCTGCGCAGGAGATATCATAGTGCACAAGTGCGTGCGCAAACCCCAGGAGCACTCTCTATTCCTTCACTCTCATAGTCCGGTGAGAGGGCAATTCGATAGTTTAAGTGAGATAGATATTTTAACTAGTGAATCTAGCTCTGAGCAAAGGAAATACCAACTTGGGGTACAAGCGTAAAAAAGTATCACAATAACGAAAACTTTACAAGAGCAACCCAGTAGGTAAGTACCGCTAAAACGCAAAACTTAACAAGACCGTTAAACTTATAATACCGCCATAACGAAACTTCCCAAGGACCAAGTGTACCGTACGCAAATGGCTGTAGATCTAAATTCGAGTTATCTTTCAGCGCGAATGTCCCGAGCAAGCGCCGTAAGCATACTCTTGTTAGAGGAAACTAGTTTTGTTTCGATGTTCACGGGTTTATGGGTCCTGGAAAGCCTTGGATACCTATAAGCGTATCGAGATAAGACTGCAACGTCAATGGTTCGCGTTTAGAGATGCAATATGCTGAACTAAAGTTATAGCAAGAAGTATTGCGGTATTTATAATGTAATCGTGTACTTTTTATAAAGAAACTAGCTGTCCCGGCGAACTTCGTATCGCCCAGTAATTGACATTTAACATTGACAGATACGAATCCCACCGTTTTATATAAGAAAATACTTTTGCTTTTATTTTGTTTTATCGTCAATTTTTCAATGTTTTTAATAGTTATTCTGTTATTCTGGACGAAGACAAATCCAACAAATCAAAAACAACGTAAATCGGTTCAGCCGTTCTCGACTTATAAGTGGTGTAACAAACACGACTTTGTTTTATTTATATAGATAATCATATCTAATACCGATAATGTAATACCGATATTCATATCAATGAATATCGGTATTACTTTATATTTTATTATTTAGGTACTATACTTCTAAGTAAACAGGGTGACATTCAGACCATCTAAATACTGTTTCCAAGTCTTATCATTAATTGAAAATAGATGACCTCTTAACAATTTTTTTTTCTCTACAAACACATTTACCTACCAAAAATAATAATCACTTGATATATTGATTGAAGCACAGTCACAATATAAGTATCTTTTGCTTAAAAAAAATAATCGTTCTTCGTTGTCATAAACTGATACATTCTTGATTGATGACATTTTCACAATTGCCCACTTGCGCGCGTCTGTCTAAAAACCCACACACAAAATCTCAATTTAGCAAATATGAGTGGCACGTCCGATCATTGCTTATATCCGTATCGTTACGGACTGACATAACACGATTGCCAAATCAATTGATAGCTGCTGATTAATTTTGTTGCTGGGATGTTGGAAATTTTCTTAGCAAGAATTTTTTTTTTGTTGTTACAAGATGTATGTATAACACTAATCTAGACATATTACTACATAATGCTTTTACTATATTCATATGAGTAGACACCACAACATCTATGTCTGCCAGTATTACGGCGCCCACGATGACGCGGCGGTGACCGACGCCATTTCCGCAAACCATTAATACAAAGCTGAAATAGTAAAATGAAATGAGTCACCATTCGTCAGCTGTCAATTTAAATTAAACCACAATACGTCACAGCTTAGCTACGATGGCCGTAGGTAGATACATACCTGTGTTACTCAGAAGGGGGAGACCCTTTGGTTCCGCCCATAAATGCAAAGCGTTTAAGCGGTGGAACAAAACGCGGTGATATGCGTTTTATTTTAGCTTTCGCTTCGAATTGGGCAATTTCCTTTAGCTTACTTGTTTCTTGGCTATTTCAACTATTAGCCTCATTTTAAGCCTGTGTGAGGTCATGGTGGGATGCTTGTATGTATGTGCATAAGCAAAGTTAACGTTTATATATGTGTACTAGCAGCGTCCTGCAGTTTCACACGCGTAGTTCCCATTCCCGTGGGAATACGGGAATATAACATATGTTACTGATAAAGTAGCTATTCATTGGTGAAAGAATTTTTCAAATCGGTCCAGTAGTCTTGGAGCCTATTCAATTTATACAAACAAAAAAACAATCAAATCTTTCCTCTTTATGATATATCGGGGAATAGGAATTAGGATATAATATGTTGATATTTTTCTTTTTACGAAATCCCCGATAACATTTTACGTAGGTACTCGTTGGTACCTTGCTAAGTCCCTGATAACATTTTACATTTTTACCTACGTAAAATGTTATTAATCAGATTGCGAACCCTAAACTTTATATCTGAGATTATAGCGTCTATTTCAGAGGGAATTCATGTCGTAAAATTCAAGATACCTCCAATCGAAGCCTCGTCTATAGGTATTAATCAATGTTACAGTGAATGCTTTCGAATCATAATCATAATTGCGTATTGTTATTCTGCGTACGTGCTCAAATATACAGATATATATACATACTGACTGGCATTGTCGTAATTAATAGAGCATATCAGACACATCGACTGGAACAGAGCACGGGGACCAATAAAATGATTGTTCTCTTCAATCGATACTGAATATAATCGATATATAATCGATGTAAATGATAAGGAACATGTACGTAAACAATAATTTTGTTAGTGTTACGCGCTGCAGCCTTATTTCCGCAGTCAGTCTTTTCGCTACTTACCTTTAGAAGAAACGAAAAGATATGACGATGAAACGAAGGTCCTATTATGCCTCACTTTCTCAAAACGAACTCGGACGATTCAATACTACTCTACGTTTTTGTTGTTTTTTTTTAAATGATGATAATGATGCAATATAACCAAGACGCTTTTTATACATTTTATGAATTCGAACTCGAGTATAAATGACTGATCATCACACAAACATTTGCCCCAAACGCCATTTTTTGACCACGGCCTTTGGCGATAGATATATCCAATAGACCAAAGGGAGGTCAACAATATTCATAATCTATTTAACAGTATTTATAATCTCACGCACTTAAAATGCACTATACGCACTTTAAATGCCCCCATTCACGTCCAATTGCAACCTTGCTTTCCTATTTCCACTTCAGCGCGTCAGCCGTAACATAAGCAGTAAGACGATACCGCGTTACCGTAAATTCAAATCGTAAGATACCAAATAGCTGAATAGTTCTTCCATAATAACCAAAGTATGTAGGTATGCTTCCCCGAAGGGGAATGTAGTTCAGGATAGGAAAGTTCCTGAACTACATTTAGCAAAAAGAAATGTTGGAAAATTGTGAAAAGTAGACATAATTGGCTAGCTAATCTCCTAATTAATCACAAACCCTAGATTTTTAAAGGCGACCATTAGATAGTTGCCTTTAACGACAAGGCAAAAAATATATTTATTACATTATTTTGGAGTCCCAGACAGATATAAGGCAAATTCAAATTCAAATTCAAATTCAAAATATCTTTACTTATACTTATATGGGCTTCAAGAAAGCACTTATAAATAGTCAATATACAAACATGCTTTCAAATTACAATCATAATTGCTATTGCAATTCTCCATACGTGCTCAAATAATATCTTTTCTATTTCCACACCATCGCTTCGAGCCGTAACCTAGGACCATTGGCGCTGGTATAGTAACGCGTTCCTTCACCCACGCCACCTACGCCGGCGCCGACTGGTCGACGGCCGAGCGTTGTGGGCATCGGAACTTTGTTGTACCGAATGAGGTTTGCATCTTAGAAATGCAAAGTCATTTTTCGAGAAGTTTGGAACAAGTGAAGAAACGACTACGAATCCAAATTAAGCGACTTACAAGGTGACTTCCATGACCTCTTTGTAGTCTAGAAGGAAAGGATTGGCACCTAGGTAATTTTGAATTCGTCTATGTATGATTATGTCTTGAGGTTTGCATTTGAGAGCTATTGAAACAAAAGTCATCTTGAAGAAAAAACGACTTTTGAAGAAGAAGATACGGTGATAAATGATGAAGATACGGTGTAACTGGATAAACTACTATTAGATTAGGCGATTTTCTTTTAGAGTTTGACATCTTTGTAGCTTGTAAGACTGTCACCTAATTTTGAATCGCCTATCATTTTCTCATTAAACGTTTTAGATTGAATTGAAGTAATCGTGATTTTGCAGTGTATTTTTGCTTTGATTTTCCCTGTGATGATTAAATTTTCGAGCTATTGTAACAAAATAATCTTTAGAGAAGTTTTGAAAATGGCGTAGCGAGACCAAAAGACTCATAGTCATAGCACACGTAGTCAAAGGAAATGTATTCCTTTAGTCGCCATGCCAATTTGGTCACACAACTTTTTCCTCATAAATACCATACCGAGGCAAACACGAGACCTCCTTTTTGCTCTTCAACAAGCAAGATCCAGTTTAACTTTTCTCAGCCATACCTCACTATAACAGAGTACGTGAAAATTTTTCCTACAGCACTTTCTAAGATTTCAGCAAGGAAAAGTTTCCCTCAATCTAAATTACATCGACAAGCTGTTAGATGGAGCCGGTATGTGAACACGTCTCACCGCAAAGCCAGTTTAATGAAATACCTATCTCAAGTTTGTGATGCCCTGGTAATATTATACACACAATTTCATCAGTACAGCCTTTCGACATTAATAGGGGTTATTGGGAAGAAAGTAATTCAGTTTGAAGTATTTTAAATATAACTTATAATACTTAGTGCAATTTTAGTTAGCTATATTGAAATATAAGACTTCTTTAGTATACGTATACGGTTTTTATCGAACATTTTTAAATAAATTAGAGGTACGCTGAGCGAATTCAAGCTTTAGTTTACAACAAAAACAAAGCCAATATTTTTTAATCTATACTAATATAATAAAGCCGAAGAGTTTGTTTGTTTGTTTGCTTGAACGCGCTAATCTCAGGAAATACTGGTTCGATTTGAAAATACTTATCAGTGTTAGATAGCCCATTTATCGAGGAAGGCTATAGGCATATAACATTAACCATAAACGCGAGTGAAACCGCGGGCTCTGCTAGTTGGTAATAAATTGTCCAGCTGTTTTTAATATAATTTTCCCAATGGCAATAAACAAAGTTTACCGAATACAATCACAAGTATATTGCTATAAAATGTATTTTGTAACTTTAATAAATCTACATCAAACTAATGGTCAAATATTTGGTCGCCATGCCCATAGGAACATCAGCGTTTTAATTACGCTAAAATACAAGAGAATAACAAGAGAATAGAGTTCAAAATCTTCTAGCACCCAAATGTCTATGCCATCCCTTCACGTGAGTGAGTCAGTGAGGCATCAAGCAGGGGGCTACACACCCCATAGTTAGGGTTGTTTAAGTCACTAATCAATATCCCTGCCCCATATTATTATAGGAAAACCATGTGATATGGGTCACATTGTAACTATGGTTAACTTTTAAATTGACACAAATTTTCTTCACATTGCGCCAACCCTGACTCAGTGAAAAATTGGCAAAAGTTTTCTAAGAAACATAAAAGTTCTCTTTGTAAATAATGTTTCTTATGAGCAAACATTTAACATTGTTCTTGATAAAGGAAGTTTTGATATATCGTCCATTTTAGTAATCGCACTGGTCTTGAGTTTTAGGGACATGTCATATTTTATTGTGACCTCGGAGATGTCCAAAAAATAAGGAGTTATTTCGATTTACGATACTAGATTCCCGAGATAATTAATGTTATAAAGATTTTATTTTATACGATATTGGTATATATTGTTTAATAATCCATAGTGAATGCAGACAATGATCCCGAGGTAATAAATTTAATTAAACTAGAAATAATAGTCATAGTCGTAGAATGTGGAATAAATAGTGCCTAATATACGGCTTGGTATTCGAAATTGAATCATAAATCTCTTACAGAATTATTTGAATTTAGTTTTATGCTTTCTTGGATAAAATCCAAGATAAAATTGAGGACTTAGACTGAATAGAATTTATTCCTTGCCTACAATTTCAGGTGGGTTGATACGTGCAAATCTTATGTTATAATATATAGGTATATTTAGTTATATATTTTATAAACAAACCCAATTTTACCGTAAATATCGTGTTCCAAACAGATGTTTTTTGATCATACTAGCTGTGCCCGCGGTTTCACCCGCGTTTATGCTTAATGTTATTATAGCCTTTACCCTTCCTTGATAAATGGGCTATCTAACACTGAAATATTTTTTCAAATCGGAGCACATTTAGCGCTTTAAAGCAAACAAACAAACTCTTTAGCTTTATAATATTAGTAAGTATAGTATAGATGTGTGATTCGATTTACGTCATCACTGATAAGCAAATAAGTATTGTCCTGTGAAACATTTTAACGTTTTACTCTGGTAAAATAAACATGCAAAGAACTTTACGTATAAAAAACTGAATAAAACTATTTAGAGCCGCGGATAAAAAGAGTATAAACATGCTAGAATCTAAGTACCTACATATATATATACCTATATCAGTGAGAAATAGAAACACAGTGGGGAAAGTTTTTATAGGTACAACCCGCCCGCCAAAATGTACTTTTGTTTACGAACTAATATCGGCAGAGACCATAACTCATACAGCCTCTAACATTCTAGATTAGGCTGCGGTCCATCAAAACAAACAACAATTGCCGAACTTGGCACAAAACCTCGCGCACTTTTGAGATTATTTTCAAGGCGAAGCTAGCCTTGGCACACGCTGTCCTCGTGGCTGGACAACATCCAAGATGCGTCATGGGGTAAGGTTAAGCTGTAATATGGATGGCGGATAGCCGCGCTCTAGACGCGACGCGGTACAATAAAGAGAGGATGTGACGCCATTTTAATGTTCCTTCCGTTTTTAATCTGTGGAACTAAAATATTTATAGTGTTGTTCACATTTCAGTGGTGTTTATGATGTAGGGATGCACCTTCGCTATTGACTAAAAATAGACTAGTGTTTCAAGTAAGTGGGCGTAGTAGATACCTAATATTTATGGTCTAAGTTAGTGAAAGATGAATAAACCTTTTTTCTATATTTTTTCGAATATTATATCTGATTTATATAAGTTTTAAGCTTAAAGTGAGACATAAATTAACCTAATTTATGTCTCACTTTAAGCTGAACTATGGTAAAAGCTAAAATCCTTTATTACGTATAAAATTACCTGTAATTATGTATGCAGTATTAAAATGACTTCATTAATATTTCAGGAATTTTGTTTCCATACGATTTACATACGCGCCGCCTGTAAACGGGTGTAAGCTCTGGCGGCTTGCTTGTTTGATATCGTAATGCGACGGATGTCGTGTAGTACTTACGAACTGTGACGATAACTTATGCGTCACGTCGACACGTTTATTCGCAAACTGAGAATGACATTCTGACTTGTTGAAACTGCAAACCACGGCCCTCCAGTGCGGCCGATATTTTTCTTATTAAAGAATGCACAAAATAATTTGTTTCATAGAATCGAAAATATTTAATGAATTATCAACAAAATTTAACGAGAATCAACCCCCTATTTTTTTAATGATTTTTTATTGTATTAACATCTCTGTTATAAAAAAAAATGCGGCCGCCTCATTTATTTCTTAACTACAACTGTAGTTACTTGTTATTAGTACTGTAGCTAATTGTTTATCAGCCGTTAATTGTTTAAAGAAGCGCTCAAGATTTTTTTACAAAAGATGTCAGCATGCCACATTAATTACGGTAATTACATTGGAGCCGTCCAGATACAGTCGCGGGCCGATAAAATCTAACAAAAAAACGACTATTTTTTAGTTTGCATTCTAACTCTAAAACTTGTAGGTAGAGTAAATTGTTTGTAATTATCCAACCTCTCCCAACCTAAACTTGTAGCCAACTAAATAACAACAATTCCAACAGCCACAACAAATACTTCCAATTAGAAAAAAAAAGAAAAAGAAAAAAGAAGTAGAACAAACGGCAAATGCGCTCCGCGCGAATCCCCAGCGAGTCCGAACTGGGCTCCATTCCGACGAATTAGTTATTCACAAGGCGAGGATTACCGTTTCCACACGCATTATTGGTATGCGGGGCCCACGGGCCTTCCTTTGTAGAATTCCATTGCCGTAACTTAAATAGAAAAAAAGGGTATATTTTTCAAATGGCTTCCGCACTTAAACTCTGAACAATAACGTACCTAACTTAAACTATACTTCCAAACAATTAGGCATGATTCTCTAGGAAATTAACAAAATAAGATACAAAGATAGAATGTTTAGTTTCCTACCAAAGCTTTTTTTATTAGACGCCTGTGAAAATAACGTGTCAAAATTCTAATTTAACAAATATTATAGACGTCAAAATGATTAATGCTACAGTGACTCAAATAACATCTTTCCGCGATTTGATTTCTTAATGATATTTTAAATTTGAAAGAATGTTTGTTTGTTTGTCCTCTTTTCACGTTGCAGCGAATCACTATCATCGTATTTATAATTAAAACGACTCGATGAAATAGGGTTGTGCTCTATCGTCTACAAAATAATAAAAAATGCATTAAAACTGTTGAACCGTGATTTCATACAAAACCAAGCATCGCTTTGTTTGGGTGAACCGGCTAGCTTAATTCAGTCTCCGGTATTTATAAGTTAGACGGATTTAGACGAAGGACGAAGGGACAGCCGATTCGACAGATGGTTTCCATTGAAGAGTTTTCCAGAATACGTTAAATTTTATGTAGATTTAATGGCGAAGTTACGAACAGAATAACATTTTAAGACAATCTTGAGATTTCACAAAATGTTCTAATCAAAATTTTGATAAGGACGTCAGACGTATTTCGCCATTAATAAAAAATATAATTGTCGTAAAGTAACGTCATTTTTTTAATTAATATGTTTAGCGTCCTGTCTACTGTTTGTTAAACAATATACCTTTAGCAATCAAAATTACGACAAAAAGGAGAAACAATGAAGTTAAAAACAATTTTAGTAAAATTTTCCGCGAGCCAAAATGTTTATAAGATATCTTTTAATATTCTAATATTTATACTTCCAACTTTTACGTTAGTGCAATTGACTTGCGTTTCCCCAATAAATGTTATATCAGAATCACAAAACCAGGATATAGATTGATAAATTAATAAAGTCTATTGCTATTCTTAGTTGGACATAGTTCGACCCGATATAGAGCTACAGCTACAACATAGTCTCTTTGTTTAGAACAAGATTAGAGTATTCCAAATTAAGTAGGTACCTAGTGTTTTATTTTGACACTACTTAAACACAAATAGTAGGCATCTGTACCCAAAAGGAATGTATAAGACCCATCGCATACAAATCATTCCCATTAATCAATACGGAATGTTCCTTGACTCTGTGTACAGCTCACGTCGTCTATTAAAATTGTTTTTAACAACCGAACAGTTGCATATTAAAAGCACTATGTAAATATCGATCCTCATAAGCAACCGCGGCACGTCTCCTGTAGGATATCCTCGGGCGGGTAGTTCGCTTCCGCGCCGCATGCAGCGCGCACGTCGGGCCCCGATTCCTCGGCCTCTCGATTAAAAAAGTAAACGGTCCAGCAAATGAAACGTTCTGTGGGGATTGCATAGTTATTGTCAGTGTGAACTCGGCTTTAAGAACCTGTTCTTTTTTTCATGGACGATTCTTTTTCGCGGGTTTTTGCAGTGTTTTTTTTTTCCTTTTTGTCTATTGTGAAAGTTGTTCAGTCTAACTTTGAACTTGGATGCGCGTATGAGTAAGATTTACATAAAATAGGGAACAAATATAACTTTTTAAAACTTATATGGTTAATATGTAATTTAGCTTAACTTGCAAAATTAAACTGTTTATATTTTTTTGATTACATTTACATTTGAATACCTGAACTAGTACAATATCTATTTTATATCGTTTATATAAACCCCTTGAGCTTAATTTTGTTGTTGTCAACTGTTAACTGTAAACCTAAACATAAAACATGAATAAACAACGAAAGCTTTCCTAAGGATCGCCATTTTAGCGAATGTTGAAATTCAAATGTATGCTAAATACTTTAGCTGCGCACACACACTTGACGTTTAATTGCTAACTAAATTACTATGGACTTCGGTGCTTATTTTAAAGTCATTGACTAACATGATCCGCTATTTACATACATAGAATCCGCTATAATTTCAACTCCAACTTCAAACACCCATACCATTCCCTCGTCCGAAACTCTTCCTCATCTCAAGTTCTAATTAACTTCGCCTAAGTTAGCGGAGACCACAGAGCCGTTTGCTGTAGATAATAAATTATTATGATGTATGATGTTGCTCCGGTTCCGAACCGTACAAGTCCGTACAACTGTACAAGAAAATTAATCCCAAATGTTGCAAAATTTGTAATTACTTTTAAAACAAGAGATGCAAAAAAAAATACGTGTTGTGTTCACAGGAAATCATTATTATTTATTAACACTACTATATACACATACATCAATATAGTGAAGCTTACTCGAAGCAATAGTCTAGTAATCGAGTATAATGTGTAATCGATATTCTATATTCTAGTAATCGAGTTAAACATCTAGGTGTGGTCGCCTTGGTTTATCATCGTTTTATTCACAGTATGTGCAAGTATACGGTTTCTTGCCGGTTCTTCTCTATAGAATTAACTTTCAGAATCAGAACTCAGCTATAGATTAACAGATTGTAAATATTGCGGACGATTTGTAAGTGCTTTTTTCGAGCCTATACAAATAAATATATTTTTGATTTTACTTAATTAATACTACACTGAGAATATATGGTTCGTTTTTTATTTTTGGTACATTTTAGTTCTAACTAGTCATTTTGCTCTGACAAAATCAGTTCGGAACTTGATCGTGTTTTATGCATAAGTATTTGTATGTGTAGTTGTATTCAATTAAATACACGCAATGCGCCCTAGTTCACACGGCAATATACAGCGCGTTTTAATAAGTCTTTAACGTAAGCGATTTATATACAGTACAAAAGCCAGCTGTATTGTTTCTAACTACATATGTTTAATTAAAAACTTACTAATTATTTATTCTCTAAAAACTTCATGTGTATTCGGTCTTAGTTTTGACATTTTAGGCTGTTTATATTAGGTACCTTTGCAAAAAAAAAAACCTAGTGCTGTGCTCAATTGTTTGATTTTAACCAAAAAATTTAATGCCCAAAGCCTTTATTTGGAAAAAGGAATCCTAGATGTTACATCTAGTCTCTAAATAAACCGTTGGGCGGTGGCTACACAGAAGGTGTAGGTAGACTTTTATCCGCAACAACTTCTTACATCTCAAGTTCTAATTAACTTAGCCTAAGTAAGCGGAGCCGTGCTCCCACAGATAATAAATTAGATGCTGGCCGCCCTGCATTAAGCGCTGCCATTGTAGTAGATGAACTAAGTTCGCTGGTAACTTAACTATTATTGAGGTACAAATGTAGTTTTTTCACTTAAGTGGGAAACACGGGAAAACTTACGGTTTTTTTATTCTTCTGTATCTAGTTGAGGTGTTAGGTATAAGCAACTACGCATTTGAATGTAGATATTTTCATTTTTGGAGTGAGAGCGGTAGTAGCTCAATGGTAAGGACACGCCCCTCTTGACCGAGGAGTGCGGGTTCAAACCCGGACACGTACCTCTGGATTTTTTAAATCTATGTACGTATTTATACCACTAGCTCGACGGTGAAGGAAAACATCGTGATGAAACCTGCTAATTCAAACAACTTTGGATTTGTAACCATGATCCAAAAATTGTCTGGTTCCCCTATCTTAGGGTTACGAAGGTCAGACCGGCAGTCGCTTCAATGTAATTACCAGACTCGCTAAATCCTGGATCATGGTCTAAGCGGACCCCGTCTAAGCACGGGACATAACGCTAGGAAGATGATTTTCTCTATACGTCATGATGAAATCTCCCAAAGATACGAGTACTAAGTTTAAAAGTTTAAGATTTAACTAAGTCTTTATCAGGATCTTAACATGCTGAACAATGTGGTCCTTACATAGGGTGGACACCTTCTTGAACTAAATAATACTAACCATCTACTTTTTTTAAATTTCCCACCAAACCAATCTCAATTTAATTTTTAATCTGATGTGGTTTGGGGTCTTATCGCTCTTGGACTTATTCTTTATTCGCTCTACTCCGGGTGGAGTCTTAGAAGGGGGAACGGGGATTGCAGGCCTGATATGTAGATAGTGTTGCCGAACTATCGATAGTTTGACTATCGATAGTTGACCTCGAAAATCATCTATAATATCGATAGGCCTATCGATAGTATCGATTGTTGTTGCAATATTCAGTAGCAATAGTATCGATAGTGCATTCGATATTGAGCTTCGATAGTATCGTTACTATTATTGCTGTGTGTCGGGACTATCGATAGGATCGATAGTATCGACACTATGGATAATATCGATAGGGCTATCGATACTATTGCTTTTGGAAAACTATCGATAGTCTATCGATATACTATCGATAGTGGACTATCGAGCGGCAACACTATATGTAGATATGTATAAGTGTATGTATGTAAGTTTCATCGAATCCGTTGTCCAAAATGGACCAAGTGAACAGCCACACGCATCGAATTCCTCCTAAGTCACCACGACCCAAATACGCGGAACTCCGGATGTCTCGCATCGAGACACTTCCAATCGCGATTCGGATCGTAACGACTTTGATCTATTTCGGGCTGCGCGCGCGACGCCGGTAAACACTCCGATTGTACTACTGGAAGGTAAATAAACTGTCACTCAATGACTCAAAAGCTTGTTTGGCTGAAACTGAACATCTAACACTGTCGTGAGCTGTGCTCTGGATAAAATCCAAAGGTCCGCGTTGATTTAGACTGTTATCAAATGTCCAGTAGTATTATAGCAAGCACATACCGATTTTAACTAAACTAAATCTGTTGTTTACATATTTATTAATGTTTTTCAATAATTTTTTGCGAGATAATGATCAATTTGGCTATACGAAAGCCTTATTAGATAACTATGTAGTTAGTACGGTGAAATTTAAATAATTATATCTATATATAATAATAATAATAAATTCTCAAGACTGACACAACAATTCCCTAGTCCCAAACTAAGCTTATGATTGTGCTATGGATACTAGGTGAACGGGTAGACGTACTTGAATACGTTTATAAACATGTATCCATGACTCGAGTACAAATGCCCATGTTAATCAC
Organism: Glyphodes perspectalis; assembly: GCA_951394215.1. Classification (NCBI taxonomy): domain Eukaryota; kingdom Metazoa; phylum Arthropoda; class Insecta; order Lepidoptera; family Crambidae; genus Glyphodes; species Glyphodes perspectalis. Next base: position 12,051,414 of record OX596211.1, on the reverse strand, counting down.
ACGAAACATTTGCCCCTAGTGGGATTCGAACCCGCGACCCTCGGTTTCGTGGCCAGGATCTCTGACCACTCGCCCATCAGGCCAGTCAAAAATATATAGAAAACAAATTCGGTTCTCTCTGCCTACCCCGCTAGGGAAGTGGCATGAAGTTTAGTTAGTTAGTTAGTTTATATAAAATTTTAACAAAAATAAAAACCGACTTCAAAAAACCCCGCAAAAAATGTTTATAAAAAAACACAAGTAAAAACTGCTTTGATAGCTATTTAAATGTCTAAACACTAAAAAGTATAAAATAAATTCTTTCGACTGCTTCGATGAAAGTATTAATCTTTAACACGTATTTAAATATTTACAATAATCAGTTAGTTTTGGAGTCGGTGCCAGCCCGCGTATTTATATCATCATTTCGGAATTTGCAATTATTTGTTTCTTGGTGAAGGGTGGTAAAATAGGTTTTGAATATACAAAATCAATAGTAAGTTAATATACTCATATTTTAACTAATTTGTTTCATATTGTTAGTAAGGTAAGGTAAGGTAAATTAGTAAGGTAATTTGTTATTAAGTGTCTATTTTTTTTTATTTTGGATGGCACCGACTCCAAAACTAACTGATTATTGTAAATATTTAAATACGTGTTAAAGATTAATACTTTCATCGAAGCAGTCGAAAGAATTTATTTTATACTTTTTAGTGTTTAGACATTTAAATAGCTATCAAAGCAGTTTTTACTTGTGTTTTTTTATAAACATTTTTTGCGGGGTTTTTTGAAGTCGGTTTTTATTTTTGTTAAAATTTAACTTATTTGTTACTTTTTAGTGAAATTTATTAATAGGTAGGTATACCAAATCAAAACGAGCTGCTTTAATGAGACAGTGCCGGTCTTATGAGACTAAAGACGAAAAGGTATAACGAGCCTTTAATGTTTAAAGAATTACTTAAAACTACTAATCTTCAAAGAGTTATACCTTTCATCATCAGCTAAGCAACATAACATGATGAGTACGAGACACAAATACTGGACTCGTTTTAGAAAAAATAAATAAAACACCTAACATGTCGTTAAAATTTAAGAGTGGCCCTCGTTTTCATGGAATCCCATCACTAGACCAAGACTTGGTGAAATTGAGACTATCTCGAGAATAACACTCAATATGGCCCTATAATATTGAAAGAATTATCCACGAACTCCTAATCGTTAAGGAGTTACACCTTCCATCATCAGCTCAGCAACATGAGATTATGAATACCAGACGTAAATACTTGAACTGTTTTAGAAAATAACTAAAATAGATTGTACGCGCCTATAATACTTGAGGGTTTCCCTCGATTTGCCTAAGATTCCTTCATCAAATCCAGATGTGGTACCAATAGGACCAACTCCAGGATATAACCTTTTGAATAAAAAAAAGAACTCTAAAAATCGTCTTACAATTCTCGAAGATATCAATATTTAAAGAATCATAAACTAATTCCTAATCGTTAAGGATTTGTACCTTCCATCATCAGCTCACCAACATAAGATGATAAGTACCATGCGTAAATACTTGAACAATCTTAGAAAATGTCTAAAACACATTGTACGTGCCTATAAAGTTTGAGGGTTGCCCTCGATTTTCCTGGGATCCCTTCATCAGATCCTGATTTGGTGGCAATGGGACCAACTCGGGAGTAAACCCTTTCGATTAAAAAAAAAAATTTGGAAATCGGTTAACAATTCTCAGAGATATCGAGTAACATACATACAAGAAAAAAAAAAAAAAAAAAAAAAAAAAAAAAAAAATTCAGTCGAATTGAGAACCTCCTCCTTTTTTTTGAAGTCGGTTAAAAAGTCGTGTTAGTTACACCATTTATAACTCGAGAACGGGCGAACCAATTTTTATGATATTTGTGTTTTTGGATTTATCTTCGTCCGGAATAGGATAATAAGTATTAAAATATGATATTCAATAATAGAAAGAATATCAGTTTTAAAAGCTCCTCATTGACGGAACGAAGTTTACCAGGGCAGCTAGTTATGTATAAATTCAAATGTTTTTAGTTTTCACAGTTCTTTAAACATATTCCGATTCTGCCACGAATGACACATTCGTATTTCGAACTAAAAGGATTTGTTATGAAATATGATTAACAAAAACGTACTGGCCACTCATCCGGTGGCGCTTACCGATGCGTTTAGTTGAAAGTTATTTTCAAAACGTAAATCACAGCGGCCGACACTGGGTGACTAATTTTCAACTCGAGTTTATCAAAGATTGATATCATCTCCATAAGTGCGTTAAAAAAAGATGATTTGACTATTTAGAATTAATTAACACCAATTCAAGTTAGAACGACTTGTTTCATAACAGTGATATTACAAAATTATGAACCGTTAACCACTCATGAAAAATAAACAAGGAAGTAGGCTAACACGCTGCTCGTTGCTACCAACGATTTAATTAGACATCGCCCGGTAATAAACCAAGTCGCATGTTTACTCCTACGTGTTAGTACACTTGACCGCGAATACATGGTACTTATTCATGACCAAACTAATGTACGGTTTTGGATTTTATGTCGGGCTTATTGAAATTTATCGCTGCAATTGCTTTGAAATGTCAATTCATTTACAAGTTTATGTTGGCCGGTGTTTTTTTTAGCCGCTTCCCCTAGCAAGTGCTAACTATTGCTTATTTTTCTTCACCCGTCTAAGTGTTGCCGGATTTAGAAGCGCCGATACTCGAGTCCCCTCGTGTGTCGTGAGTCAAGCAAATTACGGCTTTTGTGATTAATGCGCGCTATTCCTGGATGAATCCTTCACCCGACGCTACACCTTCCTTTGTTCTAAAAACGCTTATTATAATAGATATACCGTGGCACTTCTATTATGTAGACAGCGGCTTATGTTGAGGGAGTGAATAGGATTTTATAATATCCAGTAATGATGAATTGTACAATTTATCAAAGCCGAAACCTTTTAACAGCTACTCACTTGGTAGGGGCCTAATTCTATAATCCTGTGACAAGGGGTTCATGGTGACGTCATTTATTTTTCCGTTCCAGCTGTTTTTTTTTTACATTACGTTAACTTGTGTGTGTGAGTAAATGTTGACCATTTTATTTTCGCGAGTGTTCTTAATTTGAATTTGAATTATAGAACGTGTTTTACCTAAGGAACCAGTGCGGATTGCGGTACGGTAATCGAACTGAAAAATAAAGTGAAGTTCAGTGAACTAAGGTAGTAAACGTGGGTTTATGGCCCCGGAACCATGCACCTCTGGGCGTGATGAGGATTATGGACTGTAAACCGAACTAGTCGATGATTCACTCGATATGCTAAGACGTGAAGCCACCGGAATGCTGTTCGCAAGTGTGTTCGCGGACGAAAGTGAGTATTCATGTAACTGCACGATAAAGCTGACGACGTATTGTATATAATATTTTTGTGACTGAGAGCTTTCATAAAATGAAAGGCGCGTTACTTATTACGCCATGTACTTTTGAGTGCCTAAATCATAATTATCTTAGAAAATGACTTATACTATACTGGACCATTTTAGTTCTAGATAAATATTGTTTATTTTAAAGATTAGTTGGACATAATTTTGTGAAATGTGTAGGTAACGCATTTCAATAATTAGAAGTAAAGTATGATTTGTTCTAATAATATTAGTCAATAAAACGTAATAACAATACTTAATACAACTTATTGAAACAATTAACGAATGATAATGATTTGAAACAAAACATATCCGTGGCTCAGTTCCTTCTTTATTATTTAGGTAATTTATCATTATCTACTCTTATTGATGTATTTCAAATCATAAAACAGGCAAACACCTGAAACATCATGCGGCTTAATAAATAAATGCGTTCACACTATACAGCCAAAATAAATTTAGCGCTGAAACCGCCGGCATCCGTAATTTAATTAATGCTGTCACGGAACACCAGTGCGGTGTGTTAGGGCGGACATAATCCCGATCACATCGAATAACGGGTGTTTCAATTCCAAATATTGCTGGTTAATCCCCGGCTGCCTGATTGCCTGAAGCCAATCCGTAGTCCTCCGATCCAATTCGGGGACGGTGGGTATTCCGAATGGGACTGTATGAGTCGCTGGTTGGTTTTAGTTAATATCAAAAGGTCTATGGCCACTTTGATGTAATTGAAATTACTTTTGTTGGTAAACTTTTCAAATCCTAAGTTGCTGGTACCCCGTATGATAAATGAGAACGTGATTTTGTTGTTTTAAATAATTTAATTTTTGTCCTGCAATACCGAATACAATATAGTTATCCCTATAATATACCCATTCTTAACATAAATCTATTCATATTTAAGCATACAATATTTTAAAAGTCAAGACTTTAACTTTAACCATATTAAAAGTGTATCCTAGAAAAGTCTGAAAGCTGATTTCTTAAAGTTATTTTAAATCTACACTAACGAGAAGGATTTTTCATCATGTGTATTATAATCTACTATTGCATTAAGTAAATCGAGTTGTAATGAAATACAAAACTGAGTCTCAATCACTAGGCCCATTTAACAAGGGCTTTGCGACCACAATAAGACTAATCGTGGAACGCGACACGCTGCGGTCGGCGAGTACTTGCCGGTGTGATGCAAACGGGAGTGTTGCAACTTGCAACAGTGCGCTCCGAGCCTGTGGTCTGCGGCCTGTTACGTAACACTGCGGTTAGATTTAATGCAACGTGCCATTCGGAATCCTTGTTTGTATTTGGATAAATACTTATAGGAATAATAATAAAAAAACAAGTTATGTACCAAAATTAATTAATTGTTTGTGGAACATATATTTTATTTAATTATAAGCGAATTAGGTCTAGATAAAGTCAGTTTAAATTAGATCTTTTTGTTGTCTACTAGATATTATATTATCCTGATTACTCAACATTTTAAAAATAAGAATCTTCATCAAATACTGTATAAAATAGATACCTATCTTCAACTTTTTTTATATCAAACTTAAGATATTTCTCAACTTAGAAACCGGCTGTAAATTGGATGTATACGAAAATTAAGTAATGAGTAAGCCTCTAAAAGCTTATTTGTATTGTTCCAGGTCCGCGCCATGGAGCAGCGGCTGTGCGAGTGGCCGGCGGCCGAAGGCGCGCCTAGAGCCATCTCGCGATTAGAGGGCCAGATTGAAGAACAGGTTTGTAAATAAGCTTTATGCCTACATTCGTTTATACAATGTTCCGTTTCTTTTCGAGTTAGAATAAAAGTAGGTAATGGTTGATTTTATTCTAAAAATATTGTAGTTTGAAACTCTTTTTTTGAATGAGACATAATAAAATTAATAGGAACGCATCTTTAAATACGTCATAACCTAAACGTCATCTTTTGTAAAATGTCACCTTTTGTTGTGTTGTGTTTGTGACGTATTGTTTTCGATGTTTACGAAATGTTTTTATTGGAATATTGCATTTTATGACTGAATAATAAGAGTATGCACGTGTTTTTCTTAACAATGTTGCTTTATTTACCTACAAAGATATGATTTACGGAGAAGTTTCGTAAAACTATAGTTTAAAACTGATATAAAAACATGGACAACGGGCCGAAGGTATTTTTCAATAAATTTGTGATATGTAGTAGATAATAACGTCCAATTCAAAACGCTAACTTAACTGTACGTGTAATGTTTATTGTGTCAGTAAAAGGATCTTATTAAAAGTTTGATGGTGTTAATTAACAACTTCTTGATCACATTGTTTATTAAACCTTTATAGATTTATTCTTATTAAATTTAATAGATGTTTTCCTGACTAAAACTTAAATAAATTTCGACAGGAAAAGAGTTTTTTTGTCATACTTTTTAGACAGGCAATCTGTTGTTACTCCAAATAGTTATTACTAATTGGATTTTTTTTATTTAAACAAAATGTATCTACAATTATTTATAAGTAATAAATTTGGTTTTCAATCATAAGAGATTATGTGCAATGTTGTATCACTTAAATTTACTATAAATTAATAATTTAATTCAAGGTAGTTTTTAATAAAAATCTCTTTCATAGCCTTACAATTTTTCCCAATGAGGTTTTGCACGATCATGGTACAGTATGCTTATCAGTATCATTCCGCAGTAAGGAAAATTAATAGCTCTAACTCTAAAACAACTATATCCAACATATCATACTATATGAGCTATCTTAATATTATTTTAATATTTACAGAAACAGCTAAGACTCCAAGACGCGAAGCAAGTAGAAGCTAAGGCGGCCCGTATCAAAGAGTGGGTGACGAACAAGCTCAAAGAGCTCGAGCAGCAGAACCAGCTCCTGCGAGAGCAGAACGACCGCTGCAACCAGCAGCTCGAGCTATTGAGGAACCACATAGCAGCGCAGGGGAGCAGGAATTGTGCAGTGAGTAAATCTTTGATCATATTAGTTCAATTTATCCTGTAGACTAGGTTCCAATGTTACAGGAACTCGTGAAGTACACATACAAGGAATATGAAATATAAAAGTGAAACAAATAAATTTTCCACTAACTGTGTTATTAAGATTATACATAATTGTATACATACAATACATTCCATTCCATTGTATGTATTCTATTATCTGGAATATGTGAAACATGCAATTCATTAAGTACTGTGCTGAGCGAGACTAGAGGGTGTTTTGGACTCCTTATATAAATATTAAATTATGACTGTTTTTCAAGGCGTTTGTATAGAAGTCTTGTTTACATTTTATGTCAGATTATGCCATTTTTACATATTCTGGTTTGCCCTTTACATTAAACTAGTCAGACCACATTGGATAGGTTGGTCAATATTTATTATGTATCATGAATGATAAATGTAGTTCAAAGTTAATTATGATTCATACACCATTGTATAAATTGTATTGAAAAGAGTAACTACCGAGTTTCTTGCCGGTTTCTTCTCGGTAGATGCAATATTCCAAACTGGTAGCAGAATCAAATAGCTTTACCTGTATTTGACGTTTTATAACTAACTAACTAACTATAAATGTTTCCTTAATTCCTTAAAACCCTATATACTTAAATAAAGAATATTTTAAATTTAACTTTAATTTTTTTCTTCTAATTATTATCCCTGAAAGCAGTCCCCTTTAAAAAGCATTAATTCCCCAGTTTCTGCCCACACGAGCGAGCCTCTCCCTCGAAGTGAGGACTGAAGAAGGCTCGCCTCGCTCTGCATCAAGTCTCCTGGCCTCCAACCGGAGACGGTCAGAGAGCCTAGAGGGGCCCCAGGTAGATGCAACTTAGGAGAATTTGTGTTTAACTTTGTTTATGTTAAAATGCACTTTTATGCAATTTTTAGTCTATATCTATGGTTTGATCAAAAACCTAAAGTTGGTCTTATTAGAAGTGAATTTTAGTTTTTTTATCGATTGCTAGAACATTCTGCTTTCGTCTTTAATAATCATGCACATTATGAGGATAATTTCAAACATATTTCTTAGGTGGGTCCCATACAAATTCTTGCTGATATTCCACATTTTTATTGCATTTTATAAATGTTAAACTTTTAAATATGTTAAGCATGTTTCGACTTAATTTTTAAATTTAAGCTAAAAATTTGTTGATCAAAATAGTTCATTCGGATTTTTGATTTTTTAAATTAACTTTTATATTCTTTAGCTTTCAATGTTAAACATATAGACTGCTCAAAGTATTTAATAGAAATACTTAGGAAATATAAAGTAGCTCACCATAGTTGTCATTAATTTTAGTAATATCTTACAACCACATGTTATTTATATTGATTTATTAGTCTTAGATATATTGAGAAGAATAAATAAAATAAATTACAACTGAATTTAGTGACAATTAATACAAAAATAATCATATTAAACAATCATAAACGATGTTAGATTTCTTGTAGAGATTATAGTAAATCATCATCCTCTTGCCCTTCTCCCAGTTCATCTGGGGTCGGCGCAGCATGTCTTCTTCTTCCATACGTCCTCGGTAGTAAATACATGTAGTATTTTGCTCAATAGGCTCAATCACCTATTGCTAAATATTTGATGTAAATAATGATTGATGAAATCTTAAAAATGATTTAATAACATGTTTGGTGTACAAAGATGTATAATTCCAGACAATTTACATTCCCTTTATTACACACAAAGCTTCAGACAATAGCATTTATATTCCCTCTCGCACACAAAGCTACGACAAGCTTCACATTCCATCTTAACGCACTGTTCCTCAAAAGTGTAATTCTCAACAGCTCCCTATAACGTCATCGGAGCCCCACTACAGCACGCCCGTGCGGCACCGCCGGAACCTGTCCATCGGGACCACCACGCTCGCCAACAACGTGGCCGCCGCCCAGCCGCTCACCACCATGAACCGCACCATGGACGAGAGGACTACCGCTAGTCTGCTGGCTGACGATTTAGCGGTCAGTGGTGACAATTGTTAATAGAGTGGATAATTCTGTTTAAACTAGTCCATGTCTTTGATGAGATTTCAAGGCCTTTACTAGCGTTTAATGCAAAAAAAATTGAAAAGTATATTTTTTAGAACTAAGATATACTTACAGGCGAATATGTAATGAATTCTTTATTGAATATAGCAGACCGAACTTCGCCGGTTGGTGCTGTAGAATCTGAATGCAATTGGATTCAGTATTGTTGACTCCAACAACATAAGAAAATAATTAGCTTCAGCTGTTAGACAGAAAAATTATACATATGTAGGTAGAAACAAGACATGTTAGGCATACAATATTCTGCGTATCTTGGAAAGACTTGACGAAGTCTATAATACTGACCGGGTCGCCTTCACTCGATACTTTAAAAGCTTCAAGTTGAACTGTTATTTGGCAGACGTTTATCTTTTCAGACGGCAGTAGAAAATTTAGTCGTACTACCGACAACACCGAACACCTCTACGGACGGCGACACCACCCACGACTATGCTGAAATATACACGCCAAGTAGAGGTAAGTTTCACAGAAGCAAATGTTATTTGGCGACATTATCTATCTGACCACAACGCTTCAAAACTTTCAATAAACATGTTAAAAGATGGTGTGTTGATTAAATAAAAAAATCGCATTTTAATTTTTTTTCTATGTGGTTATCTGCGATCAGTCTCTTGACTATAAATAGATTTATTGATAACTGCCTTTATACTGAGTGTATCTCCCAGTGAAGACAGCTACTCATTTGGTTGTGCAAGTCAGCTAGATGGAATATGCAACTTGAGTCTTGAGTTAGGTCAGGTGAGCAGTCGAGCCTGATCTGGTGTAAGTGGATTCCGTATACGGAACGTAACTCTGGGAAGATGATGATAACGAATGTTCGTATCTTTATCTTTGGCTGAATGTGGTTTGAGGAGGCGTGTGATATGGTTGTATAATGTATGAATACGGTGTCGTCAGAGCGCACGCCGGCGTGGCAGGGCGCCGTGAACGTGGTGGTGCAGGGCGGCAGCCGCGGCGGCTCGTCCACGGGCGACAGCTGCGCCTCCGACCAGCCGCGCCCGCCCACGCCGCCGCTGCACCGCTTCCCCAGCTGGGAGGCCAAGATCTACCAGGTCACTATGATACTTTACTTCATTTGGGTTAACATTATCATTTCCTAATAAAGCCAAGGTTTTATGCCAAATTTCACATTGATTTTTTACCCCTCTATTAAGTCGAACAAGATGATATGGTTTTAAAATGTCGCTGGAATGTAAAGTCTTTTTTATAATTAACAACCCTGTCTTAAAACTAGTTTGTTAGTTAGTTTGTCTTCAGTTTGAAATTAGTCTGGAAGAAATCGCTTTCAATAATAATACCACATCGTGCTCATATACATTTTGAAACCATCAACCATTTTGGGAATTGAACATACTGGAATGAAATAAAGAATAGTTTACTTTATATTACAAATAAACTGTCACATGCCTGAGTATATTATTGAATGAGACGACAGCGTGTTTAAATTGGTCGAGGCGCTTGCCCAAAAACAGCAGATACTATGCGGCGGTAAATCGAAAGGAAATCGGAAGCAAATCGGAACGAATCGGTAAAGGAAAGTGAGTTATGTTCTTATTGGTCATCTATTTGCTGAATGAAGCGCTATAACGCCGCTACCGTGGCGGCGCCCGCAGGTGGCGGACGACGGGCTGCAGCAGTCGGTGGAGGGCGAGCTGAGCCCGCCGCCGTGCCCGCGGCCCGTGCACGAGTCCACCAGCTACCAGGACATCTCCGTCCCCGTCTACGCCACCGTCAAGGGGGTCAGTACATCATTATTGATTCAATACCACGCATTGATGCTTAAAAGAGTCTAGGGCGTACGTGATTATTTTTAAAAGAACCATATACAATATGACGGTCACGCCACAAGATAGTCAAGATTGTAGCTCCAATAATATGTAAACAGATGACGTCAATCGAACATGCAGAAACGCCATACATTCCTGCATCGCGCTGTCAAAGTTATTCTGGCCACTAAGTATATATACAATACACCAAGACGCGTAGACGGTTAGTCGGATCACAGAGTAATAATATACTACGTAAAACAGAGGGTCACTGCCCATACTTGAAAAGTTACTGCTATAACTCGCGCAAAAACAGCGACAGTGGTGAGTAGTTTGAACTACAGCAAAGTTTAGTCTGTTTTTAAAAGTGAAATAATAACGTTTTTATTCGGTTTTATCTCTCAGTCCAAATTATGCCTGTAGCGACATCTGTCTGTGTCAAGTCTATACGAAATCTAAAATGTATGTGACTGACCAGACATGGTCGGACCTAGGTCCCCGAGCAAGCCGCTCAGCAACTAGCTCAGCGGAAGTACTTAAATTTTTAGTGCAAGCGCATATGTTCGCACAATAGGTTTCCGTTATGGGGTCAAACATAATATGCAATACATACACATGTTAATAAAGTTATCAGAGCGGTGGTAGCTCAATGGTAAGGACACGCGCCTCTTAACCAAGGAGTGCGGGTTCAAACCCGGGCATGTACCTCTAGATTTTTCAAATCTATGTACATATTTATACCACTAGCTCGACGGTGAGGGAAAACATCGTGATGAAACCTGCAAATTTAAACAACTTTGAATTTGTAACCATGATCCAAAAATTGTCTGGTTCCCCTATCTTAGGGTTACGAAGGTCAGATCGGCAGTCGCTTCAATGTAATTACCAGACTCGCTAAATCCTGGATCATGGTCTAAGCGGACCCCGTCTAAGCACGGGACATAACGCTAGGAAGATGATGACACATGTTAATAAAGTTATCTAGTAGATGCTCAGCACTCTCATACTCAACAACGGTCGAAATTATTGTGGCGCCGGGTAGGTTAACCACCGGGGCTGGCTAGTCGCAAGGTTGAGGATAGCTAGTCGAGCTGGTTAAGCTAACTAAATACTATAAGTACTGATATTTAATGTAAGGAATGATATATGTATGATTTTCATACCTGCTTAATGTCAAAGAAGCGAGAGAGACGTGTCAGGTATATGGCGCTCGGTTATCGAACGTTCCGAACCTGGCGGTAGAATCACTTATTTGTATAATGACTATTCATAAATGTTTTTTTAGGCCTTAATGGATAAAGATATTTTTAATTCTATTCTTCTATTCTAATGGTATATCGGGTTTTGGGTGTGTGATTGTGTAGGCGACGAGCTAGCCACTTGTCACTTCTTTTTCACAATTTTTCATCTAATCGAGCTCAGTTTTATGTTTGGCTGAATGTGGTTAAAGGGGCCTGCTGGCCCTTTGACTCTGCCTACCCCTTCGGGGATTATGGGCGTGATGTTATGTTTGTTTGTTTGTTTGTAATTCTATTCTATCTGTCTAAACAGAGAAATGGCGTGTAGTTAGTTAAATAAATAAATAAACCAATATAAATATCCGACGACATCACATACATTGATCTGACTCCGAGGTAAGTAGCTTGAGCACTTGTGTTACGGATATCAGAATCAACAGTGGTATTACAAATATATACTTAAATATTGGATATTAACACCCAGACACAGAACAAACACAAGTATTCATCACACGAATGTTTGTCCTGGGTGGGGATCGAACCCACAACTCTTGGCGCATGGGGCAGGGTCACTACCGCATGCGCCATCGAGCTTGTCAATTAATCTTATTATATGTGTTCCAGCGCGCTAGTCAGATAAGGTCCATGCCGTTCACGGGCGATTCGTCCGACGACTCGTCGGACGGCGAGGAGTCCATGGGCGTCACAGTGCACAACACGCCGCATCATACCTTCGGTGAGTCTTGATGAGGCTACTCTACTAGTGTGCGGTATTGTGATGTTTGAGTGTTATGTTACTTACTAAGTTGTTTGTTGTTTAATAAATATTCTTATTAAGTAAGGGGATGTTGACTTTCTTCATAAGTAACTTTTAGCGAAATTTACGGCGTGGATTTATGGCGGACCCCTTAAGTAACAAAAAACCTCGCAAAAAATGTTTATGAAAAAAACATAAATAAAAATAGCTATTTAAATATCTAAACACTAAAAAGTATAAAATAAATTATTCCGACTCCTTAGATGAAAGTATTAAACTTTAGTACGTATTTAAATATGTATTTACAATAATCAGTTAGTTTTGGAGTCGGTGCCTGCCAAACTAAAAAATTTCCTCCCTTTTTTTGAAGTCGTTAAAAAAGGAGAATTTAGTCTTCGACTAAGAGACGCCAGTGAAAGCAAGTATCTGCCAGTGAAAGTCCTGAGAAAATCAGTTTATCAGTTTCAGAGATTAGCCGAAAGGCAGACAGACTTAAAATTTGTATCCTAACTGACTTTACTGTCAACATCCCTATTGTAATCAATTAATATACATTCGCTTGTTACTTTGATGTAATAATGTACATGGTCTATAAAACTGGTCTATTTCTTTTTATCATTGCTTCAAATACCAGAGTTTTATACGTCATCAGCGCTTAATAAATGACAAGCTTTACCTCATCGTGTGATACTAAACTTCCTATTTTAACTAACATTACCAGGTGGCCAAACGTCCAACCAAATAAATATGCCAATCAACAACGTGAACCTCACGAGCGTCCTCCCAGCGTCCATACAGCAGACCTCCAACCACGCGCTCGTGCTGACCAACAGCGCGAACGGTCAGTGCAGTTCGTCGGACACCAGTCTCAGCGCGAGCAGTCCGTCGAAGAGCGTCAAGACCAGCTCGAGCCTCAGTCCGGCGAAGAGGTCCAGCAGTGGCTCACCCAGCAAGCAGAGCAAGACTAGAGGTATTTTATGTCTTCAGTCAAAATCATGACTATGCACTTAGCATAGCGAGTGCACGATATAGTTTGTTTAGACACCAGTTTTGACAGGAGCGGACGAACTCTTGAGTGGTCATTCAAAATAACGTTCAAAAACGTGCATGCCCGTTTATTTATTAAGATAATGACATACTTATCTTCTGTGCGCTTTGTCCTTTGGATTTAGTCTCGTGTGCTTTGCCTGTGACCCTAGTTTGATGACTCTAATTATAATAACAGTGAAGTGGCTAACACGTCAGCCATTCACGTTATTACTATGAACGTGATTGTCAGATTCATTGTGACTGTGTTTTCATGTCTAACTTCACCTTTCCGTATCTAAGTTGACGTTTTCTCGCTTGCAGACACATCGTTCGAGTCGGGCATGTCGGACGACTACGCGATCCCGCCGGACGCGGTGTCGTGCGACAGTATGGCGTCGGCGTCGGCGTCGCTCGCGTCGCTGTGCCGCGCGCCGCCCGCCAGCGACTCGCCGCGCCGCCACGACGCGCTCGAGAAGAGCGGCCACCTCGCCAAGCTGGGCGGCAAGCTCAAGACGTGGCGCAAGCGCTGGTGAGTCGCGCGCCCTCCCCCACTCGCGAAGGGGTGTCTGGACAAAGATGGTCAATGATCGGGGCATAACCATCAAACTCAACATGTGCCATCAGATGATGATGCCAACACATCAAAATCTGGACACAAAAGCTGCTTCCACAGTTCCACTTGCCTGATCGCCACGACGGGCACCTTAAAAACTTCTCCGTCACAGGTGGGGGTTACAAGAAAAATAACCGAGAGCGTCAAACCATTCCAGTCCAGTGGCACAAATTGACAACGTCTGTCCACAAATTGTTTCCCATACGTAATGGGAAGCAATTGGTTTAGCCAAATCGTAGTCTACTTAAACTTTTTCCGTACTAAACTTTAACTTTTAATTTCATCCAGGTTTGTCCTCAAAAACGGCACGCTATCCTACTGGAAGTCTCAGTCAGAGGTGAACAGGAAGCCCCAAGGGCAGATCGGGCTGGGCGAGGCGTGCAAGATCTCCCGCAACGAGGGCGCGGCCACCTTCGAGATCTTCACGGGCAGCCGGACGTACTACCTTACTGCGGATAGTATTGCTACTATGGAGGACTGGATTAGGGTGCTACAGGTATGTTGTGCTTGTCCAAATTTTTGTAATGTAACAATCAAGTGAATGATAATAGAACTCTAGGTATTCTAATAAGATTAATGCTGTTTACCAAACTTGTTTGAACGATGTTTTAGATTTGCTACTTGAATTGGGAACTACTATTTTTACTTGTGGCAACACTACCGCTATTGTAACTGTCTGAAGATTAATATTTTACTTATTGCTAAATAGATAAATCACCCCATGTCCCATGTTGGTCTGGGAATCAAAAGTGCCGTAATAACTCTATGGGTATGTCAATAGTTGGATATTGGCTTAAAATAAGCTTAAGAAAGCATGATTCTCACTTTTGAGAGACGATTAAGACTCATAGAATGTGTTGTAAGGTTCTAACAAAACTGTCAAAAATTACAATGTTGTCAAAATTCCGGAACGTCAAATATTGACGGAATGTGTAATTACATCTTCTTCAGAATGTCCAACGACGGAACGCGACGAAGCTCCTCCTCAGCAAGGAAGACAATAAGCCCACCATCCAGGGCTGGCTCACGAAGGTCAAGAACGGCCACGCCAAGAAGAGTTGGTGCGTGCTCATCGGAAAGATGTTCCTGTATTTCAAGTCGCCGGGTGACCAGGTAAGCCGTCTTTGAGATATGAAAAAGGTCTTCTTATTCCTAGTTAGGTTCTGTATGTGCATTTGTCGGCTACATACCATTCGCAGCTCTTAGACAAATGAAACACACTAATAAAGTTATTTAAATGCGCAAATTTCCTTTCTTTCTTTCCTTCACAAATTTGACGGTGAGTTATCGTAAATAGTAATCTTTATGCAGAATCATCATCTTCCTAGCGTTATGTCCCGTGCTTAGACGGGGTCCGCTTAGACCATGATCCAGGATTTAGCGAGTCTGGTAATTACATTGAAGCGACTGCCGGTCTGACCTTCGTAATCCTAAGATAGGGGAACCAGACAATTTTTGGATCATGGTTACAAATCCAAAGTTGTTTGAATTTGCAGGTTTCATCACGATGTTTTTCCTCACCGTCGAACTAGTGGTATAAATACGTACATAGATTTGAAAAATCCAGAGGTAGGTGCCCGGGTTTGAACCCGCATTCCTCGGTTAAGAGGCGCGTGTCCTTACCATTGAGCTACCACCGCTACTATCTATCTTTATGCAGAATGTTACCATAAAAAATATTCCTCGTATATATTATACTGGTATATCCTTAATATTTTTCGTTCTTATCTGCTAAGCTGCTAACTAACTAAACTTCACGCCACTTCCCTAGCGGGGTAGGTGGCTGCCGTTTCCCCTTAACTAGTACTAAATGTCATTTTTATCTGTCACAGAACCCAACCGGGCAGATCAACATGCGCGACGCCCGCGTAGAGGACGTGGAACACGTGTCGGACTCCGACTCGGAGGAGAAGAACGACGACGCGCGCAACCACCTCACCGTCGCCATCTACCCGCAGCACCAGGTAACTGCGGTCAGTGAGCAACTACGTACCTACTATGCGTGTTAGACGTGCGAGTGCACTTAGATGTCATAGACAATGCTGCTCTAGAGTCGGACCATAGAGTCAATTACTTATACAGGCTTGTTATACAATAAGTTTAACTGTTTAAAATCAGCATAGTCTTCGAACAAAAAAGAAGTTATGGTGGCAACATAAATAGAGTTTTTTTGTCTATGACTTAGTTATTAGGTTATATATAGGCTGTCCTAGTAATAAATAGTCACACACATAAAAGCTGGAACATTTTTCTACTACAAGGGCTTGATATAAGGTCAGAACTATCATTAATCATTGTTGATTACTTGTACAATCGTTTTCTAATTCAAATCATCACGATGACGTTACGATGTGCTAACGCCTTCATCATCATCCTCTTGCCCTTCTCCCAGTTCATCTGGGGTCGGCGCAGCATGTGCTTACGCCTTGTGAAAATTAAATCTTTTTTCTTTAGTGAAGTATTTCGGCCAAGATGTGACGTATCTAAAAACTGCATACAGTTTATATCGAACTAAAACGTTATGAAAATAAAAAGTAAATTATTTAAATCAAACTTCTCAATCAAAATTCTCTTTCACTCGTTCTAAGCTATCATTATCATACATAACATACATAACATCACGCCCATAATCCCCGAAGGGGTAGGCAGAGTCAAAGGGGTAGCATGCCCTCTCAACCACATTCAGCCAAAAACAAAGCCGGGCTGGGTTAGATGGAAAATTGTGAAAAAGCAGTGACAAGCGGCTAACCTGTCGCCTACACAATCACACACCCAAAACCCGATATACCTTTAGTCGCCTTTTACGACATGCTAGGCAAGAACCACAGTTGGCATATTCTTTTTAAGTCCCAGACCAACACGGGACAGTGGGCTGGGTTGGATAGAAAGCTGTGAAAAAGTAGTGACAAGTGGCTAGCTCGTCGCCTACTCAGACACACACCCAAAAGCCCGTAAACCATTAGTCGCCTTTTACGACATGCTAGGCAAGAATCACAGTTGGCACATTCTTTTTTTTTTTTGTCCCAGATTAACATGGGCCAAGTCCCAGACCAACATGGGACTTGGGATCATTATCATATTGAACAATATTGCGTTTTACTCAAATTCCTTGACTCCCATCCCAGGGACCTACGTACCTGCTGTTCGAGAGCAAAGCGGACAAGGACTCGTGGCTGTACCACCTGACGGTGGTGAGCGGTGGCGGCCTTAGCCAGGGTACCCACTTTGAACAGCTGGTCCAGAAGCTGATGGAGACTGATGGGGATCCCAGTGAGTATACAGACTTTAGACGTAATATGGACAAACTGTTCAAAAACATCACACAACCTTTGCACGTAATATGGACAAAATGTCCATGAAAATAAAAAAATATTATTTCGAAAACCTATTAAAAATCTCTAAAATATACATTAAGGTTCAATGGAGGGTTGTGTCCTTGTGTCCTCAATCACTGGCCATCGCTGTTGCAGTAAGAATGGGGCACGCTGTATAAAATATAATCGGCTTATTTACAACATTTATTACTCAAAAACCGTTGAATCTATTTATAATCCTTAATAATTTGGTTCGTTAACCGTTAAAACATTTCTCTAAATGAAAAAAAAACAATTTTTAGAAAAATAAAATCTGGTGATCAAATCGTCGGATCAAACAATATAAAGTTCACCGGGTCAGTTAGTTTTACATAAATAAAATGCACTTAAATATTTTATTCCAGACTGTGTCCTATGGCGACATCCAACGTTGCTGTATTCAAAGGAAAACATCACTTCACCCCTAACGTCTCTTAACTCCGAGGCGCTGCAGGCGGAAGCATTAAAATTGTTTAAAGTAAGTTTAACTTTATGCCAAAGTAAAACTGTCTTAGAAATGACTTAAACAGTATAATTTATATCCCAGAACAACTGATAGATTTCGCGAGACGTAAGTTAGATTCTGTAATTTTCACTTAATCAGGGAAGTACGTAATCATTTCTCGCAGTTTAATTCTCCTGTATCGGAGACCTGTGACAAGTTCACGCAGCCCACTTCTCGGGTATTGGGGAGATATGTGACTAATTCACGTAACCTCCTCTCGCGTATGAAGAAACCACGTGACTAGCTCAGGCAGCTCACCTCCCGTGTATCGAAGAACTACGTGACACGTTCACGCCTCGAGGTGCATCGACTAGTATTCGCTTATCAGGCAATCACGTGACTAATTCCCGCCGCTCACCGCCTGGGTATAGGGGCACTACGTGACTTATTCACGCAGCTCACCTCTCCCGAATCGGGGAGTCCCGTAACGAGCTAGCAGCTGACCCACCCGACATCGGAGACCTAGGTAACTAGATGACGCAGCTCACCCGCTCGCCCTGTTGCAGTGCGTGCAGCTGTTCATGTCGGTGGCGGTGGAGCACGCCGGCATCGACTACCACGTGGTCCTGGCGCAGAACGCGCTGGCGCAGTGCCTGGAGGTGGGCGAGCTGCAGGACGAGCTGGCGTCCGTGCTCGCCAAGCAGGTGTCGCCCGTCACGCACTCCAAGCACGGCGTGCAGGTAACGCCGCAGCGACGACCCTTAATTAGGCCCGCCAAGCTTAAGAACGTAAGTGCCTCCGCCTGCCGGCTGTTCGTGTCGTCTACCAAACATACACACACACACACACACACATACATGCATACACAGCACATATACACATTTTAAAAACATTGCAGTACATTCAGTATTCAAATTACATACATTCTTACCGTCTCACCTGCAGCCCGCTTACCTGACGGGTTAGTTTGCAGTATCCGAGGAGAACTAAGCTCCTTAACGACTATTACCTACATACAAAATTGAGTTCGGTTAATTGGACAAGGAACGCAGTTGAAACATTGTTAACTCCCAGACCTTAACACGAGATAAACACTAACAGGGAGAAATTTAAATAACATCGTTTCCTTAAAATCATTCGATGACGACTTTGTCTTAACATTCGTCAGACAGGGGCTTAAAAACCTTCAAGGATATCATATAAGAACAACATTAAGTTATATTAAAAATATTTACGTATCTTAGAATATATTTATATCTTGATAAGATAATTAAATAATACGCAATTTAAACGATAGATTCCAAAAACACTTCACACATTATATTGCATGTAATCGGTGACATATGCCATCACAACATAGATCGATATATATTATTAAATACATCAATTCAACCGACTACCCTCAAGATGACACGAACAACCACCTTTTTAGCTGTAAAGCTTATTCGGTTTTCGCTTGGTGCTCCACCCAACTACTCCATCATATAAACTCGCAGACTTGTACAAAACAAATGAAAGCACCAAGTTTGAACTGAATATTTATGTTTTATTTGCTGTCCTTAAACTGTCCTTATAAGTCGTGCTATACAGACATATATCTAATGTTGTTTTTTTTATTAAGTGCAACCTCTCTTTGCAAGGTTCATATATGCCAATGTGCACTGCATAAAAAAAAATATTATACATACAGACGAATTGAGAACCTCCTCCTTTTTTGAAGTCAGTAAAAAAATCTGAATTTATCAAATAACTGGTCTATCAATATTTTAATCATCCTGACTGATTTAAAATAACTCTAGTGTCGGCATAGCACGGCCTAAAACTTATTAAATGTTTAGCATGGCTTTTGGTGTTTCCAAAACATTAGAAATGAACACCAATAAGTATACAAGTAATGACTACTAATCGTTAGGTCTCCGCTATAGGTCTAAATAATATTGCGATTCGGCGTTTATTATAACATTTAACTGCAAAAATAGAAGATTGAAATATTTAAATAATACTTTAACTAACACTTTCATAGCATAATATTAAATAAATAAATACTTTCTAAAATACAATTAATAATATTTTTTCAATATTATATATCGTATTATTATAATTTTTTCACCACTAGTCTGTACCAAATAGTAAATGAAAAATGCGATTTTTTTTATATATCAACATAGGCAACAGACACGTATACGCCTTGCCTATCAAAAAGTAACTGAGTCATAGGGGCATTTTGCAATCACAGAGTGTGTTGCCTTAAATAGAAGATGTCAATTATTTTTTCTTTTAGATTCTTCTGCCACTTACGGTTGTTTGACTATTACAGAGGTGAATAAAACGGCTTTAGTATTTTAATATTTTCATATTTTTTTTATTAAAGCGTCAAATAATAATTCACCGCTAACATTGTAAACAAAACCAAAAAGAGTAATCAAATCCTATAATATGGTGATAAAAGCTCTTCTTCGGTATGTAAATGACACAATTACTTGTAACATACAATGATCTTAGCTTCAAATCATGTAATCTCTGGTAACATACGACTATCTTAGCTTCATATACGCAAAGCTTTGGCTAAGCGGTACGCTTCTATGCTTTTCTCATATGCCGGTTTATCATCAACGTTTATACACGGTTTCTACTTTCCTAAGCACATCACTACATAGAGTAGACTGGGCTAAAAGAACATTATTTATTTAACAAAAAAATCAGGAAATGTATTATTACAAATAACCTATAATCACTGTTCCTTAGCATAGAATGATTATTGCATTCGCAATTGGTGTAATGTTAAAAATATTGTAATTATTAAGAAGTCGTCGGAACAGTGATTGTAAGTTACATATTAATAACAAAATTAAGCACATTTTCATAATATCTATTCTTAAATGGACTGTCTTATAAATTTTTCTACTCATTCGACTATAAAAAAATTCACCTATTACATGTGAATTTAGACTAATCATTTTACTTATCATGTCAAGTGTATTAAACATACTACATACTAAATAGTATTTTTCAATACTCGCTTATGAGCATATACGGAGTTACTTCTTACGACTGTAAGAAGTAAAAAATATATAAAGCATATTAATTTTGTTCTAGTACAATACAATTTTAATAAAATCTTAGCAATTGTCATGAAATACTTTTTAATATTATGCAAGTTTACAGTCCATTTAGGTGAGTGCATTATATTTCAACGTATAATAAAACGTAGCTGTTAAACCTAACGTTAGTTTGCGTTGAAAAACTGTAAATATACACTAACAAACCATTATTTTATTAAGTGTAAGCTTTACGTGTGGCTACTGAGTACAGAACAAGCGCTTAGTGTCGTGGCCGATCAATTTGGAATTGTGTATGTGAAAACATTTTATTGGCTTCATTGGAATTTGGCATACCCGAACGAAATTGGGTTTACGTGGAAGTTGTATTCCAACTTGATCTCCAGGTTATGGCAACATAATAGAAGATTGGTGAGCCTCTGTGTATACTGGCTCTATGAGTCAGCCATTTGCTTTCTATCACTTTATAACGAATTTTGATGAGCAAGAAAGTAATGGAACGGAAATGGCTGAAATATTAATAGCCAATGTGCGCAAAGGTTACATACGTGTGCAGAAATAAAGCATTTTAAAACTTTTTACTTGAGCGCTTACTTGAAAGCACTATAAATTTCGACACTTAAACTTAGTCTTTGCACTTTTTAGTCAAGTGTTATCTTAGAATTATGAAATTTAATGCTTTTATTCTGCAACTACCCTTATGGTATTACAACTACAAATATTACGTACGTTGACAATTAGTTGTAACAAATAAGTGTGTAGCACAAATCGATGTTGCCATAACGAAAAAGCGGTTTGCTTTGTTGCAATATTTCAAATGGAATGTTGGTGTAAATTTTCCCCGAATTTTTAGTTTTTTTTTCGAAGTTTTCATCCAAGAATGTCTGACCCTCGTCCTATAGATTTAGGGAATGATCTTTTTGTTGTTATATCATTCATACTCTATCATAGCTAGTGTTTCCTTCGCACTGTTCGAATTCCTTTGTATTAAAGGTTGATGTTGCAAGTTTTAGTCTGTATACCCATATTTAATCTCATATCCTTCTATGTATAAGTTACATTTTAAGGTAAGTATGTAGGTGTAAATAGGTTAAGTTAAGTGGTATAACTGCATAATAAGTCGTGTAATAACAAATTTTAAAAGAAATAATCATTCACTCTACTTCTATGGCTCTTGTAGAATATAAGAATATATATAACATCTATGGTGCCTTCCTTCTTCTCTTATTATTTTATAGTAAAAACTATTTCATAAACCTTCTTTTATACATACTTTTGCTTTCGTTTGTCTGTTTTTTCAAAAAGCATTTCATTGTATAAATGCGCCAAACTTCGCGCATTCATAATCAAGTCTAAAATTTTGCACATAACATAAAAGTACATTTTTTTTTAATTTAGTTAATACTTTCCTTCGTTTTAAAACTTAGTATCACTCTGAATTTACAGAAGAAAGTAAAGCTCAATTTATTTTTAACTCCATTAAAACTGCTCACTTAAAATATTCACCACATTTCATAACATGTCTTCTATGTAAAGTATGTATAAATAAAATATATAAATTACTTTCTATTTAGTGACATATTATGCAGTTCTACTCACAATGTATTTATAAGAAAATACCTATTGTACACTGCACTAGCTCTAAACACAGTTGTATATTGTAAATATCTAAAGAATGGGAAGTTGCTATGGGATCTTTCCTACACGACTGTCTATGGGAGATAACCAACAACACACACATGCCATTTAGCACTTGCACTAACAACTTCTTACAAAAAGAGATCTTAAAATAAAATATCGGAATATAATAAATAATCTATCGCGAATGTAAAATATTTACTGATAACGACAATATATATTATTGAATACATTTGTTAGACAAAGTATTCATGTAAATTTTGCTCTTTCATTCTTTTTTTGATAAAATAAATACTACAGTAATGTTCAAGATATCACTTTCAGACATGCCATCATGCCCTGAATCCCCGAAGGGGTGGGCACAGTCCAAAAAGCAGAGAGATCCTTAAACCACATTTAGCCAAAAATAAAGCATAAATATATGAGGCTTGCTAATTCGTCAGTATAAGCTCCCAAAATATATATTTACTCTTGTGAATTAATTCCGTAAAAATCTTAATTTCAAACATCAAATATCTCTATTATTACTTGTTTTCAATCTTAAATTAGTAATCCCAAAATGTACCTCTAAAACGAGATAGAAACCACTTTAAACAATTACACCTCCACGAAACAACTCAAATAATTATATTATGTTATTAATAATATTTATCTACAGCATGTGGGAAAACATCCCTGCAACTGACCGTCAAATGTCCCCTATCTTCCCTTTAATTCAACATCTAAATCGATGTTAACCAGTATCTACTAAAACCAGATTATTGAGTAATTTCGACTTCCAATTTAAATTACTAATAATAACACTGAAGATCAACACTTCTGTCATCTGCACTCTGCTAACGAAGTGCATCGAATGTGACCAACACATGCAACATAGGCTCCCCCGACTCAGTCACCGAGTATCCGACACACTCTAGCCCCCTAGTAGTCGAGAGACGGTCGTCCGAACACCAACATTTCATTTGTACAGCAACTGCTACTGTGCGCGACTCAGTCGCTGTTCACTTGCGACACGGGCGCGTCGTCGGTCGGCGGCGACAACAAGAGCGGCGACGTCCAGCCCAACGCGGCGGGCTCGCCGAGCTCGATACAGGTAAAGTGTACTTTAAGGACAGGGCGTAAAGTTCAAATTAGCTTGTCTACCAAGAGGATATGTACGATTTTCAGCGAATAATATTTTATCAGATTAAAGAGCGCTGACACAGAGACACAGTGGTGTAGCGTGGACCAATTTATGTGTTGTCGATGTGTAACAGTGACACTCTTTTCTGTTACCACCTGTAATAAGAAAGACCTCTAAGGTCTCGGTGCAAGTGCGAAGCTGAGAACGCAAGGAAGCTGACCCCTAGCCTGCCCACCGGAGAAACAATAGAAAATACTTCATTGCATTGGTTTGAATCCTGGTTTACAAATAAAGATTTTTTTTTTTTTGTAGAAAACCTTTTGCTCACAGATATATAAGATTATATTTTTTGTGATAACGTGTTTGTCGAACCTTTAAGTAGTATTTTTTTTTTATGTACCTAGCTAATCCATAAATGCGCTAAAAGATAATTGTACCAATTTTTTACTAACTCGCCATTCAATTGCACTGTGATCATAAATTAATATTTTGTGTTTTTAAAGGTCCTATTTGTAACTACTTTTCAAATAAGGTACCGACAATAGACTTGGTTCAATAATTCAACATATTAAAGAAGAAGATAAAGATCACATATGAGAAAGGCAAGAAGAGGAAAAAGATACGAAATGAACAAATGCAATAAAAAAACGTTATCGTCGAATTGTTTAGCCAAAAGTAACGAATGTATTGTAATTAACATTAAATAAAAAAACTATTTTAAAAAACTGGAAACTTGAAACATGACCTTGTTTTATAAATACATAGTACATTGTTTGATGCCGGCGTCATAAAATTTTTTTAAAATTAAAATTAATCCAGGTACCTTTTTCGAATAGGGGTGGTGGCATCGATAAGCTAATAAAATTAAGGCAGTGAAATAAAGGACACTAATTTAACAAATTAAAAGTGTAAAAGTTTTGTTTAGGAGAGATTCTTTCAAACTAATGTCAAAATTGCTTTTTTGGACGGAAAATCTTTGTTTTACTATATTGAAGTCAACTTTATCGATACTCCTCTTATTGACTTTATTAAGAGTGGCTATACCGTTTAAGGCCTATGAGAATTTCAACGGTTGGGGTCCCTGCTCAATAAGCAAATATTATTAATATTCGATGCTACAGCATAAGGGCGACTCTAATGCTCGAAGGCCTTCGGGAGTTCCCTCTGAGCATTTTTCCAGTACCCTGTACCACCCTAAAGTTACGCCGTTGCTTATTGATTGACTTCAAATCACCTTTCCCCTCGACACTCCTCGAACCAATACTCCATCACTCCACAAATACGGGTATTGCAGGCGCCGCTTCTCTCCGTGGACTGCAAGAGCAACCCGCCCACGTACAGCTTCGTGCAGGGCTGGCAGCTGCTCGCGCTCGCCGTCAGTCTGTTCGTGCCGCGCAACAACAGGCTGCTGTGGTACCTCAAACTGCACCTCAGCAGGCACGCTGACTCCAAGTGAGTATACTTCACTGCACTAGTGCGGGCATTGCTGGCCGCTCTCCGTGGACTGCAAGAGGTGCACTCAGCAGGCACGCTGACCCCAAGTGAATATACTTTAGTGTGATCGGCAATAGACGTGGCGGAACATATTTCTTCTTTAACATTTAATAAAAAACGCGCCCCAATTATCCGAGGAATTCTAAGAAGCAACAAGCAAATGAAAGATTGTCAAAAATTTGTGACATATAAATTGATCGTTGCCTACATAATTACAAATTCAATTTCCCATAAAAGCAAACTAATCATTCAAAAAAATGCTACATTTACCATTAGTTTTTTTTGTTAAAAATATTTATTTGAATGAAAATTGTAAAGAGAATCGTCTGTCCGATACATTTTATGTATATTTATCTTTATAATTCTGTAGAAACCAAGAATACACTCATCATCTTCCTAGCGTTATGTCCCGTGCTTAGACGGGGTCCGCTTAGACCATGATCCAGGATTTAGCGAGTCTGGTAATAACATTGAAGCGACTGCCGATCTGACCTTCGTAACCCTTACATAGGGGAACCAGACAATTTTTGGATCATTAAACTAAGTCTATGCTTGTGCTATGGATACTAGGTGAACGGATAGACATACTTAAATACGTTTATAAACATCCATGACTCGAGTACAAATGTCCATGTTCATCACACGAAACATTTGCCCCTAGCGGGATTCGAACCCGCGACCCTTGGTTTCGTGGCCAGGGTCTCTAACCATTCGACCAACGAGCCAGTCCAAACCAAGAATACACTATTATATATAAAATTGTGCGTGTTTGTGTAACATTGCTCCCCGCTCCCCGCAGGACGGAGTGCGGCAAGTACGCGGCGTACTGCGCGCGCGCCCTGGAGCGCACGCTGCGCAACGGCGGGCGCGAGGACAAGCCGTCGCGCATGGAGGTGCTCTCCATCCTGCTCAAGAACCCCTACCACCACTGCCTGCCGCACGCCATCCCCGTGCACATGCTGAATAACACTTACCAGGTATGATTTAATGTTTTGCGTACATACAAATATGTACATAGGTCCAATTAAGCCAGTCCCCCTTCAGTCAGTATAATTATTTTCAATATTACTGTCTAATATATTGGAACAATTGGGGAGAATTATATTGTAGTGTAAACTTTATGAATTAAATAATAAAGAACCATTTGTATCAAACTGCCTAAGCACAAAATGTTTTGATGAAGGGGGTAATTCAAAAGAGACGTCTGGCGTATTTTCACCCATTTCAAATTAAAGCAATTAAATATATTTTGTATATTGTAATATTAATTAGTTAGTTAGTGTTTACAATATACAAAATATGTTTAATTTAAGCAATTAAATATATTTTGTATATTGTAAACACAGTTGAACTTAAATTTGAAAAAATATGTTGATATTGTAATTGAATACCAAAACAAACTCGATAGCACGATTTTGAACACCTTTTGCGTAGAAAAAAAATGTATAGAAATTACATCTCATAGTAAACGATTCAAAATCTCTGCTTTTCTTACGTCAATTAAAAATCTTATTCCAGGTTATAAGTTTCGACGGTTCGACGACTGTGGAAGAGTTCCTCTCGACCCTGAGCACGGAGCTGGGCTGCCGGGAGTCCGCGCTGTCAGGGTTCGCGCTCTTCAGCGACGACCCCATAGAAAAAGACCTGGAACACCATATCAAGCCTGATAAAAAAGTAAGTGCTACAAGATCACATCACATCAAGCCGTATCAATTGTCCGTTTTCATTAAAGGGTTTATTTTATTATTATTGGGAGTTAAAGCAGACCCGAGAGTCTTTACAATTTGTTACCAGATCTATTGATAGAGGTGATTACGATGTAGTGTAAACAAATGTAAATTATTGTATTTTTAACACAATTATAAGAAAGTTTGTTTAATACATGCGTTCTCGGGGCGTTTATTTTAGTGGTAGTTTCCCTTACTGCTGCGCTAGTGTATAAATTCGTACTTAGGTGAAGAGTGTATTAATAGAAGGTGATGTTAGGAGACATAAAAACCGTAGAGCTTGTATAAAAAAGTATCATAAATGTTGAAGAGGCGAGTGAGGTGTGTAAGGATTGTGCTTTATGGCGTTCGGTTCTTTGCCTACCCCGATAGGTAAGTGGCGTGAAGTTTAGTTAGTAAGTTAGGTATCTGCCCAGGTATAAGCTGCACCCGTTGCATGTTAGGCGTGACCCTTTGAGATATCATTGTCCTTGAAGTTACTATTAATCTTATTTGTTTCCAGCTCTGTGATGTGATATCAAAATGGGAGACGGCGCTAAGAGAAAAGGGCTCTGGCAAGTTTGAGAACTCGCGAGTGATCAGGCTTACGTATAGGAATAGGCTCTACTTCAAGAACTCTGTGAGGACTGAAACAGATAAGGAGAGGTTATTGCTGTGCTACCAAGTCAACCAGCAAGGTAAGTTACTTATTTGCTGTTCAAATTTGATGTGTTACAGTGTCGTTATCGTTCTGTGGGATGTATTCTATCAATTTTGACTGGCCCGTTGGTCGAGTGGTCAGAGACCCTGGCCACGAAACTAAGGGTCGCGGGTTCGAATCCCGCTAGGGGCAAATGTTTCGTGTGATGAACATGGACATTTGTGCTCGAGTCATGGATGTTTATAAACGTATTTAAGTATGTCTATCCGTTCACCTAGTATCCATAGTACAAGCATCAGCTTAGTTTGGAACTAGGGAATTGGTGTGTCAGTCTGAAAGATTTATTTATTTATTTAATTTAACCGGGATAAAAGTAGCATTAGTTCCTTCCGAATAATGTTACTTTATAATAAATAGCAAAATAATCTAAATTGGGCTCTGTAGTTTTAGAGCTCACGAATCTAAATAGTTCGGTTCAATTCAGTCCCATGAATTTGTATACATTTTGCATGTAGACCTGGAGTTAAACATGAACCCCGTCCAGCTATTATTGGTCTATGTCTCTATTCTCGACGAAGTTACATATTTGTTTTGTGTTCGCAGTGGTGGCCGGTCGGTTCCCAGTCACCCGGGAGCTGGCTGCGGAGCTGGGCGCTCTCATGGCGCAGCTGGACATGGGCGACTACGCGCCCACCAACACGCAGCACAACCAGCCGCTCGCGCACAGGTTCTACCCGTACCGGTACCGCGCCGGGCTCAGCAACGACGAGCTCAGGTAACTGCGGCGCGGTGACGTCACGCGTCACGCGCCCAGGTCGGCTGACGTCACTTGACATACGGGACAAGTCTTCCAGTGACAAAAGTAAAAAAGACACCCATAAGATAATAAAGTACCATGCATTTTTTTATAATCGAAACCAATATCAACGTGCTTTGGTTAATATGAGTTTATATTTGTTACGACACTGTTAATTACATTTGCAGAGACGTCGAAGAGAAACTCCGCTCGAAGTGGATAGCGCTGAAGGGGCGCAGCACCGCGGACTGCGTGCGGATATACCTCAACTGCACCAGGAAGTGGCCCTTCTTCGGCGCCACGCTCTTCCAGGCTAGGGTGAGTACTTCAACACAACACGCAATCATCATCGTCCTGGCCCTGTTTCTTCCTAGTTTACATGGTAGTTTCACTTCATAGCATGATCTTTTAACGAGTCAGGTTACATTGTCACAACTCATTCCTGATCTCCGTAGTCCTATTTTTGATATTTCAATTTGATATTTCATAAATCATCAAATACCAAATATCATGCAATCGACACACGTCAGCTCGAGTGACTGTCATAGACTGACTCATACGTACGTAGCTTATATGCCTTGTAGCGACCGCGCCACAAGATATTCAAGATTATAGCTCCAATAATATGTGAACAGATGACGTCGAACAAACATGCAGAAACGCCATACAATCCTGCATCGCGCTGACGAAGTTATTCTCGCCACTAAATATATATTCAATACACCAAGACGGTTAGTCGGACCTAGGCCCCCGAGCAAGCAACACCTAGCTCGGCGGAAGTACTTACACTTTTAATGCGAGAGCGAAGTTCGCACAACCTTAACTGTGGAGCTTTAATGTTTAAAATGTATAAGGAAAACTAGACGGATAGGATCATCTCATCCATAATATTTTTTTATTTGCAAGTGTCCGCCCAATAATTTTGCCGTTGAAACCTTCATCCATAAAAAAAACTGTGTTCCCCATGAATGAAAAAAATTCATTAATGCGAATAGAAAGGGTAAACTAATGAAATCCAATTTGACTGACAGATAAAACAGCCGGACTTGTCAATGGTGTGGCTGGCGGTGTCGGAGGAGGGCGTCACGGTGCTGGAGCTGGCGTCCATGTCGGTCATCGGCCGTTACGCGCTCAGCTCCATCGGCCTCTTCGGAGGGCTGCAGGTACGTGGTGGAGTGACGTCAGAGTCGCCGTTGTTTGTACATCATTCGAGAGTGATTATTGACAACAGTGAACGTATGATGTGTGCGTGTCTCCCGAAATCGTGCGCCGTGACGTCACAGCGTGCTCATAAAAACTGATACTATTTATAATTTCATTTGAAAAGTCAGTTTTAAATATTATCATTGTTTATGCATGTGGTTTTGTAACCACATTCGCTTTTGTGGCTATTGTTTTTAATAATTAAAGCACTTGTTTGTTTGCAGGATGATCTCATGATGCTAATAGACGCGGAGGACGCGGCGAGTCCTGTCCACAAAATGTTGATTAGTCTCAATAAGCCGAAAGTAAGTAACAGTTCCCTAAATGAGATTTTGTAGTTTTAAATCGTATGACGCTTCTGTTTAATTAAAATTATATCAGTGATATTCATGTGATATCTCAATGTTACCCCTAATACACTATTCAAGCGTGGTCATTTTGAGACCATTCAGGAAGGAAAAGATAAACAACAATATTTTGCTAGATTCTTCATTACATTAGGTCTTCCGCTCACGTGAAAAAAAAAACATTTACAGATGGCGGAGCTAACACACTTAATTGCGGACTACAAGAACGCTCTTTCTCGAGCCGCCGCCGCGCCGCCCACGCCGCAGCTGGGCTCGCTCACGCGCACGGCGTCGCACCGCTCGCTGCGGCGCGCGCAGCCGCACTCGTCGCCCTCCACGCTGCCGCACGCGCACCTCGCGCACGCGCACGCCCACGCGCACGCGCACCACACCACAGGTACCCACGCCGCAGCTGGGCTCGCTCACGCGCACGGCGTCGCACCGCTCGCTGCGGCGCGCGCAGCCGCACTCGTCGCCCTCCACGCTGCCGCACGCGCACCTCGCGCACGCGCACGCCCACGCGCACGCGCACCACACCACAGGTACCCACGCCGCAGCTGGGCTCGCTCACGCGCACGGCGTCGCACCGCTCGCTGCGGCGCGCGCAGCCGCACTCGTCGCCCTCCACGCTGCCGCACGCGCACCTCGCGCACGCGCACGCCCACGCGCACGCGCACCACACCACAGGTACCCACGCCGCAGCTGGGCTCGCTCACGCGCACGGCGTCGCACCGCTCGCTGCGGCGCGCGCAGCCGCACTCGTCGCCCTTCACGCTGCCGCACGCGCACCTCGCGCACGCGCACGCCCACGCGCACGCGCACCACACCACAGGTACCCACGCCGCAGCTGGGCTCGCTCACGCGCACGGCGTCGCACCGCTCGCTGCGGCGCGCGCAGCCGCACTCGTCGCCCTTCACGCTGCCGCACGCGCACCTCGCGCACGCGCACGCCCACGCGCACGCGCACCACACCACAGGTACCCACGCCGCAGCTGGGCTCGCTCACGCGCACGGCGTCGCGACGCTCGCTGATACGGAAAATATCCGAACCCAAGAAAAGTACCTGTTTCATCAACAACTACTTGTTTTAGTGCGGGGATTGACGCCTTTTAGCGTGTGTTTAATGTAGAAGCTTCAATGTATATTAAACAATCGGACTGTCATTAAATAACTTAATAAACTTAATTTCTCTAGGATGACAGATCAACGTCTAACTTCGTTTACCAAAAAGTAACACTACTTTTAACAACGCACATTAAATGATAACTAACACAGGTCGCACGTCCACAGGACACAACACGCTCAACTCGCACGCGACGACCATGACGCTGGGCTCGGACCGCAACGCGACGCTGACGCTCAGCTCGCACGCGTCGACGTTCGCGGACGCGCGGCACGGCCAGCCCGACATCCTCAAGTCCACGCCCGACCACCGCGCCGACAAGAAGCGCAGCCACGCGCAGGACAGCGGCGTCGCGTGATCGCCGCGCGCGCGCCGCCCGCCGCCCGCCCCCTAGCGGCGGGGCGGCGCACTGGCGGCGCACACGCGAACCGACCTCCGCCCCGGAGTTCATACTCCTGTCTTAGTATGTAATTAGGGTTTGCAATCCAGCGGCATTTTCATGGTTTGCTCGATCCAGCTTTCCAATTTCTGGTAAGGATTGAAATCCAGCGGTATATAACTAGCACATGTCGTTAGATCGACCACATAACCACTAAAATTGTGCTGGGCCCAGTTGGATTGCCGGATCCAGCATTGTAATTCTTATATGTAATCTAAGGTTCCAGGTCTGCTATTCTAATGGGACTTTTAAGTTGTCAGAGCGGCGCTACTTTATAATAATCTAAAGTTGACTGGGGCTATTAGTTTAAGGTGCCTTTTGCACCTTAGAATATTCCTCTATAATAAATATACAACAGCTCCAATGACGTCTTATGAGGTAAACTTTAAGGTACACTTTGGTGGTGCGTGTGATGTCGATGTTACTTGCCGAATAGTTAAAAATGAACTTTAAGATCAGGTGCATTTGGTCGTTTCGTGATTGACATGCGTGTACATAGTACGGTGCGTATGTTTTTATACATTCTTCAAGGTGGGCGGGGGTAGTCCGGGCGAGGCGCCCCGGGCGAGACGCTTCGCCCTAAGGGCCTCTTGTGAGAGGCCGCCCAGTTGCGTATGGTCGTACCTCATATTTTGTAGCGACTGACAGTTCAGCCTCCGTTGGCTCTATTGATCGATTCTCGGCTAATTTAGCATTTTTTAATTATTCCTTTTTTTGGTGTTATACGGATGCTTATTTGTCGGCTAAAGTTGGAGTGGGTGGGGCTGTTAATGAATGTTATTAAATAAATAATAATTGTGACTAATATTCATTCATCATATATAAAATAGTTGAAAATACTGATATGATGTTTAAAACGGTAAATACAATATGGACGACAATTAATTTTTCACCTGATATGATCATGATAATTAAAACAATATATCGTACGCTATGCTCGTAAATAAACAATTTACTGCTTTTAAAAATATACAAATTCACCCCTATTCACCCCTACTTTAACTTTGGCCATACTCGCTTAAGTTCCGTGTGACTAGTAGGTACGAATGTAAACAGATTGAACGCCAATTTTATAGTAGCTACGTACGCATATGTGCAGGGTATGTTCATGCTGTTTAGGTACTGTGTAGCTATATTCTCAACCAAATAGTAGACAGGTAGAACATTTTAACTGTTAATTTATTTTCCACACACAATAACTGACAGTGTAGTGTACATTTCTATACATAATTTGTATATTTAATTTCTATAATAATCAGTTTACCAAAAACAACGTGTATTTTAATCGATTTTTACTGAGCGGCTTTATTTTAAATCAATTAGATTAGATCTGATAATACGAATCTCATTTTCTATTGATTCTCATAATTACTAATGGTATGAAGAGAAAACTTTATAAAATGCTAATACGAGTGATAATTACATAAAATTAAGTAATTTTCAAAGATGAACAAATAAATATCAGTATTAGGTGCTCTTATGGAAGTTTTCTCTTTGTACTAACAAATTATCATAATTAATGTATATAATAATTTGTAAATAGTCCCTCCAAATACGAACCATCATCACAAATAACATCAGCAAGTTATTCAAGTTAGATTTAAAACTCGACCATTCGTTACTCGAGTGTAACTTAGGTAAATATACAATAATGTAAGTATACTGCTGGGTCCACACTAGGCAACAATTTCAAATCATCAACCTTTTTGAAAAAAAGAGGGCAATATTTACCATCATAATAAAATAAGACATACATAATAACATCATGCCCATAATCTCCGAAGGGATAGGCAGAGTCAATAAGAAAATCAATAATAAAACACGGAATAGTAAAAATAGAAGGACTCCGCGCCACTAACTACTCCTCAGGTGCTCCACCTTGACCCGCAACTTACGTCACACATTGACATAATAAGTGCTCCCACTGACAGATATCCGATATCTGGTATCCTTAAGTACCTCACTTACACATGCATAAACGTGGCTTCACGCTATAGTATAACAGCGTGGAGTCCTTCTTTTTTACTAGTCCGTGTAATAAAATAAGACATTCTACTTATTAAAATACTATTGCGGAATAACTTGTCAAACTTAATTTACATTATCTGATAATGCCAGATGATCTCGTAATATGTTGCCTGTTGTGGCGTCCTAGTTATTAAGACTCGAGTTAATGCGGAGGTGACACGGACTGATGACATTCTAAACGATAGGTCCTCAACGAATCTCTGTTATCGCTAGATTTGGTGTTGGTAATGCTAGGTTGCTATTTTTCCTACTTGTTTAGTGCTATCCACGGTGGGACAATTGCAAGTTCCTTATTACTTAATAATGTTGTATTTAAAGACAAGATTTTTAATTTATTCCATGTTTCGCCGACAAGTTAAAACGCCAGTTAAAACGGCACTAAAATTACTCTACTAATAGACTAGTATACTGTAAGTATATTACATAAACTTGTCTGATTTATTTTTTTTTTTTCTAAGCCTTTACTGTTTTACAATTATATTTATTTTCTTATTTTACATTTCACTTCCCTAATTATTATATTTAAGTCTTACCGTGGATAGCTAGCTCCAATATTATATTTTAACATACTCAGACATAATTTACGAGAGCTACTAAAGCGGATTTTATGTAAAATAAATTATTATAGAACGCATTTTACATGTAACCAAAAATATTTTATTATTTTGTGGGCATTTTATATATTATAGATGATATTTTGTATATTTTTGCCGTTCATTATTTAGGGATCCGCACTCCATTTAGTAAAATATACTCAAAGACTAGATATTTTCAATTTTGTATCAATGAAGTTTGTTTACTGTATAAAATAAGGCTATGGATATCTCTAGTCCGGGGTGCGGGACCCGGCCCAATTCGGTGTATAATTTTATACTAGATTAGTTTTGATATAACTGTCAATTTTATACTACAAAGATGTTGTTACCAGCTTACTATATTGTGATTATTTGAATACTTCTTTGTAATAAAGAAGGCTGCCCTTTTCAAATCATTACAATTCGACTGAAGTACGTTAATGTTTTGAATAAAATTATTCAAATATATATTATCTTATCAATATTTGATATTTAAATCATCATTTAAAAATATATTGATTATTTTAGCCATGTATATTTCATTCGGATTGTATTGTGAAAATTATTTGACATTCCAACATATTCTCTTTATATAATTCCTTTATGTAGCATACCTTATTACTTTTTTTCCTAAAATTCTTGCCTTCTTCGTTATAAAGGAGTTATCGAGACAGGCTAATTGTAAACAGCTACAAAAACAACTCAATAGAGGTAGGTATATTGTGTAGATTTACATAGTCCTAGAAGCTAATACTTCAGTTAATATCGTGTAATATTTTGACCAATTCGCTTCCATAGCCAACCTATCAGTGCCCACTGTGTTCTACACGCGACTATAAACCTTATAGCCACATTTATGTGGTTTAAAATGTGTTTTAACACTACATGTGTGTAGAGTGTGTTCTTAACATTTATCTAAAAAATCAATTGAAAAATTTCGATCGTCGGTCGACAATGATTTAATTGCAACCTTAGGCCCGTGGCAGAAGGTGTATAGTCGCGTAGCAAGCGCAGCGCACAGTCCGCTACTTAGTAAATAATGTGTATAAGAATGACATTTGGATTGCACTTTTTGCATTACACAACTGTTGATATAAATGTATAGACTATTATAATGTATATTTTACATTAGAATCGATGATTTTTTTTTAATTTACAATAAGCTTAAAATATGTTGTATAGGGAACCGACGAATGTAATAATTTATTTCGTAAGTATTTATTTTTTTAATATTGTTTTATTTCATTGGTTGTTTGTATAAAATTATTTTTGAATTAATTCGTATACGGTGTCGTTTTTTGCGATTATTTTTTTTTATAATTAGAGGCCTAACAAAAGACAATGGTGGTAGGCCTAATGATTTAACAGTTCTGTAATTTTGATGATTTACTAAAATTTGTTTGACGATGCGAGAATAAACATGTATTACTGAAAGTGTTTTCTTATTTTTAACACTGAGAAACAACGACCTGGTTTTATCTAAGAGGTGTACGGATTTTTCTTACACGCACCTTTTCTTCAGGGGCTTGTTTTGGCATGTTTTATTTTATTTTATGTACCATATCTTATTGTCTATTTAATTTCATTGCGCATTGGTATGCGAAATTGGATTGCGCAATATGAAGAAATAGCGCATATTTTGTATTTAAATAAACTGAACACTCTTTCCTTGCTCCTTGGTAATCTTTTGGAATATTCATTTAAAAAATGGGGGGTGGAAAAAAATACAAGTAAATTATATTTTTAAAACTTTTTATTTCTTTTAGTAGTATTAACCTCGCAAAGTACATTATGTAACATATCTAAAATTTGATTGGTAATTTGATCAAAAAGTAGATCTGGAAAATATACAATATGCAAATTAAACCACTCTCCAAATTTAGGAAAAAAAACCGATATAAGTACATGTTTTTTCTTTAATGTCACCTAGTACAAAATTATTGAGATATGCCATCACAGTTATCTTTAAACAAATCTACGTTTGTAGATATTTCTGCACGCCGCCGCACAAGATATTATATTGTGAAAAATTAAACTAAGTACTTACTCTTTTTTTTCATAAATGTGATATATTAACGACACCTTTTCCTGAGAGTGGTAATAAAGGCATCTTGTTAAAAAGCGCAAAACAAAATGGGACATTGTGGCTTAAGCTGAATGTTATCGATTTTTTTATCCTTATACTTCCCTACTAATTGAAATAGAATATAAACCCTACTAATACCTACTACTTAATTAAAATATATATAAACAAAAAAATCTATAGAATCAGGATTATATGAGTGAAAATGTCCGAATTAATATAATACTATATTAATCGCATTACTATGATAGACCGAGAAACAAAATGGCCAGAAGCAATACCTACAAACGAGATAACAGCCGAAATCGTTGCCGAAACAGTCTATAAGCACTGGATAGCAAGATTCGGATGCCCAGCTACACTCACGAGCGATCAAGGACGTCAGTTCGAAAGTCACCTATTTACGAACCTTATGAAGATAATGGGAATAACTAGAAATCGCTGTATCCCATATCACCCAGTTAGCAACGGAATCCTGGAACGCTGGCACCGAGTATTAAAGACAGCACTGCGAACTAGATTATCCAACTCCAGTTCATGGATTGACGAGCTACCTACCGTACTCCTTGGACTGCGAGCAACCCTACGCACAGATGCTGGAGTTAGCTCCGCCGAACTAACCTACGGCTACAACTTACGACTACCATGCGACTTCTTCACTCCGAGTCAAACACCTACAACTATGGATCATACCTACGTCGAAATCTACGAGCCACAATAGAAAATAACAGGCCGCAATCATGTACAACTCATCACAATAAGCAGCGTATTTTCGTACACAAAGACCTATTACACTGCAGTCACGTGTTCGTACGAGTTGACGCGGTAAAGAAGCCATTACAACCACCGTACCAAGGCCCTTATCGCGTTATCAAGAGAACAGACAAAGTCTACACTATACGACTAAATGATACGGCGAAACGAACATCTCAATCGATCGACTGAAGCCTGCCTACCTACTTCAAGATACTGAGAACTTACCATCATCACAAGATACGTTACCTCAAGTTACCTCGCCACAACAAACGACCCCCGTCGTTCCGGACAACGTAACATCACAGCTGCCGCAGATTGATAAGAAAACACGTGCCGGCCGTTCAGTCAAATTGCCCGTACGTTTTAGCTGAAGGGGAGTCCTGTGGCTACACAGATACATACATACTTACCTTACCTTACCTTAACAACAATTACCCTTTACCACTTACACGTACTTACCTGTTACCGTACATAACCTCAAAATCAATTCCATTACAAACCTTCTGATCTGGAGTTTCACTTAACTACGCTCTGCTTCCAAAGCTAGCTAGTAAAGCCCTGCTGCTAAAGGATTAAACTACTAACAAATATGGATGTAAACTAGTCCGAAATAAACAGTTTTTTTGTTTTATTAAAAAGTCATATTTCCATAACAGTGACTTTTTTACTTGAGTCCAAGAATGGAAGGAAAGGGAATAAATGACACCACCAGTATCCCAAACAATTTTGTCGGTCTATGCGCCTACATTTTTCTTATGGGATTCATCAAAATTACAGGTGGGTAAATAAAACATTATTAGGTACTTTAAGTATACAATTTATTTACACAGAGTTAAAATACAACAATATACATATAATAAGTAACAAATATTTGCTTTCATTCAGTTTTTATTTTTTCTTTTTTATTGCAATTAATAACAATTGTAATAATCTCTTCATTTAAAAAGAATCATTTCCTCCAATTTCACGTCTAAAGCCTTTAAAATCGATTCCGTGTCGTAGGGTATCGCTGAAAAATTCTTGTCTTGTCGTTTTTTGTGATTATTTTTTTTATAATTCTTGCCGTTTTTTTCTTGGTAGAATCTGCTTTTTGAACCAGCTTATATTTAGTTGGTTCTAATGATTTACAAGTGGTTTTTTGAAGCCTATGTCAATAAAGATCTTTTTATTTCATTTCATACACGGACAAGTAAAAAAAAGGACTCCGAGCCATTAACTAGACATTGAAGCTCCTCAGGTGCTCCACCTTGACACGCAACTTACGTCACACATTGACATATGAAAGTGCTCCAAATGACAGATATCCGATATCTGGTATCCATGTATCTTACACACACATTCATAAACGTGTCTTCACCCTATAGTATGACAGCGTGGAGTCCTTATTTTTTTACTTGTCCGTGATTTCATAGTGATAAATTGCTTTAAGGGTACTTTCGAACTTTAGGATTCTGATAATACTTATAGCGAGCCTATTTTTATTTGATACTAAGTAGCCTTTGTTTCTCGTTCATAAAGTAGCTTTCCATTGGTGAAATAATTTTTCAATCGGTCGATCCAGTAGTTTCGGAGCCTATATAATGTAAACAAACAATGAAACTTCCTATTTATAATATTAGTATGATGACCTAGGCGACGAGCTAGCCACTTGTCACTACTTTTGCACAATTTTCTATCGAACCCAGTCCAGTTTTATTTTTGGCTGAAGGTAGTTAAAGGGGCCTGCTGCCCCTTGGACTCTGCCCACCCCTTCGGGGATTATGGGCGTAAAGTCATAAATATATGAAGGACCATAGGTCCTTATACCAACACCCCGAGCTTGTCTATCTGGATTTTTTAAATCTACTTACTTAAGTTTTTGTTTGTACCACTCGCTTGTTTATAACGGAAAACATCGTGAGGAAGTGTGCGAGGTGAAGTGAACAACCATTAAAATTGCCTGGTTTTCTTTTTTTTTTTTTTTTCTTAGTTATTATAATTTTTTATTTTTCTTATTTCACAACAGGCCCACTTTGAAACATGGTTCAAAGTTAAATATGGTTCTTACAACTTTGTTAATACTGTTATTGAAAAGAGTAACTACCGAGTTTCTTGCCGGATTCTTCTCGGTAGATGCAACATTCCAAACCGGTGTTAGAATCATATCTCTTTCAATTGTTTTTGACGATTTATAAGTGTTTCTTAGAAACCTATATAAATAAAGAATATTTTGACTTTGACTTTGATTTTGATGGCAGTCCCTTAAGTGTAACCAGACTCGTTAAATCTAGACAAAGAATTATGAGTCGAGTTTTTAAGCCAACTATAGTCCGTTTCACGTAAGATGATTCCTGTGATAGGTGTCAATACTGCTTTTCATGCATCGTACTTGTACGTAGTTTAAAAAAAAAATGTTAAATGTGGGTACGTCATTTTCCATTTGTTACCGCAAGTGTGTGTTGTGTTTGTGAGATTAGAATGTAAGTATTAATGTATTTACTATTTATTTCTACAAGTGTTATATATCAAAAGAATCCTCAAGATATCTGCCAATTGATTATCTATAAATATTAAAGTTTACTATCAGATATTGGCACAAAATCGACGATATAAAAATAATACAAAAATTCAAACATGGCGTGCCGGTTTTCGTGTGTTGTTTTGTTTTTTGAACTACTTTAAACTCGTATTTGTACTCTAGTTCTTGCACGAAAAAAAAATCTATAGTTTCAGCTATACCATGTATTTTTTATATTAATATAGCTTTACTAGTTTTTGAGATATTAACGTTTTAAGTAGGCAATGAGCGCGCGCTTAGTTCGCGGAAAAATCGTGCGCGGCGCTCGAACATGCGCGGTGCCGCGAACTGTCAAAGGACGGGGTGACAAGCCGATATGTATTATTACTTTGTGATCGTACTTTCTACGAATCATAATATTCAGTTTCAAACATACTTATTTAACTTTATACGCTATGAATTTTGTAAAAAATTATTAATAATCTCCGTTTATTAATGTAAACACGATTTATCAATTTTCTTCTTAAATTTATTACTAATTTAAATTTAGTAAAAATAACGCATCAATTGCATACCTACTACGGGAATCGGAAAGTTTACTTATAGAGATTGATACTATCTACTATTTACATTACATCATTAATTGATATGGCGGGCATCTTGTCATCGAGTTAGGATATTTTACTAAAGATATTTCATATGCATACATTTTAACAGAAAAAATGTTCCAAACCCTGTGACAACAAAGAAGTGTCCCCTACTGAGCCTAAGACACAAACAAAAACAAAACATCCTTATTTGGATGATTCCGAGTCTTCCAATTGCGTGCGCTTAAGAAATATCTGTATATTATTTACGTGAGAATACCAGTATTATATAATGTGAAAATAAATCATAGTTTAAAAAAAATTTAATTTTCAAGATTAAAGATTAACATAACAAGAATTCAAGATTAACAAATAAAAAAGTCGATTGCCTTAGAACGTTTTTCAAATTAAAAAAAAAATCGAATGGCTGTCATACGGATGCATAACCCTCTGAGTAGGTACTGAAACCTAAGGAGACGACCTAATGTTCTATACGAACAATCTGCTATACAAATATGATTAATATCGATATTGTATTCATAAACCTCTATCTATCTCTTTTTAACGAGTCTACAATACTGCACGTAAAAAGAGACAACAATATATTTGACTAACTATTTTCGGTAACATCATCAAGTGACGTCATAGAAATACATAAGTGAAGCCGGCTTACCATTTTGGTTTCTCGCTTTAAGTTGTCAATGTCAGTGGAATTTGCAGTGTATTGTGCCAATATTGATAAAATTTGTGATTATAATTTAATCTAACTTGTAACATTCCAAAACAACGTCATAAATTAATTTTTTAGAGACTTATAGTATGTAAATAAGTAAAGTGGAATGACACTACACAAAGGCGCCATATTTGTTCCTGACTCAAAATTGGGCTTCACTGTTTCGTAGTTAAGTCATCTCCATTTGTTTCAGTACCTACTCAGAGGCATAACCATTAACGTCAAATTCAAAGTGTCACGGGACTCTTCTTAGGTGAAATGGACTAGTCCGTGTTTTTGGGCTGCTTGTATCGCTTACATGGCCCTAAGGTTAAAGCAGGATCTTACCGATATTGATCCACTGCGTGGGGTCGTGCCCGGTCTCCTTCCTGGACTCGTGTATGCACTGCCGGAGCGCGTGCGTCACCCCGTTCGCGGTGCATATTCCCAACTCGCCAACCGCTGCAACGATACATCGATCAGTTGAAGAAAATTTACTTAGGGACGTCGAACTACAGCTAACTTATCAAACTAGAGCACCTAATTTGATTCATCAGTACATCAATAGATACTTAATTCAATAAAACAATATGGGTTGAGCATGCATGGGTTTTTTTTTATTTATATAAGAGGAGTCAAACGAGCATAAGGGTCACCTGATGGTAAGCGATCACATTAGCTCATGGACACCTGCAATACCAGGGGAATGGCAAGTGCGTTGCCGGCTTTTAAGAAATTTATAGGCTCTTTTGAGGGGTCCCCAAATCGTATCCACTCGGAAATACCGCTGCTGGAAATTGACTCTTCAGAACTGTCGTGCGTGGTAAAAAGTTCCGTAAAAAACGCACGGTAGTGGATCGCCAACCATCGAGATGTTAAGGGTGGAATTTTTGGTTTGTGCGAGAAGTACGGTAATTGAAGCCAACAGCAGGTATTAAATCAAATAGTTCCTCCGAACACTCACAAGGCCAATGGGTCTATACTATAGGATAGATCTAGGTCGCCGACGATTCGTCGTTGAACCCGGTCAAAGGGAAGGAGCTGATACTGAGGTGCTTCAGTCCAGAGATGAGAGAAATATTCCGTTAATGTGCCTTATAAAGTTGTAGGCGATGAGCCGGCGTGAAATATTGTCTCGCTCTATTAAACGCTCCCAGTTTCTTCGAGGCCAACTTGGCTTTACCTTCCAAATGACCCCTGAACTGAACGTCGCTTGATATGTCGACGCCAAGAACCAATGCTAGATTTCGTATCGAGAAACACCATCAAAATGTGGCGATACGATAAAGGGAGTTTTTGCGCAAACATGTGTCTTTTGGGGATTAAACTGTACCAAATTATTTTGACCTTATGACGAGACACAGTTTAATGAAGTCTTGATTTCGGTCACAAGATTTTCCCGGCACTCAAGAACATGATCGCGAGAAAGCTTTACATGTTCGTTGTACAGCGCATCACCTGTGCTGTCATCTGTATAGCAAAAGACGTTGCGAGTTAGCAACATGTCATTTAAATGCAGAAGAAACAGGGTAGGGGAAAGGGCACAACCTTGGGTAAACCAGCATTCACGGGCCTTGCGTCTGAGCGTGAACCGTCGACAACGACACTGGTGTTCCGCTCCGCAAGGAAGCTGGAAATCTACGTGCAAAGTTCCTCGGGGAGTCCGTAGAAAGGAAGCTTTGCTAGGCGAGCTTTTTGTCAAACCTAATTGAAGGCCTTTGCTATGTCCATACTAAAAGCCAAAGCCTCTCAACGCCCTTATTCTCAACCGTTTCTGCCCAACGATGGGTTAGGAGGACTAATAGATCACCAGCCGTACTAGCGATCACTAATCAACTGGTGATCCTCCAGGTACCCTAAAAGCTATTGGTTGATAATAGTTATTTTGGAAAACAGAAAAGTAATAGCTATTGGCCTGTAGTTAGAAGAGTCTGAGCGGTTGCCTTGTTTGGGATCGGGTGGACAAGAGCTGTCTTCCATGATGTTGGGACTATGCCTAAAGAGTAAGAAAAGGTCAGCCTTCTCTTTACCGGAGTGGGCAAGCGTATCATCAGTGCTGTGTAACAGTGGAAAGGATGACGCACAAAAGTTCCTAATGACAACCTTGAAGAGACCAGAAGTCTCGAATTCCTGATGGAAGGCGTGTTAGCCTCTCACCTTCGGACTTCGCTGCGGCAATGGCCTTTTTTTAGGATCTGTAGAGGCACGGTTGTACAGCTTCTTTAAAGTACTGGTATTTGGGTCTCCAGACGCAGATGCTTTAGCTCAGGCTTGCTAACACTCTTGTTTATGACTAGATGCCATTTTGCAAGAGCGTCCATACTAAGGTTGGGATTTGCCACCAACGTGTACAACATAGGTCGGAAAGACTGCCAGACCTATAGTGCCACACACGGCGGATGCTGATAGATCGTGGACGTGTTGGACGCGTGAATGGTACAGTACTCCGTATAAGACAATAGTCTTATAAACTAAGCATCGACAGTCAACGTATAATTGTCCGGGTGGGTGGTCAGCAGAAGATCCAACAGAGAAGGTAAGTCGGGGACCCTTGTAGGCGAGGTAACTAGTTGAGTTAGTAGACCACAAACCGCAGCAAAGTCGCAGACAGATCTCCCCGCATGATCGGTTGTACGATATCCGAGCAATTAGCGTGGTGGGCATTAAAGTTGCCAAGAACTACGACTTCTGCTTTCTGGGTTGAGACCTAAAATAGGTAAACTCATATTTGACAAATATTTAAATGGTAAAGATTTATTTATTTTAACAATTGTGATAAAACCTGGTACGCCAAATTTTTTAACGCTTAGACTACTTTTAACCCGAAAAATTGTTTGGTACTGCAGGTCACACAATAGAAGGTATAATGTAAACGCTTAGAATTCAGTCTAAATTCTAAGCATACTATTTGCTCGCATCTTTTCGTTGAGGTATGTCGTTAAAAAAATAAAGTATGAACAGTCCTGCAGGATAAAATTTACCTTTGGATCCTAAAACTCCCTTGGGGTTTTTGGAATTATAGCGGAGTTTGACGTTGAAGTTAATGGGTATGTCCAAAGCCAAAGGTACGTGGTACGTCAGCGAACGATTGCTTAGGAGCCTGCCTGTATCCTGATCGTAGACCAGCTTCTCCGTCGTGAAGTACCCCACACCCTGGACGTATCCGCCTTCAACCTATAAAAATATTATAAGTAAATAAATATTGAAATA
Organism: Glyphodes perspectalis; assembly: GCA_951394215.1. Classification (NCBI taxonomy): domain Eukaryota; kingdom Metazoa; phylum Arthropoda; class Insecta; order Lepidoptera; family Crambidae; genus Glyphodes; species Glyphodes perspectalis. The sequence goes on along the minus strand of OX596211.1, from coordinate 12,007,698 downwards.
CGCCGTTTGTTTTCCAGTGCGTCATTATATCTCAATAGGCATAAATATAGAATTTCGTTTTCTCAGATAAGGGTTATGAATGAGAGATAGCAGTCGCTTCAATATAATCACCAAGGTTGCTTGACGCGCCGGTCAGCAGGCTTTATATGATCGTACATTTCATCATAGCGTCTAAGGGCACAGGGCTAAGAAGATGATGATACATATTGACTTACCTGACCAACACCCAAATTGGGATTTGCACTCAACCCAACGTCTTCCAGAATGTCAACTTGCAGCAACTCAAACCTTCCCAGCAAAACGTCCAATTGGACCTCTATTAAACTCACCGCGAATGCAGCGTAGTTGGACAACTCGTCCTCTTTATCTGTCATCATGTAAATCGCCGTCATGTCTATTTGCTCCTCACCAGCCTTCGCAGCAACCTCTGGCCATGTGGCATTAGGCAACTTAACCTTTACCGGTTCCAATCTTTGGTTAAGCATTCTACAAGCACGTATAGTTGCATAACAGGCGCATTCGCTTGTGATACTATTTCCAGAGACCGTATTGTTTGCTGAAGAAAACGAGAAGTGGGGTAAAATGGACACGTATTTTAATGAAATGCCTAACTCGTAGGCACAAACTTGGGCAACCTTAGTGTTGACGCCCTGGCCCATCTCTACCCCACCCGTGGTAACGGTCACAGTTCCATCTCCTCTGTAAATGGAGACCATAGCGCTAAAATTTCCTATGTACTCGACCGGGAAACTCATGACGCTAATGTGAAGACCTTTCTTCATCCATCTGTTAGCTTTATTGAACTGCTTTATCTTTTTAGCTCTTTTATCGTAGTTAACATCCTCCTTGAGGGTTTCAATGAGCGTGGGCAGGTCATTGTCGTCTTCACGCATGTTGATTTTACGGACTTCTGTTGCATCCTTGTTTACTTCGAATGCGATATGTTCCATAATGTGTTCGATGCATGCAATGCCTTCACATTTTCCTAAAAATAAAATGAATATTACTGCCGAAAGCAGTACGTTTTGGTAGTTTATAATTTTACTGAGTAATCTCATAGTCTAGTTATATTGGCCGCAATAATTTATTGGATATTTCAACTAGAAACTACTCAAGTCATAAAAAAAACCGTTAGTTATTTAATAAAACATTGGCTCATTCTTATAGAAATCATCAAACGTATAAATTTTTACAAGCTCGATGGCACATTTGGTAGTGACCTTGCCCCATGCGCCAAGAGTTGTGGGTTCGATCCCCACCCAGGACAAATATTCGTATGATGAATACTTGTGTTTGTTCTGTGTCTGGGTGTATATATACAATATTTAAGTATATATTTGTAATACCACTGTTGTTTCTGATATCCGTGACACAAGTGCTTAAGCTACTTACCTCGGAGTCAGATCGATGTATGTGATGTCGTCGGATATTTATTTATTATTATTATTATAAATAAAATTAAAAAAAATCACATGATAGTCTTGTTACCTGGAGCCCTGGCAAAAGTATTAGAAGGTAAATCCGTAAGAACTGCCGCCGTCTTGACGCTGAAGTATTCAGGGTTGTAGCAGTTCTTAAAGCCGCCTAGCACTAAGCTCAGCACGTTTTCGTCGTGGCTGCAGCCGTCATCTTCAACCACGGTCGCTGTCAGGTACTGGATCTTACCATCATCGTTTACTCCTACCTAAGGATTGAAGTGATATCTTTGACGGGCCCGTTGTTCGAGTGGTCGGAGACCCTGCCAACGAAACCTAGGGTCGCGAATTCCAATTTCGCTTGAGGTTTCTTGTGATGATTTTGGATATTTGTTCTCGAATCATTGATGTTTATAAAATGATTTTAAGTATGTCTATCCGGTATCTAATATCCATAGCACAAGATCATAAAAAGCTTAGTTTTTTAAGGGAATTATTGTGTTTATCTGGAGGAAAAGCATATTCCCTATTAGATAGTTACCTCGTAGTCACACTGGCAGGGCAGCCTGCTGCCAGCAGTCGTGAGGTTGGTCTGTAATGGCAGAATGAACCGGGCAGGCAAGTTCATCTTCCGAGCGACGATTGCGCACGCGCACGACGCCTGGACGTTCCGGCTGATCTTGCCGCCGAAGCCGCCGCCCACGCGACGGCATTTCACGAAGATACTTTATATTTAAATTTCCTTTATCAAATTATCAAACATCACAGATATTAACAAACAACACACAAACAGACATACTTACTCGCTTCCCCTCTCTCCCAAACACTGGGCGATGGCTGACTGAGTCAGATCCAACCATTGCGTCGAACCGTACACCTCCAGCTTGTCATCGACAGGAACCACCACGCACGTTATGGGCTCTAGGTAGTAATGATACTGGGCGTCCACCTCATACACACCCTTTATCACTTTCTTAACGTCTTCCCCTTTGCCTGTAGGATCAATACTGTGCGGATATACGGCGTATCTTTTACTATCCTTCTTCGCTTGGTCGATGGTTAATACGGGGGGCCCAGAATCCACATTTTTATAGGTGACTTCGACATTTTTAGCAGCTGAAGCCGCTAGCTCTTCGGTTTCAGCCACTATAATTGCTATTGGCTGGCCATAGTATTTGATCTTGGTAGCTAGGATCTCCTCATCTTCAGTTTCCATTGGGTATCCGGCTTTAATAAACGAATTCTTGCCGGGAATATCCTTTGATGTGTATAAGGCTAAGACACCATTTGTTTTCTAAAAATATAAGGACTCATCATAAACAGCTTTTATACCAGAATATTTGTATTAACACATTTCCTATTAGAACCCGGGGAAGCAGTATATTTATTTAAAAAGAAAAAGATCAATCAATTAAGGCAGGCAGGCAAATAAATAAATTTTCAGCAACACATTAAAAACCGACAAAATAGGTTCAGAAACTTAGCAATAAAACTATCAGATTTTCTACAAACAAGTCATAATGAGGTTATACAATACGATAGCACTAATATGTAACTAACCAATATCTCTTTTATATTGATTGTGTCCACCTCTCCACTATGAACAGTAGATTGCACAAACGCCCCAAAAACCTCTTTTGGATATGGCGGTACATCGTTGGCGTACTGCGCTTCTCCGGCACTCTGAATCATACCCTCGAGTTTAGGAACTGGTTCGTTCAGAGGATACAAGGATTTGTCTGTTTGAAAGTCCTGTGTTCCTTTAGATACAGGGCGGTCGATGAGGGCACCGCCGGAGCGGTAGCAAGCCGTCATCAAATTCGGTGGAGTAATGCTCAGAATAAACTGGAAAGAAAAGTATAATGTTGTTCAAATTCATGTCGGTCGCTGACGAGAGGTGTTTGCTAAGTCGCCGGCCGTTTTTAGTTAATTTTTGCGTATTTATAATATTCATTGCGCTATAATTTTAATTAATTCGAAAATTATCAGAAACTTTTTAACGTAGGTACACATTATCCTGTCGATCAACTTCAAGAATATAATTCGAAAATCTAGATTAAATTAAATTAAATCTTTAAGCGTTTTCATTTTAGTAAAGTCATGATGTTCGAATAATTCAAAATTCTTTTGAGCCTGATTGAACACGTTTATAATACAACTGACCTATATTGCAAAAGAACAAATAGTTTATGTGTATAAATGTATAAAATATAAAAAATACTTCACCTTGTAGAACAGACCAATCGCCAGCTTTTTCCTACATTCCTTCGATGGTTGCGGCGGCATATCCACTGGGTTCACCTCTTTGTTCAACATATTAATGGCTCCTTGAAATATATCGTTTTTAAAGACATTCTTTCCTTTCAAATAATTTTCTGTGTTAGTAGCGCGAGTAAAATCGGAAGATATGTTTCCAAAAGCAATTGTAACATCGTCAATTTTGTTGGTTCTCGAATCTATTTTTATTAGGAAACCAGCGTTCACGATCGCTAATGCGTTTTGATGACGAGGCATTATCTGCAAAGCGGTAGAAACTGAGTACACTTGTAATAATAAACAATACATTGCTCACGCTATCATACGGATTATCTTAGTGCAAACTGCGCATATAATTACATAATATATAACTATGTATACTGTGTAGAGAAGTATTTACACACATATCTACATCAACGTACGTTTATGAACAAGATAGACTTCACTTGATTGCCTCGTTGGTCTAGTGCTACCACTAGACCTACATGGTCCTAACCAAGAGGTCCCGGGTTCAAATGTTGTGGTTATGATAGGTTGGACCAAAAAACATTGTGTCTGAGTTTTTCAATATTGAAATTATTTAGTAGCAGCCCGCAGTCTGGATGTTAGCGATATAATCACCCCCGTGCTTTGGACAGCAATTGGTCCTGCGCCTTAACTTCCGGATTGCCGCCTCACCGGACTATGATAGTGAAGGAAAAGAGAGTGCACCTGTGTTTGCGCAGACACTTGTGCACTATAATATCTCCTGCGTAGTTGGCTAATCCTGTTTGGGATTAGCCGCTGTGACCAAAATCGGTTAGGAGGAATATGAACAACAAGAGTTCAAGTAGAAACTACGTATCGTTAGTTTCATCTAGTGGTATTCCATTACTTTCGTGATTAGGGTATCTGACCGTTATACTTTACTACGTCATCTATTCGTTGTAATACGTTTGCAGTAGGTTAGGAAATACTTATTGGGGGTAAAGGACCACATACCTTGTAGCTGACGAATGTATGCATAGTACTTAAAGGTGGCAGTTCTACGGAGACCATGAGCTGACCTCTCATATCATACTTCAGGAATTCCTGTATCATCAAAGTATTAATTTCGCCGCGTGCGTTACCTAGAAAAGTATTCTGTTAGAAGTTTATATATTGATTTTAAATCAAGTTTGTAGTGTAATATTCGTTTATACTACTACAGGAAGGGAAATAGGAGTTGCGAGAGCTCAGTATGTAAAAATATATATATGCGGTACTGCTTTGTAATAAGTTGGAATATTTACAACACAAATTCGTATTTTTTTTTGTAAAACGAGGAGAGAACGACTGACTTACGAATAGTGACAGCAGCTCCAACTGTCTCCAGCAGAAGGTAGATGTCTGATGGATATGAAGGCATCGCGTGCTTCAACATCAGGTTACCAACCAAGGACCCAATCTGCCTCAAAGTAAGTCAGTTAGTCAGTTACCTTAAAAACTAAACTGGTTCCAGTTAATTTTAAACGAATAAGCATACCTTTCTCACTGGCATATGTGCTACCAGTTCCAAATGTTTTACAAATCCGGACAAATAAGAAAACTGACTCTTAGACTGTGCGGCATCTTTGAAAATATTGATGCAGTCCTCCAAAGAGGTATTCGCTCCGAGAACGAGGTTCTGATCGTAGAAGTATCCTTTAAGCGATTTCACGTTACTTATATCTATTAAAACTCGAGGATACTCAAAATACTCATATATACCTGCAAGAAAATAATTTAGTTCGTAAACTTTTCGAATTCCATGACCTCGACGATTAAAAAAGTGAACTCTCACTGGTAACTTATTTATAACTGTTTGATAATGATAAGTAATTTAATTACTCAGTCATACAAGCGTCTATCAATTAGTACCTACGTAATCAAAAAAGATATAGTAAGGTCACCTACGCCTAAATCCTATCCACCTAACCGTTTTCTCGAAAGAATACATTAATGTTTCGTTTAGTTTGTGAATAATACATGGAGTAAAATTATTTTACACCAGTACGTACATTTATAATTGTACCTACTTGTTGATAAAATAGTGCTATACGTAGGTCACATTTGTGTTGCGCCACCTTCGGGCAGGAATGGCGTCTACGGCATGCTGCCACGGAGAAGTATGTTAGTCTATGCTGACTTTTAATCCAATATTTTTTAAGGGAGGGTGACCTGGCTAACATGAAAGTGCCCTAGCACACGGCGTATTTCGAACGCAAACTTGTAACCTAAGCACACAAGCTGATCGTGAAACGCGCATCTACTGCGCGTATACACACAGATACAGCGATACAGAAGGGCTTTGAAGTCGCTCGTAGTTTCTAAAAAAAATTTTAATTGTTATAAATAATTTTGCACAATTCATCCCAAACATTTCTACTGAAAACTTTGTTTGAATATTCGGGCAGTACCTAATGAATTCCATGTAACAGGACGATTGTTTATTTACTTATAAAACGGTTGGTGTCCATTTTAAACCAAAATACACGTTTTTAAATCTATACAAACGCAAAAATTGGCATCTACGGCGCAGACGAAGCGCGTTCCTGAAACGCGCGTTGTCTGCGCGTTTTAAATAAGCCGTGTGCTAGGGGCCTTACCTTTATGAACAGAACGATACCCCTTACCTTTGCTAGTATTTCCATCAATCAACATGTAAGAATCAACACCTTTCTCATTCAGAATCCTGAAGATTTCTTTTTCATTATAAACCATAAAAAAGCAATGCGTCTCATTGGTGAGAGCAATGGTTTTCTCATTCACTTTATAAGCTTCAATGTTTGTATTATCTTCAATGATAACACTCCAGTCGCTATCAACACTTTTAATCGAGCATTTTCTGTCGCAAGGTGCTTTTGTCTTGTTACAAATGGTCAACTCTTCGATGTCTATGACCCTTTGGCATAGATCAGGGCTGGCATTCACAGCAAAAGACTTAACAGTGTCCATGATTGGCCTGAAGCCTGTGCATCTGCATGTAGTGCAAGCGAAAGCCTTTTCCATTTCTTCCATCGTAAGACTTTTGTCATGTAAACTGTTGCAAAAGGAAAAAATATAGTTTATTATATATAATAGGTATAGTAAACCAAACATTATATTAAGCGAATATAATGCCCAGAACAGCCGAGCCCAGACGTTTCACCAGCTCCAAACTAAACATATATGCTTGCAATATAGATTTCCTCCTCCCCCGGACCTCTGAGGAGTTCAGACGCATCTTATACTTACAAAGACTTACTAAAAGAGGTTCTAAAAAAAAATAAAAAAAATTAGTAATTTATTTGAACGAAAAAATAAGAGTGCATAAACGCGAGAAGGTGATATTGACGACTGCTCCTGGTACCTGCGCGCCGAGTACACCGGCTACGCTGACAGACACATCGCTGCGCTTTGCCGCCCTGTCGACACCCACCGCTGCTTGTTGCCCGCCCCGGGTGGCGTAACACCACTCGACCAATACGCTCTGGGCGCCCTATCCTGCTGCGCTGCCGCCGCTGTTGGAGTTAACGCACGCACAACTCCTGCGCTGGTATGAGCTCCTAGTACATCGTTACGATTACACTCCGATTCGATCGCGATTCGACTTCGTTAAATAAATACTATTGAAATAAGTCAGTGCAGTCAATGCAGTTCAGTCTTATGACTCAACTTACTGCTTATATATATGTGTGGTTGATGCTTGCAAGATTGTTATAGTACATAAACTGCTTGCGAGGTAAAAAAAGAAAAAAAGATATAGTGGCTTGCCTACTCGCTCATTATAGACCAAACATTAAACAAATACAACACTGATGTTCTGGTGTGGTCTCTCAGGAGGAAAACTCCAGTTACGAAATTCGTCACAATGCGTACAAATAAAACGCTCCTTATTCTGAGACCGATACTTGCGGTACATTCTCATATTCAGATTTAAAAATGGAAATGAGACGTTTATTGGCTTATATTGGTAAACAACAACAATAATTCGCTAGTACCATACCATTAGTCGCCTTTTACGAAATGCTAAGCCAGAAACACAGTTGGCACATTCTTTTTTTTTAGTCCCAGACTAACATGAGACGCACAAGACCAACAATAATGTGAAATTAAATTAATTAAGTTTAAGTTTAAGTAATGTTGAGACACTAGCTTATATGGAGGAGCGGAGATTTTTAATGGTTTCTTCAGGCATGTGCTTAAAATAAATCTCCAATCACGATATGATTGTACGCATGTTTATTTTTAAATGAAAACGATTTTATTCATTAATATAGATACTAGGTGACGGTGACATACTAAACGATGTAATAATTCGAGTACAAATTACTGTGTGATTTATATGGGCATTATTACAGAATGAGAAACTTAGTCCTTCGTATGTAGAGCTAACCACCAGAGCACGCGCCTTGTTGAAATGGCATTGAACGAAATAGAAGCCGCATAATGCTGTTTCAGCTAGTTACCTGTACAAGTGCATAGCCCATCCAGGAGTGCAGTATCCGCATTGGGTGGCGTTGAACGCCGTTATCCTCTTCTGTATGTCGTCGTAGCCGTGACGGCGATTTCCCAATCCTTCTATTGTAGTAATATCCCATCCTTGACAGGAATACACCAGGACCAAGCACTGTACAGATGAAATAAAGCAATAAACATATTAGCGTCATATCTTTAAATAAAATATAGATTTAGAAACACGTTCCAACATAGGTGTTGAAACGTGTATATTGTTCCCCATCTTGTCTGTAACCCAATGGCGCGGTGAACCGGTTGTGGTAATAAGTACGAGGAATCGAGAGAATTTTAATAAAACCAATTCTCATCTGATATTTTTACGTTTACTACCTAGGTATGTCAGTCTTCTCTAATGCTGGGGCCACACTAGCGTTTAACGTCAATGCCCATTATCTCGATAATTATTGCGATAATTTTTACCGCATTAAAAATGGGTGGCTACACTTCAACGGTCAACATGAATGCTCATTATTGGCGATAAAAACGGCGTTAAATTTACTTTAATATGTGTAATGTGTAAATTCTCGCGTTAATCTCTTTGATGTACCGCCACTTGAGCTATCGCCTAATGGCAAATGGCAGTGTTAATGCTATTGTCAAATTATCCAGTTAAGTTGTGGCTACACCTATGGTGAACGTCCATTATCGCGATAATTAATGGCATTTCTCGTTAGTGTGGCCCCAGCATAAGACAATTCTAACAGAAAATCTAGATCCAGATCCAAATCTAAGTTACATTTATTTATGTATGGACATACATACATAACATCACGGCCATAATCCCCGAAGGGGTAGGAGGAGCCAAAGAGGCAGCAGGCCCCTTTAACCACATTCAGCCAAAAACAAAACTGGGCTGGGTTAGATGGAAAATTGTGAAAACGTGGTGACAAGTGGCCAGTCTGTCGCCCACACAATCACATACCCAAAACCCGATATAGTATTAGTCACCTTTTACGACATACTAGGCAAGAAACACAGTTGATACATTGTAGGTATTTAAGTCCCCGACTAATATGGGACAAATCCAAGTTATGACTTGGTTTCGATGCGATAAATGACTGTAGACTTTAAACCGATTTAGCTCCTTTGTTGATAAATAACCAGCTGTTCGCATTATGAGTTACTTACAGAATTGACAGAGAACAGCTCAACGCGTCCACTCGTGTGCCTGCGCGCGCGCACCGCGACGACGCACGCGCCGCAGCCGCCCTCGTGGCACATCGCCTTTGTACCCGGCAGCGCCAGCGTGTAGCGCAGATACGCGTTCAGTGTCGTCAAACGCGGCGTACATTTGTCCACTACAAACATTAGACAACATCAAATACATTGATCGGACTCCGAGCTAAAGCACTTATAGTAAGGATATCAGAATCAACGGTGGTATCAAAGATAACATATTAGAGACGAGTATTAACACGCATCCAATGAGTAAACACAAGTACCAATATTATACCACGGACTAATAAAAAAATAAGGACTCCGCATCACTAACTAGGCATTGAAGCTCCTCAGGTGTTCCAACACGAAACTTACGTTACACACTGACATAATAAGCGCTCCAAATGACAGATATCCTTTATCTTGTATCCATAAGTATCTCACTCACGCTGCATAAACGTGGCTTCATACTATACTATGACAGCGTGGAGTCCTCCTTTTTTTACTAGTCCGTGTATTATACGAATGTATTCTTATGTTATTAATTACACGAATGTTTATTCAGGGAATAGACGAACTCACATCTCTTGGCATATAGAACAGGGACAGGAAAGTAATAAAGTAGCTATTTTTGGTATTGGCTCTATTTACATAACATTCATCATAGCGCATCCATCCATGTTGTTCCTTGCCTAGCATATCGTAAAAGGCGTCCAATGTAGGGTTGCCAACCGTACTTTATTATAAAGTATTATACGTTATTTTGGGCAATTGTACTCTATACTATATGAAGGAAAGAAAGTACGCGAAAATACTTTATTTCGCATGATTTGATTTCTCTGGTATACAGTTTGAGTATACTCATTATACAAAAAAGTTGTTGGTTTTGATAGTTAGAAGAATATTTGTGAATAATTGAACGACAGTTACTGGGGTTGATTAGCGATGATAATTACCTGTTGAAAGTTGCTAAAAGTAATGCAAAAAATATTTTTAAGCAAAATGACAAAGTAAAATAAAAACCGACTTCAAAAAACCCCGCAAAAAATGTTTATGAAAAAAACACAAGTAAGAACCTGCCTTAATAGCTATATAATTGTCCAAACACTAAAAAGTATAAAATAAATTCTTCTGACTGCTTCGATGAAAGTATTAATCTTTAACACGTATTTAAATATTTACAATAATCAGTTAGTTTTGGAGTCGGTGCCAGCCCGCGTTATTATATACGGTCGTCATACTCGTCATCAATTCGGAATTTCGCAATTTGTTGTTTCTTGGTGAAGGGTGGTAAAATAGGTTTTGTAGATACAGAATCAATACCTAGTAGGTTATTAGATATTCATATTTTACATAACTAATTTGTATGAAATTGTTATTAGTAAGGTAATTTGTTATAAAGTGTATACTTTCTTTTAGTTTGCCTGGCACCGACTCCAAAACTAACTGATTATTGTAAATATTTAAATACGTGTTAAAGATTAATACTTTCATCGAAGCAGTCGGAAGAATTTATTTTATACTTTTTAGTGTTTGGACAATTATATAGCTATTAAGGTAGGTTCTTACTTGTGTTTTTTTCATAAAAAATTTTTGCGGGGTTTTTTGAAGTCGGTTTTTATTTTTGTTAAAATTTAACTTATTTGTTACTTTTTAGTGAAATTTATTAAAAGGTAGGTAGACCATCTAAACGAGCTGCTTTAATGAGACAGTGCCGGTCTAATGAGACTAAAGACGAAAAGGTATAACGAGCCCTTAATATATTTAAAGAATTACTTAAAACTACTAATCTTCAACTTAGCAACATAAGATGATGAGTACCAGACGCAAATACTGGAATCGTTTTAGAAAAATAAATAAAACACTTAACATGCCGTTAAAGTTTAAGGGTGGCCCTCGTTTTCATGGAATCCCATCACTAGACCAAGACTTGGTGAAATTGAGACTATCTCAAGAATAACACTCGATATGACCCTATAATATTGAAAGAATTATCCACGAACTCCTAATCGTTAAGGAGTTATACCTTCCATCATCAGCTCAGCAATATGAGATTATGAGTAACAAACGTAAATACTTGAATAGTTTTAGAAAACAACTAAAATAGATTGTACGCGCCTATAATACTTGAGGGTTTCCCTCGATTTGCCTAAGATTCCTTCATCAGATCCAGATTTGGTACCAATAGGACCAACTTCAGGATATACCCTTTTGAATAAAAAAAGGGACTCTAAAAATCGTCTTACAATTCTCGAAGATATCAATATTTAAAGAATCATAAACTAATTCCTAATCGTTAAGGATTTGTACCTTCCATCATCAGCTCACCAACATAATATGATAAGTACCATGCGTAAATACTTGAACAATCTTAGAAAATGTCTAAAACACATTGTACGTGCCTATAAAGTTTGAGGGTTGCCCTCGATTTTCCTGGGATCCCTTCATCAGATCCTGACTTGGTGGTAATGGACCAACTCGGGAGTAAACCCTTTCGATTAAAAAAAAAAAATTTGGAAATCGGTTAACAATTCTCAGAGATATAGAGTAACATACATCCAAAAAAAAAAAAAAAAAATTCAGTCGAATTGAGAACCTCCTCCTTTTTTTGAAGTCGGTTAAAAATATATCGTGCTTTATTTAGACAGTATGTACTTTTTTTTCCTGCCTTAAATAGCCAATATACTTTATTTGCCCAAAAAAAAGTTGGCAACCCTAGTCCAATGGTATATTGGGCTTTGGATACCTATGTGACTTGTTACTATTGTTTTACAATTTTCTATCTAACCCAGCCCAGTTTTATTTTTATTTTTGTCTGAATGAGGTGAAAGGGGCCCGCCGTCGCTTTCACTCTGCCCACCCCTTCGGGGATTACGGACGTGATGCTATGTATGTATTTAGCATGTTATCCCAATAATGTGCATGCACAAGCTTTTGATGATTGATACAAAAATATAAATATATAGGTCAATAAAGTAGATCTTCTACGTCGATAGATACTATATTATGATCCAGATTTTGGTATACAGGTCTAACCTATAGGCTACGGGTGATAGCAAACTCTTTGGGTTGACGATTTGAAATTTTATTGGTGTATTCTCTCGTTTTTTTTTAAAAAACGTAATAAAAATAAGTTAAATAGGATTGGAAAATTCGCCATTATTACACTAGTCCGTACACGAGCCGGGGCGGGCTAAGTAAAAATAGGTAGGTTAAATAATGAAAATGGAAGTTCGATTAATTACGATATTTATTTAAACGTTGTTTGAATAAAATGTATATTATACCTATGAATTGGTTTATTTGTCTTATTTGCACATATGGAATCGTGTGGATGTGAAATTTGCAATAACAATTTAGTTATTTGATAAACAAACAAAAACCTGGCTTAACAACAAACTTGTGCAAGTAAAAACAAGAATGTTTTTCATTGTTTAAAGTTCGAAGAAATAATTCACAGTTTAAGCGAACCATACCTACATACACTTTTAATGTGCCTTTCGGATACGCGATAAACTATTATGAGAGTGGAAACCGAAAAATAAAAGAAAAAGACTATAGGAAATAATTAATTAATTAATACTAGCAGTGCCCGCGGTTTCACCCACGTTTATTGTTATTGTTATTAACCTATAGTCTCACTCGATAAATGGGCTACCTAACACTGAAATAATTTTTCAAATCGGGCCATTAGCTCCTGAGATTAGCGTGTACGGCACGCAGTTTTAAATAAACATATAGGTAATAAGGCATATTTTGTGAGATCAAGTATACATATAAGACAAGTAAGATTAATTTATTATTTAACCCGTAATTATGTTGTGATAAATCAGACATCTACCAACTTTCGTCTCATTCCACAGCATCCCATTCGCGGTTATAAGCAAGCAAACAAACAAACTCTTCAGCTTAAATACTCGTAATATTATTATAAAATATAATATATTCATACAGATAGATTAATTATACATAAATATATATGTTACAGAAAATGACTGTATAAAATATTCTTTTAAACATTAATGTATACACACATATCCTAGGTTTCCTTTACAGTTACCTACTAGTAATTGTATGAAATTCCGATATTAATAATAATAATAATAATAAAGGCGTAGGGACGTGACGCCCCCATCGCCCGCTGGCGAGAGTTGGTGAGCTTCGCACCATGAAGAGCAACAACTCCCGTCAGTGCAGTCAGTCTTCGCAGGTCTACCTCCAGGGGGACCACACAGACATGCGCGATACACACACTTACAGACAGTTACACACCCCCCGCCTCTGCGCTTGCCTTGACCGGCCGGCCAGAGTGGATTCGCAAGAGCGGAACCTATGCTCCAGGTTGGAAGTGTAAAATGTCATAACGCCGGGGGCACTTGACTGTACAAGGATCTTGCACCCCGCAGTCTCCACAACCTTAGCTGCTTTCTAGTGTTGCCCCCTTGCCGCCCGTATGGCAGCTAGTTAGGGGGCCCACAATTTGGATTGGACAAGCGGCGAGTCACCGTCAATTTTCGAGGCAGATGTCCGGTATCTCACTTCATAGCCCAATTTCCTGTCCATAGAAGAACCTCCCTCCATAGCCCCGGTATTGAGTTTCCCTTTTTCGCAATAGTCCTGCATCAGCCGGATGTCGCCTTTGAGTGTATGTTTAATACTGCAACTAAGGGCAACATCCGGCCGGTGTTCCATTACAAATTATGATCAAACTTTCAAAAGGCCTCTACATGTTGGACCCATGTCCATGGGCTTGTCCCGTGATTGTGGCGATAGACTTAATAATAAATATAAAATGGTCCAAGTAAGATTATATGACTTGTACATAATAAAAATTATTCAGATTCTTCAAATGACACATCAATTCCCTAGTCCCGAACTAAACTTATCAGCTTCTGCTATGGATATGTTTATTAACATCACATGAAATATTTGCGGAAAATGTCCGAAATTCATACTTTGAGTTTAGCAGATATTTAGTGCATGACGTCGTGCAATTGTGCATGCTTAGTAATAATTTGTGCGTCCAACCATTGCGGAGTTATTAAATGAGATATGGGATTTTTTACCATGACTAGTCCATTTTTTTAAAACCAGCCTAATTTCATGAGATTCTAAAGGATAATTCATAATAAACGTATTCCAATAATAAGTGGATTCATTCAACTATTCACACGTAAAATTTCATCTCATAACACTCAATAATTAACGAAATACAGTAAAAAAACTGATAACCACCGCAATTCGTACATAATCCGTCCGTGTTCGGATGGCTAGAAAAAAGCGGCCGTGCAGTATATTTAGGTAATATTCTTAAATTTACAGTATAATATCGATATTGGACTGGTACAAGTGGTGAATAACTCTGCAATGGTTGGACGCACAAATTACTACTTAGCATGCACAATTACACGACGTCATACACTACATATCTGCTAAACTCAAGTATAAAATTCGAAATTTTTCCGCCAGGATAATACAGACGACCGAGGCATGTAACGTACCTCTTGATTTTTCAAATCGAAATACGGATAAATAACCACTTCCTCGGCGTTGAAGAAAAACATTACGAGGAATCTATGACACCTTTATAAAAGCATCCAAATACAAAGTAGATAATTGATTTGAAATGAAACTATAAGATTATTGAAGTAGGTTAAATAATTTCGGTGGAAATCAAGCTTACAAAGTTTTTTCTTCATATTTTTACGACTGTACTTAATCCAGCATTTGGTTAATTTTTTTCCAGGACTTAAATTCAATTGCACCTATTTTCTGCGATTAGATACAGACAGAATCCAGCTATGGTGAGTGTATTCATATATGTATGATTTATTTATTACAATTGCAATTTGTAATTACAATTGAACCCACTCACCAACACATTTCTTCCCGTTGACGGTAAACTCTATACACGACATGCCGTAAGGAGCGCCACGACCGTAGAAATCACTTATCTTGAATGAAGCTATCCGCCGGTGTCTTCAGTATTTACCTTGAAAAAAAACTGCAATGCGTACAGCAAAACATTTCAGAATTCCGTAAGTCAATAGCATCTTGTGTGATATTTTTTAGGGGCATTATATTAAGCATTTTATTTGTTTATGATTATCGAATGTTTCCCTTATAAATAAATAAACCATTACGTGCATAGTATGTACGTGAAGTGTCTTTTAATTAAAGGTGTATGTAGTACCTTCCGATGAAATATTTATATTCTGAACAATAGGCTAGATTACTAAAAAAATATGTTTAGTCCGTCAGTTAGATTATGTAAAAATATTGAGTATTTTTCTATTTATTTGTCAATCAAACATTGACGAAGATAAAATGCATTCATGTTGCGCGTGACGTCACGCTTTCGTATAATTTTTTACAAAAAGTGACGTCGCAAGCCCACACATCAAAACTTTGATGCTCTTTATCTTTGTGATTTTTGTTCATTTGATAAAGCGAAAAATAAGTGTCTAGTATTTTTTACCGACTTCAAAAAAAAGGAGGAGGTTCTCAATTCGACTGAATGTTTTTTTTTTTTTTTTTTGTATGTATGTTACTCGATATCTCTGAGAATTGTTAACCGATTTCCAAAATTTTTTTTTTAATCGAAAGGGTTTACTCCCCAGTTGGTCCCATTGCCACCAAGTCAGGATCTGCTGAAGGGATCCCAGGAAAATCGAGGGCAACCCTCAAACTTTATAGGCACGTACAATGTGTTTTAGACATTTTCTAAGATTGTTCAAGTATTTACGTATGGTACTTATCATCTTATGTTAGTGAGCTGATGATGGAAGGTGTAACTCCTTAACGATTAGGAATTAGTTTATGATTCTTTAAATATTGATATCTTCGAGAATTGTAAGACGATTTTTAGAGTTCTTTTTTTTATTCAAAAGGGTATATCCTGGAGTTGGTCCTATTGGTACCACATCTGGATCTGATGAAGGAATCTTAGGCAAATCGAGGGAAACCCTCAAGTATCTTAGGCGCGTACAATCTATTTTAGTTATTTTCTAAAACAATTCAAGTATTTACGTCTGGTATTCATAATCTCATGTTGCTGAGCTGATGTTGGAAGGTGTAACTCCTTAACGATTAGGAGTTCGTTGATAATTCTTTCAATATTATAGGGCCATATTAAGTGTTATTCTCGAGATAGTCTCAATTTCACCAAGTCTTGGTCTAGTGATGGGATTCCGTGAAAACGAGGGCCACTCTTAAATTTTAACGACATGTTAAGTGTTTTATTTATTTTTTAACCGACTCCAAAAAAAAGGAGGAGGTTCTTAATTCGACTGAATGTTTTATTTTTTCTAAAACGATTCCAGTATTTGCGTCTCGTACTCATCATGTTATGTTGCTTAGCTGATTATGAAAGGTATAACTCTTTGAAAATTAGTAGTTTTAAGTAATTCTTTAACATTAAAGGCTCGTTATACCTTTTCATCTTTAGTCTCATAAGACCGGCACTGTCTCATTAAAGCAGCTCGTTTTGATTTGGTCTACCTACCTATTAATAAATTTCACTAAAAAGTAACAAATAAGTTAAATTTTAACAAAAATAAAAACCGACTTCAAAAAACCCCGCAAAAAATGTTTATAAAAAAACACAAGTAAAAACTGCCTTAATAGCTATTTAAATGTCTAAACCGACTCCAACACTAACTGATTATTGTAAATATTTAAATACGTGTTAAAGATTAATACTTTCATCAAAGCAGTCGAAAGAATTTATTTTATACTTTTTAGTGTTTAGACATTTAAATAGCTATTAAGGCAGTTTTTTTATTATATAATCTAACTGTCGGACTAAATAGAATTTTAGTTTTTTAATGCAGTCATCATCCCTATTATACCTTGCCCATGCCTTATAGTGGATACTATTCCATTAAGTTTAGGTACATCCGTATATGTAAGAAAACTCAGAAAATGGATTGAAAAAGTGTAAGCCAAATATTCTTCATAAATGCTCGTCCTAACCCTATCATAGAAACTAGGAAATAAAAATAAGAGCATTTCAGAATTATTTTATAAGATTTGCATATCTATAATTTACATAACAATAAATCAGAGCGCCAACATGTACAGAGATAAATAGTAAGTACCGAAATAACTTATCACAATCACTCGTATTGAACAACAGTTCCGTAACACCTACCCTTGAGGTACAGCGGGAGGTAATACTTTATATTTTTTTATTTTGTTGTAAATTTGGAAGATATCGTTTATAATGATTTCCGACATTTTCATGGTACTTAGGTACAAATATGTTGTACATCCATACATACATAACATCACGCCCATAATCTCCGAAGGGGTAGGCAGAGTCAAAGGGGCAGCAGGCCCCTTAAACCACATTTAGCCAAAAATAAAATTCTAATACTTTGTAAGTTTAAACATGTCGCACCTTTAGAACGAAAGTGACCTAACACGAAATCACAACTTTTTGGCAATGAGCAAAATAAGATCTGGACTGGTCAAATCATCGCCTTATTTTGATGATTATTAATAAAATACTTAACTAAGGTGAAATATTTTTGGCTGATTATATGTAGTGGTTATTTCGCTACAAATCCTGTTAGATATTTTTTTATTGTTAATTATTTATCTTTTGAATAAAACTGTTTTTCTAAAACAAATCACTTTTAGGTCACTTTTACACTAAAATATATTATTGTAATTTGACCAAACAAAAATTAGGTCTGTTTTATTTCTACACGATAAATAAAAATATTGACCTAATATGTATTTCTTCAGTTTCATTCTAAAATATAGACAGAAAGTTATAAAATAAGCCACATGATAAAATAATAAAACCCATAATTTTATTTTATTCTTTATTTCACAGCCTCAAGTTGTACTTTAAAAAATACTTCTAAAAAAATAAACAAGGTAACAAAATATAAACATGAACATTTGTTTAACATAGATAGTTACACGATCTTATTACCATCGTAAAGCCTTTTGTAAAAAATCACGTAAATTATCACATTAACCTATTATAGCTCGGTCAAATTAGCTTCTAAAGCGTTATGTCCCGTGCTTAGACGGGGTCCGCTTATACCATGATCCAGGAATCAGCGAGTCTGGTAATTATATTGAAGCTACTGACCTTCGTAACCCTAAGATAAGGGAACCAGACAATTTTTGGATCATGGTTACAAATCCAAAGTTGTTTGAATTTGCAGATTTCATCACGATGTTTTCCTTCACCGTCAAGCTAGTGGTATAAATACGTAGGTACATAGACTTGAAAAATCCAGAGGTACCTACGTGCCCAGGTTTGAACCCGCACTCCTCGGTTAGGAGGCGCGTGTCCTTACCATTGAGCTACCACCGCTCTTCAATGCCTCTGCTGTGACCGACGGACAAATAGATATTTCAGAATAATAATAGGTTAATGTGATAATTTACGTGATTTTTACAAAAAGGCTTTACAATGGTAATAAGATCGTGTAACTATCTATTTTAAACAGATGTTCATGTTTATATTTGTCGGTTTTTACTTGTCGGTAAAAGGCAACCATAAAACACAAAAGGCGACGGATAAGGATGGGAATGAAGCAAAGCAGGAATACAAGAGAGTAAAATATTTAGTAAAAAAAGTGATAGATAGAAAGAAAGGTGAGCAAAAGGATAACTTCGATCGAAGACTTTCTGAAGATTTTCGGAAGAATGTAAAGTTTTTCTGGAAATCCGTAAGATCGGTCCGGGGTAAACATGTGAACTCGGACCTGACGAAAATTAGAAGTCGAGATGGAAGTTTAGTGACTGGAGAGGCATGCGTGTTGAAGAGATGGAAGGAATATTTCGAAAGCCTGTTTGAAAAGTAAGATACGATATTACTACTGCTGACACGATGGGGAGAGGAGAGTAGTGGCGAAGGCAGTCGGGATGATAGTATCAGTATGGATGAAATTTTGACAGGCCTGAAAGGAATGAAAGTTGGTAAAGCTGCAGGATATGATAGGATATCCGTAGAGATGCTGAAGGCTGGGCAGGGAGTGGTGACAAGTCAGCTGCACCGCCTTTTCAACAGTTGTTGGACGAATGGCCGAGTACCGGGAGACTGGTGTAAGGCGGTGATCGTCCCTCTTTGTAAAGGAAAGGGGTCGCAGCAGGACTGTAAAAATTACCGCGGTATCAGCCTTCTCAGCGTCGTCGGAAAATTGTATGCAAAAATATTGATTGAAAGAGTGATAAAAATAACTGATGGGAAAATATGGGATGCGCAAGCGGGTTTTCGAAAGGGAATAGGATGCATGGATCAGGTCTTTTCCTTACGATGCATAACCGAAAAATGTTTGGCTAAATGCCATAAGGTTTATTGCGTGTTCGTAGACTTGGAAAAGGCCTATGATAGAGTCGTGAGGAATGAGTTATGGTCAGCACTATCTGTGTATGGGGTGGACAACAACTTGATACGAGCGTTGAAGTCTCTGTACGAGGGCTCTAGCGCCTGCGTCAGGATAAATAGCACGTGCACTGAATGGTTCAACATCGAGAAGGGTGTAAGACAGGGATGTGTAGCGTCGCCATGGCTGTTAAACCTGTTCTTAGATAAGTCTTGGCAGGTTTGAAAGAGTGTGATAAAGGTCTAAGAATGAATGAGTTACTCATCAAATGCCTTCTATATGCTGATGACCAAGTGCTACTTGCGTCCTCAGTTGAAGAGATGGCTAAATGTGATGTTTTGATTGGAGGTGAAAAAGTAGAACAAGTGAATGAGTTTGTATATCTGGGAACAAAGTTTACGAGAGATGGAAAGTGTAAGAGTGATATTGAGAGGAGAGTGAATGCGGGCAACATGGTGAATGGTGCGCTGCATTCCTTTATGAACAGTCGGAAAGTGTCTGAGAAAGCACGTCTGGCAGTTCATACAGGAGTGTTGGTTCCCACACTTATGTATGGAAGTGAATGCTGGGTGTGGCAAGTGGAAGAAGCACGAGTGTAGAATAAATTCAGTAGAGATGAGAGCACTTAGAAGTATGTTAGGAGTGAAACTGACTGATAGAATAAGAAACGAAGAAATAAGAGAACGATGTGGAGTGAAAGAAGATGTAGTGACTAAGATTGAAAAAGGCATGCTTGGATGGTTTGGGCATGTTAAGAGAATGGATAAAAGAAAATTGACGAAAGATATATATAAGGCAAGTGTAAATGGAACCGTTGGGAGAGGAAGACCTAGACGGACTTTCCATGACCAGATTGGTAATGTATTAACAAAAGGTCAGGTAAACAGCACCCTTAACCGACGAGCGTGTATGAAAAGACTTATGAATGTAGAAGAAGCGAAAGGTGTATATCAGGATCGTAGCAAATGGAAGTACGTGATCTCTGCCCACCCCCATGGGAAAAAGGCGTGACATTATGTATGTATGTATGTATGTATGTATGTTTATATTTCGTTACCTTATTTATTTTTTTAGAAGTATTTTTTAAGTTATTACTGGGATCTAATTAGATTTGTGTCGTTTTTGTCCTATACTAATGCATACATTATTATATTTACAATTCTTTGTTTTGCTTTAAACATTTAATTAGTAGGTAAGTTTTCGTGAGTAAATATTAGCAACGGTAGCTTAATGAGTAGAAGGCTGGCCTGATATGCAAGAGGGCATGGTTCAAACGCTGACACGTACCTATATACTATAGATATATGTAACCATGATCCAATTTGCCTGGTTTCTCTTTCTAACAATCACGAACACAGAACACAAAAATTGTTCCGTGGTGACGAGGCGCTCGCTTCATATTGCCATAACGCTAAGCAGATAATATTGAAGTGTTTGATTCTATCATCGATTAGCTATCGACATGAGATATAACTACTCACAAGTTATTAAGCTCCGTACATACTTTTCTCTGGTAGGGATTGAAATCCAGCGGTATAATAATATAACCAGCACATGTCACATGCTGGGCCCAGTTGGATTGCTGGTTCCAGCATTGAAATACTTGTACTTATTTTGTATTTATAAAATACTTTTTTACTGCTAATTTTCGAAAGCATATGGGTCAGCAGCAAATGGCCACTAGAGGGGCTGCAACTTTTAACAACAACAGAACAGGAAAACAATTAGTATGAGAACTGATGAAGCCAAACTGTTAATAAATGATGCTTGATGACCTTGGTTCCAAGTCTGCTATTCCAATGCGACTTTTTAAGTCATTAGAGCGGCGCGGCGTTACTTTTCAATAATCTACCAACCGTGCAATGCGGGTGGGGGCCCCCCGACCCTCACCCGCGTGGTCCGCTAGCGTCAGTGCGCCCCTGCCGAGGATAGGGAGGCGAGCAACGAAACACTCAGCTTCTCCTCTTCCTTGGCAATTCTCGTCCGACCGCAGACAGAATCGACCGATGCCGCGATTGTTTCGTTCCTAACTCGAGCAGTCGCGGCCCACCTCGAAGTCCCTCTTGGCTTCGGCTCTGTCCCAGTACCGTATAGTTTTAAATGTGACATGACCTTTAATAAAGACATTACTTACATAAAATATATGTACCGTATAGTTTTAAATGTGCTATTTACCTAATTATACTAATGTCGATCAAAATATTTCGCCAATATTCGGGCCGGTTCGCGCCAATTCGATCACCTATTGCTATTGAGTGTTTACTCTCCGGCGCAGTAGCAAATCGAGCGACTGGACTGCGTCAAACAAAGACAGATGCTATGGAGTTCGCGTCCGTGTGCGCGAGAGAGAGGAGTAGGCGGGGGATATTATTTATATGTGCAAAAACGTCCGCTAAACAGACACTATTATCTATAGGATTTAGTATAGTGTGACACTAAACTTTTAGCTTCTTGAAAATATACGGGAAATACATATTTTATAGCGCTCTTGTCTAAAATGGGCAAGGAAATTTCGAATACTTAAGAATGCCCGTCACCACGAGTAGTGTAGACACGAATTCCTATACATTCCTGACCGTCAACGTGTTAAAGTGTATAAAAGCAATTAATTTTATCTTTTTTCCCTGTCAATCTTACCTCAGCATATTTTAATATAAAGTATACAAAATAAACATTCTTTTATTTTCACAGAATAGATTGATAACAAGACTTCTAGTTGTCTTGTTAAGAAGTTAATTAAGCACGCAAGCCAATAAACCTTGAGTGAAAATAATTTCTACAAAAACCGGTACCTGCCCGTCTCATAAATGTTGCAATTGACATTTGTATAGTCGTAAAAATATAAAAGAGCCGTTTTTCAACCGACTTCAAAAAAAAGAGGAGGTTCTTAATTCGACCGTACATATATGTATACTTATATATACCTATATATTTTTTATGTGTGTTCGCGGATAACGTCGTATATGAACCGATTTTTACGATTCTTTTTTGTTGAAAAGAAGATATCCCAAGGGTGGTCCCATAACAAGGAAACCATTATCTTGAATGATGATGACATCCCAGAGAAATCGAGGGGAACCTTCGAAAATCGTAGGGGCGACTAGTGCGTTTGGTAATTTTCAACCGACTTCAAAAAAGAAGGAGGTTCTCAATTCGACCGTATATATATATTTTTTATTTTTATCATTGAGTATTTTAAAGCACTACAATTTCATGAAGGTCTGGAGTCGATTTGATGATGGAGCCAAAAGACAGTTGAGGGAACTCCTTAACGATTTATAGCAGTTACCTTGTGTTTGGGCTTGATTAATTTGTATTGATGAGAACTTTACACCTAGATGGTTTGTGACTGTCATTAAGGGTCTGATGATGAAGTCGAAGGACGGCAAGGGAACTCCTCAACAGTTTTTAGTAACTACCTTGTATTCGGACTTAATTCATTTATGTTGATGTGAACTAGCACTTATATGAGCTATATGCCATTACAGGTCTGATGATGGACATCATAGACAGTCAAGGGAATTCCTCAACGATTTACAGCGTTACCTTTTGTTGGGCTTACATAATACGGTTCAATATGCCAAAATGTTCAGTCCGTACAGGTAATATGCCAAAATGTTTAGTGGGTAAACCTAAACCCATCACTTAAAATCGTAAAATAAAATATCTTTTAACAAATAAATAACCGACTTCAAAAACGAACCTAATAAAAGTAAAAAATAAATTTACTTAGACCAAAGTAATACTTATTTTTTAATACTTACTTATAAATTTTAAGTCGGTGCCAATGCTCCAATTATAAATAGCTTAATTCAGGTAACTTACAAATTAATGTTTTGTATTACATTATGGTTTATTCCGAAGCCTCTAGTTTCAGTCTCGGCCAGACTTGCTTTCATGGTCTTGATGTCCTTCAGCAGCCTGGTGACGTCGACGTGGTCGAAGGTGACGGGGGGCAGCTTGTTCAGGTCCCTGCCACGAACGTGGGCACGTCGTCGGGATCTGTCTCCTTCATCAGCGAGATGATGTCCTGGAGACTTATTTCGCCCTCCTGCGGGACGGCATTCGGTCGGCCTTACCGAGAGTCTGGAAGAGCAGCACCTTGCTGCTGCAAATCTCCTCCTGCTGACCTCGTCCATCGTATCGATGGGGTGCATGATGAACGTCAGCGAGTTGCTAGCGTTCATCATGCTATGAGCTGTTGAGAACCCATAGTGACACGTTATCGGGCAGCGGCTAGGCCGCGCGTTTCGCCAAGTAAGAATCAAATTATAATTATTTCGTGTCTAGTGCGGACGCGACCATTTCTGAGCGCGCATCGCACTGCACTGATAATTTTGTACTTTTTTTCAAATTATTTTCTTTTTCTAAGTTACGGGTTAAACAATGTTAAATTTAATAGTATAAAAAAACTTCATACTCTTGATTACACTAGTCAACAGTTTTTTTGCACAGAATCAACTTATTGCCTTTTCGATAAAACAATAACAGCTGATTCAGATTCAGTCATCCAAATTTGATCATCAGGTCACATTTTTGAGATATTAGAGAACAAAGTTACTTCAATTGGCTTTAAGGTCTGACTTCAGTATTGATAAATCAATTCATAAATACAAAATTTTTCATATCTATTGTCTTTTGAGGAAATAAATAATGCCAAATTGTTGATTAACAGTGTAAATTAGGTATATTGCTATACTAATGTATTGCAAAATATTCGCATTAAAATGGTATTAAGAATTCGTCCATACAAAATTATGGTAAAGCTTAACTAGACTTAACTTTGCATAGAATCATAGTAGAAGCTTAATTCGAAGTACATTGGAGTGTTCAGCATTCTGACTATCAATCGCATGTATTATGTTTACATTTTAATAATCTTTATGCTGTTAAATAATACAACAAAAATCGTTTCAATGGCAGATATTTGAATGTTTCTAGGCAAATGACAAAAAAATGTGACGTGATGGGAAAATGTTTATAATATCATTGTATTATGCTGGTACTGATAATTAGAAAAAAGTATTAAATTGTTATGTGGCAAAAAAAGAGTGTAATTTTGTTGACTAGTGTTATTTAATGCGTCACAAATTTATTTAATTGTTAATTTATCTAATACCGTAATTAATTAGGTACCTAATTCACCACTTTACATTTAAGATCAACACGTGAGACGTTTTAGCTTAAATAATGCAAATGGAACTTATCTCGACTGTCTTCTAAACTTACCCTCGTAAGAAAAGAATTGTTTTGACATATTTGACACAAGGAATCATTTGCTGTCATTATAATTATCTTTATAATTTTTCCCATGTTGGTTGGGGACTTAAAATAATGTGCCAACTGTGTTTCTTGCCTAGCATGTCGTAAAAGGCGACTAATGGTATATGGGGTTTTGGGTATGTAATTGTGTAGGCGACGAGCTAGCCACTTGTCACCACTTTTTCACAATTTTCCATTTAACCCAGCCCAGTTTTGTTTCTGGCTAAATGTGGTTAAAGGGGCCTGCTGCCTCTTTGAGTCTGCCTACCCCTTCGGGAATATGGGCGTAATGTTATGTAGGTATGTATGTATGTATAATTACTTAGTCATGCTCTAAATATTAACAACATTATGTTACTGACAATGGTACGGCGGCGTCCTTATCACTTTGTGTCCATACTGAATTACTATTAATCTGTGACTGAAGTGCCGATTGAGGTTTATTTTCATTCACCAGTTTCAACAATGGAGAATGTTCACTAATTTTGAATTTTATCTTAATGTATTCTGTCAAAAATAAAAAATACACGTGAAATAATTATTTTGATACATAAATTTATTTACCAAGTAATGGAAAATAATTGATTTAAAGTGAGCGCGCGACCACTGGTCCGCGCTCGGTCCCGTGACGTCATCATAGCCATCGCTCAGTCCGTACCGCTGCCTTAGGTTTCCCTAGAAACTATCAATATTTTTTGATATGTCCAATCCTAGCTCTTGAAAATCATGTTTTGTGCTAAAATGTACAAATACGATCACCAATGCGCCCGAAAAATTTCGTACCTTTATATAATATAAGTATATATAACGGTATACATATATGATACAAAGGTACAAAACGAATATATATATATATATATGATACAAAGGTACGACAGGTCATTTTGTCTTTTATTTAATATTTTAAGTTAGAATAACATTCACTTTACAATAACAAACAAAGCTGAATGAGGAATGTTCATCGGCATGTAAAATCACTTGAAACTTCGTTAGAGAAAAGCTTTTATACATAAATTTTTTTTTGCGTTTTTTTTTACGACTAGTATTCATAATCTCATGTTGTTGAGCTGATGATGGAAGGTATAATTTCTTAACGATTAGAAGTTCGTGGATAATTCTTTCAATATTATAGGGTCATATCGAGTGTTTTTCTCGAGATAGCCTCAATTTCACCAAGTCTTGGTCTTGTGATGGGATTCCATGAAAACGAGGGCCACCCTTAAATTTTAGCGGCATGTTAAGTGTTTTATTTTTCTAAAACGATTCCAGTATTTGCGTCTGGTACTCATCATCTTATGTTGCTTAGCTGATGATGGAAAGTATAACTCCTTGAAGATTAGCAGTTTTAAGTAATTCTTTAAATTTTAAAGCTAAATAGCTATACGATAAGGTATAACGAGCCTTGCCACAAACATTTTAAAAATTAAAAACATTTTTTGCGGGGTTTTTTTGAAGTCGGTTTTTATTTTTGTTATGCCATAACTTTTAAGATATCAATTAAAACTGTATGGTGTAAAGGGCTATTATAATATGTACGAAATGCTTAAAGTAACTCATGTATTTTATTTGATAAAGATTAATGCTGTATCTGTCTAAATAGCTTCTGAAAATACCATTTACCTAACAGGTGATATATATTTTTAAGTTAGAATGGGCATAGTAAGATATCCTTTAAAGATAGACAAATGCCATCGCGGACTTTTTTGTAGATCTATAACAGAGAAACAATCCCACCATACATTGTTTTGTTATACCTCCAACGGATTAAGTAGACAGCGTTTTCGATAAAAGTTCCCAAACGGCTTGAATTTTTCCGACATCTTCAACACTTATCGTCATATTTCACCTAATTTATACAAAACCGTAACAATTATACACATAAATTTTCCCACAAACCACTATGTCGATAAATCAAAACCGCATGAAAATCCGTTCAGTCGTTTTTCAGATTATCGTGAACATACAGACAGACTGACGCGACGGGGGACTTAAATTTATGTGCTTAGTGATAGGTACGTAACATAATATATTTCTTATCGCAATGCTAGCTAGGTATCAAGCCTTTTAAGTTTGTATCATATATATATTATATATATATATATGATACCAACTTAAAATAATAATATATTATATATATATATGATACAAAGGTACGAAATTTAACCTACAATATTAAAGCTTAAGTTAAATTTTCTTATCAGTACTTTAATCCGATGCACTTTACAATGCATAATCAAATCGATCAAATACTCATACGAACTTGAATCGTTTATCGTGAGTATCGAGTACCGAGTCGTATAGGTTACAACAAAAGTTACGTCGCGATCACAAAAGTCAAAACGGGCCCTTAGATTAAATCAAAATTTAATCTAAGAACGGGCCTATTAAATTTTTACGACTCTAGACATCGAGATATAAGTACTATCTCGATGACTCTAGATCGTTTTTAAAACGAAAACATCGCGGATTTAAATCAGCAACTTAATTCTGGTATCTTAATGCATAATTAATAGGCAAGCGGTTCCGAAAATTAAATACTATGAAATGCACTTCTTATAAAAACATAACTAACAAAAAGTTAAACCATAAATTGTGTGGCTACATGCGAACAAGATAGTGACTACATAGATAATACTAATATGACTATCCCGCACTACACTTGGAGAGTAGGTGTCAAAAAAAGCTATCAGGACATAAGAATTAGGTTTTGTCGGGCCCTGTGGGGGATAGAAGGGACAAAGGTTTCCCGAAAAGTTTGTATGTATATATTGAAAATCAAAGGCAAATTATTTTGAAATTTTTTTTGCAGTCGTATGTTGGTTAGTCGTAACCCAAGTAACACAGATAGCAGTATAAGGTCTTAGTAACAGCAAACCCGGGAGCGATAAGCTTAAAAAGCTGTTGATTAATGTCTGAGTAAACGTGTACTCAGCTCTTATTCAAGCAAATTGGGCACACTTTTAAATGCTTTAATTTGAATAATAGCAATATAAAATCTGAGTAGTAGCAATGTAATTGTCCACATAGTTTAATAACGTCTGAAAAACGGCAGTCGTTACTTATACACAGATGTTTTATCATGTTTATTCAGATAAATATTTGTGGCTGTGATATTCAAAAACTACTCAGCTATAAGCACATTTGTACCACACTATTTCAAACAAAATGTGTGTTTCCTTCAAGAAATTGTTGACATCATTAATATTTATTAAGATATTAATGTGGACGGAATGAATACTTGGAATTGTTAAGTAATTTTTAAAAATACGAGTTTTAGCTATTATACAAGTGAAATAATATTGCGCAAGTAATTTTGTCGTCAATAACGTATGTCCTGTAACTATTGGTTTTACGCGCCGCTTCAATATCGAAGTTTAATGATAGAAATAAGTTAATGTACAAGACAGAAATAAGGCAAAAAAAAACTTTTTGCGTAATTCCTTATTTTAGTGTTTTAAAAGTAATAATTAGTTTATGTATAATACTCGAATTTGTATCTGAATTAATAAAACACAGCATTTGATAGTAAAAACAATTCCAAAAACATTTTTTTTTGAGGTTATAATGGCGATTCCTATAAATCTGATTATTAGCTGCTCACGGAGCTGTTTTACCGAGCTGCTGCTGAATAATAGTTTTGACTCGTCACATATTAAGCCTTTATTTGGCAAAGCGCGGTATGGCGGAATAATTTCTGAATAACAGTTGAGTATTTGTTTACATGTTTTATTAAACAGCTTATTAGGGTTCAAAACAGATCAATCAAAAACTAGAATTTCGTGGAAAAATGATTAGGTGATCGATCGAACTTTATTATTTAACTATTATTTAATGCAATCATTTCACTTAAATAAAAAAAAAAAATTAAGCAAATGAATTAAAGCTATTAAGGTATACTAATCTAACGTAAAAAGGATGTAAAATATTTTTTTTATTTTGTTTTATTTAGAAAAAAAGCTGTGGTAATCATGTTTTTTTTTTTTTCAACTTACGTACCTATGTCTAGTTTGAGTTAACTACTCGTATGTACTGCATACCTTATTAAAATGCTAAAAAGGGAGAAGAAACGAGGTCTCTTCTGGTTCCCCATCTATTCTAATGATAATGTAGCAATTTTTCATTGTCTGAAAACTAACGGATATTATACCTACACTAGCTGTGCCAGCGGTGTCACCCGCGTTTATGGTTAATATTATATAGACTATTTCCGTCATACATGATTTCTATGTAACTTTAACCATTAAGGCTGCACACGCGACGGAAGCTTAAAAATGTAGTAACTTCTCCCGTTTTCTCAACATTTCCCGTCACTACTCTGCTCCTATTGATTGTAGCGTGATGAAAAGTATACTATCTGCCCAGGAGTATGAAGAATAATTGTACCAAGTTTCGTTAAAATTGGTCGAGTAGTCTTTGTTTCTAAAAGGAACATACAGACATACAGACAGACAGACAGACAGACAAAAATTTTACTGATTGCATTTTTGGCATCAGTATCGATCACTAATCACCCCCTGATAGTTATTTTGAAAATATATTTCATGTACAGAATTGACCTCTCTACAGATTTATTATAAGTATAGATAAACGGAAACCTAAAACAAAATTAAACCTAGCTAGATAGATTAATTGCCCCCGAAACCCCCTACATACTAAATTTTATGAAAATTCTTGGAGCCGTTTTCGACATTGAAATTACAATATAGATAGTTTTTTTATTTAAAGATACGTATTAATAATATCATAATGACACATAATTTGAGTATACTATACAAATTCAAAACCTCGGACACAACAAAAGGTAGATTTATACTACCGCATTGAATGTAGGTACTACAAATACAAAACGCTAGAATAAAATGATTCGGACCGCGCGTATTTTTGAATTCGTTAATATTCTCATCTGATTCATCTCCACTAGATGTGTAATCATCGTCACCCACACAGTCTGTATATGAAATTGCGGGTACGGAACACTCTTCTATGTACGATCGCACTTGACTGTTAAGGTTAGCTTGACCGCTTTCTTCCACAGCTAGTTTACTAAACACTATGCTGCCTACGCCCAACTTACAACAACTAACGTTTAATAAATATCTACAAATAAAGCAATTTTCAGCATTCTTCTGTGTAAATACTGTTTAACTAACTTTAAAACTGCTAGTTTCGGTATAAGAATAGAAGTATGTGTAAGAGAGTTATAAACTATGTCTACATTTCTTTTATACCAATATAAGCTTAATTAGAACCCAGAAAATACTTTTTATCAGCAGCTAAATAATTCGCAAAATAAAGAACCTTATAAGATTTCAAAATAATATTAAAGCTGTTATTCAGATACAAGCATTTTAAAACCGAATTTTAACACTATTATTCAGCATCTAGTTGCTGAGGGTACTTTATACAGAATATAGCATTTTTAACAGCAATAAGCTTAATAATGTTTGTATAATAGTATTGTACATTACGTTTATTCAGCTTGTTATCTTTTAGCTTACTGTTATGCAAATTAAAGCTATGTGAAACTCTGTAAGCTTAGAAACGTTTGTGTAATATTGAGAATAAAAGTTATTACTAAGCCTTAAGAAAGAAGCCGAAATTATACAAATTTTACTAAGCTTAAAAAATTATAATAGCCGTAATACAACGTTAGTCAGAATTTAGCTATTTCCTTAACTGTAACACAAATGTTACGTAACTATTAACTGTGTTATGAGTCGCATTAGTACTGTTATCATGCTTGTGTGTTACTTGGGAAGACACTAATTCTTTCAGGGCTGACGTGTTTTTAATGTTATATCTATGTTCATATCCAATTAATAATACCATAAATAAAAACTAATCATAGACTACAGAATTATTTAAAAGCAAATGAAGCTCAATATATATGACTTTAAAAAAAAATATTAAGATAAGGTTTTAGTCAGACCTGCACATTTAATTTTTTAAATAGGTCATGTTTTATTTTTGTGGTGATAAAGGGAACAAAAGCAGCATTTCTTCTAATACGCATGCAAAAGAGTTGAATGAAAAAAAAAATGTGTGTTTAAAATTAACAATAAAAAAAAATTAAGGGATTTTAAATGCGTGATTTTGAATTGTTTTTTTAAAGCATTAAAAAGTCATATTTTCATAACAGTGACTTTTTTACTTAAGTCCAAGGATGGAAAGGAAAAAGAAGACCCCACCAGTATCCCAAAATTGTTGTCGGTCTTTGCGCCTACATTTTTGTTATGGGATTTCATCAAAATTACAGGTGGGTAAATAAAACATTATTACGATATGTATACAATTTATTTACACAATGTTAAAATACAATAAAATACTTAAGTAACAAATATTTGCTTTCATTCAGTTGTTTTTATATCTTTTTTATTGCAATTAAGAACAATTTGTCATAATCTCTTCATTTAAAAAGAATCATTTCCTCCAATTTAACGTCTAAAGCCTTTAAAATCGATTCCGTGTCATATGGTATCGCTGAAAAAAAAAACATAGTTGTTATAAATAATCATGTTATGGACGTTAGTGTTTGATTATAAGGGCTAATACAGCCCTTTTTATGTAATAATACATATGGTAGGACATTATTTAAATGATAAGGATATATGGTTAGTCTCAGAATAGGCTGTTCGCCTGCACTGATAGATTAACTTGACTAAGAAATTGTAACTACATAATAGCTATTAGGCCTTGCTATTTAAAAGAGTAACGATCGAGTTTCTTGCCGGTTTCTTCTCGGTAAAATCTGCTTTTTGAACCGGCTTATATTTATTTTGTTCAGATGATTTACAAGTGCTTTTTTGAAGCCTATGTAAATAATGATCATTTCATTTTATTTTATTTTCTTTCCCATCATAGTGATTTGTTATTACGGCTAAAAGACTATCGTACTTTAGGATCCTGATAGTACTTTTAGCGAGCCTATGATGGATTTTTAAAATCTACGCATGTTTTTGTACCTCTCGCTTGTTGATAATGGAAAACATCGTGAGGAAGTGTGCGAGGTGAAGTGAACAACCATCAAAATTGACTGGTTTTCCTATATATGAGTTATGGATGGCAGTCTCTTCAGTGTAACCAGACTCGCTAACTCTAGATAAAAAATGATGAGTAGAGTTTTTAAGCCAGCTAATAAACCCGTTGTGTCCTGTATTAATAGTGTAATTTTGGGCCACGGGCTGGTAAAAAAAGAAGGACTCCGCGCTGAGATACTACAACGTGAGGCCACGTTTATGCATCTGTGAGTAAGACTTGGATACCAGATATCGGAAATCTGCCATTTGGAGCGCTAGTCCGTGTTTGCGGCTGCTTGTATCGCTTACATGAACCTAAGGTTAAAACAGGATATTACCGATATTGATCCACTTTGTGGGGTCGTGCCCGGACTCCTTCCTGGACTCGTGTATGCACTGCCGGAGCGCGTGCGTCACCCCGTTCGCGGTGCATATTCCCATCTCGCCAACCGCTGCAACGATACATGGATCAGTTGAAGAATATTTACTTAGGGACGTCGAACTACAGCTAACTTATCAAACTAGAGCACTTAATTTGATTCATCAGTACTTCAATCTATACTTATAATAAATCTGTAGAGAGGTCAATTCTGTACATGAAATATATTTTCAAAATAACTATCAGGGGGTGATTAGTGATCGATACTGATGCCAAAAATGCAATCAGTAAAATTTTTGTCTGTCTGTCTGTCTGTCTGTATGTTCCTTATAGAAACAAAAACTACTCGACGGATTTTAACGAAACTTGGTACAATTATTCTTCATACACCTGGGCAGGTTATAGTATACTTTTCATCACGCTACAATCAAAGCTAAAATAAAACAAAGGGAAATGTTGGGAAAACGGGAGAAGTTACTCCATTTTTAAGCTTCCGTCGCGTGTGCAGCCTTAATGGTTAAAGTTACATAGAAATCATGTATGACGGAAATAGTATTTATAATATTAACCATAAACGCGGGTGACACCGCTGGCACAGCTAGTAGATAGGTACTAAATTCAATAAAACAATATAGGTTTAGTTACCATGGGTTAAGACCTACGATAGGTAAACTCATATTTTGACAAATAATTAAATGGTGGTTGGTAGATGGTTTGTCCCATATTGGTCGGAGACTAAAAAAGAATGTGCCAACTGTGTCTCTTGCCTAACATGTCGTAAAAGGCATCTTATGGTATATGGGGTTTTGGGTATGTGATTGTCTAAGTGACGAGCTAGCCAATTGTCACTACTTTTTCACAATTTTCCATTTAACCCAGCCCATTGTCCCATGTTGGTCTGGGACTCAAAAAGAATGTGCCAACTGTGGTTCTTGCCTAGCATGTTGTAAAAGACGACTAAAGGTATATCGGGTTTTGGGTATGTGATTGTGTAGGCGACAAGCTAGCCACTTGTCACTACTTTTTCACAATTTTCCATCTAACGCAGCCCAGTTTTGTTTTTGGCTGAATGTGGGTAAAGGAGCCTGTTGCCCCTTTGACTCTGCCTACCCCTTCGGAGATTATGGGCGTGATGTTATGTATGTATGTAGTTAAATGGTGAAGATTCATAAATCTTTAACAATAGGCTATTTGACAGTATGAAAATTATTTACTTATTTATTGCCATCCGCATTAATTACGAATTATAAAAGCAATATGCATTAATAAATATGAAAAATATTGAATATTTTCACCAAAAAACCTAAAATAAAATTAATTTATTTTGAGTACCAGTCACGTGACCGTAAACGGTTGTGATTGGCTGAATGTATTGTGACGTCCCACGTCTGTAAACAACCACTTCTGCCATTGCTTTACGCTCGAATGCCTTGTTTTCTTACGATTTTTAAGTCGGTTTGTAGGTAAGGTTCATGTCAATACAACTGCAATGGTACAATTTTTCCTAATAGGTACCCTACCTACCTACCTACTTAGATTTTTTCCTTTGCAGTGCAGGAAGATAATCTTATGAAGATTTTTGTATTCGTACACTCTGGCACTGCGCACAATTTATAGCTCATTTTTTCTAGTAAATTAGAGGTAGTAACTTATTTAAACAAAATAATGCAAACGATTCGACCTTCTTCCAATGTTTTTGTACAAACGTGTGACGTCAATCGACGCCATATTGCCGAGGCGTTTTGACATCCACAACAATCAGAATATTTTTAATTATTTTTTTTATATGAAATACTTAAAATAAATAAAAAAAAATGCTATTTCTAGGGTCCTTAGACATCATTAAACAATGTGCGATGGTTTTCAGAAACTAGTCAAATAGCCTATTGTGATGAAATCTGGTAAGTACGCCAAATTTTTTTACACTTAGACTAGGTACTTTTAACCCGAAAATTGTTTTGGTACTGCAGGACACACAATAGAAGGTCTTAGTACTTATTACGTTTTGCTGGCAGTTCGCTTAGAATTCAGTCTAAATTTTAAGCGTACTATTTGCTCGTATCTTTTCGTTGACGTATGCTGTTTAAAAAAAGTCCTGCAGGATAAAATTTACCTTTGGATCCTAAAACTCCCTTGGGGTTTTTGGAATTATAGCGGAGTTTGACGTTGAAGTTAATGGGTATGTCCAGAGCCAAAGGTACGTGGTACGTCAGCGAACGATTGCTCAGGAGCCTGCCTGTATCCTGATCGTAGACCAGCTTCTCCGTCGTGAAGTACCCCACACCCTGGACGTATCCGCCTTCGACCTATTAAAATATTATGAATATTAAAATACGCCGTTCGTTTTCCAGTGCGGATATATCTCAAGCAGGCATAAATAAATGTAGTATATACTTTACAAATACTATCGTCGTTCTTATTAAATAATACACCGGTGCTTGATTAAATTTGGTTTTGATGTGAGGTAGCAGTCGTTTCAATATCATTGTCGCAGGCAATTTGTATGATTCGGCATTTTACAAACGGCGTTGTCTGTTTTAAAAAGCTCGCTGTTTTGAAATATGCCGATGGCAAAATGTATATTGCGGTCATTATATAGTATGCCGCAAGTATTTAGTTTAGGTCAGGTTAGGTAGTAGTTAAAATAATAGGTACGACGACGAGCGAAGCGAGGAGGAGTTTAGGTACAACTGTGACCCTACGGCCAGAAGAAGAACAACCAATGTCGAAATTATAACAACTGATTGAATGAGTCGCCAATTTATCTTCGGCATATTTCAAAACAGCAAGCGTTTTTAAACGGACGACGCCGTTTGTGAAATGCGGAATCATACAAATTGCCAGCGACATAATCACCAAGGTTGCTTGACGCGCCGGCCAGCAGGCTTTATATGATCGTACATTTCAACATGGCGTCTAAGGGCACAAGGCTAAGAAGATGATGATATATTGACTTGCCTGACCAACATCCAAATTGGGATTTGCACTCAACCCAACGTCTTCCAGAATGTCAACTTGCAGCAACTCAAACCTACCCAGCAGAACGTCTAATTGGACCTCTGTTATAGTCACCGCGAATGCAGAGTAGTTGGACAACTCGTCCTCTTTATCTGTCATCATGTAAATCGCCGTCATGTCTATTTGCTCCTCACCAGCCTTCGCGGCAACCTCTGGCCATGTGGCATTAGGCAACTTAACCTTTACCGGTTCCAATCTTTGGTTAAGCATTCTACAAGCACGTATAGTTGCATAACAGGCGCATTCGCTTGTGATACTAGACCCAGAGAACACATTGTTAGCTGAAGAAAATGAGAAGTGGGGTAAAATGGACACGTATTTTAATGAAATGCCTAACTCGTAGGCACAAACTTGGGCAACCTTAGTGTTGACGCCCTGACCCATTTCTACGCCACCTGTGGTAACGGTCACAGTTCCATCTCCTCTGTAAATGGAGACCATAGCGCTATAATTTCCATAGTACTCGACCGGGAAACTCATGACGCTAATATGAAGACCCTTCTTCATCCATCTGTTAGCTTTATTGAACTGCTCTATCTCTTTAGCTCGTTTATCGTAGTCAACATCCTTCTTGAGGGTTTCAATGAGCGTGGGTAGGTCATTGTCGTCTTCACGCATGTTGATTTTACGGACTTCTGTTGCATCCTTGTTTACTTCGAATGCGATATGTTCCATAATGTGTTCGATGCATGCAATGCCTTCAGATGTTCCTAAAAATATAATGAATATTAGTGCTAAAAAGCAAACGTATGAATAAAATGTAATACATCACATGATAGTCTTACCTGGAGCCCTGGCAAAAGTATTAGAAGGTAAATCCGTAAGAACGGCGGCAGTCTTGACACTGAAGTATTCAGGGTTGTAGCAGTTCTTGAAGCCGCCTGGCACGAAGTTCAGCACGTTCTCGTTGTGGCTGCAGCCGTCATCTTCCACCAGAGTCGCGGTTAGGTACTGGATCTTACCATCGTCGTTCACTCCTATCTGAGGAATAAAGTGATATCTTTGACGGGCCTATTGGTCGAGTGTTCGAAACCTGCCACGAAACCTAAGGTCGCGGGTTCTAACCCCGCTACGGGCAAATGTTTCTCGTAATGATTTTAGACATTTGTATTCGAATCATTGATGTTTATAAAACGTTTTTAAGTATGTCTATTCTGCACCTTGTATCCATAGCACATGCTAATCATAAGCTTAGTTTGGAACTATGGAATTATTGTGTTTATCTGGAGTACTTATTATGTTTATTTTTATTTATAAGTAAAGTTACTAAATATTGGCGGTCGACTGGGTAGTAAATGGGGATTTTCTCGTAACGATCAAAAGTACCAACGTTCACAAATCGAATGTCTGTCAATCTAAGGAATATTGGACACAAATATTAGTATCCTACCATAGAACGACCTTTACCGAGCTGGTTAATGGATGAAAAGTATTTTATATTCAATAAAATATGTCAATAAATATATTGTAAAAAAAACCAGTCCAGAATATGATTAATTAACAATTTAAAAATTGTTTTTTTTAAACATTCACTGGTTTAGTTAATAGACAAATTCCATACTAATAGAAAGTATGAAGCCCATAGAATTTGCAAACGTAAGGTTGACTATTTTTTCCCGTCACAACTCTTGGGTACAAATCGATACTAGTAACTTGCACCGAAGAAAACAAAAAAAGACAAGCATATTCCCTATTGGATTGGATAGTTACCTCGTAATCACACTGGCAGGGCAGCCTCCTGCCAGCAATCGTGAGGTTGGTCTGTAATGGCAGAATGAACCGCGCAGGCAAGTTCATCTTCCGAGCGACGATT
The DNA here is from genome assembly GCA_951394215.1 of Glyphodes perspectalis. Taxonomy (NCBI): domain Eukaryota; kingdom Metazoa; phylum Arthropoda; class Insecta; order Lepidoptera; family Crambidae; genus Glyphodes; species Glyphodes perspectalis. The sequence goes on along the minus strand of OX596211.1, from coordinate 11,970,535 downwards.
GCGCACGCGCACGACGCCTGGACGTTCCGGCTGATCTTGCCGCCGAAGCCGCCGCCCACGCGACGGCATTTCACGAAGATACTTTAAAATAAGTTATTTTAATTTACAACTGGTGTCTTAGTTACAGATTTCCTTGATCAAATTATCAAACTAATATGACAGATATTAACAGACAACACACAAACAGACATACGTACTCGCTTTCCCTCTCTCCCAAACACTGGGCGATGGCTGTCTGAGTCAGATCCAACCATTGCGTCGAATCGTACACCTCTAGCTTGTCGTCGACAGGAACCACCACACTCGCTATAGGCTCTAGGTAGTAATGATACTGGGCGTCCACCTCATACACACCCTTTATCACTTTCTTAACGTCTTCCCCTTTGCCTGTAGGATCAATACTGTGCGGATATACGGCGTATCTTTTACTATCCTTCTTCGCTTGGTCGATGGTTAATACGGGGGGCCCAGAATCCACATTTTTAAAGGTGACTTCGACATTTTTAGCAGCTAAAGCCGCTAGCTCTTCGGTTTCAGCCACTATAATTGCTATTGGCTGGCCATAGTATTTGATCTTGGTAGCTAGGATCTCCTCCTCGTCAGTTTGCAACGGGTATCCGGGTTTGGTAAATGAATTCTTACCGGGAATATCCTTTGCTGTGTATACGGCTAGGACACCATCTGTTTTCTAAAAATATAAGAACTCATCATAAAGAGCTTTTAAACCAGAATATTTGTAATTACACATTTCCTTATTCCCTAATCAACTAAGACAGGCAGGCAAAAAAAAAAACAATTTTGCAGCAACACATATTAAAAACTTAAATAATAGGTTCAGAAACTTAGCAACAAAACTATCAAATTTTCTACAAACAAATCATAATTAGGTTATACAATACGATAGCACTAATATGTAACTAACCAATATCTCTTTTATATTGATTGTGTCCACCTCTCCACTATGAACAGTAGATTGCACAAACGCCCCAAAAACCTCTTCTGGATATGGCGGTACATCGTTGGCGTACTGCGCTTCCCCAGCACTCTGAATCATACCCTCGAGTTTAGGAACTGGTTCGTTCAGAGGATACAAGGATTTGTCCGTTTGAAAGTCCTGTGTTCCTTTAGATACAGGGCGGTCGATGAGGGCACCGCCGGAGCGGTAGCAAGCCGTCATCAAATTCGGTGGAGTAATGCTCAGAATAAACTGGAAAGAAGAGTATAATGTTGTTTAAATTCATGTCGGTCGTTAACGAGAAGCGTTTGCTAAGTCGCCGGCCGTTTTTAGTTAATTTTTGTGTATTTATTTTATGCTTTAATTTTAATAAATCCTAAATTATCAGAAAGTTTTTAAAGTACACATTATCCTGTCAATCAACTTCGTTAATAAAATCAAAAATCTAGTCCTTAGATCTTTAAGCATTTTCATTTTAGTAGAGTCATTATGTTCGGATAATTCGAGATTTCTTTGAGTCTGATTGCACACGTTTATAATACAATTGACCTATATTGCAAAAGAACAAATAGTTTCTGTGTATAAATGTATAAAATATAAAAAATACTTCACCTTGTAGAACAGACCAATCGCCAGCTTTTTCCTACAATCCTTCGATGGTTGCGGCGGCATATCCACTGGGTTCACCTCTTTGTTCAACATATTAATGGCTCCTTGAAATATATCGTTTTTAAAGACATTCTTTCCTTTCAAATAATTTTCTGTGTTAGTAGCGCGAGTAAAATCGGAAGATATGTTTCCAAAAGCAATTGTAACATCGTCAATTTTGTTGGTTCTCGAATCTATTTTTATAAGGAAACCAGCGTTTACGATCGCTAAAGCGTTTTGATGACGAGGCATTATCTGCAAAGCGGTAGAAACTGAGTACACTTGTAATAATAAACAATACATTACTTACGCTATCATACGGATTATCTTAGTGCAAACTACGCAGAATAGTATACTGTATGAGTACTGTGTGTGAGAGGTATTTACACACATACATCAACGTACGTTTATTAACAACAAGAGAGACTTGACTTGACTGCCTCGTTGGTCTAGTGCTACCACTTGGTCCTAACCAAGAGGTCCCGGGTTCAAATTTTGTGGTTGTGGTTGGTTGGACCAAAAAACATTGTGACTGAGTATTTCAATATTGAAATTACTTAGTAACAGCCCGCAATCAGGATGTTGGCGATATAATCATCCCCGTGCTTTAGAAAGCAGTTGGTCCTGAACCTGAAATTCCGGATTCCCGCCTCACCGCACTATAACAGTGAAGGAGAAGAGAGTGCACCTGTGTTTGCGCAGACACTTGTGGACTATAATATCTCCTGCGTAGTTTGCTAATGGTTGGGATTAGCCGCTGTGACCAATATCGGTAAGGAGGAATATTAACAACAAGAGTTCAAGCATAAACTACGTATCGTTAGTTTCATCTAGTGGTATTCCACTACTTTCGTGAATAGGGTATCTGACCGTTATACTTTACTCAGCTATTCGTTGTTATACGTTTGCAGTAGGTTAGAAATACGATAAGGGGGTACCTGGTATAGTATGCATCTGGTATAGTATAGTATGTTGCTTTATATGATTATTTACGGAAATCCTTATTGAAGATAAAATACCACATACCTTGTAGCTGACAAATGTATGCATAGTACTTAAAGGTGGCAGTTCTACGGAGACCATGAGCTGACCTTTCATATCATACTTCAGGAATTCCTGCATCATCAGAGTAATCCTTTCGCCGCGTGCATTACCTAAAAAACTTTATTCTGTTAGGAGTTCAGAATATATATATTATTTTAAATCAAGTTTGTAGTGTAATTTTACTAAAGGAAGGGAAATAAATATTGTTGTAGCTCAGTATGTAAAAAACTCTATGCGATAAACTGTAATAAAAGTGAATCTTTAAAACACATTTTTTTTTAATAACAGGAGAACCACCAACTTACGAATAGTGACAGCAGCTCCAACGGTCTCCAGCAGAAGGTAGATGTCTGATGGATATGAAGGCATCGCGTGCTTCACCATCAGGTTACCAACCAAGGACCCAATCTGCCTCAAAGTAAGTCAGTTAGTCAGTTACCTTAAAAACTAAACTGGTTCCAGTTAATTTTAAACGAATAAGCATACCTTTCTCACTGGCATATGTGCTACCAGTTCCAAATGTTTTACAAATCCGGACAAATAAGAAAACTGACTCTTAGACTGTGCGGCATCTTTGAAAATATTGATGCAGTCCTCCAAAGAGGTATTCGCTCCGAGAACGAGGTTCTGATCGTAGAAGTATCCTTTAAGCGATTTCACGTTACTTATATCTATTAAAACTCGAGGATACTCAAAATACTCATATATACCTGCAAGAAAATATTTTTTTGTCGTAAACTTTTCAAATTCTGTGACCTCGACGATTAAAAGAGTAAACTCTCACTGGTAACAAATTTACAACCGTTTGATAATGATTAGTACTTTAATTACTCAGTCATACATGCATCTATCAATTAGAAGGTTATCAAAAACATATGGTAAGATCACCTTCGCCTTAATTATCCACCATACCGTTTTCTTGAAAGAATACTTAATAATGTTTCGGTTAGTTTGTGCATAATACATGGAGTAAAATAATTTTTCACAGGTACGTACATTTATAATGGTACTTGTTGATAAAATAGTGCTATACGTAGGTCACACTTGTGTTGCGCCACCTTCGGGCAGGAAAGGCGTCGACGGCATGCTGCCACAGTCAAGTGTTTTAGTATATGCCACAGACCAGTAAGAAAAGAAGGACTCCACGCCACTAACTAGACGTTGAACTTGACACGCAACTTATGTCACACATTGACATAAGCGCTCCAAATGACAAATTTCCGATATTTGATATACATATGAATCTTACTCTCGCATGCATAAACGTGGCTTCACGCTGTAGTATGACAGCGCGGAGTCCTTTAACATTTTACTAGTCAGTGGTCGGTACCGACGTTTATACCAAGATTTATAAAGGACTAGGCTTTATGTGGTGACTTGGATTTACCAATATGAACCAAACAATGCCTTACCTTTGCTAGTATTCCCATCAATCAACATGTAATAATCAACACCTTTCTCATTCAGAATCCTGAAGATTTCCTCTTCATTATAAACCTTAAAAAAGCAATGCGTCTCATTGGTGAGAGCAATGGTTTTCTCATTCACTTTATAAGCTTCAATCTTTGGATTATCTTCAATGATAACACTCCAGTCGCTATCAACACTTTTGATCGAGCATTTTCTGTCGCAAGGTGCTTTTGTTTTGTTACAAATGTTCAACTCTTCGATGTCCCTGATCCTTTGGCATAGATCGGGGCTGGCATTCACAGCAAATGACTTGACAGTATCCATTATTGGCCTGAAACCTGTGCATCTACATGTGGTGCAAGCGAAAGCCTTCTCCATTTCTTCCATGGTAAGATTTTTGTCATGTAGACTATGAGCAAAAAGAAATGGTATCAGTAAACCATACATTGCTAAGTAAATAAATTGTTTAGATTATCATATCGTTTGTTTAGCTCCGAACTAATAATATATGCTATCATATCTAAATATTAGGTGTCGGTAACATACATAAGATGTAGTCATTCGAGTTCAAATGACTGTGTGATTCATACAAGTATTCTTCCAGAATGAGAAACTTATCTAGAGCTTCTAACCACCAGAGCGCGCGCCCTGTTGAAATAGCATTTAACAAAATAGAAGCCGCATAATGCTGTTTCAGCTAGTTACCTGTACAAGTGCATAGCCCATCCAGGAGTGCAGTATCCGCATTGGGTGGCGTTGAAAGCCGTAATCCTCTTCTGTATGTCGTCGTAGCCGTGACGGCGATCTCCCAAAGCTTCTATTGTTATAATGTCCCATCCTTGACATGAATACACCAAGACCAAGCACTGCATAAATGAGACAAAACAACAAATGTATTGAACCTATTTATTCTCTTTATAAAATAGAGACAATAAAACTTCCCCTTCTTGTCCGTCACCCCAAAGGGCGGTAGAGTTGTGTCACACGACGAATGAGAGAATTTCAATTAAACCAAGTCTGATATTTTTACGATTACTACTTATTTTTTATTAGCAACAACCATTTACAAAATCTTTACAGGAAATCCCAAAACTTATTGTAAGCTTACATTCTCTTATGTCAGGGTTCGTGAGATAATACCAAATCCAGGCTATGATTGGGTTTCAATGCGAGATATGACTGTAGACTTTAAATCGATTTAGCTCTTTTGTTTATAAATAACCAGCTGTTCGCATTCTGAGCTACTTACAGAGTTGACGGAGAACAGCTCCACGCGTCCGCTGGTGTGCCTGCGCGCGCGCACGGCGACGACGCACGAGCCGCAGCCGCCCTCGTGGCACATCGCCTTCGTGCCCGGCAGCGCTAGTGTGTAGCGCAGATACGCGTTCAGTGTTGTCAATCGCGGCGTACATTGGTCCACTGCAAACATTTATTTTATAATTAACTAGCTGACCAAATGCACTTCGTAACGCCCCCGTTCTCGGATTTTCTCTCTCGATCTCGGATGCATTACCTACAGGCTACAGGTGATATCAAACTTTTTGGATTGATGGTTTTAAATGTTATAGTGTGTTCTCTCGATTCTTTTTAAAAAACTTATTAAAAACAAATTAAATCGGATTGGAAAATTCGCCATGACTTTACACTCGTCTGTATCCAAGCAAAGCCGGGGCGGGCTAAGTAACAATATAAATAATGGAAATTCTTATAATTAAGAATTTTATTCAAACGTTGTTTGAATAATACAAATATGAAATGTTTTATTTGTTTTCAATTTCACGTTTACTACGTCTATATCTTGTTTGCACATATGGTATCATGTAGAAGTGAAATTTCCAACAAACAAAAAAACTGACTTATCAAGATAATTGTAAAAGAAAAATTTGAATGTTTTTAATTGTTTAAAATTCAACGAAATAATTCAGGTTGAGTTAACATACATACATTTTTAACGTGCCTTTCGGATACGCGATGTAATATTCATGATGAGAATATGAGAGTGGAAACCGAACAACAAATGAATAAGACTGTAGGATTTATATATATTGATTGACTAACTTTGATTACTTAATTCAGATTTCTGAATGAGCGTAAGCTAGGACTAAAAGCCTTTTTAGAAAGACAATTAAATAAGGAAAGACAATAGGGATGTTGACTGGCTAGTCAATTGAGATACTTTTTAAGAGCTGGGGCATTTCACGTGAAACGGGCAGCGAAAAAAATGTCAGGTTTCGGATTTTGTTTATAATTGGGTTAATTGGTCATATGTGTGACTTGAATAAAACCACAAAGTAACTTTTTTTTTTTGCTTAGGTCCTCCCCTGCCAATCCACCGATCAGGAAAAAATATTTGGTCTTTGGCGGACGGTAGTTCTGTAGTAACAACAGGCAACAGTAAAAAATATGAACTTTTTAGATTTTAGTCATAATACGCAAACTGTACGACATTTCTGTTCTTTTTTGTATTATTAATATGTATTAGTGTGTTAGAAAACTAAAAACACCAAAAGCTACAGTTGAATATGTAAAGTTTTTTTTTAAAGTCCAGTTTGAAATAGCGTGACCTACTTTTCTTGAAAAAAGAAGCATTTTTTTTTTCGAAATCGGTACATTTTTGTCCTATCGAACTGAGGGCGATTTGATAGCTAATGGTCACTACTATCTCCCCGTAAAGGGGTCGCTACGTATTTCCAATAACCCTGTATATATTGCTGTAAAGTGGACGATATTTTGTTTAAAAAAACAAGTCAATGAAATCGTTTCCCAAAAATCAAATAACAATAATTTCATTAAAATACTAGCGGCCACATTTTGATAGGTAACCTGGTAGATAAATATTCTCCTAATCATAAATATGCGTAAAAAAAATATTTTTAGCAAATACTCGATAAGTGCACTAATTCTGCAGCCGGATCTCGTACTTTTAAATGTTGAGGTACTAATCTAAATATATAATGAGGGTTAGAGAGTTTATAGGTTGGTATTTAATTTAAGATATTAGTGAGTACTCGGCTTAAAATCTATGTTGCCTCATTTTCTTTCGTTGCGGAGTAAGATACCCTCACTAAGAAACCGCTCAGTACAGCGGGTCGTGCCGCATCGTCGTACTTTAGTTGATGTACATATCTTCAAAACAAGCAAATACACCATCAATTTTATTTTTTACATAATATGTCCATAATATAAGCTATATTTTTAAGTAAAAAAATGAAAAAAAAATGCCAGTATTAGAAAAAAAAATATTTTAAAAATTAACTTCCGGTTTACTATGTGAATAAAAAATCAAATTTTAAAATTTTATAATTACTAAAGAAAAACAATTATTTGTCTCCAATAAACACTACTTAGTTTTTATTTTATCCATTTGATTGACTGCATAAATAGCTATCGAAAAATCCATTGCTAATTTTTTTTCTAATTCTTTGAAGCGGCGTAAATCTGTAGGTAAGCAAAAAAAAAAAAGTTACTTTGTGGTTTTATTCAAGTCACATATAAGACCAATTAACCCAATTATAAACAAAATCCAAAACCTGACATTTTTTTCACTGCCCGTTTCACGTGAAATGCCCCAGCTGTCAAAACGAAATCACTTCATAGATTTTGTATAGGCTTGTCAACGTGTGACGTCACTAGTTTGTATAGTCAACTGACTTAATATTAAGCAGTATTTGTAAAATTAAAAATCTTAGAAAATCATTAAGGTTTAACAGCATACTACGATACTTTCTTTTCCAGAATTGATATTTCAAAATTAAATATAAATGGTGTCAACATCCCAATTGAACTGTTTTATTGTTTCATATTCTATTCTATATTTTTAAATAAAGAATCTATAAAGAAGAAGAAATCAGATTACTAAATAATTCCCTGGCCACGAATTCAATGGTCGCGGGTTCGAATCCCGCTTGGGGCAAATGTTTGATGTGTGATGAACATGGTCATGTACTCGAGTCATGGATGTTTATAAACGTATTTAAGTATGTCTATCCGTTCACCTAGTATCCATAGCACAAGCAAACTTAGTTTGGAACTGGGGCATTGGTGTCAATGTGGAGAATTTATTATTGTTGTGTAAGACGTTACTACTACCTACTACTGTCTTGTTACTGAACTACTCTATTCATCATCTTCCTAGCGTTATGTCCCGTGTTTAGACGGGGTCCGCTTAGACCATGATCCAGGATTTAGCGAGTCTGGTAATCACATTGAAGCGACTGCCGATCTGACCTTCGTAACCCTAAAATAGAGGAACCAGACAATTTTTGGATCATGGTTACAAATCCAAAGTTGTTTGAATTTGCAGGTTTCATCAAGATGTTTTCCTTCACCGTCGAGCTAGTGGTATAAATACGTATATAGACTTGAAAAATCCAGAGGTACGTGCTCGGGTTTGAACCCGCACTCCTCGGTTAAGAGGCGCGTGTCGTTACCACTGAGCTACCACCGCTGAACTACTACTAAACTACTCTATTATCTCACTATAATAAATGTGACAATTTGGATGGATATCTGTTACTTTATAACACCGGAACGGCTGCACGGATCTGGATAAAATTTGTGACAGACATCAACATTTAGTCTCTAATAGGTATAAGATACCTACACTTTTCTGTCCCAGAAAAATTGTTAGACCCTATGGGATGCACTATATACGTCGATACGTGCGATAAAGTCTCTGTAACCACGGACTAGAAAAAAAGAAGGACTCGATGTGTCAGATATATAAGTTACTCTATGCCACTAACTAACGTTTGGGCCTTTCCGATGCTCCAAATGACATTTTACTTACATCACATATAGACATTATTGCACCAAATGACAGCTCCTGTCAGTTTTGTTTTCAAATCGTATTTAAATTTATCAAAATTGTCAAAATACCGACGTGTGTGGTGGAATGCTGCAAAAAATCACTTACCTAAGAGTAAAAAAGTGCGACGGAATCACATTTCACAGGTAAGGTTAGTAATAATGCTGATATCTGGTATCCCAGAATCTCACGCACACATGCATAAATGTGGCTTCACTCTGTAGTATGACAGCGAGAAGTCCATATTTTTTTACTAGTCCGTGTCTGTAACAAACCGATTTCCAAGCACAGGCCCCAACGCGTTATCAGCGCAGAGCGGATTCGACGGCCTATAGCCACGCTTACACAGTCAATAAATGGCGTTCAAGTTTTTATCAATTCTAAGTGTACAAGTTTTAATCAGGTCAGTAAAAAAGACCCGACGTGTTAAAGTTGTCTGTGTTTAGACGTTATTAATTTGAAATAAGACCACACATTTAGTTGTGCTCTTTTATTCCTGACCATTATCAGAAATCTTGTAGTATGTATTTTTTCCCGTGTTGGTCTGGGGCGCAAAAAGAATGTGCCAACTGTGTTTCTTGCCTAGCATGTCGTAACGTGCGACTAATGGTATATCGGGTTTTAGGTATGTGATTCTGTAGGCGACAGGCTAGCTACTTGTCACTACTTTTTCACAATTTTCCATCTAACCCTGCCCATTTTTTGGCTGAATGCGGTTAAAGGGGTCTGCTGTGCCTTTGATTCTGCCTACCCCTTCGGGGATTATGGGCGTGATGTTACGTATTTTTGAGTGAGTCTGAGTCCTTCAAGTTATACCAGTAGTACCTTAAGTAGCAACAAGAGGTCTGGTGCAGACTTAGGCACGTAACGTACCTCTTGATTTTTTAAATCGAAATACGGATTCACCACTTTCTCGGCGGTGTGAGGGAAAACATTACGAGGAATATTCAATGAACTTGGGATATGTGTAGCCATGATTTACTTTGTTTGGTTCGCCTATAGAGCAAGGAAGGTCAGATCGGCAGTGGCTTTAACGTAGTGTCCAAAACATATAAAGATCATGGTGTAACCGACACCGACTAAGCATGGGACATAACGCTAGGAAGATGATGATTGTTGGAGACCAACATGGCAATTATGTTGATCGTCCCCCATTACGTAGTTACAATTCACTTTAGCAGCGACAAACTGGAGTTTATGGTAAAATGATTGCTGTATTATGGGCTGGTAATAGTGCACGATCCATGGCCGTTTGTTTGAATTGTCTTGTATAATGTCTCATTTTATGCTAACATGTGATGTGGGTAAGCAGTTTAATGTAGATACTGGAGTTAGAAGAGTACAAACAACATTATAAGTATTATGTTTTGTTTCTATCTCTTATTCAAATGCTCACATGAGATATAGATGAATGTAATTAAAGTACCTATGTATGGGCACCTGAATAAATAGTAATCCATCAATATGCAACCTACATAGTTTTATTGAATAAGTAAGTAGTAAAATTCCTTTCGGTTATCAAAATGTAGTTTAATATTCATAAGAAATCTTTTTAATATTATCCAAATAACGTTTGGATTAAGACGACCAATGGGTGTATTGGGTATGTGATTATATAGACGACGAATCATCACTCCTTTTTTACAGTTTTGCATCTGACCCACCTCAATTTTGGTATTGACTTAGTAGTTTTTTTTAGCTCAATGCTCCTTGGACACTTCTGCCTACTCCTTGTATCAAAGAAAGGTCCATATATGGAAAAAAGATTTACATATTTACGAAAGGTATACTTTCGGGTGCGAACATATGTGCGTACATACCTATGTATTTTTTATTCATATTATGGACCTTTCTCAATCGAGTCCGATTTAAATCCTTTTAATAGTCATTGTAAGCTGAAGTAAGTTTTCAGGATATTTGTGTAAATAAGCAACAGTGCTCATAACCGACTTAAAAAAAGGGCGGAGGTTCTCAATTTGATTGATTTTTTTTTTTTGTGCAGAAATAAGTTCTTTATCATATTTCCGCATTTTTTGTTTTTTATTACAACACCATTACCATGAAAATGTATTTAATTCTGCATCAAAGAATATGATCGAAATTAATATTCCCCGTTACCCGTTCTTAATACAGTCTTCTATACAGTTCTTCTATACAGTCTGACATGGAAGAAACGAACCAAATACTAAAACCTGTGAAATTAAAAATATAACTGTTACTTATTGCAGTTATATTTAAACTGCCAATCTCAATATGGTCAGTTGATGTTGATATATTGCGCGGTTTCCTACGCACGTGCACAGTACTTATGTTGCTCTGCATAAAAAAATCATTAAGCTACGATACTTTTAAATAAATATTTTTTTTTAAATAATAATCTCAGACATTATTTTATATTAATTTACTATGACACCTTTTTAAAAGCATCCAAATACACAGATAGTAACATCTTAAATGAAACTTTATGATTAGTGAAGTCGGTTAAAAAGTTTATTTCGGTGGAAATCAAGCTTAGAAATATCTCCTTTATATTTTTACGACTGTACTAAATTCAGTATTTTGTTACATTTTTTTTCTGGGCTTGAATTCAATTGCACTTTGCGATTTGATACAGAATCCAGCCATGGTGAGTGAGTGTGTTAATTTTTGTATGATTTATTTATTACAATTGTAAATTATTATTATAATTTTGTTACAATTGAACCCACTTACCGGTACATTTTTTCCCGTTGACGGTAAACTCTATACACGACATGTCGAAGGATGCGCAGCGATCATGGAAGTGCCTTAACTTGAATAACGCTATCCGCTGGGCTCTTCAGTATTTACCTTGGTAAGAACTACAACGCGTACAGCGAAACATTTAAGGGTTCCGTAACTCAATAGCATCATAAGAAAAACCTTTTGTGAAATTTTTTGGTGCATTACAATAAAATAAGCATCATATTTCTTTACGATTATCTAATGTTTCCCTTAAAATAAATCCCATTAAAAACAATACTTGTCAAAAAAAACAAGTCTCGCAACTCAGTTGTTCTACGGTAAAAAGTTGTGAGATCCATGTACCTAATACCAAGTCGGTTATTAATTTATTCAGTCTCTACTTAAGCGACTTTCTGTCTTAATACGTCCAGTCCCTAAGACCACGATCGTGGTCCATAACAACTGAAAATCAATTGTGTCTGGAATCTCCGTACACGAAACCTTAAGTTGTTACGTAATAATTAACAGCATCTTATAGTGACGCATATCAATATTAAAAATCTTTAACGTTTTATATAAATATATTGAGAATCGGCCATGAGCGTAGTATTTTAAAGCCCTTCCCCCCTCAACGGATCTTGTGGTATGGATACATTCTCTTAGACATACCATATATCTAGTGGATACTATTTCATAAAGTTTAGACACATACATATATGTAAGAAAACTCAGAAAATGGATTGGAAAAGTGTAATCCAAATATGTAGTTCGATTCTCTATAAATGCTCGTCCTAACCCTATCATGTAAACTAGCGAATAAAAATAAGACAGCATTTCAGAATAATTTTTAGAGTCCGACCGAAACTGGTTTTCCGGCCGAAACCGAAACCAAAACCTAAATTTCGGCCGTGGCTTCAGTTTCGGCCGAAACCGAAACCGAAACTCACGTGGTCAAGTATAAAATTCCTTAAAAAACTAAAATTTGGTGCATTTTACCCATTATTCTGCATTCATTAGGACATGAAATGGAAACACAGTACATAAATTAAGTTTGTTGTAATAATTTATGTAATATAATATAAAAAAATATTAATAATATGTCCCATGTTGGTCGGGGACTTAAAAAGAATGTGCCAACTGTGTTTCTTGCCTAGCATGTCGTAAAAGGCGACTAATGGTAGGTATATGGGGTTTTGGGTATGTGATTCTAAAGGCGACGACCTAGCCACTTGTCATTACTTTTTCACAATATTCCATCTAACCCAGCCCATTATCCCAGGTTGGTATGTTACTTAAAAAGAATGTGCCATCTGTGGTTCTTGCCTAGCATGTCGTAAAAGGTGACTAATGGTATATGGGGTTTTGGGTATGTGATTCTAAAGGCGACGAGCTAGCCACTTGTCACTATTTTTTCACAATTTTCCATCTAACCCAACCCATTGTCCCATGTTGGTCTGGGACTTAAAAATAATGTGCCATCTGTGGTTCTTGCCTAGCATGTCGTAGAAGACGACTAATGATGTATCGAGTTTTGGGTATGTGATTGTGTGGGCGAAGGGCTAGCCACTTGTAACCACTTTTTCACAACTTTTCATTTAACCCAGCCCAGTTTTGTTTCTGGCTGAATGTGGTTAAAGGGGCCTGCTGCCTCTTTGATTTTGCCTACGCCTTTGGGTGTTATGGGCGTGATGTTATGTATGTAATAATAATATTTTTATTATATTTTCATGTCCCATGTTGGTCAGGGACTAAAAAAGAATGTGCCAACTGTGTCTCTTGCCTAGCATGTCGTAAAAGGTGACTAATGGTATATGAGGTTTTGGGTATTTGATTGTGTAGGCGACGAGCTAGCCACTACCTTTTCACAATTTTTCATCAAACCCAGCCCAATTTTATTTTTGGCTGAATGTGGTTAAAAGGGCCTGCTGCCCCATTGACTCTCCTTACCCCTTCGTGGATTATGGGCGTGATGTGTTTTTTATTTGCTTTTATAACTGTTTTCAATATAAATGTTTACTGTAGTTCAGTAGTGAGTTTTTTAATTCTAATTGTAAGTATGACTGTCCTACTAATTGTGATCTAGGTATCTTTGTTAATCCTAAACGTGTGATTTGATTATCTTTGTTGAGACTGGAACTAAGAGTGTAATAGTAATTTTAGTAATTGTTATTTTTATATAAGAGGTACTTATAAAAGGTTTATGATTCTACTAAGTACAAATACAATACTTAGTATTTAATGAAACAGTAAGATTTAGTGATTTGATTATTGATAATTGATAAACATTTTGCTAGGAAAACTTAATTTGAAAAAATACATACATACATACATAAAAAATACATACATACATAAATGTATGTATTTTTTATGTATCATCAGTTTCGGTTTCGGCAAAAGTTTCGGCCAATTTTGGCCGAAACCGAAACTTCCGCCGAAACTTGATTTTTAGCCGAAACTCGGCCGAAACCGAAACCGAAACCGAACCTTCGGTCGGACACTAATTATTTTATAAAATTAACATATAAATAAATTAGTGCGCTAACATGTACAGAGATAAATAGTACCGAAAATCTTAATTATCACAAGCACTCGATTGAACAACAGTTCCGCAATACCTACCCTTGTAGTACAGCGGGAGGTGATACTCTGTTATTTATTTTGTTGTCAATAGACTATGTTACTCAACATTTTTTTAGTCCACTTTAGAAATTACAATTTTTTTTTTCTTTTGTTCAGCAAAATAAAAATTATGAAGATACAGCGCGATGAAGTACCGCGTAACGTCACTAGGTGCGTAAAATTTTACTACCAACTGACGTAAAGCGCCCCATTTCAGATATTTGAAGCGCTGTATCTTTGTTATTTTTCAAGTATTAAGTAAGTAGCAAAAAATACGTAGGTATTTAATATTTTTTGTTACTTTAACTTACAAACTGTAAAAAACGTTTGAGTAAAAAACTCCATTTGGAAGATATCGTCCATAATAATTTCCAACATGATTATGGTACATATATACAAAATAATAAGCTGTTCGGTTTAAAAATGTATTTGGATCATAAACCTCGTATAACAATACAATATCCTAATACTAGAATGGCAGCTGAATGCGACTTTCTATTTAAAAGTCAAAGGATTTAAGCAGTGGCGTAGCTAGGTAAATGAAATAATAATAATAATAATAAGGTCCTCCTAACCGATATCGGTTACAGCAGCCAATCTCAACGAGGATTAGCCATCTGCGCAGGAGATATTATAGTGCACAAGTGTGTGCGCTAACACAGGTGCACTCTCTATTCCTTCACTCTCATAGTCCGGTGAGACGGCAATTCGACATGACCGGAGAGAGGTTAGGCGCAGGACCAACGGCTTAACGTGCTTTCCGAGGCACGGGGGTGATTAGACCGCCAACTTCCTGACTCCGGGCTGTTACTAAGTAATTTGGATATTGAAATACCCAGCCACAAATTTTTGGCCCGACCCGGGATTGATTGCCTCGGTAGTGTAGTGGTAGCATGCGCCGCCTAAGGACCAAGAGGTCCCGGGTTCAGCTAGGTAACAAAGGTCCCTGGGGCAAAACAGAAACTGGGGCCCATCGGCATGCAGCTTTAGATCCAGGCGACAATTTATTTTTCCTAGGGGTGGGGAAGGCTGGTTTTAGGCCCTCGAGCTTTGGGGTCCCGGGATATTGCCCCGCCTTGCCCCTGGATAAGTACGCCACTGGATTTAAGTAGTACCTAATTATATCAGTGTTTCATATTCGTCCGGGACTCGTAAATAATGTCTCACTCTGTCTGCGCCTAGCATGTCGTTAAAAGGGACTAATGATGCTTTCGGGTTTGGGTTTGTGATTATGTAGGTATGTGGGTACGAGCGAGCCACTTTTCAATATTTATTCCTCTAATCTCATAACATATATCTGGATTACAAAATCAAAATAAGCATTATAGCACTAGCGATAGTATAAAAAAAACTTAGGAAACAAATTGAATCGTCGCTAATTAGACCTAGGTTTTAAAGACCTTCAACATAAACCTGAACATTTAAATCAAAATTTACGTGTATGAAATTGTATCATAGGTAGATATATCGGCGCTTCTAAAATAACTGACATTTCCAACATTAATTTGCTTCTTATCTTTCACGTAACAAGTGTGTGATTATAATATATCTATAGTACCTACCTACTATATTCAAACAGGTAGCTATTTCGTGAATAAATAAATTAAACCAAATACAGTGATTGGCAACCATTTAAGGAGTCAAAAGTTACAATAAGGGTTACCAAAACACGCTAATATTGCACTAAAACCTTGACAATAAATCTTAGATTACGTACGTTATGTTAGTTTTTATTTCACGTAAAGTAGTCCAGTATCACGGGAGTTATGACCGTGAGAAATTTTGAGCAGTTTTTAACCGACTTCAAAAAAAAGGAGGAGGTTCTCAATTAGACTGTTTTTTTTTGTTTGTATGTTACTCGATATCTCCGTGAATTGTTAACCGATTTCCAAATTTTTTTTTTAATCGAAAGGGTTTACTCCCGAGATGGTCCCATTGCCACTAAGTCAGGATCTGATAAAGGGATCCCAGGAAAATCGAGGAAAACCATAAGCACATATAATGTGTTTTAGACATTTTCTAAGATTGTACAAGTATTTACATATGGTGCTTATCATCTTATGTTGGTGAGCTGATGATGGAAGGTACAACTCCTTAACGATTAGGAATTAGTTTATGATTCTTTAAATATCTTCGAGAATTGTAAGACGATTTTTAGAGTTCTTTTTTTTATAAAATTTTCAAGATAGCGCGCACAGGCGCGTGATGTCAGCGGTGCTCGCGCTCCTTCGCGCCTCGCGCCATATGACACTTATTGAACTGGTGTTTCGTACGCGCGATGTAGGTACTTATTTTATATCGTAGCTTTGTTAATTAGTTTATTATTGTTGTAACAAATCAACCTGTTAACTACCTTGTAGGTTCTATCTACGCCATGGAAGAGAGTTACCAGAAAGGTCAGTCGGATAATCTACCGGGAGTTAATAGCTGGATGGTGGCTCAATCTATACTGATATTGTAAAACTAAAGAGTTTGTATGTTTGTTTGCTTGAACGCGTTAAACTCTGGAACTACTAGTCCGATTGGTCCCATGTTGGAAAGGGAATTTGGCCCATGTTGATCTGGGACAAAAAAAAAGGAATGTGCCAACTGTGGTTCTTGCCTAGCATGTCGTAAAAAGCGACTAATGGTTTACGGGCTTTTGGATATGTGACTGAGTAGGTGACGAGCTAGCCACTTGTCACTCCTTTTTCACAGCTTTCCATCCAACCCAGCCCGACTTAATTTTTGGCTGAATGTGGTTGAAGGGGCATGCTGCCCCTTTGACTCTGCCTACCCCGTTGGGGATTATGGGCGAGATGATAGGTATGTATGTTTACTAGTCCGATTTAAACAAAAATTATTTAGTGTTAGATAGCCTATTTATTAAGGAAGGCTTTAGGCTATATATCATTAACCATAAACGCGGGTGAAACCGCGTGCACAGCTAGTATTTTATGAAAAAAAAAGATTTTGCGACTGCTAAAATTAGTGGAATAAAAATGAGAAAGTTATTACCAATGTCTTTGCGCAGCGTTTTTGATTAATACTACTTAGTCTAAACTAGTCGCTACTTTTTACAATTTTCTATCTAGTTCTCATGAATTTTAGCTAAATGTAGGTAATCCTAGGCATGATATATATATGTATGTTATTTTGCGTATAGATCTGGGCTCCCCAGATCCTAAACTTTTTATCCAAGGAGCCGCAGGTTGCCGACCCCTACTATAGCACAATTGCCAATTGCTTTTATTCTTTGTTTAGGTAATTAGAGTAGGTAATGTTCCATTTGACATACTTCAGTATAATGCTCCGCCTCCGCAATAGTATATTGGATACAAGAGCCTACAGAGGCCCTACTCTTGAAACAGACCACTACCTGGTAGTATGCCGGTTTGCTGGGCTTTTCAAGAAGTGGAGGCACTGGCGAGTGCGTACTCCATGCGGAGGCACTGAAAGGATAAGGAATGAAAAACTGGAAGATGAAAGTGTAAGGAGTGTGTATGTAGGATTAGTCAATGAAAGACTTGCGAATGCGAGTCTTTCTGGCTTAGATGTTGATGATTGCTGGAACATTTTGAAAGAGAGCATGGTGGACAGTGCAAAAGAGGCATGTGGATGCGCAAGGAGACGTAGAACAATGAAAGGTGACGCATGGTGGGATGAGGAGGTCAAAGCCTCCGTAGCGAGAAAGAAGAAGGCCTGGCTCGATTATGTCTCATCTTTGCAAATGGATGAAAGTATGCTTGAGATGAAGAAAGAAATATACCGTTATTGCAAGAGTGAAACCAAAGCTTTAGTGAAAGAGAAGCGTGAAAGAGTAGCTATGAATGAAGAAAGGAGACTGACGAATAGTTTCGAGGCTAATTCCAAGCTCTTTTGGAGGGAGGTTAAGAGGTCTCGGGGATGTTCGTCGGCATCCGGAATGAGTAAGATTAAATCTAAAGCTGGTGACATTCTTGCAAACCCGAACGAGGTGTTAGAACGGTGGAGTGAATATTTTGGAGAAATGTATGAGTATGTCTCTGATGTTGGCACTGAGAGTGAGGCTATGTCTGATTCTGTGGTGCCAGCGTCTGATGAAGACATCACTATGAATGAGATTGAATGGTCGATACGAAGTCTGAAAAGTGGAAAGGCCGCGGGAATAGACAAGGTATCTGCGGAGATGATCAAGCTAGGTGGCGCTAGCGTCCAGGACGCTTTCTGGTTCTTGTGCAATCTATGCTGGAGAAACGGAAAGGTCCCAATGGACTGGAGACGGGCAGTTATCGTGCCTCTGTACAAGGGTGCTGGGTCACGTATGGACTGTGCCAGCCATAGAGCCATCAGTTTGATCAGCTTAGCAGCAAAGGTGTATGGCAAGATTATTGAGAGGAGAATGAGGGTGAAATCTGATGGAATGTTGTGGGAGGCACAGGGAGGTTTCCGGAATGGTAGAGGATGCACGGATCAAGTTTTCTCTCTTCGCAACATCGTGGAGAAGCATCTGGCCAAAAGTCAGAGGGTTTTTTGCGGTTTTGTGGATATGGAGAAGGCCTTTGACAGGGTTGTACGAAAGGACCTTTGGGACATATTGCCGAGATATGGGATTGATGGAGCATTGCTTCGTGCTGCGCAGTCCACCTATGTGGGATGTACGGCATGCGTGCAAGTGGAGGGCAGCCTGTCACCCTGGTTTGACGTCAATATTGGTGTCAGACAAGGATGCGTGCTGTCTGCTCTGCTGTTTATCCTATATCTCGACCATTGTCTCCAGAGGATTAGATCTATGAATGTTGGAGTGCGTATGGGTGACCTGGTTGTGAACTGCCTGCTTTACGCGGACGATGCCGTACTTCTAGCAGAGTCGGCATCGGATCTGCAGCAACTAGTCACAACATTGAAAGATGATTGCAAGGAGAGAGGCTTACATTTGAATGCGAAGAAAACAAAGATTATGGTGTTTGAAAGAGATGAAACCAGAACGGATACAAGGATAACGGTTGACGATGTAGTGCTGGAACAGGTGAATGAAATTGTATATCTAGGATCTGCATTTAGTAGAGATGGAAGGTACTCCGCTGATATAGAAAGAAGAGTGAATGCAGGGAATAGGGTGAATGGAGCGTTAGGAAAACTTTTAGGCAGCAAAATCTTAAGCCAGAAGGCCCAGCTCGCCATACACAATGCGGTGCTGATTCCTACGCTAACATATGGAAGCGAGAGTTGGGTATGGCAGAAAGAGCATGAAAGTAGAATAAACGCGGTCGAGATGCGTGCGCTGCGGAAAATCTGCGGTGTATCGCTCACAGACTGCGTTCGGAATGATGATGTAAGAAAGAGAGTTGGTCTGAAGGACAGCGTCGGAGTCAAGGTAAGAAGAGGCATGCTCCGGTGGTTCGGACATGTGGAAAGAATGGATGACGAAAGATTGACTAAACAGATATACAATGCGAATGTGGAAGGATGTAGGAGCCACGGAAGGCCCAGGCTCACCTACCACGACCAGATTGGTCGTGTATTAAAAGAAGGTGATGTTAGGAGTCATAAAAATCGTAGAGCTTGTATGAAAAGGATTATGAATGTTGAAGAGGCGAGTGAGGTGTGTAAGGATCGTGCCATATGGCGTTCGGTTCTCTCTGCCTACCCCGCTAGGGAAGTGGCGTGAAGTTTAGTTAGTTAGTTAGTTAGAGCCGCAGGTTGCCGACCCCTACTATAGCACAATTGCCAATTGCTTTTATTCTTTGTTTAGGTAATTAGAGTAGGTAATGTTCCATTTGACATACTTCAGTATAATGCTAAGTATATTTCGCATACGTAAGTATGTTAAGCATTTACGTTCGGACGTAAATACCTACAAATGAGATGGAAAACGGAGACCACTAGTACCTAAATAAATATCCCACAACGTCACTTTAATCGATCTTTTGACTCCGAGATAAGTTTAAGCACTTGTGTTACTGATATCAGAATCAACAGTGGTATTACAAATATATACTTCAATATTTGATATTGAAACCAAGACAGAACAAACACAAGTAGGTATTCTTCAGACTAATGTTTGTCCTGGGTGGGGATCGAACCCACAGCTCTTGGCGCATTGAATTTCCAAATGCGCCGCAAATTCCAGATTTGGGTCACTACCAAATGCGCCATCGAGCCAGTCAAATGCATTTATTGTAATGTTTTACTGGAAATAAAGCTATTTAGTTCTTTATTCTTATTAAACCTAAAACGATCGTTGAAAGTATTATGACGACCTGTTATTCTGAGAGTACCTACCTAACATCTATAAACATCTTTCAAAGCGACTAATTAACAATTTAACGATTGCATAAATTAAACAATAGGTGGTAACTATTGAAGTCACAATTTATTTAAAAAAACAATTAAATAGATACATACATACATACATAATATCACGCCCATGATCCCCGAAGGGGTAGGCAGAGTCGAAGGGGCAGCAAGCCCCTTCAACCACATTAAGCCAAAAAGAAAGCCGGGCTGGGTCAGATGGACAATTGTGAAAAAGCAGTGACAAGCGGCTAACCTGTCGCCTACACAATCACACACCCAAAACCCGATATACCATTAGTCGCCTTTTACGACATGCTAGGCAAGAACCACAGTTGGCATATTCTTTTTAAGTCCCAGACCAACATGGGACAGTGGGCTGGGTTGGAAGGAAAGCTGTGAAAAAGGAGTGACAAGTGGCTAGCTCGTCGCCTACTCAGTCACATACCCAAAAGCCCGTAAACCATTAGTCGCCTCTTACGACATGCTAGGCAAGAATCACAGTTGGCACATTCTTTTTTTTTTGTCAGATCAACATGGGCCAAATCCCAGACCAACATGGGACAAATTAAATAGATAGTGAATTTAAATTCACTAGGCATTTACCTACCTACTTCAATACAAATCACTAACATTTTTGTTTTCATACTAATCGTTACAAAACGGTTTTCCTAATATTAATGACATATTCATATTTATTATTTTTTAATCGACTTCAAAAATAAGGAGGAGGTTCTCAATTCGACTGAATTTTGTTTTTTAACCGACTTCAAAAAAACGGATTTTTTTTTTCTTGTATGTATGTTACTCGATATTTCTGAAAATTGTCAACCGATTTCCAAAATTCTTTTTTTATTCAAAAGGGTTTACTCCCGATATGGTCCCATTGCCACCAAGTCAGGATCTGATGAAGGAATCTCAGTAAAATTGAGGGAAACCCTCAAATTTTATAGGCACGTATAATTTGTTTTAGACATTTTCTAAGATTTTTTTAAGTATTTACGCATGGTACTTATCATCTTATGTTGGTGAGCTAATAATGGAAGGTACAACTTCTTAATGATTAGGAATTAGTGAATGATTCTTTGAATATTGATCTCTTCGAGAATTGTTAGCCGATTTTTAGAGTTCTTTTTTATTTGAAAGGGTATATCCTAGAGTTGGTCCGATTAGCATCAAATCTAGATCTGATGAAGGAATCTTAGGCAAATCGAGGGAAACCCTCAAGTATTATAGGCGCGTACAATCTATTTTAGTTATTTTCTAAAACAATTCAAGTATTTACGTCTGGTATTTATAATCTCATGTTGCTGAGCTGATGATGGAAGGTATAACTTCTTAACGATTAGGAGTTCGTAGATAATTATTTTAATATTATAGGGTCATATCGAGTGTTATTCTCGAGATAATCTCAATTTTACCAAGTCTTGGTCTAGTGATGGGATTCCATGAAAACGAGTGCCACCCTTAAATTTTAACGGCATGTTGTGTTTTATTTATTTTTAACCGATTTCAAAAAAGGTTCTCAATTCGACTGATTTTTTCTAAAACGATTCCAGTATTTGCGTCTGGTACTCATCATCTTATGTTGCTTAGCTGATGATGGAAGGTATAACTCCTTGAAGATTAGTAGTTTTAAGTAATTCTTTAAATATTAAAGGTTCGTTATACCTTTTCGTCTTTAGTCTCATTAGACCGGCACTGTCTCATTAAAGCAGCTCGTTTTGATGGTCTACCTATTAATAAATTTCACTGAAAAGTAACAAATAAATTAATTTTTTAACAAAAATAAAAACCGACTTCAAAAATACCCCGCAAAAAATGTTTATGAAAAAAACACAAGTAAGAACCTGCCTTAATAGCTATTTAAATGTCTAAACACTAAAAAGTATTAAATAAATTCTTCCGACTGCTTCGATGAAAGTATTAATCTTTAACACGTATTTAAATATTTACAAAATCAGTTAGTTTTGGAGTCGGTGCCAGCGAATCTAAAAAAAAGTAGACACATAATAACAAAATACCTTACTAATTAAAAATATGAGTATCTATTAACTTACTATTGATTCTGTATCGTCAATACCTATTTTAGTTGTGTTCTCGGAAGCTTAAAATTTTTTACAGATCATGTCTTAAATGACGGACCGATATTTTGTATTTATACTATTAATGGTTCCTGAGTTGCAACATCCTGGACAGCGTATCTGAACAAGTAATTATAGGATTATTTAGCTTCTCGAAACGATTATAAATCATCAATAAAAAAATTACCGCTGATTCAGAAGGTTTTAAATTCTAGGTGAATTGTAATCATTTCGTCAAATTAGAGTGTCTTTACATTTATATATCTGTGGCTACAACCTACAAGCGATTCGGACCGATCGCGTCTGACGTCAAAAATGCAAGTGTCACGAAACGTCAATTGTAAAAGACAGACTTTTGCCGCCAAATACACCGGAGACTGTACGAACGTAACCAGAGTATTATTTCAGAACTGAACCCTAATCGAGGAGTGATAACAGCCAAATCTATCTTAATCTTATCCAAAATTTGTCATACTGCGTATGGCATCATACCGGTTATTTGTGGAATCAATCATAGGTGTTAACCTTTTCATTTGTTGTGTTCTCGGAAGCTTAAAAAGCTGATGCGTGTTTGACAAAGTACGCGATCCAATGAACAGGGAGAGAAATAAAGATGAGTTTCAATTATTTGTGGTTTATTTTTGTTAATTTTGTCATCTTGCTTTATTCTTTTTATTAGCTGTTTAAGTTAAATCAATACATCTTATTGCACATTGTATTTACCTAATCGGGTTGCTATCCATGAAGAGCCGCTTTTGTTTATGTATACATTTACTTTACATAATTCAATCATATCTTCATTCAAAAATAACCTCTTCAAGAATAGCTAACTGTCATCCTAAATATGAGCACGAGTACAAACAATTATGAAAATAATCAAGCTGATTGATACCTTCACAATATATTTAAAGGTGAACTCAATTTTGTATTTATATCCAAATGTAAAGGTACCTATTAACTTCTAGAAAAAATAGGATAGATATATCTAAGTACGACCAAGAGGGCTCTAGTTCTTACAAAATACGTGTAATATATCAAATGTATCAAAATTCTTATATTAATCGACGATACCTAAACTAAAAATTTAAATAACTCTGAGGTAGATTTATAGGTAATCAATTCGACAATTAGCTTTTTGCTCTAAAGGTTTTTGAAACATCCGCTAGAGGCACCACTGATGGCGGAAAAGGTTGACTTATCTGCAATGTCCTACGCAAACGGAAGATTTTGAAATAGACTATTTCTTCGCTAATTGTAAGTACTTAATTCCTTAGCGGCGGTAACGAAACGCCCCTCGTGAATTGCTCCTCAGGGTCTGCATCGCCTAATATTTGTATGCAGGTTCGCACATACAAAGACGAAATTAAAAAAAACTCCTGAAGTAATGTGATCAACGGGACAAAATTTTACAATGGACCCATACAAAGTTGGGGCTGGCCGCTAGTACCAAATAATATTCAATACTTTCTAAAATTATAGATTTATACGTAAACAGATATCCATATCGTGTATAAGACTTCATAAAATAAACAGTTATTAAACTATGATACTGATAACAGACTCACATTTTATATTTATGGCCTTTTTTATCATTATCGTGTTGAAAAACCTCTCGCTAATGTAAGTATTTACGGTATTTTATGCAATACTTATCGCTTATATCGATGGCGCGAATGCACAATGTTTAATAGGCAAGGTAGATTGTTCTTGTTTGTATTTATTCGCTTCACTGATACTGCAATATTTACCGTTGCTGCTATTAAGCATATCAAATTAATGCCCCTACTTTTTAAAACATTTAGAGTAAAAAGGCTAAGTGTACAGACGTGCATCTAAATGCAGACTAAAACTATAACATTGTAATTAAGTCTTATTAGCAGAACTCGCTTAAGCTTCATCGTATAATAAGTCCTATGAGATAATTGGAGTTCTGAAACCTGACTAGACTAGGTAAACTCATCAAAAATCATCAAAAAACACTGGAACTTTGGCTCAGATCAGTCTACCTTGAATGTGCCGAGCGATTCGTGTGCTAAGTTCGGCACATTTCGAATTTCCCGGCGTTGTGCCAACTGCCAACATATCTGGCGCAGGAGCTGACTTGGCGCAAATCTAAACTTAACTATTTTACTGATTGCGGTGTTATTAGACACTCCTAAAGCGGATCTACCTTGAGAGATTACATAAGCTACTTTTTATACCGCAACATTGTAAATCCCACAGGACACATGATAGCGTCTCTCTAACAGACCGAATTTCACACGAACGTGCGGACCCTCAACCAAAGTTAGTAGGTATATGAAGACGGAACTGCTAATAAGACTTGATATATCTGGTGAATTAGTAGACTGTCTCCTCGAGACGCTTATGCTGGAACTGATAGACTTCTCCAGTCAACATCCTCCCGTGGGCTATCTTCACCATGCGCAGGATCGAGCAGTAGATACCTGGAAAATGGTAATAGATACACGTATTAGGATACGCAAATTTTGGAGGGTTTAGTTTAATTAATGATTTTAGAAGATTTTGTCATAATATGAAGCTGATGGAGAGCGGTGGTAGCTCAATGGTAAGGCCACGCGTCTCTTAACCGAGGTGTGCGGATTCAAACAGAGGCACGTACCTTTGGATTTTTCAAATCTATGTACGTATTTATACCACTAGCTCAGCGGTGAGGGAAACCATCGTGATGAACCCTGCAAATTCCAACAACTATGGATGTGTAACCATAATTTAAAAATTGTCTGATTCCCTTATCTAGAGTTACGAAGATCAGATCGGCAGTCTATTCAATGTAATTACAAGACTCTAAGGTCTAAGCGGACCACGTCCAAGCACGGGACATAACGTTAGGAAGATAAAGATGATGAACTTTTTTCCCAGAGGTTGATTCGCCATAATATGACGCTAGAAGGTATTTAAGCTATATGATTTTCTGGCAAACGTTCCACTTTCTTAAGTGGGAAAGCAGATTTGCTAAGCATGATGATATAGGGTTGCTTTCAGGTCTTGACTTGTGCAAGTACGATTTCCCGCATCATCACGATTCACAAAAATTGGACGTTCGCTCTCAAACTGTCACACCATCAGCTTCATTCAAAATTATTAGATGCTGATACTTACCCAGAACAGAGAGAACGGTGAATCCACACTGCCAGTCTAACATGCAGAATGCCACCAACACAATCAGCACTTTGATGGCAACCATCACCAGCCCGTAGATGAAGTAAGCCTTCAAATAACCAGCCTTTTTCTAAAAAATTAAGTTTTCGTTTACATTAATTTAAGTAGTTTCCATAATCTTGGGATTAATCAGCGAAAGATGGAAAAAAAGTAGACAACGCATTTGTGATAGGTACCTCTAGTGTCGCAAATGCCCTACGTTGACTGATTTTTCTAAGATAATGAACAGTCTATCAGTATCGTAACTATAGGATAGTTATAGGATTAGCAATGTGACTGTCATGGGCCCCTGCTTAAAGGGAGCCTTTAGGGGCCCTTGAACACGGGGGTCTCTTACGCTCTAACATAAAAATCGATTACTGCCACTGAGAGCGGACCCTAACCTGTCTATTTCATCAGACTTAAACGTATAGTTAAGACATTGCAGTCATTTGGCCCTCATATTTATTTAATGTGACACTTGATAAATGACAAGCTGTTATTAAACACCACTCAAATATTAACAACCGTGCAATGCATTTATAGTGAGGGAATGCAATGCCTTTACAAAATTATATTTACTTAAACAAGGTTATTTTTAGTATATCTGACATTGAAAACTGTTTATACAGAATTGTTTGCAACAGTTGTATTTTGAATAAATAATATTTACAAAACTATAAATAAAAGTTAAATCCTGAGAGCTGTTGTAATACTTGCCTTACAGACGCCATCACAGAGAATGACCGCAAATATGAAGTCGATCAAAAGCTTCGTCGCCACGAGACCAAGAACGATGTTCATGACAATCACGAATTTAGCCGTGATGATGTACTTATGGTGACCTATGACGAATTCCTCGCCCACCCAGTCTATCCAGTCGAGGAAAAAGAGGCATACGAAGCAGAACACGCTCATGATGCCAGTAAGCAACTGGAACCAAACAGATAAAAGTCATATTATAAAACTGAGGAGGGAGGACTAAAAATTCTATGAAAACACGTCCGGAACAATTGGAAGAAGGTCATAGTAATGACGAAATCATAAGTTATTTAAACAGGTAATCTCTGGCCTGTTGATGATTTGAATGAACTTCCTTCGTATCAATTTAAAGTTAGCAGTTGAACCTGTAAAATGGAGCCTTGTCCCATGTTGGTCTGGGACTTAAAAATAAATGGTGACTAATGGTACATAGGGTTTTGGGTATCGAGCTAGGAACTTTTCACTATTTTTTCACAATGTTCCATCTATCCATGCTAATTGTCCCTTGTTGGTCTGGGAGTAAAAAATATTTTGCCAACTGAGTTCCTTGCCTGTCATGACGTAAAAGGCGTCTGATGGTACATCGGGTTTTGGGTATGTGATTGTGTAGGCGACAAGTTAGCCACTTGTCACAAATTTTCCACAATTTTCCATCTAACCCAGCCCAGTTTTAAAGCTGAATGTGGTTAAAGGCGCCTGCTTCCCCTTTGACTCTGCTTATCCCTTCGGCGATTATGGGCATAATGTTATATTTGTGTAATGATTTCATCATACTCACGGCACTAATGACTCCAAATATGAGTGTCCCGGTCTCCGCTTTAAGGGACAGGCATCCCTCAATACATAGGCCGGCCCTGAAAAATCAACATAATATAGGTACTCAATTTACATACTCTTTTAGACATTTATAAAGTACTAGCTAGGTCCGAACGCCACAGAAGCACCGGTTCTCTAATAGAATTCTGCAGCAACAAAAAATAACAATATACATGGAAAACGGCTAATGTATGGATAAGTTTTTACTTACAATGTTCTGGAGACCACCGAAACGGCAAATCGCACGCAACAATCCATTTCTGTAAGAAACAAATCGAGTAATTTAATTCAGAGGATAATAATAATAAATAATTAACCAAATAAGTAATGGTAGTACAACGATTACCTATCTGCTGTTAATCAGTGACAGCTTTCAGAAATTCGCACACATCTCTTTGCTTTCGAAAAGTTAAGTAAAAATGTAGGTATATCATTTCACAGATGGGGTTTCAGCTTTTCTAACATTATAAAATGTGCACTGCCAAGTGACTATGGATGTGTATCATAATCTCATAATCCATTTTGCAGCTTGCATCACGATAGCCCAAATCGCAAGTGATGGATCAAGCAGAAGTCTTAAAATTGGAGGTTAATTATATGGGGCATAACAGCAACAAACTCCTTGCGAGTTCGTTATAAAAATTAGATGGATGACCCATCAGTGAAGTTTAAGTACCTAGGCAATAATAGAATTATGCATACATACATAATTATTGCATACTCTTGAAAACATAAATAAATATATTAAAATTTACATTTTACTTATGATTTTTTCGAATGTATACAAAAAGTCACACGTGGCTTTTAAACTTTATTACCTACCTGCGTAAACTACACGGGTAGATTTAAGTAAGGGCACAGATTAATAAATAGTTACGTAAAGGGTAGAAATAAAGAAAACTTCAATCATCTAACCTATAAAGCTTTGTATGACCCAGTATAAGTATCAAGCAATCTTTGCTTATAATCAGCAAAGGTTGTAGAGACGAACCCATCCCGATATGGCTGAGTGTATTAACCACGGTTGCAAAAGGCACAAGAAGGGAAATATTAGAAAGAAAGAAAGAAAAAAAAAGTATTTATTTGACACCACAATAAAATAAAAAATAAAAAACATCAAAATAATTATTTCTTTAAATATAAAAGTTAATATGGATTCATTAATGTATTATAATCACTATGCGAATGTTCAATTAATGGTATTTCTATTGATTGTATGTTAGTAAGGCATTACTAACGGAAAATGATTGTGTAGTCAAACACATTTGTTTATATGTTGTTTAAGTAGAAAAGCACATGTACTTTTGTTACCGACTTAGTTTGCATAAAATGTGATAAAATCTAGATAATAACAATAATTAATGTTTGTCTAATAAAAAAATATAAGCGAAGACATAAGACTGAATAAGTATATGATATTGACTATAAAATAATTAAATGATCTAATCAGATTGATATCACGCACCATAATTCACTAATATAAAGTAACAATATGAAATTAAAAAAAAAAAAAAAAAAATATTAAATACCTTTGCTGCCTAAAATCATCACTCATGACTAATAATGTGGACTAGTATTAGGATTAATGCTAAATAATTACCTACCTAGATTCGTAGGTACAGAAAAGGCGATTAGTACCTATACGTTGATCAATTTCCTAATAATGTGTATCTACCTATTTGGTTCGAAATAATTATCACATTCTATTCATCAAGAGTACTCTTACGTCTCAATTTAAAATGTTAATTATGAGAAGATAAGGAGCTCAGTGAAGCAAAGTTGAAGCCAGCTATGCTTCAAATAAACCGTGCCGAGCGCGTCTAGAGCACAATCAAGGACAAAGTTTTAAAATGTCTAGTTAATTTTCAAAAAACTTAGCTCTAAGGTTAGGCAAGATGTTAAAATAAACTACGTCACAGGCCTGCATCGTTGTCTAACAACTACAACCCAGATATTAATTCTCGCTAAAATAAAGAATATACAGACACTACAGTTTAGTTATAATTAATAATTATTATATACAAGACAAAACGTCTATCTACACAAAGAAATATCACAAGCAGCCCCCAGCTTGGTCCGAAAAAAATTAAGCCAAAATGGAACACATCTGTGCTGTGTGCATTTCTCAGCTGTTTACATTGAACTATACCTACACAATTATAGTCCAAAAACGTGTATTTTAAAGACGAAACACAGGATTTTTATTTGGATAATGTCAAAAAACTTACTGCAATCCGAGTTTCTGTTCTAAATTTAAAATTACACTGCATGTAATGCACCGCACGCACCCTGCACTTACGAGACACAGACTATTGGATACCTTTTGATGCGACGCACAAAATGAATGAATCCGGGAGAGGGTTCCGTGCTGTTTTGGGCCATACACATCCGTTCATTCTTTGGGGAGCGATGGAGTTCTAGTGACCGGATGAACGAGCGGTGCATTTGTAGAAAAAAAATACATTCCATGCACTTTTCTTTTGTACATAAATGGTAGGACGAAGATTCTACTGTTTGGATAATCTGATATGCGTCTTTGCCTATCATTTAAATGCATTCTACAACAATTTTTTTAACGCTAGAATTAACTAGCTTTTTATATTATTATTTTAATAAGTGTTTTTCTACGACGTTTATTCAAAATATTTTTATTCTCTCTAGACATTAAATGATTAACTTATACTTAAAGTTATAAAAATATAATGTTATAAACAATAATATAATTAGTTATATTTGTGCAAGATTTTGTTAAAAGATTATTTACATAACAGAGTAGGTAATTAGCTTAATACCTGAACAAGAAGGTGATAATAATTTACAAATTAATACCATACAAATTTGTAAACTACTTACTTGATACTAGATACATTAATGAGTTGTTTTCTCAACGTTTCAATTAAAAATAGGTATTATACAATGCATACGAACGTGCGCGTACGCAGCTTTTCAAATTATTGTAAATTACCCCTAATACAATATTTTTAGTCCAGGGGGAAGGGTGGCAACACAATATTGTTGATTAGTTCTTAAAGTAAACATAAGCGGGTACCTTGGCACTTAAATCCCAGGGGGGGGCAGCTACCCTCATGCCCCCCTTGCAGACGCTCATGCATACGAAATGAAATCCATTGAAACATTCCTTTCTTTTAGTTCCTTACTTACGTTCCAGTAAATTATAATTATACTTTTGGAGCCATGTGTTAATTTTTATGGTAAATTAGTAAAATAGAAATCACCACTGAGCTGATTTTTTAAAAACCTTTAGAGGAAAAAGACTAATTGATTAACGGTGTCTAATATATGAGCTAGAAAATATTTTTTTGTTTATTAAATTCCGCGCGGACGATGTTGCAGGCAACATCGTCTAATATACATTCTAAACTAGTTTTTATTGTATACCTACTCGTATTAGTTAAATATTAAAGTGAAATCGCACTTCAAAATATATCCCCACCAAGAATAACATCTGTTCAATTATACTAGTAGTTACTAAAATAAACTGGTGACTTTACTCAACAAAAGTGTTATGTAAATGCAGTTTAATCTATTATATGTCACACATAATTTAATCATCATCTTCGTAGTTCCCGTTCCTAGCGTTTTTGGTCCGCTTGGATCATATTTCTGGATGAAATTTCCATGTTAGTAAGTTTATTCTCAAAATCAACACAAAGTGAGATGAAATGCGAAATGGAACAAATAAAAAACGTTGATACTTGAACAGTCTTTTATTACGATCTATAAAGAATTCTGTGTTGTCACGGCTTTTTGTTATTATAATTAGTCGTATTGTATTAAAATTGCCATAAAGATTACCCCCCGGGAGAAAAAAGTGGTGCCATATTCGCCTGTGGGATAAAGCCGTTAAGATAATGAAGAACTGATAATAGATTTGGATTTGTTATTATTAACAATAAATAATAATATTTAAAGAACAAAAGATCAGAAAAATGTTTGAGACGTATTGTGTCCGACATTCAGGATAACATAATTATACTATTTGGCAGCTTTTTTTTTATTTAACGTCAGGAATGCGTTTACGCATGGCCAGGTCTTTATGTATATAATGTCTGGAACATGTCGGACTCAGTACTTTTGGGAGAAGTCCCCTACTGACTAAACCTGACGGTGGTCATATGGGAGGGACCGGGATTGGTGGGAAACTAACACTCCATACTCTTGACCACCAAGCGTGTCTCTTAGGAAGAAGGTATATAAGCCTTCTCAGGACCTCTCGATATGATGACAGAACAGACCACATTGTTATATAATACGCTCCTTCATCCATCTATTTTCCTACTACATCCACATTCGTATCAATGTACCTACCAAGCACCTACTACATCCATTTCGTCTTGAATAAGAAATCAAACATAACATTATGTAAATAAGAACTATACTACAAAATATAGGAATTTAATATATAAATAAATATTCAGTTTTCTCTGCCTACCCCGCTAGGGAAGTGGCGTGAAGTTTAGTTAGTTAGTTTAATATATAAATACAGACGATTTTTTTTTGTTTTTTTTTTCGGTTTCCTACTTGAAATCGAATGCCCTTTGCTCGAATTTGAAATATGTACTCGAAAACCTTTTCTCGAAGAATCAAACATGCGTACATACATACATAACATTACGTCCATAATCCTCGAATGGGTAGGTATTGCGCTAAACAAATCGTATTTTTTTTTGCTTTAAATTCGTTTTTATGATCTGTCGCTAAATGGTGCCTCGAGATAAGGCTTCTTCGCGAATTCGAACCGTCAAGCTTATGCTATTCGAGATTTTGATGCATCGATGTAGCGAACTGTCGAGGTCATGATTTATCCATTTTTTTAAATTCGAGTATAGGGCATTCGATTTCGAGTAGGGAACCCCTTATCTTAATAATAACATTATTTATATCACTTACATGAGATAAACCATTCTATGAGCGTATTAATAAATCTATAATATTTTGAGGTAGTTGAATCGGTATTCTTTTCATAATCTATACTTTAGATTAGTAGGATTTGTCACTTTAATATTTAATTTTTGAATATTCTGTTTTGTTTTTTTTCTTGCTTTAGAGGAAATTCCTTCAATCAACTCGTATAGAAATTTCGATCTTTTTATACGATTTCATTGAAGAAGCACGTTTAGAAGAGTCTAGAATTCTAGATGATTTATTTGTCTAAGATCATCAGAATATGCTAGTAGGACATCTCCACAAGCTGTTTGTGCTGGAACTGGTAGACCTCGCCAGTGGTCATCTTGGTGTGCGCCACCTTCACCATGTGAAGGATCATATAGTACAGCACTGAAAGGAGACAAATATATTAAATGGTCACTTTATCTTAAGATAGTTGGAAAATTCGGAGAATATATTGAAATATCTTAAATTTATCTTATAATAACAAACAAATCTTGTAATTTCGTCAAACTTTAACGTTTTCCTCAAACAAACAAACAAAAAAAAAATACTATCACCCCCATAATCCCCGAAGGGATAGGCAGAGTCAAAGGGGCAGCAGGCCCCTTCAACCACATTCAGCCAAATATCCTCATAATTGTAGATAAGCTAACCTAATGCATTCTTTTGTCAGATAGGCAACGTAAAGTAATACCATTATTTTTTTACATGTTTGAAACAAAAAGATGTATCTGAATAATTTTCCTACTTTCATCTATATTTAGATATACATTGACAACGCTTACTCAAAAACATCAGCATGGTGATTGCGCATTCCCAATCCTGCACCCAGAAGGCGAATATGACCATCAGCCCTTTCAGGAAGACCATCACCAATCCGTAGATATAGTACGACCTCACTTGATGGGGCTTTTTCTGCAAATAAAGTTATTATTGCATTAAATCACACTTTATGGGTCTCTATCGCTCTCATTCATATATCACTATAATGAACGGTAAGTTAACATCTTAACATTAGTTGTAATGCATACCTTGCAGATGCCATCACAGAGAAGAACCGCAAATATAAAGTCGATCAAAAGCTTCACCGCTAGGACGCAGAGGATGATGTTGATGACGATTATTAACTTTGTGGTTATGATGACCTTATGGTGTCCGAAAACAATTTCCTCGCCTTCCCAATCAAGGCAGTTGACGAGCAATAGCAGTACTAAGGTGATGACGCTGGAAACACCAGTCAGCAACTGAAAGGTAAATCAAATATATGTATGTACTTTCATACAAACCACCGGTTTAGTTAGAGCGGTGGTAGCTCAATGGTAAGGACACGCGCCTCTTAACCGAGGAGTGCGGGTTCAAACCCGGGCATGTACCTCTAGATTTTAAAAAAATCTGTTACATATTTATACCAGTAGCTCGACGGTGAGGGAAAACATCGTGATGAAACCTGCAAATTCAAACAACTTTGAATTTGTAACCATGATCCAAAAATTGTCTGGTTCCCCTATCTTAGGGTTACGAAGGTCAGATCGGCAGTCGCTTCAATGTAATTACCAGACTCGCTAAATCCTGGATCATGGTCTAAGCGGACCCCGTCTAAGCACGGGACATAACGCTAGGAAGATGATGATGATGATGACTTTCATACAAACCACCACACCTGTAATAAAAGAAGGGATAGGCCGAAGAGCAGCATGTCTCTTTAAAAACTTTTAGCCAAACATAAATCTAAGTTGAGTAAGATAGAAAATTGTTTAAGTTATAATTACCTCCAGTGGCAAGCTCGTCGCCTACATAATAATCTCTAATATGTAATGAATACTTTCTAAAATTTCAAAAATATCCTATCAATCCAATTTATAAAAATAAAAAAATGTATTGAGTCGGTATACAAAGATAAGACGAAGAGCTTCTAGGAAAATATAGGCTTTGATCATAAATATAGATTCAGCAAACCTGGCTACTAAAAACTTTAAGAATTTACTAAATCACGTCTCCTCATTAATATAGAGACAATAAGTAGTTCTCAGAAGGTAAACTGCGTTTAGTATAGATTTTCTAATCCGTTCCTAATCCGATCTAATTTAGACTTCAAAAACTTACGGCGCTAATGACTCCAAAGATAAGCGACCCTTTTTCCGCTTTTATGGACAAGCAGCCTTCGACGCATAATGCCACTCTGAAAGAATGCAGATTGTTATTATGAGCTATTGTGATGTGTTAGTGTAATTTTTATTATGAGAAGCGTGGCACTTTTTATTTCTTATTGCTCTACGGTCTGCGCCAATACACATGATGGAGTGACTTACCACATCCGGCAGTGAACCGAGTAAGCGTAGATAACTGAAGATCAGTTAAAAACATACAAAAAATTTAGTTTACTAATTTTAATTTAGTTTTTTTTTGCATCCATGGTTTTTAAATCCACGTGAAACCATGAATACAAAAATTTTAAATTTAAACAGCGCAGTGCTATCATGAGGCTAAATCGACTCAATTGATAAATTCCTCAGACATACACACCAATAGCCGAGCTATTAATGTGTATGAGGCTCCTACTGCTTCTACTATGGATACCTTTATAAAGAGGCATGGCCAAAATACCTATATACGACCATGTTCACAACACGAAACGAGATCATGTTTCTGGCCACTCGACCTTGAATCAACTAGAGTGCTATGGTTAAAAATGGCTAAGGATGTTCGTCAAACCGCCGCTTCCTTAGGCCGCTTTCCGCTGTGACCTCGTTAGCCATATTTAGATTTTGTTCTATAATGAAATTAAATCTTAATTAAGTATTTAACGTGATAGGCATGTACTTACATTGTTCTCGACACAACGCTAGATACGAAGCGCACACAGCAGTCCATATCTGTCCGACAAAAAAGGATATTAGGTACACACTACTATTAAAAAATTCAAAAGTAACTGCCTATTATTTTTCAAGCCTGAGTTGTTTACCGGTTGCGACAAAATTTTGTACGCCAAAAGTTTGTACCCTATGAAAGGTCATGGTTACTTTTTTAACCGACTTCAAAAAAAAGGAGGAGGTTCTCAATTCGACTGGTTTTTTTTTTTTTTTTTTTTTTTGTATGTATGTTACTCGATATCTCTGAGAATTGTTAACCGATTTCCAAAATATTTTTTTTAATCGATAGGGTTTACTCCCGAGTTGGTCCCATTGCCACCAAGTCAGGATCTGATGAAGGGATCCCAGGAAAATCGAGGGCAACCCTCAAACTTTATAGGCACGTACAATGTGTTTTAGACATTTTTTAAGATTGTTCAAGTATTTACGCATGGTACTTATCATCTTATGTTGGTGAGCTGATGATGGAAGGTACAAATTCTTAACGATTAGATTCTTTAAATATTGATATCTTCGAGAATTGTAAAACTAACTGATTATTGTAAATATTTAAATACGTGTTAAAGATTAATACTTTCATCGAAGCAGTCGAAAGAATTTATTTTATACTTTTTAGTGTTTAGACATTTAAATAGCTATTAAGGCAGTTTTTACTTGTGTTTTTTTATAAACATTTTTTGCGGGGTTTTTTGAAGTCGGTTTTTATTTTTGTTAAAATTTATATTGAAAAAAAAAATCTGTGTGGTACCGGTAAATTCGGTAATATGTCTGTAATAGATCGAATTCCAAGCAAGCGGAGCTAGGGAAAAAGTAATAGTTCTAATAAATCCTTTTCTGCTTTTAGACAGAAGGTTATGGTACGGGACCTTAAAAAGTGGCGCAACATGATAAACACATATGCCCAGAAAAGGGTCTAAGTGATAACATGGTTGAAGATTCTAACAAAGTCAATTGTCTATTAGCAAGACCTTTGGCTGTTGAACAAAGTTGGTCCACCTTATTCATAAGAAAGTAGGTAGGTAGAACCTACTCAACTGTAATTTATTTATTTGGACAACAAAACAGATAACAATCACTTAAATATTAAACATGATGCAACTCAGGTTTACAGCCAGATTGATATCCTAACAATGTTGACACATCATTGTACAATTCTAAGACAGAAAAAAAAAGTGTACTTATGAATTTATTTACACCGTAACTCAACCTCAACTATTTAAAATTCTCACATATTAGATTTAAGTGAGAATTTTAAATAGAGAGAAAAGTTTATCTACTTATCTATCATTATTGTATAATTATTATTTTGTTAGAATTGAATTTTGGATCAAAATTAGTGTGTTTTATTGATACTTCGTTGTAAAGCCGATACATTCTTGATATGGGATTATAAAATGATGTATTATTTGTGTAAGTTTTTAAATAAAAGGTTTTGCGAGGTAGTCGGGGATTGAATTTCGTACTAAGTGTTATTAAATTTAGTAGGTAGGGCGAATCTGAATTACTATGTAAACAAAGGAAATCCAATCTTTCGCGACGGGCAATTTGGTACCATTTGGTACAAACATTTGCATTTTTGACAATTATTACGAATCATAAACAAGCTTCGTATGGCGGTTAAGGTAAAGAATAGGCACAGTGGATGTTGCCATGGCAACGCTAAGGGCGTGGCTATCGTTAAAGCATAGCTTTCTCCTTGCAACGCATAGTACTGACCATAGAGAAATATAAAATAGCCTTTGGTACTGACCGTATTCAATAGTTATAAGATGCGTTGTGTGCACTTGAATACATTTGATATTGATTGATATGTAGTAATGGTAGGTATTTGTAAAGATGCGTTGATGTTAATATTTAGCTTTTATCATGCTAATCTAGAACAACTGAAAAAACAACATTTCAATTAACTTAAAACTAAATGTAGAGTTGAATTGAATGAGGAGTTGATAAACGTATTTTCCATTATTTATTTTGCGTCGTAAAGTAGTAAGGTTGGGTTAAGGTTAAATTAAGGTTAGGTTGAGTTAAGGATGAGTTAAGGTTGAGTTAAGGTTGATTTAAGGTCAAGTTAAGGTCGAGTTAAGATTGAGCTAAGGTTGAGATTGGGTTAAGTTGAGGTCGAGTTAAGGTTGAGTTAAGGTTAAGATGAGGTTAGTTAAGGTTAAGTTGAGGTTGAGTTACGCTTTAGTTGTAAGCCCCCCCGGTACGACTAACCGTACCGGGGGGGTAAGCACTGGACTTGGACCATCCAGGTCTGAAGCTAAGAGGGACAGAGGTGGGCCGCGATTGGTATCTTGCCAGCTTGTCGCGGCGCCGGCCGCAGCATTGCCTGCGGAATGCGGATGGACTTGGATTGCCGAGGAAGAGGAGAAGCTGGGTGTTGTCGTTGCCCGCCTCCCTATCTTCGACAACCCGGCAGGGGTGTTGCGGATGCTCACGCCCTCAATTTGGGGACACACGAGACACTTCTGCGTCCTGTCCCTCTGGAATAGCAGAGGGCACAGCGTGTGCCCACGACGGCATCTGATTCCTGGGCGGAGAGGGTTAGGACGAGCTTGGTGGCCTAGCACGTCTCGACGTTGCGCATGTGCTAGGTGTTGAGTATCCGACGCCTAACGACTGTGGAGTGCATAACACAACCAACGCCGCACGAGGTGGTGCGGCACCGGAGGAGCTGCCCTATATTCCCGGTAGTGGGGATACCGGCTCCTCCGGAACTGCGCCACGGGAGTAGGTACATATTGGGGTTTTAGTCGGTAAGGTTGCATAGTTATTTTTGTCGGTCTTTCGATTTTTGATAATTTTTTCTTCATATACATTTTCCATTTAATGCATTAAATATTTTTCGAGCATAATCACTATTGACTATTGTATTGCATATATTTTCAAGCGACAATAGGCAAGTTGACTCAAAAAAATAATTAGTCCATTATAGAGATTACAAAAAAATATTGCTTACGTATTTTTTCTTTTGTTCAGCAAACCAAAAATTACGAAGATACAGCGCGTTAAAGGTGCGCGTGACGTCACTTGTTCTGTAGAATTTTAGTAACAAGTGATGTAAAAGCGCCCCACTGCAGATCTTTGAAGCGCTGTATCTTTGTTATTTTCCGAGCATTTGATAAAGCAAAAAATACGAACTCAATATTTCTTGATAATCTGACTAGCGGACTAAAAAAAATATTTTAGTCAACTAGCCTATTCTGTTTTAATATATGTTTCGATAATAATATTATGCACAGAACAGATACGTATTACTATGCATAACAAAAGCCCCGTTAATTCATTTGTCCATAATTAACTTTGCATAGAATTATACTTATTTACATTTTTTAGAATTATACTTATTTACACGTGGTGTTTAATATATAGTTAGGTAATTATCAGTCTTTTATGAGTTGTATTTTATAAAGCTAAAAACTATTATAGTCTATTTACTCAATGAGTCGAACTTTATAACGCCGTTCTAAAGAATGGCGTCCTAAAGTTCGACTCCTATCCTCTATGTAACATAAGAAGTGTAGGTAATTGCCGGATGTTACAATAGATAAAGCAATCATTCCAATAATGGTTTGAATGGGGGTTCGTAATTTCGAGAAGTTCTTTTGGGATTAACTGTTGTTTTGTGTTATTTTGTGATACCTACGATGCTAAACAAGATTGTTTAGCATCAAAACTTACCCGCTATAATACTACCTTTCCAAAATATCATAATCCAGGTCTTAATGTCAATTATTATAATGTCGACTGTCATGTCAATTTGGTCTAAACACGATTGCTTTCGATTTGATTACTTCCAAGACGTTTATGAATTTATATTTGATGTCAAAATACCTATTGCTCAACCCAGTACGCCCACAGAACTTTCTATTTAGACCCTTTATCACCAAACAATAAATTACTATGTAGATAGTTATACTGGTACTTACATAGATTAAATTGTGTAAATAGCCCGTCACACCGCTAGTTATTCTGCGTTTTATGTTAGCTTCATAATGTAAAAGTACAGCTCTATCTAGGGACCAGGGATCTGACTACCTGCCCACACATCAACACATCTGTTGTAAAGATTGCAATAATAAAACTACGTATCTTTTAATGAGTATTTATGTACAAGTTTAGGTAGACTCCTCAATAAATAAAAATACAATAAATGTTAATGTTAATAATTTATTTTTAATTCCAACTCCCTTATTTATCTAAGTAACATTTGCCTTTTTCTTGTTATACGCAGGCAATTTTATTAGGAACGAGTTAATTTAAACATCACCTACTTTCAGTGGCGGATTTACAGTCTTGGCCGCCCTAGGCCCCAGGCCATAATTCTCAGTACTAAAGCGTCATCACTTAACTTTTATCACGATTGGCCGCCTCTAATATCTGGCCGCTCTAGGCCCGGGCCTACTGGGCCTTAGGATAAATCCGCCACTGCCTACTTTCACTTAAAGTTATGGCAGCAAATGGTCTACCATCTATAACAAAGGAACTAAACAGCAGTCAACCAACATTCCAAAAAAATTACTGCATCTATTTTGCCTGCATTGGCCTAATGTCTTCATAAAGCCGCCACTCTCTTACTCAAATTACTTCTCTAATTCTAGAACATTCCCATAGATTTACTGGTTATTATTAATACTTACCGAAAGCTTAATTTCTCTTACAAATTATGAAGCTTGCACTGCACTGCAGCTTGCGCTAGCGGCGCGACCAACGATAACGATAAACGAGTCTAGCGGCCAGTGCTGCAATCTGTATAAAATCAAAATCCCTATTTCAACGTCACAAGTCCTCCCGACTGACCTAATTCGATTTTGAACAAAGATCTATTTATTTTATCCCATCGACCAGAGTTCTGTAGAATGGATGGACGGATCGATGGATATTTGTCTCTCTTGAACCAACACCAATAAACTGATTTTTTGACTTTTTTGTTTTGTTTGTTGAATTAGGTCAGTCGGGTGACTGACCTAATTCGTCTAGTCAAAAACTTATTAATGCAAAACCTTTATTCTATACTTTCCTTTTTTAAACTTACAAATATATATGTCATAATAATATGCGGTTATTTATATAACTGTATAATCGATCGTAATGCGATGACCAAGTACATGTAAAATAGATGCCAAAAAACTTACTTTCATAACAAAAATGCCTATGGAAACAGTTTGGCTTTATGCATCGACGCTTTATATTATTAACATACATAGATACTTACTTAAGTTCAATCAGTGCTCGAGACCGTTTATAATGTTATGTACTTATATATATTATGTAGGAATCGCTTCATTTCAATCT
Organism: Glyphodes perspectalis; assembly: GCA_951394215.1. Lineage (NCBI taxonomy): Eukaryota > Metazoa > Arthropoda > Insecta > Lepidoptera > Crambidae > Glyphodes > Glyphodes perspectalis. The sequence continues at coordinate 11,930,194 of OX596211.1, read as the reverse complement.
TCTAAGGCCTATATTTACCAGGACGAGTGGTAAATAGCTAAATTGGCAACAACGGTGACGGCGCTTCCGGGCGCAAGCGCAACCTTAAACCGATGACACTGCAAGTGATATTTGGGCATAAACGTCATGTCCGTCAAAATTTGGGACCGGTGAGTGAAGCCCGACCGACTGACCGATAAACCGATTAAATGGACGGGACATTCACTCTGTGCGTAACGGATAGCTGTAACTATTACCAAATTACCCGTTCGTATTGTAAAGAATACTCGCTTCCTAATCGTCAGAATAACAATAGATTTACCGTTTATCAAATAGAGTTGATCAATAATATATCGTTCATCACAATATATATACTTTGTGTATATGAACCAAAACTCCACAACCAGATGCACTCAATATTATTCAGTATACAGACATATTATTAATAAAAACTTACTTTGGCCTGTTTTATTACAAAAACGGAATGGGAAAATCAAAACCTAATCTAAATGATATCCAAAAATTTTAAACTGTCCATCATTATCCTATCGGCTGGTGCGTGCCTTCAATAGACACACCATTATCAATTTGCAGTGATGGATATTTTTACAATATGGCGTCTGGTAGTCGCCATATTGAATTTTGATTACTACCCTCGTCTTGTGAAATTCGCTACACTGAAACGAATCGATTGACGTAACAATCATCGAAAACAGTCCACTTCTCTCCAGAGTGCCATAAAGGAACATGCATAACGAGGCTGATAAACACATTACCGTCGTTTCCACGCGGTCGGAGAAATAATTACATAAATAACATCAAGCTTGAACTTAATCCCCGAAAGGGTAGGCAGAATCAAAGAGACAACAAGCCTCTTTTACCACACTCGGCCAAAAACAAAACTAGGTTAAAAATATTTACGTCTAAATTTTTGAACAAAGATCTATTTATTTTATCCCATCGACCAGAGTTCTGTCGAATGGATGGATATTTGTGTCTCTTAGACCAACAACAATGAACTGATTTTCAGGAAACTTTCCAGAAATATAACTAATCAGGATTACAGATAAGGCCAAATTCATAAGAATAAGCTAAAGTATTAGGTATGCACGGACTATTATAAAAAGTCGGACTTCGCGTCACTAACTATACGTTTAGGCATCTGCAAAGCTCCAACTTGACACGAAACTTACATCACACATGCATAATGCACGCTGTAGTATGACAGCGCGGAGTCCTTCTTTTTTTTACTAGTCCGTGGGTTCATGCAAATAAAAGGAAAAAAAAACATTTAGTAGGCTCATGTTTTGCATTTATTATTGCCAAATAAATTATATTTTATGCATATATAGTACAAATATATAACTTTGTATACTTAATCCAGTGGTCGTAATTTAGCATTAGATATATTTTATTAGGAGCAATATCTAAAAGGATGTTCCTACCTACCCTAAAGTTTAACTTCAGATTATACAGATCGCTGTGCTTGCATCATATCTTAGTCGTATTTTATAACACATGTTCAGAATGCGTCCCGATCTTCACTTTCGATCGAATAGGGGCCATTCATTCATTACATATAGACGATTTTGGCCGTATTAGACCTTCACTACCCCCACCCCACATTTTATTGGACCACGCCCCTACATACAAGTTTTTGGAAACTCAAGCAATAAAAATATATGTATAAATATTTATACATATATTTTTATTACATATATTTTGAGGAAAACACCTAAGATTTTTGTTCTTTTTATTTTTTTAAATCTTAGGTGTTTTCCTCGATGCTTAGTACTCAAGATAATCACCATTCTATTAAAGGAACCGAAAATATTGACTTAACAATATTACGAATAACATTCAGCCCCCCGGTGATTTCGGCAATCTCCCCTTCTCCCCGGGACCCTTGGGTAATTAATGGATGGCCCCTATAAGAGTCAGTTAACGCACTCTGTGGCCTTGTATTTCACACAACTTTTTAAATACCACAAAGAGAATTGTGGATTCAAAGGGAAATATCGGTCTTAGACCTAAAAAATACATATTATTACATAATAGGTACATGTAACTTTAATCTTAATAACATAAGGCAGTATCTTTGCTATTCCATCGCACTTCATGTAGTTAAAAAACAATTTTAACAAAACCACTACTCTCGCATCACAAGTGGTTTCTTTGAGATTCCGTTTCCAATACGAGTCTACGTCATATGCCAATTGTATCTTGACCAACCTTGATATCTTTGTTCTCGACCCTGGCTACTAAAATCAAAGATCACAAGTTAGAATATTTGACTCAGGACAGGTGATAAACGTATTTAAATAAGTGTATCTGTTCCCTAATATTCATTGAACATTTAATTTATTTGGAGTTAGGGAATCGGTTTGATAAGTTGAACAATTAATTTATCACTATTTATCTGATTGTCTGATTTGCAGATGGTCTGTATGAGGCACTTTTTCTCGGAGCGGCGAGCCTTTTCGATCAACAAGTTGTCGTGAGATAATTTCACCATATGCAGAATCAGGCCGTAGAGCACTGGAAAAAAGATGGATATATATTAACATAGTGTATTAAAAAATGGTATGTGAGCGGTGGTAGCTACATGGTAAGGACACGCGCCTCTTAACCGAGGAGTGCGGGTTCAAACCCGGGCATGTACCTCTAGATTTTTCAAACCTATGTACATATTTATACCACTAGCTCGACAGTGAGGGAAAACATCGTGATGAAACCTGCAAATTCAATCAACTTTGAATTTGTAACCATGATCCAAAAATTGTTATTGACCCAGCATAGGTTGCTGGATCCGGTTCAGCTAAAATTGTGCTGGGCCAAGCTGAATTGCTGGGTCCAGCTTAGCAATCCCTAGCATGTACTTTATAGTTAATTATATTAAAAAACCTCGTGTTATTTTGAAAAACTTCGAATGGGACTCGTTTTCGTTTTTAAACGGTTTTATTTAATTTGACCTGTTAGTTTATTTATTTATTGTTTTCGAGACATGTGCCATAGATGCTTGAACCAGTCGTAGAGGCCCGAAGCCCTTTTACCTATTAAGTAGATAATGTTATATTATTTAGATTTTCCAAGTGACTCCAGGTAAGTACACTTACGTAAGAAGGCCAGTAGAAAGCGTGCGCATTCCATCTTCTCCCAGAAGGCCAGGAACACCACCGGCGCGCCTAAGGCGGCCATCATCGCTCCATAAATTAAATACGCCTTCAAGTAACTCATCTTTTTCTGTAACAAACATTGTTATTTTTTAATAAAAAAGGGAGCAATATATGTTGACTTTTGAGACAGCACTAAGGTGTCAAATAAGCGTATGGAACTGCTTTTAAAGATCAATAGTAAAGAAATAAATATATAAAAGAAATTAATCAGTTTGAAGGTCTCATAAATACTAATTACGAAACACTAATATCCTAAACCGATTGAGCATATTGATAAAAGACATATTATATGATGCAAGTATAAATAAATTTCCATTCATTGCAATTTACTCATTAGACTCTGCCTAAGTGCCTACCCCATCGGGTATTACGGGACGCACGTGCTGGTATGTATGTATGTATAACGCAAATATCAATTACTTACTTTACACATGCCGATGCAGAGAAGAACAGCAAACAAGAAGTCTATGAAGAACTTCACTGCTAGAATGCCGAACACGATATTCAAGGCCGAGCGATGGTTGTACACATCTAACTGGTACCGTCCAAAAGAAAACTGGTCTCCCCCCGGTATTACTTCGTTAACTAATAGAAGGACTACTACGCTGGTGACGACTGCTAGATTCGTGCATATCTGGAAACAAGAAGATGATTGAATATAAGATAAATGTTTCATACTAACACTTACAACTAGGGTTGCCAACCGTACTTTATTATAAAGTATTATACGTTATTTTGTGCAATTGTACTCTATACTATATGAAGGAAATAAAGTACGCGAAAATACTTTATTCCGCATGATTCCAGAAAAGCCAATAAAAAATTCAAACCTCCTGGAGTCAGCATATTTTAAAGATAATACACTGGTAAGTATTCCTGGGAATAAAAGAATGTCCCCCCCCATGAACACTGGAAATTTTCCCAAGAACAGTTCTGGGAATACCCTCAAAGGCACATGCCCGGGTTTAATAGATTAAATGGGATATACCTATAGTAAAAGCCAAAGTACCCACCTCCATAAATGTAATTTTGATTACATTTTAACTTTATGTAGATTTATTTAAGAGTAGAGTGCCTACGCATTGCAATGCTCAAAAAGGGCGACTAAGTAATGAAGTGAGTTAATAATAAACTACCTTGTGTACACTTAGTGGCAATAAAACATTTGAATTTAGTTTGATCTTGTCCTTTACACCATTAGTAACAAGCAATAACTGGCATCTCTGTAAACAATAGAATTTATTGCTTTAGCATAAAGCCATGTGAATGACTTTCAATACTTACCGCAATTATAATTGCAGAAAACATTGTCCCTGCCTCCAACTTAATGCACATATACTGCCGTTTGTAACACATTTTGATCTGAAACAAACACATTTCACATTTAAATGAAACAATGCAATCTAAGGATATATTTTGCACAATAAAAAAAAACTATTTCACTGTATAGGTAGCTTAGAACAAGAAAAAAAAAACAACTGTTTTAAAATTTGTTTTTTATTTAAATTGAGTATTACACAGCCTGAATGAATAAATTGAAAATTTTTGTCAAACACACGGACTAGTAAAAAAAAGAAGGACTCCACGCTGTCATACTACAGCATGAAGCCACGTTTATGCATGTGTGAGTGAGTTACTTATGGATACCAGATATGGGGTATCTATAATTTGGAGCGCTTATTATGTCAATGTGTGACGTAAGTTGCGTGTCAAGTTGGAGCACCTGAGGAGCTTCAATGTCTAGTTAGTGGCGCGGAGTCCTTCTTTTTTACTAGTCAGTGGTCAAACAGATGCCAAATTTTAAAAATACACTGAATTTGTTAAGAGCAAAATATCTCTGACATTGGTAGTGTACATTCCCAAAGTAGGTAGGTATAATATTTATAAGAAAGAAGGGGTATCAGTGCTGCAAATGTCAAAGTTGACATTATCGTTTGATAACGGCCATGCTGTCTGAATGCAACATATTAAATCAAAGAGGTTTATGTGATTGTGAGGAATGTGATACAGCTAGATGAGTAGAAGTAAAATTAAATCTTTACTTCTATACTTATATATAAATATAATATTTATTTTTGTTTGGTAAAACTGCTGGTGAAATGAAATATTTTTTTTTTTTTGTATTATATAGTCAATCTATTTAGGAAGGCTATAGGCTATGTAACACTAAGCATATATGTGGGTGAAACCGCCAGCACAGCTAATTATACAAGGTTTGTTACAGTTATAATCACAAAAATATGCTTATGGGATAAAACAAATATAGATCCTTATTTACTACAGAACTCTAATATATAAGGTCATCTCGTCTCATGGTTCATATATAATACAATAAAAAGGATTAACATTAAGCATGGCTTTCTTTTAACGGCCTCCTTTCCTACTTGACACTTACTTTTACTTGCGGCGCTGGTGTGTGAAATTCAGACTTTTACAAAGATTCTAAAACTGTTTTAGTAAGACCAACCTATTTACCCCCGGATAAAAAGTAGTCTATGCTCTTTCTCTGGGTTCAAACTTAAAGCTAGCTACATCAACCAAACTTGGTTATGCAGTTGGCATAAATAGAGAACTAATTTTGCATTTCTTATACCAATAGGTATTAAAAGCACATTAAGACCTCTCTCCGGTCATGTTGAATTGCCTTATCACCGGACTATGTGAGTGAAGAAACTGATAGTGCACCTGTGTTTGCGCACACACTTGTGCACTGTAATGTCTTCTCTGCTAATCCTTGTTGAGATTGGCCGCCATGACCAATATCAGTTAGGAGGACATTATTACCTATTGGTAGCAATTGTCAAAAATAAAAAAGCATCTCATTAGTGCTACTAACATGGTACCTATATTTGACAAATTATATATTAAACAAAAATCATCTAGTACATCAATATTATGCCATTTTGTTCATAGGTTGAAGAGTCAACATGTACAGTTATTGCACAATAACAAAGTCACCAATATATTTGCTAAAACCTGCCAATTGGTATATAACAGCCTGGTGTTTTGGTAACATAACAACACTCAATGCAAGGGTTTCTTACTATCGAGCTTATTCCTAATTTGTTCCACATTAAACAAAATAGCAACGCTCTTCTTTTTTCAGTTATTCTATTTTTCTGTGTAAATTGTTTTAGCAAAGAAATATCAGTTAAGTTGCCTAACCTTGCATATCTTTGAATACAATAAATAGATAGAAGGAAAATGCTAAATTATTTGTGATGTGTCACAATTTGTTTCTATAAAAAGAAGTTTGCGGAAATTGAATTAGGTACCACGATAAGTGACATCGAACATTAAAATCTTTAGATAGATAATACTTGTACTTACATCACTTGTTGGTTTATTTCACAAATTAAATAATAGCACGGCAAGTCGCTGCTTGCAGTTTACTGCACTTACACTGCGTTTGTATCGGGCCATTTACTATTTTGAAGGCGAAATGCACACTGGTTTTTCCAAGCCGTGTGTATGGATAAACCAGTGTTGTAAATGTAAAATATATCTTTATCTGTATCTCCAATCAGAAGAGATCGGAAGGTATATTATCCTTCCGTAAAAGTAAGTGTCAAGTAGGAAAGGATTGATAGAGATTTAGCAAATATTAAGCGAAAAATTGTGTGAATTTAAATAAAAGTGCCAAAATAAAATAGGTAGGTACCTACAATAACAATAGTTTAAGTGATGCCGATCGATAGTCGACTATCGATAGTCTATCGATAGTTGACGTCATATCAATAGTATCGATAGCCTATCGATACTATCGATACTCTCGATAGTATTGATAGCTTAGATCCAGACAATACTTTTGCATGAAAGCAATACTATCGATACTTTCGATAGTATTGTTGGTCACGAAGAATAAACTATCGATAGTATCGATGCTATTGATAGTATTGTTAATCATAAATAAAAAACTATTGATAGTATCGATACTATCGATAGTATCGATTCTATCGATAGGATCGATAGTTTTAAACTATCGATAGTCGTTTTATTTTCGATAGTATTGTTTAGAAATTATTGGTATAATGGTCAATGGTACGTATAGTTTTTTTTACGGTAATTAATTACTAAGACTTCATTACTTCTGTAGCGGTAATGCTGTATAATTTTAAACTAAATTATACAGCATTACCGCTTAAACTAAAACTCTAAAACTCTAAGTAATACTATCGAAAATTAAGGAACTATCGATAGCTTAAAACTATCGATACTATCGATAATATCGATAGTTTTTTATTTACGAGGAACAATACTATCGATAGTATCGATACTATCGATACTTTGGTGATATCTAGCCATATACTATCGATACTATCGATTATATTGCAAGTCATCAATAGTATTACCCCAATTTGGGCAATCGATACTATCGATAGTATCGATAGTCCTATCGATATTCTAACTGATTTTCGAGGTCAACTATCGATAGCGAAACTATCGATAGTTCGGCATCACTAAATAGTTTACAACGAAGCGTGTTCCAAATCTCATATAGGCACCTACCTACCTATTTTAATTCCCTGCGATGCGGTATTTCCAAGTTGCGAGTTGAATTGAAACTTTCTCGTTTGATTATAATAATATTCATAAGCCGAAAACAGTTTTTAATTTATTATTATACTGAAAATATTGTGTATCAAGCGTAAGTTTATTTATAAAATTAATTTTATGAACATTAACCATTAACATGCATAAATTGGAACGCTATTGCAGGCTTTGCAAAGGATTTGCAGGAGAGAGAAAGACCATTTATTATCTTTTTTTAAGTGAAACTGTCACATCACAATCTATGTAGCGCCATCTCACATTTCCAGTTTGACAATAAAGACATTGAATTGTTTAGAAAACCAACTGGGGACTGGGGCCTAATACCATCCGCGGTCCCAAGCCATCCTCACGTGCAAGTTCGTACCCCTGTTGATTAACAAACGAGGCTTTGGCGACGGCTCTCCCTCCGGGGTTGAGAGGTCAGACGGCAGTCGCTCTCGTAAAGGCCAAACCAGTCAAATCAAATATGGCGAAGACAAAAAAAAAATATGCCACGGTTTGGCTCCGCCGCAAAACGGCGCACAGGAGTTTCGCCAGCCTCCTGTAGCAAGTGGGCTAGGGCTACCGTGAAGTTTGGTGCGGACACAGCCAAAGACGTTAGCGCCTACATTTGGCATTGGCATGCCGCCTCCGCCGGGCCCCGTCAGACGGGGAAGACCCAAGAAACGCTGGCTTGATGTCATAGCGGATGACATGCGTGCAAATGCTCTCACAACCAGGGATGCCAAAGACTGGGCGAAGTGGAGGCGTAAGTTAACCTTTTGCACGGCACGCCTAAAACGCACTACCGTGCCCTGTACGCCAAAGCAAAACAGTAAACAAAAATACCTACAAAAAATAGTGTTAGGCAACACTACATATCGATACTCACTACGATAACACACAGTGACTACTTTTTGTTTTTTATGTAATAAATGTGTACCTATTTCAGACCTTTCCTTTTTGAAACTTCCTTATAGATGTAGCCATATTCCACGTTGTGTATCGATTTTGAAAACGATGTCTACCTAATGAAAAAATGGACACATCGATTCTAAATATTTTATGTGTGGACGGAGGAGGCGTAGAGGCTAAGAAAAAAAACGTTACACTTTTATGTAAACTTGTAAATTGATGGTCATACGCTATAAGCGTCTACCATTAATGATAAATGCTCGGACGTTAGTGACAATAAATCTACAAAATGACAATATTAAAAATAGAATTCCAATATGTATGCTCGGTCACATTGGTCAGATACATATAACTTGACGGACACTTAACAAATTTACTCTTATGACAATGGAAGAATAAGAAGAAAAAATAGCATACTCTTTGCTCTTTATCATTAAATTTAAAAAACATATTTTAATTTGTAACTGTTTATTATGAAATTCAACAATATTATGTACTGTACGTACAAAATTATAAAAAAAATTACAATTCGGTATGTAAAGTAAATTTTAAGGTAAGTAAGGGTTTTTTAGGGTTTTTCGCATTGAGCTATTATTATACACTAGTAATAATAGTTCAATGGTTTTTCGTGACTTTTTATTTTGACTTTGACTTTTTAGCAATGTTTAAAAATTAATTATAAGGCAGACCCCGGGCTCCGGTACACGGATGCAACAGGGACAACGCCATGCTGATGATGATGATAGTAGAAAACCAACTGTGTGGATTTGTGATTCTGTTTATGACGAGCTAGCCTCGGTCATGTCACTGCTTTCCCGCAATTTACCATCTAACCCAATGTGATAGCTTGTATTTAGTAAATAAAACACATATCTTAGAGCTAGACAATCTTTATTAAGATCTTAAACTACATAATATAAAATATTAAAAATGTATAAAACTGATGAATTTTAATCCTTTTTTATATAGGTAACCCGGTAACTATTTTGCCAGTCACAATTATATCTGTAGAGGTAGGTAATCGTTAGTTCATTTCAATGTTGTTATGTCTATGATTTCATAGACAAAGACTGTAAATCCATAAGATTAAGATTATATGGTAAGTAGGTAGTTAAGGATGAAATTTCAACCAGTATTTGTACGATACGATATAATTCACTCACATATTAACTAATCATTACAATTATTTGCTTATATTAATGACAAGTTGAGGAATTGGATATAGTCATTGCATGTATGGGATCATATGCAAAGAGATTTTTCTTTTTGCAGTATGATACAGATAAAAAAATATCAAAAAATGTGGATCAATCTCTGTTGGACAATAAAGGAGTAAAGACATGTAAGAAAATCTACATTGCACTCCATATCGAGGCAAGTATCTATACTATAATTAATTTGTACTTACCTAATTCCACACACCATGTATTTCATTATCATCAGGGTAAAATTATCAGAATATTTTTTTTTCGATTTTCTCAATTATCAAATTCAGTTACTACATATTATATAGGAATGGTAAGTTCGAATAATTTTAATTTTCATAAAAGTACTTACTGTGACAATGACAGATGTGTTAATTTATCGATACATAATTATCCCTATAAGTTATGTGTAATTACACGCAACCCTAATTTTAATTGTACATACTCGTCAATCTCGCAGACTTAATTACCTTATACATAATTATCTATATAAAGACTGATACAATAGCCGTGTCGCCCAGAAATACAGATTTAGGGATAACAATGACTTAGAGGAGACTGCAAATCAACTGAGAAACTTTTTAAGAATAGAAAGTGTAAATTACACAACTTTGGTACAGAATGACCCGTGATCACTATAATACTTAATATATTTAAATCGCGTTTGGTCTCGTTAGTATAACTCTTAGTATAAGGTATATGTAGGTACTTAGAGATTATACCAACGGGATTAAAGCGTCGCAAATATTTGAAGTGTACCTAACATTGTTTACATCATTTAAATAATTGAAATCCCTGTGGTGTTATTAATCTAAGTTCTGGGGAGTCAGCGGTGTCTCAGAATTTAGTAGACTGTCTCAACAAGGCGTTTGTGCTGGAACTGGTAGACCTCGCCCGAGAGAATGTTGCTGTGGGCCACGTTGACCATGTGCAGGATCAGGCAGTAGATAGCTGAAAGAAATATGATTATCTCAAATTAGATCAAGCTGAGATAGTTTAATAAAAATAATAACATATATAACTACTTAAACTTCACGCCACAACATAAACATACAACCAAATAATAATAAAAATGGGTCTTTACATGTTGGGTCTGTGCCCCCATGCAAGCATCCAAAGGACCGGGATGGTAACACTTCCCGTGATATCCAAATGGAGACAACAATAATAATAATAAATCCTTCAGACTGACATTCCAGAAGGTTTTATTTCAATTTCCATTGATAATGTCCAATACGAAATGCAACCGCTGTACTATAACGAAGGGGGCAGATGAAACTAAATCGGTGCTATCGACCACGCGGGTGGTGAACGCCACGTTTTAGTGCCAACCACCATCCGGGTGGCAATATGAAGGGAGCAGATGGGAATAAAGGGTTCCAAACTAATCATTATGCTTGTGCTATGGATATCAGGTGTTTATAAACTTCTATCTCTCGAGTACAAATGTATATATTTATCGCACGAAACATTTGCCCCTAAGCGTGATTCGAACCGCGACCCTTGGTTTTGCGGCCAGAATCTCTCTCGCACCACTCGACCACGGGCCAATCTATGCAAGTGGAAAGTAAGAAAGTCTTTTACTATGCCGTCTAATCATCCCATGTTGGTCTGGGACTTGGCCCATGTTGATCTGGGACAAAAAAAAAAGAAAGTGCCAACTGTGGTTCTTGCCTAGCATGTCGTAAAAGGCGACTAATGGTTTACGGGCATTTGGGTATGTGATTTGAGTAGGCGACGAGCTAGCCACTGTCACTCCTTTTTTTCAGCTTTTCATCTTACTCAGCCCACTGTCCCATGTTGGTCTGGGACTTAAAAAGAATATGCCAACTGTGGTTCTTGCCTAGCATGCCGTAAAAGGCGACTAATGGTATATCGGATTTTGGGTGTGTGATTGTGTAGGCGACAGGTTGGCCGCTTGTCACTGCTTTTTCACAATTTTCCATCTAACCCAGCCCAGCTTTATTTTCGGCTGAACGTGGTTGAAGGGGTATGCTGCCCCTTTGACTCTGTCTACCCCTTCGGGGATCATGGGCGTGATGTTATGTTTGTTTGTTTGTCTAATCTGCTCCCCCTACTCTTATTTTTCAAATAAATCAATGACAGTCAGCCAAAATACCCCTGTCACCTATCAAGCTTACAAAGCACCATTTCATGATTAATTATGGTAGTAACAATTTTAAGCTTGAGTAGATACGAGCGATGCAAAGAGTCCACGGAGGTGGTTTATCAAACGTGTTAATGAAACATTTTTTATTAGAGAACCAACGTTATTTTTGATAAATTGCCCACCACGAACAGGTTTAACAACGGACTACCCTAGCAGCCTAAAGGGTTTTCTATCCTAGTGACATTTTAAGATCATCTATTTACTAAATAGAAAGGTACAAAGTGGAAAGCTGATAATAAGGGTTATTATAAAGTCTAAACAGCTTTGAACACTTACCCAACATGGCGAGGAGTGTGAAGCCGCTCTGCAGATCCACAAAGAAAATGCCGATGACGAGCAGCCCGGTCAGCACGGCAATCACCACGCCGTAGATGAAGTACGCTTTCACGTGGGATGGCTTTTTCTGTAAACAATCGAATTATATCACTCAACAGTTTTTTAGACTGTGGCGCTTTCCTTGTAACGCTCGACACAGTTTTATAACGGACTAGCAGGGCGCGGTTTTACCCGCATAGTTCCTGTTCCTGTAAGAATATGAGGATGAAATATAGCCTATGTTTCTTCCGGATAATGTAGCTTTCCAATGGTGCAATAATTTTTGAAATCGGCACAGTAGTTTATGAGTTTATTATTCACTACAAACATACACACACACACAAAAATACAAATCTTTCCTCCGCGGTGTCATACTATAGCGTGAAGCCACGTTTATGCATGTTGGAGTGAGATTTTTATGAATTCTGAATGTCCGAAATCTGCCATTTGGAACGCTTATGTCAATGTATAACGTAAGTTCCGTGTCAAATTGGAGCACCTGCGGAGCTTTTAACGTCTAGTTAGTGCCGCGGAGTCTTTATTTTTTACTAGTCCGTGGTTTTAAGTCATTACTTTGTCGCTTCTTAATTGTATATTTACATGCCAATCATGTTACGTGTTTTTACTTTGTTTATTTAAAAAAAGTTTATCTATAATTAACGTTTTTGCATTTTTATCTGACCTGACTGATAACAACACACAAAATAAATTAAAACTGTATGCATTTAGTTTCTTAAATTTCTCACAGTGTATGTTAATTGTGTTAATTACGTAATTTAGTTTTATATAAGTATCTAAGTATATAGTATAAGTAAGTCTATATAACTTTTACCATACGGTCGTCGATATTTCCGCATAACTGCATATGTATCTTTATTTTTTTTGTAACTGCCATCAGTCGATGACGACTAATATCAGTTTAGTTGTATTTCTTGTTTGGCATTTGTTGTCTGGAGGCCATCGCCTCAACTAGCCACTCGATCGTGCCTTATGGCGTTCGGTTTTCTCTGTCATCTTTTTTTGAAGTTTGTTAGTCATCTTTTTTTTTAAATAAATAAATATCAAACAACGTCACATACATACGTGTTACGGATATCAGACACAAGAGTGGTATAACGAGTATACTTAAATATTGGATATTAACACTCAGATACAGAACAAACACAGGTACCTATTCATCATACGAATATTTGTCTTGGGTGGGGATCGAACCCACAACTCTTGGCGCATGGGGCAGGGTCACTACCGAATGCGCCATCGAGCTTGTCAAGTTTAGTAAGTTAGTTAGTTTTTTTGCCTTTAGATGGGCCTAACTAACGAAATTGAGTAAGGGGCAGACTGAGATGGAGGCTCTGAGGCCAGGACTCACTTTCGGTAGCTGCGCCAATTTAGTAAGTTTTAGATTGGACTAGTATTCCTTATTTCACACTAGCTGTACCCGCGTTTAAAGTTAATGTTATATAGCCTTCGTCGATAAATGGGCTACCTAACATCAAAAGTTTTCTTCGAATCTGACCAGTTGTTCCTAAGAGATTAGCGCGTTTAAGAAAAGCTTTAGCTTTATAATACTTATAATATAATACATATAATATAAATATATTAGTACAGATTTGAAAAATTACTTTCTTGTGGTACATAATATATCGTACCTACTTACCTACTTACAACTAAACTAAATTATATGTACGGCCGGCTTATGACCCCCAAATTATAATCGATAAAAGCACAGCCCGCATCCTATTGCTTCCTGCATCCTGTGTTATGATCTCACAATGCACACCCACGTCATTTGTTCACTGGTTGACTTTTTATATCTATACTAATATTATAGAGCTGAAGAGTTTGCTTGAACGCGCCAATCTCAGGAATTACTGGTCCGATTTGAAAAGTTATTTTTATATAACTTATTGTTATAGGCTATATAACTTTAACCATTCACGCACGAGACACCGCGACCACATGTAGTGTCTACATAAAATGATACCTTAGGTATTTGACAATTGGTTTAAATCTATAATTTACTAATATTATAAAGCTGAAGAGTTTGTCTGTGTGTTTGTTTGCTTGATCGCGCTAATCTCAGGAGCTGCTGGTTCGATTCGAAAAATTCTTTCAGTGTTAGATAGCCCATTTATCGAGGAAGGTTTTAAGTTATATAACCCTGACACGGCGGGCACAAGTAGTTAGTTTCTATCGGCGGCTTTGTTCTTATTTCTTTAAGAATAACATAGTTTTTTTTTATATCAGAGAGCGGTGGTAGCTCAATGGTAAGGACACGCGCCTCTTAACCGAGGAGTGCAGGTTTAAACCTGGGCACGTACCTCTGGATTTTTCAATTTTATGTACGTATTTATACCAATAGTTCGACAGTGAAGGAAAGCATCGTGATGAAACCTGCAAATTCAAACAACTTTGGATTTGTAACCATGATCCAAAAATTGTCTGGTTCCCCAATCTTAGGGTTACGAAGGTCAGATCGGCAGTCACTTCAATGTAATCACCAGACTCGCTAAATCCTAGATCATGGTCTAAGCGGACCCCGTCTAAACACGGGACATAACGCTAGGAAGAAGAAGTTTTTTTTATATCTTTTCGCAACTTTTCTCTTTTCAACACAAACATATTGCTATTCTAAATTTGTTACTATGTAGTTAAAGCCATCTATAGACTACCAAATTCCACTCAGTAAATTCAAATTTTTTTTAACGTAACCCTTTAGCCCAAAACTCTTTACAAGTTTTGTAATAATACTTGCCTTGCAGATGCCATCACAAAGGAGAACAGCAAATAGGAAATCGATCATGAACTTGGTGATCAGGACGCCGTATATTACGTTGACGGCAATCGCGAGGTCAGTGGGCAGGAACAGCTTGTCGGGGGCGAAGTCCATGTCCTCCAGCTTCCAGTTCAGGTAGTTGATGGCGACCAGGACGACGATGTTGATGATGTTTATGATCGCAGTGAACACCTGGAAAGGATTACATCGATACTGAAATGCGCCTGACTGCATGTTATTTCTAACTAGGAAATGGTAAATGATGGTATATTTTACTAATCTAGAAATATATCTACATATACCTACTACTTACTACTATTTTGACTAGCTCGGTGGCGCATTCGGTAGTGACCCTGCCCTATGCGCCAAGAGTTGTGAGTTCGATTCCCACCCAACATTCTTATGATAAATACTTGTGTTTGTTCTGTGTCTGGGTGTATATCCAATATTTAAGTATATATTTGTAATATATTGTATTAACACGTTCGTATGACTCCGTAGTAAGTAGCTTAAGTACTTGTGTTACGGATATCAGAATCAACAGTGTTATTACAAATGTATACTTTAATATTGGATATTAACACCCAGACACAAAACAAACACAAGTATTCATTACACGAATGTTTGTCCTGTGTGGGGATTGAACCCACAAGTCCTGGTGCATGGGTCAGGTTTACTATCGAATGCGCCATCGAGCTCAGTCAAATCTGACAGAAAAATCTGGATTGCACACGCTAGTATAAATATTTACACCTAGAATCAAATGAAAGTTTATAAACTCTGGTGACGAAGTATGACGTCACAGTACTTACCGCACTAATGATACCAAAGATCAGAGCGCCCGTCTCCGCCTTGAAGCAACTTTCGACCGACATGTTGGATCTGGAACAAACAAAATTATCTTATATCATACTTACATATTAAGTAGGTACACATCATCACGCCCGTAATCCCCGAAGGGGTGGGCAGATCCATACAAGAGGCATATATTAACAGCAGTGGACGCAGATATGCTGAGAGAGAGAAATATTTATGTAAGTAAAGCCTCCAGATGTCACTAAAGAGGAGCGTGTCCCAACGCCCTTCTATACTTTCTACGGCGCACAGTTTGGAAACCCCTGGCCTGCAATCACACACCCAAACCCGTTATATTACCATTAGTAGCCTTTTACGACATGCTAGACAAGAAACAGTTAGTACATTATTTTTAAGTCCCAGACCAACGTGTAAAGACAATAATCTTGTTCTATTTAATAACGCTATTAACCAATGCGTTTCCCTATACTATCTTATTTGTATTTTATCATAAAGTTAAGTTAATTTGTCACTATCTGCCGTTCGGAGTGAAGCCCATCCGAACAAATCATGTGATATTTCTATTATTAAGTACTAGGTATTTATTTACTATAGCATTGCCCCGCGGTTTCACTCGCTTAGTTCCTGTTACTGTAGGAATATGGGGATAAAATATAGCCTATGTTACTCGCTGATAAAGTAGCTTTCCATTGGTGAAATAATTTTTCAAATCGGTCCAGTAGTTTCGGAGCCTATTCGATACAAACAAACAATCAAATCTTTCTTCTTTTTATAATATTAGTATAGATAGGTTGTCTGACAAATTAAAATGGGGACATTCGGAAGGATGTCTTATTTAAAGCGTTGGTTCCGACAGAGGTAAATGGGATTTTGATAAGTAATTAGTCTTGCATAATTTCGCTAAAAATGGTGAAATGAGCTTACTTCTCATTGGACTCTCGGTATCTCTGCGGTAGTCCTCAAAGTATCTATCAAGTTCTTTGTCAGAAACCGTATTCTGACAAATAACTTTATAGATACAAAGTTCGGTCTATTCCTACACGGTTACTCGGTCTTGGTAAACATTGTTGAAGTACGTACCTACACATGTAGATAAGATCATACAAGCATATTTATTTCCAATATATGGGTTCTTTGTGGCGAAGGCCACTGCAAGACTTGTTAATGAATTGATTTGATAGACATACATACAAATTGTCACAACCATAATGGCCTTCATATGCACAGTTCAAGAAACAGCTAGGTAGTTCTTATATAATGTTAGTCTAGGATAATTAAATATACTACATCACATACATTGATCTGACTCCGAGGTAAGTAGCTTAAGCACTTGTGTTACGAATATCAGAATCAATCAGTGGTATTACAAATATGTATATACTTAAATATTGATAATTTAAAAAATAAATTGAATTTGGTTACATGTATAAAAATTGTCAAAAGATAGTGCCAATGTCAGCTCGCCGTCCACACAATCGCAATCTCAATATACATACCTTGTTTAAAATTAACTTATTTATTTACTCCTCTATATAGTATTTTATGATTGAACAAAAAATATTCAAGTATTCACAGCTCGTATGATCACTGCAATCAAGGACGCAGAACATTATAGGTACACTGAATATAAATGTGTTTCTTTATATTTACAATAGAGTGATAGATACGTACGTTTGATGTATGTACCTACGTATATTCTTCGAAAATTTTTAAATTACATTTATTACAATGGTCAGGTTATAATTTATTTTGAATATTATAGTTTTGGTATGAAGAAACTGTTTAAAAAACCTAAGAAGTCGGTTTTAATCTATTTTAACTAGCTGTGCCCGTGGTTTCACCAGCGTTTATAGTTAATGTTATAAAGCCTAGGTATAGCCTTCCGATAAAAGGGCTATCTAACACTGAAATATTTTTTTTGATTAGACCAGTAGTTCCTGAGATTAGCGTGTTCGAACAAACAAACTCTTTAGCTTTATAATATTAGTATGGTATAGATTTATAATTATCGGTAGGTACTGACTGAAAGAGCGCAGTAGCTAGGTATTGTGATGTTTTTCATGTTGTGTTGCATTTACGCAGATTTTTTATGAAACTTTCGAAAATTGTCAATATGTTAATCCTCGCAAGGTCACCCAATATTTGTCTATATTCAACCAAAAAAAAACAAAAAAAAACAGTTAAATGTATAGAATGTTTTACATTGTGGTTTTTGGTTGTAATTTGTATATTTTTATTTTGATACTCTACAACAGGCCTACACTAAAACGTGGTTCAAAGTTAATTATGATTCACACACCTTGTATAAATTGTATTGAAAAGAGTAGGTAACTACCGAGTTTCTTACCGGATTCTTCTCGGTAGATACAACATTCCGAACCGGTGGTAGAATCATATAGCTGTGGCTTTATCTGTATTTGACGATTTATAAGTGTTTCCTTGAAACCTATATAAATAAAGAATATTTTGACTTTGACTTTGACTTTGTAGCGAATTAACTTTGTGGCAAATGTACAATAACCCAGTATCGCGTTATACTCGGTTATTGTACATGTGCACTTAATAAAGTCTAAAATAGATCACGGTCTCTCGGCGAGTGATTCTGCAAATCAACCACATGATGCATATTGTATGTCTATATCACGAACTAGTAAAAAAAGAAGGACTCCGCGCCACTAACTAGACATTGAAGCTCCTCAGGTGCTCCACTTGACACGCAACTTACGTCACACATTGACAAATTAAGTGCTCCACATGATAGATATCCGATATCTGGTATCCATAAGTATCTTACTCACACATGCAAAAACGTAGCTTCACGCTTTATTATGATAGCGTGGAGTCCTTCTTTTTTTACTAGTCCCTGATCTATATGCACATCTTAACATATAATAGTATAAAAAAAGTCGCCGCTTCTTTGTGCCTCTGGATTGAAGGCCATTTTTTTTAATCCTTAGAAACGAAATAAGACTTATAGGAAAATTAGTAAGAAATTGTAAAAACTTAAACGCGTGCATAAAGTGGCATAGCCCAGACCTTAGAAAGTACTTTCTCTGGGTTAATAATATTTATCAAAGTCTAATTTTACTAAAATGTCTGAGCTGTGAGCTCACTATTTTTGGTTTTATTAACGGGGTCAACCTTATAGACTAACGTAAATTAGAAATAGTTATTTTACTATTTGTTTACTAAAATAATTTAAACATCCGTTTACTAAAATAATATCAATATGATTTTGTTATTTTGCTTGGACTGATCAGTATGTATCCTTATAATTTGAAGCTTTGTATATTTTAGTGACGTAATATGACATGTGTTGTAGACAGTGTCATATTATGCTGTGAAATAGTATTCATATGTTCGTGTTGCAATGGATAGTTGTGGTATGCAAACGGATACTTGACACTGTAAGAGGAAAATTGATGCACGCGTTTAGTTGGGCAAGCACAGGGCCGGCTTCAAAGCTCTGGGTGAAACTTAGCGGCCATCTCTACCCAACAGTCCGAAGAATCTGTTACTAGCTCCCTGGAAACATCAATCTAACTAACTAACTAACTCTAACTAACTCCGATGGCTCAGTAACTCAAATTGTGTCTTGGCCTCCGCATTTGACCAAATGGATGGCTTTAGCACCGTATTAGTCCATACACCATCGATATTGCGAAGCCGACTGTCGCCAAGCTACCAATGATCTCCAACCGATTATTGAAGAGTACAATAAAAGCATTTGGCTCATCGCTCCACTCCGCACCCCATTCGATGGCATTTGACCCTTTAGGATCCTAAAGCAAGCATTGATGTAAACTAACAAACAAGTGAATCTGAACAATTTGTCGAGTCGTACAATTTTACGACGCGTCCAGGGAAATCAACGGGGCGCCTGATCATATTGGAGCCTATTCTGACTAGGTGCTAACTACATAAGCTTCCCTAATTTGAACACTGGATCCACCGTTGAGGCAAAACTTAGCTGTCTTTCCGTCCTGTCTGTCCAGCGCCACTACAATATGGCGCCTCGGACCACCCGGATGATTAAAGCCGGCCCTGGCGTATGCGATACAAGTGGGTGCCTAGATAAACAAACCGTTAGACTGGCTAGCTAATACAAGGCCACTGCGCATGCACTATAAGTTTTTAGGTATAATAGCACATATGAAATGCGTTGTTGCACTTTTGCAATTATGTAGCTCATAATTCAATTGGGATTATTGTAAATGGCTCCCTCGTTATTCACGTATTCAATATTGTGTAAGTATGTAAGTATATTAACAAATAACGTATTTTTGTATACATAATATCTGGATTACGTTTAAGCTTAAATTTACAAGTAAGTAAATTATTTTTGTAATAATTGTAATCTGTCATGTGTATGAAATAAAGTAATAATTAAAGTCGCGAATTCGATAATTCTGTCTCATTAGTAAATGTTTTATAAAAGTTCGATAACCGCGATAGAAAGACTCGCCCATTCGCAATCGCGGACAGAGAATAGCGCGTAAACTCTATGGCGCGGGAATCCCGTACTGGTAAACTCAGTTGTGTGCACCAGTTGCGCACTTACGTAATCCCCACGTCGACTGTGAGCCAATTGACTGAATTCGAATCAGCTCTTACATCAGTTTTTGATGTATCATACATCAAAAACGCAAAAAGTTGATTTTGTAGCAAAAAAATGTTTCCCAGTGTTATCAGTCAGAAACCTATATGATATAATTAATGTCAGACATGTTTTTATTCAATCATTATTGAAAATAGCTCGGAACGCACTTTTAGCTTCAGAGAGCCATGGAATGTTCGCGTGGACATTATAAAGTTCTGCCTATTCCGGTTAAAGATAAAAAGAAGCCAAGCATCCCAAAATAGGTACCACACTTCTACCTCGGACGAAGAAAACCGTGACTTCTACAAACAAAAAAGCAACCAACTTTCGCATAACTTAAATATCTATTACTGTAATTAACTAATTAAACTAATATAAAGATTACATTTTAATGCATATATTTCATCAATAACCAGAGCCGGATTGTCTATTAGACAGTTTAGGCAACTGCGTAGTGGCCCTGCATTGGATAGGGGCCCACGACCTGAGAAAAAATGGTTTGTGGGAAAAAATATCAGACTTCATCACATACATTGATCTGACTCCGAGGTAAGTAGCTCAGGCACTTGTGTTACGGATATCAGAATCAACAGTGGTATTACAAAGTATTGTATACTTAAATCCTACTAATATTATAAATGCGAAAGTTTGTATACAGTATGGATGGATTTTTGATACTCTTTCACAAAAAAACTACGAATGGATTTTAATGAAACTTTAGAATAATATAGCTCATATAACATATAGGCTATGGTTCATCGATGTACCACGCGACACTTGAACCAACTCAAGTATTCATCACACAAACATTTGTCCTGAGTGGAGTTCGATCCCTCAACTCTTGGCGCATGTGGCAGGGTCACTACCGAATGCCCCATCGAGCCAGTCTAAGGCCCATTTTGCCTAGGGGTCCCGACTTCATTAATACGGCTCTGTCAATAACCGAACGGCTCTAGCCAATGCTTCTCGAACTTTCCAAATATGGCCGAGATATCACTTCCGCTTTTCGCTTGCTATGGTGTACTAACTTGTACACCATCGAAAAACATAGCATCTACTAGTAAATGAGACTACTTGTATATGATTTACCCCAATTAAATGTGCCCTCCTTAAAATTCATGTAGGTATATTCTCCGGTTAATTATTTTTTTAGTTAATATTCCAAACGTCAATTTAATTTTGGTAAAGTTTAAAAATCCGTTATTCACACGGCTACCATGGTAAATGGTACCATAGAATAATCAGTATAGGGCATTGACTCCCAATCTTCTCCCCACCTCAAAGTTAACTACGTGGCCCATTCGTAGTTGACGCAATTCCCACTATTTAGTCGGCCATGGTCACGAATCAATGGAAATTAGCTTAGAAAAGTGTTTCTTCATAATTTCATCATATAAACATTTTCACTGCTGGCCACATTAATGTGTATTGGATTATAAAAATACGCTTATAATATATTTTAAAAGTAATCACTAAATAACTTAAAAAAATGGTGGACTGACATTTCATTATTTTACATAACTTTTTTTTAAAGTTAAAGTTTTGAAAAGCGGATTATTTTAGAGTATATGTATGAGCAGATAGATTAGATTATGAAGTAAATACCTAAATGTCCACAGGCCACAGTAGTTCAGAAGAGCAAAGCTCTAATACCTACCTAGTACATTCTTATATCGCAATACATACCTACTTTTATTGTTACTTACATATTATTTATTTTGATAGCACATTATTTACTTTAAGATAAGCCGTCTTTATTTGAGGTTAAAATCAAAATAGCTTATTTATATCACAACTTGATGGCAAACCGTTAATTTCGAAATTAACATTGAAGTGATATAAATTATATTGAATAATGCAATTAAGTACTAGTTCAAGATTGAAGCAGTTTCCAGTAGTTGCGAAATGCATTTAAAATTTTATTAAGGAATGTAGCTACGTAGATTAGATACTTTGTACCTACATAATATATTTTCTAATGTTATTATTTTAACTACGTAGATAATAAGTACCTAATCTAGATAATTAGATATTATGTGTAAGTATTACATTCAGTTTATTAAATAATGCTTTTGATATAGTGTAAGACGGATGTAGGGGTCAAGTTGTGAAATAGATAATAAGTAGCCTTAACTGTAATCGCTTAAGAATTACCCTCATTTTGTAGGTCTGTATTTTTAGTTTAAATACTTTTTATATGAATAAATTTTTTATAATTTGATTTTTGATTTGCAAAAAGAACATGTGCCGAAATGCAGTTGATTGCTTATTTCTTTGTTTTATTTTTTCTACTCTATTTTTTTTTAAATGACGGGTTAAATCAAACAAATTATTATCAACAATTCCTACTTTCACCCGAATTGAGCAAAGCGTCTTCAACAAAGAAATTACAGAGCACGGCCCTCTTGGAAAAAAATGGAATGCATCTGTGATCGTCTGTCTAAGGGGCCGATTGTGTGAACTTTAGCCCTTTGTAGTAAATAAATATATAAAAATAGACACATAATAACATTATCGGCTAGTGTTAAGACTTACCAGACTGTTAAATTCCGTCACAAATGTGTTAAAAGCTCCGGCTGCACCGCACTGCGCTCCGCGTCCCTTGCGTTTGCGACACGGAATGAATGGTGCCGAGTGCTATTTTGAACCGTATCCCGAAGTCGGGGACCGGTGAACGAAGCTCCGCTGGCCGTGCGAGTGTTTGATCGGCTACGCACGATATCAATCTGCATAATACGGTTCCGTAGTACTATCATTTATTAGTATTAGTACATCTAGTACCTGCCAAGCAGCTTCGCTCACGTACATCATTATAACAATAAAGATGTAATAGCTATACTATTGTAAAATTTCATTAGAATTCATGCAGTATTTTATGCGTGAAGATTCATTCATATAAACTTTTACGTTTATAAGTAGTAAATTATTGTAGATAATAAGAAATAGATATATTTCACTAATATTGTAATCATAATCGCTAACAAATCATATTAAATCGCATGGTATGGTTGCATATGATTTTTGTGTTAGATTAAATAGAAAATATTTTTTGTTAATATTCATTGAGAACATATAAATTGGTTTAAATATTATTTTAATAGATGTTTGAACTACTTAGTAGTCTTAAGGTTATTGCGTTAAAAGAAAACGATAAAAATATCTGTTAATCTGTAGATTTTTAATGCATTTGTATAAATTACACAACATCAAATTCTTTATTCAGTATAAGGATTAACTAAAAGTCAACTGCTACAACTTCGTGTAATTAAACAAAAATAAAAAAAAAATCCTAGAATTCGCGGATTTTGTTTTATTTGTGCGGAGCCCTAGTTATAAATATAGTCTTGGTCAGTTATTCCTTTTAAGCAAAAGAACCTAAGGGTTGCGGCTAAATTTAATTCAAAATTGAAACCAATTTCCCATTTATGTGCATGAGTAGATAATTAGTTACAAATTACTGTGGTTAACAGCAATTGTGATAACTTTTACCAGACATATTAAAATACCATTTTCCATGTGGTAATTTTAAAACGATAACTGATTAGCAAAATACCACGTGACATTATGTAAGCGTTTAATTACTACATTCATTCTATGCTTGTAAACGTCCGGTTGCATTTCACATCCGGTTCAGATAAATCACTTGCAATTTTCCTTGTTTTATTTGTGACTGTCGTGATACATACAAAAGCAATTATTCCAGAATATTTATACTACGCAAGTCACAAATGATACAAGGAAAATTGCAAGTGCGTAACATAAAATCAATTATACATGTCGTACATAAGATTCTCTCTTTACTACCCCGTTGATAAGTTCTTTGTAAAAAAATAAAATGTAGGTACCAATACCATTGCATTTGTGCTATTCATGAATAATTTCAAAACGTTGCATGGTTTTTTCGACTAGGCCATATTTTCCCGTTTTACGTAATATTTGCGGTATTTAGTGGGTAGTATTCAGGTATTTTTAGATTTAGTAGTGAGCTAGCGATCACTTACACATTATCTTTTCACTCACAAGGTCTAAATTGGTACACTGATTTAAGAAAATACAGAGGTTACTTTCCTCTAGGTTTTTCATAACATCTAAGGGCTTTTTTTGAATATTACATTCATGTGAGGCGCCTGTCTTTGCCCAGTCACTACTATAAACGTGGTATTTTTCAGGGCGAGCGAAGCTCTAATACTATTCCAGAAACTATGCATTTTTGTGATACACTTTACTGAAAAACTAACACGCCTATAGATTTGGGCCATAACATAGTAATTTAAATTAATGTCTAGATGTTATTATCTATTATCTATAAAATTATAATTTTATATCAATTAAAGACATAAATCGCTCCACTTTTTGCTAGTTTGATATAGGAATTTAATTTAATTTAATATCATACAACATTAAATACTTACATTGATGTGATTCCAAGTTAGTAGCTTTTGTATATTTTTTACAAAATTATAAGGATATCGGAATCAACAATGTTTTCACAAATATACATAAGTACAGATACAAATATTGTAATACATAACATACTAACCTGAGTATGATACTATTGTAGTTAGAGTATGTAAGTAATATTGTATGAGTAGGTATACATACATACATACATACATAATGTCACGCCTTTTTTCCATGGGGGTAGGCAGAGATCACGTACTTCCATTTGCTACGATCCTGACATACACATACAGTAGGTATACAAGTATTATAATATATCTAATAATACCCAGCCATAAAACAAACACGTATTCATGTAAGGAATGTTTCTCCTGGGCGGAGATCGAACCCACGAATCTTGGCGCATAGGGCAGGGTTACTACCGAATGCGTCATTGGGTTTC
Source organism: Glyphodes perspectalis (assembly GCA_951394215.1). Classification (NCBI taxonomy): domain Eukaryota; kingdom Metazoa; phylum Arthropoda; class Insecta; order Lepidoptera; family Crambidae; genus Glyphodes; species Glyphodes perspectalis. The sequence continues at coordinate 11,904,866 of OX596211.1, read as the reverse complement.
AAATTCCCCGAATCCCGTATCACGGGCCCCTAATTCCCCGAACCGGCCGCCATTTTGTAATAGGCGCTTCCATGCCGTCCCCTTGTTCTGTGATAACAAACATGGCATGCATTTTGTGACATTGACGCTTGCGTATGAGAAATGAAACAGACTTACCTACCTACATTAAAAAAAGAATAACGAATTTATAAACCTCCTCCTTTTTTGAATTCGCTTAAAAATATATAGATATTATCCCCTTCATAACTTAGCAGTAAGTATATCAGAAATTCATTTTCACTTTTATTTATTCTTTAATATTGTTTTAAAAAGTTGCCAAAGGCCTTTTTTGTTTTAAAACTATAAAATAACTATTATCAATGTAACATTACCAAAGTGAATGCATTCCATTAAGAAGAAGAATGCATTGTCAAACGACAAAACATGTCGGTATTCCCCAGAGACTGCGCTGCGCCCCGCTCGGGTTGGGTTTGATACTAAAGATCACACAATTTTTTTTAGTCCATTAGGTATTGAGATTACAAAAAAATATTGCTTACGTATTTTTTCTTTTCTTCAGCAAACCAAAAATTATAAAGATACAGTTAGTTACCTCGTGACGTCACGAAATGTATACAATTTTACCGTCCAAGTGACGTAAAGCGCCCTATTTCAGATCTTTGAAGCGCTGTATCTTTGTAATTTTTTGAGTATTAGATAAAGCAAAAAATATTTATTAATAATCTTATTTGCGGACTATAAAAAAAGGTTAAATAGCTCATTAAAACATCAAACACGTAAAACCAACGATTCAAAATCTCGACACTTCAGAATAGGCTATTTGACTAATTTCTGAAAACCATGGCACTTTATTAATTGATGTATGAGGACTCGAGAAATAACATTTATTTAAATTTATGTTTTGTATTTCACATAAAAATATATATTTAAAAATACAGTGATTATATGAGCTGTCAAAACGCCTAGTTCGACAATATGGCGTCGAGTGACGTCACACGTTAGTACGAACACATTGGAAGAAGGTCGAATCGTTCTCAATTGTTTGTTTATTTGAGTTTTTATCTGTAATTTACCAGAAAAAATAGCTATAAAGGTGCGCAGTTCCAGAGTGTAAAAGTAGGGATTATTTTGAACGAAAATTCCGACCAAAAGTTTCCGCTGTCTGTTTTTCCAAAATCATTTACCATGATTATACAAGTGAATAGATTACTGACCATACACATAATTTACAATGATAGACTTAAAAATTGTAAGAAAACAAGGAACTCGAGCGTAAAGCAACGGCAGAAGTGGTTGTTCACAGACGTACGACGTCACAATACATTCAGCCAATCACAACTGTTTACGGTCACGTGGCTCCTACCCAAAGTAAATTAATTTTATTTTGGGTTTTTTAGTGAAAATATTCAATATTTTTTATATTTACTAATGGAAATCGCTGTTCAAATTCGTAAGGAACGCGAATGACAAAAAATTTGTCATTATTTTTCATACTGTCAAATAGCCTAAATCCGAATGTCAGCAGCTTATTTAGTCAACAGTTCACAAGATCAAAGTATAAAATCTCTACATAAAACCTTTAGGTAGCTACTATATGTAAATAATACGGACATAGGTACTCTTACATACATTATTTTACTATAAGTAAACATTATTAGACAAGGGGTGCTTACCTCAAAAAATTTTTTTAGTCCGTAAATTAGATCCTCGAAAAATTACAAAGATACAGCGCTTCAAAGATCTGAAATTTAGCGCTTTACGTCACTTGGACGCTAAAATTTTTTACACCTAGTGACGGCACGCGGTACTTTAACACGCTGTATCTACTAAGTATATATCATTTTTAGTTTATTGAACAAAAGAAAAAATACGTAAGCAATATTTTTTTGTAATCTCCATAGTGCACTGTAATTTTTTTTATGAAAATAGCCTATTCTTATTTCACCTATTATTTTATCTTATGTAAATAAATAATAATAGGCTAGATGAATAAAAAAATATTGAGCACCTGACTAGATGAATAAAAAAAAATATTGAGCACGTGACTAGATGAATAAAAAAATATTGAGCACGTATTTTTTTATTTATTTGTCAAACAAAAATTGATGAAGATATGTTCAATGCATTCAAGTTGCGCGTGACGTTACACACAAGCCCCCACTCCAAAACTTTGTTGCTCTTTATTTTTGTAATTTTTTGTTCATTTGATAAAGCGAAAAATATGTGTCTAGTATTTTTGTATAATCTAACTGACGGACTAAATAGAATTATAGTTTTTTAATGCAGCCGTCATCCCTATTGTAAATAAAATTCCTGTTCAGTTATCAATTAATAGACTACATGGCGGTGAAAGTATAAAACAAACATGTTAAGTAAATCTATCCTTTAACAATTAGTGTTTAAGTCTTAATATGCAAAAAAAATCAAAATTTCAAATGATGCTATTTTAGGATTGAATAAGATTTAGTGACTAATTCACTCGTTTTCACTTGGTGCTGTCAAATTATTATTTGCAGTGCTTAATGCTTGCAGCTCCAACTCAAATGCTCTACTTATCTGATTAGCGACCTTACAATATGTGGCTTTCACGGTCCAAACTCCCATGTAATAAAAAACTGAAAAAAAAAACCATTTTAGTATCTTAAAAACACATACACTTAAAAAATACACTTAGAAACAATAATTAAAATGTGTTCTTCGCCTAGTATGTAGTGAAAAGCGACTGATGGTGTACTGTGTTAGGTTTGTGATTGTGTAGGCGATGAGCGGGCTACTTATTTGTAATTTTTTTTCATTTTTTTTTATCTAGCCTAATGTAATTAAATTTTGGCCTGAATTCGGTCTATGGGTCTTTTTGCTCTTTAGACACGTGCCTCTTAGTATGTATATTGTTTGTTTGTTTCCATTGAAAACCGATTTGAAAAATCTTTTACTGATGGAAAGCTACATTACCTACTGCTAAAATAAATTCACATAATGAGGGTTTTAAAAAATACAAAAACCGCCAGATGGCACGAGGAAGTCTCGTGGTCTTATCACTGTCACTACTGGCACTTTGTTGACAGCATGTCAGTTTGTTCTGAAAACTTACCAATGAGAAGGGTGACAAGACCGTACGTCACAGTTATGCCATCTAACTGATGTTTTTATTTAATAAACCCTCATTGCCAAATATGTTTGGAGATTAAGACAATGTGATTAATTAATCACTTTAGTCGCGCATTGTTCATATTAGCTAGTCAAAAGGATAAATATTACCTTATATAGTTTAGTCTCCAACCTTTTCTTGCTGTCTAATATGTATCTATTCGAACTAGCTTGATCACTTTGGCTGATATTTACACAATAAATACCGCTAATCTGTCATGTCTTTGTTTCTTATTATTTAAACGCTTTAAATACATATATTTCTAATTGATTGTGTAAACTGTAGGTAGGGTTAACTGTTAGGTACGCTTGTCAGGCCGTGTATTCTACGTATTAAATTTTAATACTTACCTAATACAGCTGATAATATTGATCCAATGTACATTATTTCAGATGTTGTCATATATACAAGTTCTTCGTTTAACAATTGCACTATAAGTACGATGAAGAAACAAAGTAGCAAAATAAGTCCAAGGCTTAATATAGCCATTACAAGCCTGTAAAATTTGTTAATGTACGCCAGATTTTTCTGAAATAAAAAAATAATAAGTAACACCTGGTCCTTTTTTTTTGAGTTGGCGATCCAAAATACAAATACATATATTTGAAGCGACAGTTCAATGAATTTACTAAAAAGTATTAAAAATTAAAAATGTTTGACTAACTCAAAGCTTGTGCTTTGCTATCACCGAACCCAATATCCCAATATCGCATTCACGGGCAAGGTTGAGATGGGCTAATTTAGGCTGCTGGGTGCTCCCCCCCGCCGGGGTCCTCGGTTTGTCGTACCGGGGGGGGCTTAGTAAGCCCTGGACTTGGAACATCCAGGGCTGAAGCTAAGAGGGACCTCGAGATGGGCCGCGACTGGTGTCTTGCCAGCCAGTTGCGGCACCGGCCGCAGCTTTGCCTGCGGCCGGACTTGGATTGCCGAGGAAGAGGAACTGGGTGTTGTCGTTGCCCGCCCCCCTATCCTCGGCAACCCGGCAGGGGCGAACTGCCGTTGCGTTGCGGTGGGCGCGGGAGGGCTGGCACTCACGCGCGTACAGGGCCTCGCCCTCAATTTGGGTCACCGGTTGGAAGGCGGCCCCCCCGACGAGACGCTCTCCGCGTGTCCCTCTTGTATAGAGGGCACAGCGCGAGAGTGTGCTCACGACGCCGGTCACGGGGACGATCGGCGTCTGATTCCACGGCGAGGTGCTGGGTGGCCTAGCATGTCTCGAGTTCTCGACGATGCGAGCGTGCTTAGTGTTGTGCATCCGACGCCTAACGACCGTGGGGTGCACAACATCGACCAACGCCGCACGAGGTGAGCCGCGCAGTGCACCACGCGCACCTTCGGAGGAGCGGCAGTGGGGATACCGGCTCCTCCGGAACTGCGTATCGGGGGTCATATTGGGGTTTTAGTAGGTTCGAGTCCGACACACGGCCCTGTTTCCCCAAACAGAGGGTGATGGACTGTGGGAGGTTCCGCAATTAAAAAAAAAAAGGCTGCTGGGTGCTGGGTGTCCAAGGGTCGGGGGGCTCTGACTCACGCTTAACGGACCTACCTGACTGGGGAGACGACTATATGCACACGGTCGTCTCCACGACGTCGAGGATGCATCCTGGAGTTTTAGTGGGTATTTTGGACGGAGAGGGGGTCTCTTGATACAGAGGTCCCTGGGAGTCCCACATAGCCATATCGTCCCCCCGAGGCAAGGTGGTCTGCATGACGCATTTCTACGGGTGAAAATAAAAAGAAAAAAAAGGCTTAGTTTACACTTACCTTTCTAATGCCTTTTAACAGGTAATTTGAATACTTGCATAATGAATATATGAATATCATCATTGATATGAGTTCTAAATTAATTCCAATGATCCAATTAGCTTTCTTAAAATATTTGTCAAAAAAAAATTTTGTTGTTTGCCAGGTAATTATTCGACCGACCCAATTACTTTGTTGGATTACTTCCTTGACAAAATCATCATAATAAATTACAATGTAGTTGTATAATAACAAACAGATGAATACTGGTACAATGCACAATGCGCCTAGTATCTGAAACGAATATAATAGCGATGTTTCTTGGGAAAAAAAAAATTATATCAGGTCCGAAAGGTAGACTTAAAAAAAAAACAGTCGAATTGAGAACCTCCTCCTTTTTTTTTAAGGCGGTTAAAAAATAATAAACACATATTTTTTTATTTTATTAAGTACATACAAAAAAATTTACGAAGGTACTAAACATCAGGGTAGTGGAGTAAGGAGCATATCACCACTAGGTTCTAAAATTTGTACCATTTAGTTAATAATCACACAACATTTTCACACTACCTATTTGTTTGCAGGTCAAAAAAAATTGATATGCAATATTTTTCAATTTCCAATATCTCATTGATTAATATTTTTTTTTATTAATTTATCTTTTTTGGTAGGTTATTCTTTTGAAATCATTAAATAATCACTTGAGCGTGGCGTACAGTGACCTCATCTTACATTGTTTTAGTCAAAGAATGCCATTGTGTATTTTAATTTAATTTATATATTACTAGCTGTGCCAGCGGTGTCACCTGCGTTTATGGTTAATATTATAAAGACTATTTCCGTCATACATGATTTCTATGTAACTTTAACCATTAAGGCTGCACACGCGATGGAAGCTTAAAAAATGGAGTAACTTCTCCCGTTTTTCCAACATTTCCCTTCACTACTCTGCTCCTATTGATTGTAGCGTGATGAAAAGTATACTATAACCTACCCAGGAGTATGAAAAATAATTGTACTAAGTTTCGTTAAAATCCGTCGAGTAGTTTTTATTTTTATAAGGAACATACAGACAGACAGACAGACAGACAGACAGACAGACAAACAGACAGACAGACAAAAAATTTACTGATTGCATTTTTGGCATCAGTATCGATCACTAATCACCCCCTGATAGTTATTTTGAAAATATATTTCATGTACAGAATTGACCTCTCTACAGATTTATTATAAGTATAGATTATGTATAATTAAATGAAAAAAAAAAATAAACTTATGATTTTTGAGAACATTAATTAGGCTTATGTACTTACTATATTTAATAGTGAGATATTCACCTCAAAATAACTTACATAATGAATCAATGCAAATATTACAGCCCCTGTTTCTACATTGAAGCCGATCCGACATTCCTCCATTTTACCTGTCGACTTTCGTTCTGTCATTATTTAGGTATATGAAACAAAATTATATTCTATCTATTAACCTCTTTTCAATAGGGAACTTTCTTATATATAAAACATAGATTTGGCGTTTAGCTAGACAGGACTTTTAATAGGTAAACTACACAAAGTTTCAAATTAAACAAGTAATTGTGCGAATACAAAATTATAAGAACCGTAAAAAAATAAAAATCGCGACAAATTAAACGGGTATTTCTTTTTTCTAATAAAACGCGTCTTGGTACATACCTGTGCCTTTGTTCCCACTAAATCTTTAATTGTTCCCAATAAAAATATTTAATGCGTGTACTGGCAAATACGCATTAGTGTAAACTATTTCCTTTCAATTGTTTTAATTTATTGGCTGCGATAAATTCCGTCACTCCTAAAACACGTTGTGTGCGGGTTTTTTGTAATATAAACTAATTTAACTATTCCACATTGGAACTTCAATAAGGATGAGGACCAAGGAAAAAGTTAAATAATTTGAGTTATGGAGGTTTTTAATTGCTAAGAGTTTTAGAGGAGTTTTTAATGATTTACATTATCGTTTATGATCTTTGTTTAGGAAATAAAAGTCAAGCTAGGTTAAATTAAAATTATTGCATTTGTAAATGTTAATACCTTTCGACTCAATTCGATTACAAAAAAAAAATTACATAAGATCATGCCCATGGGTCAATTCCCGAAAGACAAGGCAGAATTGCAAGAGCAGCAAGCCAGTCCCTTTTGACACAATCAGACAAAAATAAAACTGGGCTGGGTTAGAGGGAAAATTGTGCAAAAGTAGTGACTAGTGGCTAGCTTGTCGCCCACATAATCACATACCCTTAACCCGATATACCAATAATCGCCTTATATTACATGCTAGGGGATGAACACAGCTGGTACATTATTTTCGAGTCCCGAACCAGCATGGGATAAATGATTAAGACATATACTTATACAATTAAATATTTATTTATTAATAATTAACATTATTTATTAGATACATGACTCCCTAATTAGGTAATGAATAAAGACACGATAAGTACGATACTTTGGTATGGTAGTTAATACTTATTGTTTACTAATTGTTATATACATAATTATGTAGATTATTTCTAAAAACTATAATCTATGAGGAAAACTAATTCATTAATTAACAAAATATCAGGTACATACATTTAACTAAAACTTTGACACTTAAATTATATAATTAAAAATAATTGTTTATATTAATACCAATGATTTTAAGCCCTTTATCTTAAAACTGTAAAAAATATATATTTCCGACGTTTTTAAATTGAACCATGAAATTGTTAATATATAAATATCGGAGATATACTATAATATATACACAGATGTAGGACAAAGGGTCTCCAATAGAATATTTACAATCTCTAGAATCGGCCAAATCACTAATCAGATTCCTTTGGTAAGTCAAAGTTAATTTTCTTTGTCTTCGTAATTATAAGGAGCCTTCGACGTTTATGCTTCCTTGGGGTAGAGCCAAGGGGAGGGGCGATGTTGACAGTGGTGGACTCAGGGCTGGGCCTGGCCTGACCAGCACTGGTAACTAGTATTCTCGTGTTATTTTTCATCGCCAATGTCTGGTAACCTGGAAAAACAAGGAAAAAAATCACTGGTGTATCCAACCTAATTGAATGTATTCTAGGTAGTTATTTAGTCTAATTGAATAATTGGGAAAATTTTACTATGAACATTTAGGTACGTAATAGTAAAAAATTTTTTTTTTTTTTTTACCTATACCAAAGGAAAGTCCGGCGACGGCTTACAATAAAATAACTCTTAAAGTCCATTACATTAAATGACCTGATCTTAGCCAGACCTATTGCAGTAAGTAAGTTATTTAGTTTTAACACAATCTGAATAATAGTAAAAAAAAACTGAAATGTCGTCACAAACATTTTTTTTTTAACATCTGTCTTAGTAGGTATGGCATATCATGACAGTATGTACATGTTTAAAATGAAAATAATGTAGATCAAGACACATCCTAAAAATACCATTAAATAAAAAACGTGTCACAAATATTCTAAATCCTTGTGTAAGTAAGTGTTACGAAAATGTAAAATAAAAGCATTTAGGCTTTGAATACATTTTCGTAGTCACTAAATTTAAACGCACAGATATTTATTTATTTAAAATTTAACTAACCAGTATTAACTTCATTTAATTTTGGAACAGGCACTGATAATATTTTTGTTTGGTAACACATCGGGTAGTAATACACAGGGTATTGAAACATGTTTATTTTATAAATTTTGTAATACAAAGTGTTGTAGCTGAACATGTTGTACGAGCGAATGTTGCACTGTGACTGACCAAAAACGATGTCAGCAACGCACTTAATAACTTGGTGTCCCCACCCCAAGTTTATCCCCATAAATACCTGAGTAGGTAGGTAAGTTACCTAAACAGGTAGGCAGCTAATCTTTATCAATCTTAGTCGCCTTTGTATTAATTGATGAAAAGGTTAATCATTGACAATGGTTTATTTCTACAGGATTTATTATGTTATGAGTAATAAATTACGTTAATTGTTTCGCGTTAAACGATAATCCCATTTTTGTGTCATTTAATTTTACAACACCTGATATTACAAAGTCACAGCTTCTTTAATATTTTTATTTGTTTGATGTGATGTGATGTCCCATGTTAGTCCAGTATTTAAAAAGAATGCGCCAACTGTGTTCCTTGCCTATCATGTCGTAAAAGGCGACTAGTGGTATATGTATCGGGTTTTGGGTATGTATGTGTAGGCGACGAGCTAGCCACTAATCACTACTTCTTCACAATTTTCCATATAACCCAGTCCAGTATTATTTTTGGCTGAATGTGGTTAAAGGGGCCTGCTGCCTCTTTGACTCTGACTACTCCTTCGGGAATTGTGGGCGAGACGTGATGGTATGTAAATATGTAGGTACACACGTTATGTTTATACATTTATGCGGACTTCAGTGAAGTTAGAAGAAAAAAATAGTCTGAATTAAAACTATATAGTAATCAAAAATTATTCAATAAGACTATAATAGAGCGTAAAATTTCCTAAAAATATTACACAAAACATACTGGAACATGAACAAAATCAAGGGATATTAAGTCATATAAAATTTCTTAAGGCAAAGCTGCACTCCTGTGTAATTTTGTTACATTTTAAGGCAATTTTTTTGATTCTATCTAATTAGACATGATGACATATCATGATAATATGCACATGTTAAAAATAACAATTATTAACATCTTAGTGTTTCATTTATTCTTATACCGCGTAATCGTCGGTTTGCTTAAAATTCTAAGTAAAGCGAGCTTAGTCCTGCGATAATCTTATTGTTTGTCGTTTAACAACACCTGATATTATTAAGTTACAGGCATTTTATTATTTGTATTTGTTAATCGCGTTAAAGGGCTTGCCTATATAAAAAATATACCATTCATTTCATCCGGCTTGTAAATATATTTAAAGCCTGTTATAAATTATAATGATATGAAATTAGTAAGTAAGTTGTCATTATTATTTTTGCACAGATCTATAAAGAGTGTTTCATAATAAAATAAAACACTCTTTCAAGCCTGAGTAGTAAGTTAGAAAAGAAAATTGTTCTAATGCTCTAAGCAGTTGTAGCTTATACCACCAACTGTACGCCAGTGAAAGTTTTATCTAAATCCAAAACACTAACTTTATTGTTTTGTTTAATTTACCATAGAATAAATGTAGTTCTGTAATAAGCGGTTATTTTGACATTGCAGACAGACACACACCACAATTCTAGAGCTCCATACAAAATTCATAAAAAGTCTATTTAGGTACATACCTTCGTGGGAAATATTGTTCGATTAATTTTGATGGTAGGTACACACTCATGTTATTTCACTAATAGAACTCCTAGGCTGACTGATTACCTAATAGAGAGAGATGCAGGAATTTACTTTAAACTAACTCGATAGGGGATATGGTTAGTTATATTGAAACAAGTTTCTTTTTCACGTCCACTGGCTCGGCCTGTAAATACCTAGGTAGGTACTTAGTTCTGTAGTGTCAAAGGAATGGAATGATTTATTTAAATAAAGAACAACTGGACCAGGATTGTGTTAATAGATCGTACCTATTCTGAACTATTGGTGGAGGAGGGACAGTCAAAATAATACTCGTATTTTTATTGTAGGATTAGGATATCAAAAAACTACAGCGCTGCCTGACTGATCGCAAAAGAAATAAATTTCGTTCCTTTTATTATAAATAAAGTAGATTTATTTGTTATGTTACATTTTATTAAAATAAACGGTTTGAAAATAATAAAATTTAAATGGTAATGTAAGGTACCTAATCTTGCAATAAAATAATTTTTTATACCTTTGATATTTATTCACATTGTTATTTTACATGTTAATAATAAATAATTACATTTTCTATATATTGTTTACAATATATTTACAATATCATAACAAAAGTTACAACATTTATCTTACGCCGAATTCATCAAAATTTCGTCCTTATCTTAGTGCTTAGATAGATGAATAACAAACATCACTAAGCAATATTGTAGTAGGTATATGTTTAATATGTTTACAGTTATGTTAAAGTGCTTATATACTACAATAAATAATTATGCACAAATTTATCAGTACGCATCTATCAATTGCTAATTAATTAACAATACGTGTCTATCTACTTAAAAATAGCCAGTACAAAAATATTGTCTGGCAGGTGTCAGAATCAGGCAATTCAATCTTCCAGCTCCTCTGGCAAGTCAAAGTTGATTTTCTTCGTTTTGGTGATAATGAGAAGCCTCCTACGAGTCTGTTTTCTTGGAGTAGATCCAAGCGGCGGAACGTACTTGGCAGGAGCAGATTCATTCCTGTCTGCTACCAAGTCTGCTGAGAGTCTTAGTCCAGCAGTTGCTATCTGGATATCTGAAAAAAAAGAAAAGACGTTAGATCTCTATTTATATATAAATTCCTTGTGAGGAGTAAACAGTAACTGCTTATATACTAGAACTATGCTGTGTATTTTATTGGCTTATTACTATTAAAGTAGACATCCAAAAATACTAAAATTAATAGCACACTGGTCCTATTCTCCTATATCCAGCTGAAAAATATAAACTAGAAAAAAGAGGCTTCAAAAATTATTAACTAGTAGTACCTACATACAACACAACATAAAAAGAACTAGGTGTATTATACACAACATTGTATGTTATAAGCACAGGAACATATACCTAGGTAGGTGGTAGGTAGATACATATTTAAGTTGGTACTTACTATAAATATCCTGATCCACAGAAACAGTACTTTTGGGCTGGAAACGCCCTGGGTTCAAATATACTGGAAACTGTTCCATCTTGTTGAAATATAAGAGCTCTTGACTTGTTTACTAATAGTGTGCAACTGATTGTAAAACTACAAAATATAGCCTTTATAGTTCTAGGTGGGCTACCTGGACTAATTAGGTATCTAATTAGTTCAGGTAGCCCAAATAAAAGTTAGCCCACTTACCAAAACAAACTATTTACCTAATGAGTCGTCAAAAGCGTTAATGATCACAGCTTTAATTCTATTACGCTAATTATCACATTATCCATGAAGAAATCATCATGTCTATGAATAATTCGATTACATAATGAAATGTTCTACGGTAAACAATTAGTAAGTACTTAGTGTACGTTTTGGTACCATTAGTAAATTGGTGTATCATTAGTAAATAGAGGCTTTCCTACTTAGAAAAGTTTCTTCATACCTATCTATTATGTAATTATCGATTTATAAACCTGAAGATGATTTGCAATTTGTGCACTAGTCACTAAATCACTACGTAGTGACTAGTGGCTAGCTTGTCGCCCACACAATCACATACCCTTAACCCGTTATAGGTACCAATAATCGCCTTATACTACATGCTAGGGGAGGAACACAGCTGGTACATTATTTTCGAGTCCCGAACCAGCATGGGATAAATGATTAAGACATATACTTATACAATTAAATATTTATTTATTAATAATTAACATTAGTTATTAGATACATAACTCCCTAACTAGGTAATGAATAAAGACACGATAAGTACGATACTTTGGTATGGTAGTTAATACTTATTGTTTACTAATTGTTATATACATAATTATGTAGATTATTTCTAAAAAAAAATATAATCTATGCGGAAAACTAATTAATTAATTTACAAAATATCAGGTACATTTAACTAAAACTTTAAAACTTACATAAAATAATTAAAAACAATTATTCATATTAATCCAATGGTTTTAAGCCCTTTATCTTAAAACTGTAAAAATATATATTTCCGACGTTTTTAAATTGAACTATTAAATAGTTAATATATAAATATCGGAGATATACTATAATATATACACAGATGTAGGACAAAGGGTCTCCAATAGAATATTTACAATCTCTAGAATCGGCCAAATCACTAATCAGATTCCTCTGGTAAGTCAAAGTTAATTTTCTTTGTCTTCGTAATTATAAGGAGCCTTCGACGCTTATGCTTCCTTGGGGTTGAGCCAAGGGGAGGGGCGATGTTGACAGAGGCAGACTCAGGGCTGGCCCTGGCCTGACCAGCACTGGTAACTGGTATACTCGTGTTATTTTTCATCGCCAATGTCTTGTAATCTGGAAAAACAAGGAAAAAAATCACTACTGGATTCAACCGAATTAAATGTCTTCTAGGTAATTATTCAGTCTTATTGAATAATCGGGAAAATTTTACTATGAACATTTAGGTACATAATAGTCAAAATTGATTATTGATATTTGAACTACACCTAAGGAAAGTCCGCGCGATGGCTTACAACAATAAAATAACTCTTATAGTCCATTACAATAAATGGCCTAATCTTAGCCAGACCTATTACAATAAGTTAGTTATTTAGTTTTAACACAATCTGAATACCTAATAGAAAAAAAAAACTGAAATGTCGTCACAAACTTTTTTTTTGCATTTTGTCAATATTTTTTTCTAATTAAGCGGTACATACTATCATGATATGCCATGTTAAATATAAGAATTATGTAGATCAAGCCACATCCTAAAAATACCATTAAATAAAAAACGTGTCACAAATATTCTAAAATCCTTAAGTAAGTGCTACGAAAATATATGAAAGCATTTAGGCTGCAAATACATTTTCGTAGTTCCTAAATTTAAACGCACAGATATTTATTTATTTAAAATATAACTAACCAGTATTAACTTCATTTAATTTCGGAACAGGCACTGATAATGTTTTTGTTTGATAACCCACCGGGTAGTAATACACAGGGTATTGAAACATGTTTATTTTATAAATTTTGTAATACAAAGTGTTATAGCTGAACATGTTGCACGAGCGAATGTTGCACTGTGACTGACCAAAAACGATGTCAGCAATGCACTTAATAACTTGGTGTCCCCACCCCAAGTTTATCCCCATAAATACCTGAGTAGGTAGGGTTAGGTACCTAAACAGGTAGGCGGCTAATCTTTATCAATCTGAGTCGCCATTGTATTAATTGATGAAAAGGTTAATCATTGACAATGGTTTATTTCTACAGGATTTATTATGTTTTGAGTAATAAATTACGTTAATTGTTTCGCGTTAAACGATAATCCTATTTTTTGTGTCATTTAATTTTACAATACCTGATATTACAAAGTTACAGCTTCTTTAATTAACCGACTTCAAAAAAAAGGAGGAGGTTCTCAATTCGACTGATTTTTTTTTTTTTTTTGTATGTATGTTACTCGATATCTCTGAGAATTGTTAACCGATTTCCAAAATTTTTTTTTTAATCGAAAGGGTTTACTCCCGAATTGGTCCCATTGCCACCAAGTCAGGATCTGATGAAGGGATCCCAGGAAAATCGAGGGCAACCCTCAAACTTTATAGGCACGTACAATGTGTTTTAGACATTTTCTAAGATTGTTCAAGTATTTACGCATGGTACTTATCATCTTATGTTGGTGAGCTGATGATGGAAGGTACAACTCCTTAACGATTAGGAATTAGTTTATGATTCTTTAAATATTGATATCTTCGAGAATTGTAAGACGATTTTTAGAGTTCTTTTTTTTATTCAAAACGGATATATCCTGGAGTTGGTCCTATTGGTACCACATCTGGATCTAATGAAGGAATCTTAGGCAAATCGAGGGAAACCCTCAAGTATTATAGGCGCGTACAATCTATTTTAGTTATTTTTTAAAACAGTTCAAGTATTTACGTCTGGTATTTATAATCTCATGTTGCTGAGCTGATGATGGAAGGTGTAACTCCTTAACGATTAGGAGTTCGTGGATAATTCTTTCAATATTATAGGGCCATATTGAGTGTTATTCTCGAGATGGTCTTAATTTCACCAAGTCTTGGTCTAGTGATGGAATTCCATGAAAACGAGGGCCACTCTTAAATTTTAACGACATGTTAAGTGTTTTATTTATTGTTTCTAAAACGATTCCAGTATTTGCGTCTCGTACTCATCATGTTATGTTGCTTAGCTGATGATGAAAGGTATAAGGCTCTTTGAAGATTAGTAGTTTTAAGTAATTCTTTAAACATTAAAGGCTCGTTATACCTTTTCGTCTTTAGTCTCATAAGACCGGCGCTGTCTCATTAAAGCAGGTCGTTTTGATTTGGTCTACCTACCTATTAATAAATTTCACTAAAAAGTAATAAATAAGTTAAATTTTAACAAAAATAAAAACCGACTTCAAAAAACCCCGCAAAAAATGTTTATAAAAAACACAAGTAAAAACTGCCTTAATAGCTATTTAAATGTCTAAACACTAAAAAGTATAAAATAAATTCTTTCGACTGCTTCGATCAAAGTATTAATCTTTAACACGTATTTAAATATTTACAATAATCAGTTAGTTTTGGAGTCGGTGCCAGCCCGCGTAATTATATCATCATTTCAGAATTTGCAATTATTTGTTTTTATTTTTGTTAAAATTTAACTTATATTTTTATTTGTTTGATGTGATGTGATGTCCCATGTTAGTCCAGTAATTAAAAAGAATGCGCCAACTGTGTTCCTTGCCTATCATGTCGTAAAAGGCGACTAATGGTATAAGTATCGGGTTTTGGGTATGTGAGTTTAGGCGACGAGCTAGCCACTAATCACTACTTCTTTACAATTTTCCATCTAACCCAGTTCAGTATTATTTTTGGCTGAATGTGTTTAAAGGGGCCTACTGCCTCTTTGACTCTGACTACCTACTCCTTCGGGAATTGTGGTGTGCGTGACCTGATGGTATGTAAATATGTAGGTACACACGTTATGTTTATACATATATGCGGACTTCAGTGAAGTTAGAAGAAAAAAATAGTCTACATTAAAACTATATAGTAATCAAAAATTATTTAATAAGACTATAATAGAGCGTAAAATTTCCTATAAATATTACACAAAACATACTGGAACATTAACAATATCAAGGGATATTAAGTCATATACAATTTCTAAAGGCAAAGCACTCCTGTGTAATTTTTTTACATTTTAAGGCATTTTTTTTGATTCTATCTAATTAGACATGATGACATATCATGATAATATGCACATGTTAAAAATAAAAATTATTAACATCTTCCTAGCGTTATGTTATGTTCGCTTAGACCATGATCGATTTAGCGAGTCTGGTAATTACATTGAAGCTACTGCGGATCTGACCTTCGTAACCCTTATATAGGGTAACCAGACAAATTTGGATCATGATTACCCATACTCGTTGGAAATTGTACGTTTCATCACGATGTTTTCCCTTACCGCCGAGTGGTATAAATACGTACCTACATAGATTTGAAAAATCCAGAGGTACATGCCCGGGTTTGATGAACCCGCACCTCTCGGTTAAGATGCACGGGTCCTTATCATTAAGCTACCACCGCTCTCCCTAAAAATAAAAATTATGCAGATCAATAAACATCCTAAAAAATACCATTAAATTAAAAAATTGCAACCAATATTCCATTTTTTAGGTACCTGACCTACCTTGTCAGGTAGGCAGCTACTCTTTATCAATCCTAGTCGCCATTGTATTAATTGATAAAAAGGTTAATCATTGACAATGGCCTGAGAGTTTCATTTATTCTTATACCGCGTAATCGTCGGTTTGCTTAAAATTCTAAGTACAGCGAACTTCGTCTGGCGATAATCTTATTGTTTGTCGTTTAACAACACCTGATATTATTAGGTTATAGGCACTTTATTATTTGTATTTGTTGATCGCGTTAAAGGGCTTGCCTATATAAAAAATATACCTTTCATTTCATCCGGCTTGTAAATATATTTAAAGCCTGTTATAAATTATAATAAAATTAAATAAATTTGTAAGTTATCAATATTATTTTTGCACAGATCTAATAAAATAAAACACTCTTGAATGAATCTGAATAGTATCTTAGTCAAGAAAAAGTGTTCTAATGCTCTAAGTAGTAGCTTATACCACCAACGGTACGCAACTGAAATTTTGATCCAAATCGTTTCAGCCGTTTCAGAGATTATTTGGAACTATCGGCCAAAACATAAACTTAATTATTTTTTGTTTAATGTCCCAGAGAATAAATGTAGTTCTGTAATAAGCGGTCATTTTGACATTGCAAACAGACATACACCACAATAGGCAAGATGACTAAAATATATCTGTTAAGTCCGTCAGTTAGATTATAAAAAAATATTTAACACGTAGGTTTTTTTAATTATTTGTCAAACAAACATTGACGAAGATACAATGCATTCAAGTTGCACGTGACGTCACTCTTTCGTACAATTATTTATTTATATTACCTAATGACGTTGCAAGCCCCCTCTTTCACACTCACCAAATTTTGAAGTTCTAACTGACGGATTAAATAGAATTATAGTATTTTATTGTAATCATCATGCCTATCCTAGAGCGCCATACAACATTCATAAAAAGTCTATTTAGGTACCTACGTGAGAAATATTTTTCGATTAATTGTGATGGTAGTGATGGTACACACTCATGTTATTTTACTATTATAGAGCGATATTTAATCTATCAAGCCCCGTCGAGCTTAGTCGAGCAGAATTAGCTATTTTCCCTGCAAACTATTGAAACTGATTAAAACCACTAAATTGGTTTTTCGGGGAACTCTATCAAGAGGTTATCGATTTACATTTTACCCTTTACAAGTGTTATCTTATCGTGTTTATGAAAGACTAAATTGTGTCCAAATAAATAACAGGGATTTCTCAACTTGCAACTAAACCAGAATTTGGATGGATTAGATCTACTTGTACGGTCTAAAACAAAAGTAGAAACGTAGGTATTTACATACTTCAAGCTTACTCGGTAGGGGTTAATGGTTAGTTATATTGAAACAAAGTTTCTTTGATACTTAGTTTATGTAGTGTCAAAGTAATGGAATGACTAGAATTTATTTATTTTATTATAGAACAACGGGACCAGGACCGTGTTAATAGATCGTACCTATTTATGTACTTAATTTCGTTTTTTTTAATTATATTTAGATAGTTTTAGGATATCAAAAAACTACAGCGCTGTCTGACTAATCACAATAGAAATAAATTTCGTTCCTTTTATTAAAATAAAGTATATTTGTTACGTTACTGTTCATTTAAATAAACGGTTTAAAAAAAAAAAAAAAAAATTATGGTGACGTAGGGTACCTAATCTTGCAATAAATTTTTTTTTTTTATACCTTTGATATTTATTCACATCGTTATTTTACATGTAAATAATAAATTGTTACATTTTCTATAAAATTATATTCACAATATCATAACAATAATTACAACCTAAATATCTTACGCCGAATTCATCAAAATTTCGTCCTTATCTTAGTACTTAGATAGATGCATAGAAACATCACTGAGCAATATTGTAATAATATATCTACAGTTCTGTTAAAGTGCTTATACTTATACTACAATAAATAATTATACATCAATTAACAATACGCATCTATCAATTGCTAATAAGTTAACAATACGTGTCTATCTACTTAAAAATAGTCAGTACAAAAATATTGTCTCTGGCAGGTGTCAGAATCAGGCAATTCAATCTTCTAGCTCCTCTGGCAAGTCAAAGTTGATTTTCTTCGTTTTGGTGATAATGAGAAGCCTCCGACGAGTCTGTTTTCTTGGAGTAGATCCAAGCGGCGGAACGTACTTGGCAGGAGCAGATTCATTCTTGTCTGCTACTAAGTCTGCTGAGAGTCTTAGTCCAGCAGTTGCTATCTGGATATCTGAAAAAAAAAGAAAAGACGTTAGATCTCTATTTATATATAAATTCCTTGTGAGGAGTAAACAGTAGGTACTGCTTATATACTAGAACTATGCTGTGTATTTTATTGGCTTATTACTATTAAAGTAGACATCTAAAAATACTAAAATTAATAGCACACTGGTCCTATTCTCCTATATCCAGATGAAAAAGATAAACTAGAAAAAAGAGGCTTCAAAAATTATTTACTAGTAGTACCTACAGACAACACAACATAAGAAGAACTAGGTGTATTATACACGACATTGTATGTTATAAGCACAGGAACATATACCTAGGTAGGTGGTAGGTAGATACATATTTAAGTTGGTACTTACTATGAATATCCTGATCCACAGAAACAGTACTTTTGGGTTGGAAACGCCCTGGGTTCAAATATACTGGAAACTGTTCCATCTTGTTGAAATATAAGAGCTCTTGACTTGTTCACTAATAGAGTGCAACTGATTGTAAAACTACAAAATACAGCCTTTATAGTTCTAGGTGGGCTACCTGGACTAATTAGATATCTAATTAGTTCAGGTAGCCCAAATAAAAGTTAGCCCACTTACCAAAACAAACTATTTACCTAATGAGTCGTCAAAAGCTTTAATGATCACAGCTTTAATTCTATTACGCTAATTATCACATTATCCATGAATAAATCACCATGTCTATGAATAATTCGATTACATAATGAAATGTTCTACGGTAAACAATTAGTAAGTACTTAGGGTACGTTTTGGTACCATTAGTAAATTGGTGTATCATTAGTAAATAGAGGCTTTCCTACTTAGAAAAGTTTCTTCACTGTATTTAAGCCGGTTTCTTCATACCTATCTATTATGTAATTATCGATTTATAAACCTGAAGATGATTTGCAATTTGTGCACTAGTCACTAAATCACTACGTAGTGACTAGTGGCTAGCTTGTCGCCCACACAATCACATACCCTTAACCCGATATACCAATAATCGCCTTATACTACATGCTAGGGGAGGAACAAAGCTTGACATTATTTTCGAGTCCCGAACCAGCATGGGATAAATGATTAAGACATATCTTATACAATTAAATATTTATTTATTAATAATTAACATTATTTATTAGATACATGACTCCTAACTAGGTAATGAATTAGGACACGATAGGTACGATACTTTGGTATGGTAGTTAATACTTATTTTCTAGTAATTATTACATACATAATTATGTAGATTATTTCTAAAAAATATAATCTATGCGGAAAACTAATTAATTAATTTACAAAATATCAGGTACATTTAACTAAAACTTTAAAACTTGCGTAAAATAATTAAAAACAATTATTTATGTTAATCCGATTGTTTTAAGCCCTTTATCTTAAAACTGTAAAAATATATACTTCCGATGTTTTCAAATTGAACTATTAAATAGTTAATATATAAATATCGGAGATATACTATAATATATACACAGATGTAAGACAAAGGGTCTCCAATAGAATATTTACAATCTCTAGAATCGGCCAAATCACTAATCAGATTCCTCTGGTAAGTCAAAGTTAATTTTCTTTGTCTTCGTAATTATAAGGAGCCTGCGACGCTTATGCTTCCTTGGGGTAGAGCCAAGGGGAGGGGCGATGTTGACAGGGGCGGACTCAGGGCTGGCCCTGGCCTGACCAGCACTGGTAACTGGTATTCTCGTGTTATTTTTCATCGCCAATGTCTGGTAACCTGGAAAAACAAGGAAAAAAATCACTGGTTTATTCAACTCAATTGAATGTATTCTAGATAGTTATTAAGTCTAATTGAATAATTGGGAAAATTTTACTATGAACATTTAGGTACGTAATAGTCGAAAAAAAATGTTTTTTTGACCTATACCAAAAGTAAGTCCGCCGACGGCTTACAATAAAATAACTCTTAAAGTCCATTACATTAAATGACCTGATCATAGCCAGACCTATTGCAATAAGTAAGTTATTTAGTTTTAACACAATCTGAATAATAGTAAAAAAAACTGAAATGTCGTCACAAACATTTTTTTTTTAACATCTGTCTTATTTGGCATGGCATATCATGACAGTATGTACATGTTAAAAATCAGAATAATGTAGATCAAGCCACATCCTAAAAATACCATTAAATAAAAAACGTGTCACAAATATTCTAAATCCTTAAGTAAGTGTTACGAAAATGTAGAATTAAAGCATTTAGGCTTTGAATACATTTTCGTAGTCACTAAATTTAAACGCACAGATATTTATTTATTTAAAATTTAACTAACCAGTATTAACTTCATTTAATTTTGGAACAGGCACTGATAATATTTTTGTTTGGTAACCCACCGGGTAGTAATACACAGGGTATTGAAACATGTTTATTTTATAAATTTTGTAATACAAAGTGTTGTAGCTGAACATGTTGCACGAGCGAATGTTGCACTGTGACTGACCAAAAACGATGTCAGCAACGCACTTAATAACTTGGTGTCCCCACCCCATAGGATAAGTTACCGAAACAGGTAGGCGGCTAATCTTTATCAATCTTAGTCGCCTTTGTATTAATTGATGAAAAGGTTAATCATTGACAATGGTTTATTTTTACAGGATTTATTATGTTTTGAGTAATAAATTACGTTAATTGTTTCGCGTTAAACGATAATCCTATTTTTGTGTCATTTAATTTTACAACACCTGATATTACAAAGTCACAGCTTCTTTAATATTTTTATTTGTTTGATGTGATGTGATGTCCCATGTTAGTCCATTATGTATTTTATATTATGTATTTAAAAAGAATGCGCCAACTGTGTTCCTTGCATATCATGTCGTAAAAGGCGACTAATGGTATATGTATCGGGTGTTGGGTATGTGAGCAGGGCCGGATTTAAATTTGTGCCGCCCTGGGGCACTGAAGAAAATGCCGCCCTATGATTTAAATTTTATTTTATTAGTTTTGATATTTTATTTCTTAAAAATTAGAATAACTAATTAATTGCAGGAAATTTATTATGTATTATATATTATTTATTATATATTATGTTTAATTTATATTTATTCTTAATTTACCATATATTATATATTGTAAAGAAACTTTTTTCTCAGTTTCCAAATTTTGCCGCCCTAGAAAATTTGCCGCCCTGGGCACTAGCCCCGACTGCCCCTAGTGTAAATCCACCGCTGTATGTGAGTGTAGGCGACGAGCTAGCCACTAATCACTACTTCTTCACAATTTTCCATATAACCCAGTCGAGTATTATTTATGGCTGAATGTGGTTAAAGGGGCCTGCTGCCTCTAACTACTCCTTCGGGAATTGTGGGCGAGACGTGATGGTATGTAAATATGTCGGTACACACGTTATGTTTATACATATATGCGGACTTCAGTGAAGTTAGAAGAAAAAAATAGTCTACATTAAAACTATATAGTAATCAAAAATTATTCAATAAGACTTTAATAGAGCGTAAAATTTCCTAAAAATATTACACAAAACATACTGGAACATTAACAATATCAAGGGATATTAAGTCATATACAATTTCTAAAGGCAAAGCACTCCTGTGTAATTTTGTTAAAGCAATTTTTTTGATTCTATCTAATTAGACATAATGACATATTATGATAATATGCACATGTTAAAAATAACAATTATTAACATCTTCCTAGCGTTATGTCCCGTGCTTAGACGGGTCCGCGTAGACCATGATCGATTTAGCGAGTCTGGTAATTACATTGAAGCGACTGCGGATCTGACCTTCGTAACCCTTATAGAAATAGAAATAGAAATAGAAATATCTTTTTTCATGTAGGCTCCACAAAAGCACTTATGAATAGTCATAATAATACAAAATAAATATTCTACCGCCAGGTTCGGAACGTTGATTCTACCGAGAAGAACCGGCAAGAAACTCGGTAGTTACTCTTTTAAATCGCCATGTATACAATAACAATGCTACTTTATATCTACTTCTACAAATTTATATAATTCAAATATAATGAATGTAACACATTACAATAGGAGAGTAGACCATGCAAGAATTAGAGCGCAGACTGCAGATTCCTGTCATTGAAAAAGTCTTCAATTCTATAATAGCCCTTTTTCATGAAAAATGTTTTCATATGTGATTTGAATTTATGAACGGGCATTTGAATTACCTTATCTGGTAACTTATTAAATAACTTAATGCTAAGCCCCACAAAAGAATTACTGCTTTTATGAAGTCTAAGATGTGGAACGACAAGCTTGTGTTTACTCCTGGTATTCAAACTATGATGGTCAGATTTTTTGGAAAAGAGATTAAAGTTCTTGCGTACATACATAATACAATCAAACATGTATTGCGATGCTACGGTTAATATATTGGCTTCTATAAATACCTCCCTAAGCGAATCCCGTGGTTTAAGGCCATATATGGCGCGGATAGCCCGCTTCTGCAATACAAAGATATTTTGTATGTCAGCAGCAGACCCCCACATCAGAAGGCCGTACGACATTACGCTGTGAAAGTAGCCAAAATAAACCAATCTTGCCGTTCCAACATCAGTCAATGTCCGTATTTTTGTTACGGCATATGCTGCGGAACTAAGTCTTCCCGCTAGAGCAGCAATATGAGGGCCCCATTGCAGTTTAGAATCAATGGTAATGCCCAGAAATACTGTTGAGTGAACTATTTCAATAGGTTCATCACCCATGTTTAAATTAATATTTGATTGCTTAACATTAGGCATTGTGAACTTAACACATTTAGTTTTACCAGCATTTAAAAGTAGGTTATTAATCGTGAACCAATGTAGTACGTGAGAGAGAGCATTATTTACGTCGTCAACATTAGGGTGTTTTCTGTCAACTTTGAAAATCATGGAGAGGTGTCATCAGCAAACAACACTATCTCACACAGATCTTTCGTATAGTACGGAAGATCATTTATATAAATTAAAAAAAGTAAAGGTCCTAATATTGAGCCCTGTGGCACCCCCATGGATAAAGGAGCACCAGAAGAGTCAGTTCCATTGATATTAACCCTTTGAATCCTGTCAGATAAATATGATCGGAGTAGATCAAGTGACCTACTCGTAACACCGTAATGCCGTAATTTCATCAGCAGCGTCTGGTGATCAACGCAATCAAATCGCAGAAGACTCCAATAGCGTCCCGCTTGTTTTCCCAAGCATCAAATATATGTTTGATGAGAGCTACGCCCGCATCAGTAGTGGATTTACCTTTTGAGAACCCAAATTGACTGTCATGTAACAAGTTGTTATTTTCAAAATGGGATAACAGTTGCATAAATATAATTTTTTCAAATATCTTACTAAGAGCTGGGAGTATGGATATCGGTCTGAAATTAGAAGGGTCACTTTTATCACCCGACTTGAATAGTGGGATCACTTACTTAGCTTCATTAAATTTGGAAATTGACCTACTTCTATACATTTATTAAACAAGAACGCTAAATATGGTGCAATAAAGGTAATAATATTTTTTAATATATCGACCGAAATCCCCCAAAGGTCTTCTGTTTTTTTTATGTTCAGACCCTTAAAACTCTTTAAAATGGTGTTAGTGTCAATATAACTAAAACTAAAACCAATTTTACATTCATTTACTTTTGATTTTAGCAGGGAGTCAGCAAGACGTGGGCTGGAGTTTAATCTGCTAGTTGTTAAAATTGGAATGTTAGAAAAGAATGATTCAAATGCCTTTGCTACATCAGCATCTGAATCAAAATAAGTACCATTTATATTGAGTGAGAACTTGTTGTCTTGTGTTTTATTTTTACAAGTCTCTTTGTTTATAATTTTCCAAGTTGCTTTACTTTTGTTTGTTGCTGACATTATCTTTTGTTTTAAATAACAAGACTTAGCGAATGCACATGTTTTCTTAAATAGTTTTGAGTATTTTCTAACATATTCTATAATTGAAGGATCATTGGAATTTGCTTTCAGATCATAGAGTTCGTATAGTCTCCGTCTACTTTTGTAAATTCCAACAGTTGCCCAGTCACAGAATTTGGACCTTGTGTTATTTATTTGTATGGTCCTTTTGGGAAAGTTACTTTAAAATTATTTTTCTATAATATTAAACATACTTGAATACAATACATCTACTTCTCTGTCATTATACCTGAGCAACGATAATTTATTACTAACATTTTGTCTAAATTTTTCTACACGAAATGCAGTGATTGGTCGACTAACAACACTTACCGATGAAGGGGCACGCCTGTGCTCCAGGACAGCTAGCTGGCCACTATGGTCTGAGTTAACACAATTTATAATAAATTTTTCTAATACCTTACAGTTACAAAAAATATTATCTAAGCATGTGGCTGTTGTGTATATAGGGGAACCATACAAATTTGGATCATGGTTACACACCCATACTCATTGGAAATTATAGGTGGTAGGTGGTCACGATGTTTTTCCTAGCCGCCGAGTGGTATAAATACGTACCTACATGGATTTGAAAAATCCAGAGGTACATGCCCGAGTTTGATGAACCCGCACCTCTCGGTTAAGATGCACGGGTCCTTATCATTAAGATACCACCGCTCTCCTTAAAAATAAAAATTATGCAGATCAATAAACATCCTAACAAATGCCATTAAATTAAAAAATTGCAACCAATATTCTATTTTTTAGGTACCTGACCTACCTTGTCAGGTAGGCAGCTAATCTTTATCAATCCTAGTCGCCATTGTATTAATTGATAAAAAGGGTAATCATTGACAATGGCCTATTTCTGCAGAATTTATTACGTTTTGGGTAAAAAATTACCCGCTGAGAGTTTCATTTATTCTTATACCGCGTAATCGTCCGTTTGCTTAAAATTCTAAGTAAAGCGAGCTTAGTACTGCGATAATCTTATTGTTTGTCGTTTAACAACACCTGATTTTATTAAGTTACAGGCATTTTACTATTTGTATTTGTTGATCGCGTTAAAGGGCTTGCCTATATAAAAAATATACCATTCATTTCATCCGGCTTGTAAATATATTTAAAGCCTGTTATAAATTATAATGATATGAAATTAGTAAGTAAGTTGTCATTATTATTTTTGCACAGATCTATAAAGAGTGTTTCATAATAAAATAAAACACTCTTTCAAGCCTGAGTAGTAAGTTAGAAAAGAAAATTGTTCTAATGCTCTAAGCAGTTGTAGCTTATACCACCAACTGTACGCCAGTGAAAGTTTTATCTAAATCCAAAACACTAACTTAATTGTTTTGTTTAATTTACCGTAGAATAAATGTACTTCTGTAATAAGCGGTTATTTTGACATTGCAGACAGACACACAACACAATTCTAGAGCTCCATACAAAATTCATAAAAAGTCTATTTAGGTACATACCTTCGTGGGAAATATTGTTCGATTAATTTTGATGGTAGGTACACACTCATGTTATTTCACTAATAGAACTCCTAGGCTGACTGATTACCTAATAGAGAGAGATGCAGGAATTTACTTTAAACTAACTCGATAGGGGATATGGTTAGTTATATTGAAACAAGTTTCTTTTTCACGTCCACTGGCTCGGCCTGTAAATACCTAGGTAGGTACTTAGTTCTGTAGTGTCAAAGGAATGGAATGATTTATTTAAATAAAGAACAACTGGACCAGGATTGTGTTAATAGATCGTACCTATTCTGAACTATTGGTGGAGGAGGGACAGTCAAAATAATACTCGTATTTTTATTGTAGGATTAGGATATCAAAAAACTACAGCGCTGCCTGACTGATCGCAAAAGAAATAAATTTCGTTCCTTTTATTATAAATAAAGTAGATTTATTAGTTACGTTACATTTTATTAAAATAAACGGTTTGAAAATAATATATTTTAAATGGTAATGTAAGGTACCTAATCTTGCAATAAAATTCATTTTTTATACCTTTGATATTTATTCACATCGTTATTTTACATGTTATTAATAAATAATTACATTTTCTATATATTATTTACAATATATTTACAATATCATAACAAAAATTACAACATTTATCTTACGCCGAATTCATCAAAATTTTGTCCTTATCTTAGTGCTTAGATAGGTGAATAACAAACATCACTAAGCAATATTGTAATAATATGTTTACAGTTCTGTTAAAGTGCTTATATACTACAATAAATAATTATGCATAAATTAACAATACGCATCTATAAATTGCTAATTAATTAACAATACGTGTCTATCTACTTAAAAATAGTCAGTACAAAAATATTGTCTCTGGCAGGTGTTAGAATCAGGCAATTCAGTCTTCCAGCTCCTCTGGCAAGTCAAAGTTGATTTTCTTCGTTTTTGTGATAATGAGAAGCCTCCGACGAGTCTGTTTTCTTGGAGTAGATCCAAGCGGCGGAACGTACTTCGCAGGAGCAGATTCATTCCTGTCTGCTACCAAGTCTGCTGAGAGTCTTAGTCCAGCAGTTGCTATCTGGATATCTGAAAAAAAAGAAAAGACGTTAGATCTCTATTTATAAATAAATTCCTTGTGAGGAGTAAACAGTAACTGCTTATATACTAGAACTATGCTGTGTATTTTATTGGCTTATTACTATAAATATAAATAAATATAAATATCCGACTACATCACATACATTGATCTGACTCCGAGGTAAGTAGCTTAAGCACTTGTGTTACGGATATCAGAATCAACAGTGGTATTACAAATATATACTTAAATATTGGAACACCCAGACACAGAACAACACAAGTATTCATCATACGAATGTTTGTCCTGGGTGGGAATCGAACCCACAACTCTTGGCGCATGGGGCAGGGTCACTACCGAATGCGCCATCGAGCCAGTCAAACTATTAAACATAGTAGTAGTAGTAGACATCCAAAAATATTAAAATTAATAGCACTCTGGTCCTATATCCAGCTGAAAAAGATAAACTAGAAAAAAGAGGCTTCAAACATTATTAACTAGTAGTACCTACAGACAACACAACATAAGAAGAACTAGGTGTATTATACACGACATTGTATGTTATAAGCACAGGAACATATACCTAGGTAAGTGGTAGGTAGATACATATTTAAGTTGGTACTTACTATGAATATCCTGATCCACAGAAACAGCACTTTTGGGCTGGAAACGCCCTGGGTTCAAATATACTGGAAACTGTTCCATCTTGTTGAAATATAAGAGCTCTTGACTTGTTCACTAATAGTGTGCAACTGATTGTAAAACTACAGAATACAGCCTTTATAGTTCTAGGTGGGCTACCTGGACTTATTAGGTATCTAATTAGTTCAGGTAGCCCAAATAAAAGTTAGCCCACTTACCAAAACAAACTATTTACCTAATGAGTCGTCAAAAGCGTTAATGATCACAGCTTTAATTCTATTACGCTAATTATCACATTATCCATGAAGAAATCATCATGTCTATAAATAATTCGATTACATAATGAAATGTTCTACGGTAAATAATTAGTAAGTACTTAAGGTACGTTTTGGGGTATCATTAGTAAATAGAGGCTTTCCTACTTAGAAAAGTTTCTTCATTGTATTTAAGCCGGTTTCTTCATACCTATCTATTATGTAATTATCGATTTATAAACCTGAAAATGATTTGCAATTTGTGCACTAGTCACTACATCACTACATAGTGACTAGTGGCTAGCTTGTCGCCTACACAATCACATACCCTTAACCCGATATACCAATAATCGCCTTATACTACATGCTAGGGGAGGAACACAGCTGGTACATTATTTTCGAGTCCCGAACGAGCATGAGATAAATGAATAAGACATATACTTATACAATTAAATATTTATTTATTAATAATTAACATTATTTATTAGATACATGACTCCCTAACTAGGTAATGAATTAGGACACGATAGGTACGAAACTTTGGTATGGTAGTTAATACTTATTGTTGACTAATTGTTATAAACATAATTATGTAGATTATTTCTAAAAAAATATATAATCTATGCGGAAAACTAATTAATTAATTTACAAAATATTAGGTACATTTAACTAAAACTTTAAAACTTACATAAAATAATTTAAAACAATTATTCATATTAATCCAATGGTTTTAAGCCCTTTATCTTAAAACTGTAAAAATATATATTTCCGACGTTTTTAAATTGAACTATTAAATAGTTAATATATAAATATCGGAGATATACTATAATATATACACAGATGTAAGACAAAGGGTATCCAATAGAATATTTACAATCTCTAGAATCGGCCAAATCACTAATCAGATTCCTCTGGTAAGTCAAAGTTAATTTTCTTTGTCTTCGTAATTATAAGGAGCCTTCGACGTTTATGCTTCCTTGGGGTAGAGCCAAGGGGAGGGGCGATGTTGACAGGGGCGGACTCAGGGCTGGCCCTGGCCTGACCAGCACTGGTAACTGGTATTCTCGTGTTATTTTTCGTCGCCAATGTCTGGTAACCTGGAAAAACAAGGAAAAAAATCACTGCTGTATTCAACTTAATTGATTGTATTCTAGGTAGATATTTAGTCTAATTGAATAATTGGGAAAATTTACTATGAACATTTAGGTACGTAATA
This sequence comes from Glyphodes perspectalis, assembly GCA_951394215.1. Classification (NCBI taxonomy): domain Eukaryota; kingdom Metazoa; phylum Arthropoda; class Insecta; order Lepidoptera; family Crambidae; genus Glyphodes; species Glyphodes perspectalis. The sequence goes on along the minus strand of OX596211.1, from coordinate 11,875,759 downwards.
GTCAAAATTGATTATTTTTTTTGATCTATACCAAAGGAAAATCCGCCGACGGCTTACAATAAAATAACTCCTATAGTCCATTACATTAAATGACCTGATCTTAGCCAGACCTATTGCAATAAGTAAGTTATTTAGTTTTAACACAATCTGAATACCTAATAGAAAAAAAAACTGAAATGTCGTCACAAACTTTTTTTTTTGCATTTTGTCAATATTTTTTCTAATTAGGCGGTACATACTATCATGATATGCCATGTTAAATATAAGAATAATGTAGATCAAGCCACATCCTAAAAATACCATTAAAAAAAAACGTGTCACAAATATTCTAAAATCCTTAAGTAAGTGTTACGAAAATGTAGAATAAAAGCATTTAGGCTTTGAATACATTTTCGTAGTCACAAAATTTAAACGCACAGATATTTATTTATTTAAAATTTAACTAACCAGTATTAACTTCATTTAATTTTGGAACAGGCACTGATAATATTTTTGTTTGGTAACCCACCGGGTAGTAATACACAGGGTATTGAAACATGTTTATTTTATAAATTTTGTAATACAAAGTGTTGTAGCTGAACATGTTGCACGAGCGAATGTTGCACTGTGACTGACCAAAAACGATGTCAGCAATGCACTTAATAACTTGGTGTCCCCACCCCAAGTTTATCCCCATAAATACCTGAGTAGGTAGGGTTAGGTACCTAAACAGGTAGGCGGCTAATCTTTATCAATCTTAGTCGCCATTGTATTAATTGATGAAAAGGTTAATCATTGACAATGGTTTATTTCTACAGGATTTATTATGTTTTGAATAATAAATTACATTAATTGTTTCGCGTTAAACGATAATCCTATTTTTGTGTCATTTAATTTTACAACACCTGATATTACAAAGTCACAGCTTCTTTAATATTTTTATTTGTTTGATGTGATGTGATGTCCCATGTTAGTCCAGTATTTAAAAAGAATGCGCCAACTGTGTTCCTTGCCTATCATGTCGTAAAAGGTGACTAATGGTATAAGTATCGGGTTTTGGGTATGTGAGTGTAGGCGACGAGCTAGCCACTAATCACTACTTCTTTACAATTTTCCATCTAACCCAGTTCAGTATTATTTTTGGCTGAATGTGCTTAATGGGGGCCTACTGCCTCTTTGACTCTGACTACTCCTTCGGGAATTGTGGTGTGCGTGACCTGATGGTATGTAAATATGTAGGTACACACGTTATGTTTATACATATATGCGGACTTCAGTGAAGTTAGAAGAAAAAAATAGTCTACATTAAAACTATTTATTAATCAAAAAATATTCAATAAGACTATAATAGAGCGTAAAATTTCCTAAAAATATTATACAAAACATACTGGAACATTAACAATATCAAGGGATATTAAGTCATATAAAATGTCTTAAGGCAAAGCACTCCTGTGTAATTTTGTTACATTTTAAGGCAATAGGTATAAATACGTACCTACATAGATTTGAAAGATCCAGAGGTACATGCCCGGGTTTGATGAACCCGCACCGCTCGGTTAAGATGCACGTGTCCTTATCATTGAGCTACCACCGCTCTCCTAAAAAATAACAATTATGCAGATCAATAAACATCCTAAAAAATACCATTACCTAAATTAAAAACTTGCCACAAATATTCTATTCTATTTTTTATATATATACATATATATATATAGTCAGGAAGGCGGTAAATCTTTATCAATCCTAGTCCCCATTGTATTAATTGATAAAAAGGTTTATCATTGACAATGGCTTATTTCTATAGAATGTAGGTACCTATTATGTTTAGGGTAATAAATTACCCGTCGAGTGTTTTATTTATTCCTATACCGCGTAATCGTCGGTTTGCTTAAAATTCTAAGTAAAGCGAGCTTAGTCTTGCGATAATCTTATTGTTTGTCGTTTAACAACACCTGATATTATTAGGTTACAGGCACTTTATTATTTGTATTTGTTGATCGCGTTAAAGGGCTTGCCTATATAAAAAATATACCATTCATTTCATCCGGCTTGTAAATATATTTAAAGCCTGTTATAAATGATAATGATATGAAATAATTTTTAAGGTTGTCAATATTATTTTTGCACAGATCTAATAAAATAAAACACTCTTGAATGAATCTGAATAGTATCTTAGTCAGGAAAAAGTGTTCTAATGCTCTAAGTAGTAGCTTATACCACCAACGGTACGCAAGTGAAATTTTTATCCAAATCGTTTCAGCCGTTTCAGAGGTTATCTGGAACTATCGGCCAAAACATAAACTTAATTATTTTTTGTTTAATGTACCGGAGAATAAAGGTAGTTCTGTAATAAGCGGTCATTTTGACATTGCAAACAGACACACTACAACAGGCAAGATGACTAAAATATATCTGTTTAGTCCGTCAGTTAGATTATAAAAAAGTATTCAACACGCAAGTACCTATTTTTTTAAATACCTATTTGTCTAACAAATATTGACGAAGATACAATGCATTCAAGTTGCACGTGACGTCACACTTTCGTACAATTATTTAATTATTTATTTAAAATACCTAATGACGTTGCAAGCCCCCTCTTTCACACTCACCAAATTTTGATGTTCTTTATCTTGTATGTTTTTTTGTTAATTCGATAAAGCGAAAAATAGGTGTCCAGTATTTTTGTATAATCTAACTGACGGACTAAATAGAATTATAGTTTTTTAATGCAATCATCATGCCTATCCTAGAGCGCCATACAACATTCATAAAAAGTCTATTTAGGTACCTACGTGAGAAATATTTTTCGATTAATTGTGATGGTACACACTATGTTATTTTACTATTAGAGAGCGATATTTAATCTATTAAGCCCCGTCGAGCTTAGTCAAGTAGAATTAGCTATTTTCCCTGCAAACGGTCAACTATTGAAACTGATTAAAACCACTAATTGTTTTTTCGGGGAACTCTGTCAAGAGGTTATCGATTTACATTTTACCCTTTACAAGTGTTATCTTATCGTGTTTATGAAAGACTACATTGTGTCAAAATAAATAACAGGGATTTCTCAACTTGCAACTAAACCAGAATTTGAATGGATTAGATCTACTTGTACGGTCTGAAACAAAAGTAGAAACGTAGGTATTTACCTACTTCAAGCTAAGTCGGTAGGGGTTAATGGTTAGTTATATTGAAACAAGGTTTCTTTTTCATGTTCGCTGGCTCGGCCTATAGATACCTAGGTATCTACTTAGTTTATGTAGTGTCAAAGTAATGGAATGACTAGAATTTTTTTTTTATTCAAGAACAACGGGACCAGGACCGTGTTAATAGATCGTACCTATTTATGTACTTAATTTCGTTTTTTTTATTATATCTAGATAGTTTTAGGATATCAAAAAATTACAGCGCTGTCTGACTGATTGCAATAGAAATAAATTTCGTTCCTTTTATTAAAATAAAATGAAGTATATTTGTTACGTTACATACTGTTCATTTAAATAAACGGTTTGAAAAAAAAATTTTAATGGCGATGTAGGGTACCTAATCTTACAATAAAATATTTTTTTTATTCCTTTGATATTTATTCACATCGTTATTTTACATGTACTTAAATAATAAATTATTACATTTTCTATATAACTATATTCACAATATCATAACAATAATTACAACATATGTCTTACGCCGAATTCATCAAAATTTCGTCCTTATCTTAGTACTTAGATAGATGCATAGAAACATCACTGAGCAATATTGTAGATAATAATATGTTTACAGTTCTGTTGAAGTGCTTATATACTTCAATAAATAATTATGCATAAATTAACAATTAATTGCTAAATGAATTAACAATATATCTATCTACTTAAAAATAGTCAGTGCAAAAATATTGTCTCTGGCACGTGCCAGAATCAAGTAATTCATTTTTCCAGCTCTTCTGGCAAGTCAAAGTTGATTTTCTTCGTTTTGGTGATAATGAGAAGCCTCCGACGAGTCTGTTTTCTTGGAGTAGATCCAAGCGGCGGAACGTACTTGGCAGGAGCAGATTCATTCTTGTCTGCTACTAAGTCTGCTGAGAGTCTTAGTCCAGCAGTTGCTATCTGGATATCTGAAAAAAAAAGAAAAGACGTTAGATCTCTATTTATAAATAAATTCCTTGTGTGGAGTAAACAGTAGGTACTGCTTATATACTAGAACTATGCTGTGTATTTTATGTGCTATTACTATTAAAGTAGACATCCAAAAATACTAAAATTAATAGCACACTGGTCCTATATCCAGCTGAAAAAGATAAAATAGAAAAAAGAGGCCAGTAAGTAGTACCTACCTACAGATAACAGAACATAAGAAGAATTAGGTGTATTATAACCTACATATACGACATTGTACCTACCTATGTTATGAACAAAGGAACATATACCTAGGTAGGTGGTAGGTAGATACATATTTAAATTGGTACTTACTATGAATATCCTGATCCACAGAAACAGTACTTTTGGGTTGGAAACGCCCTGGGTTCAAATATACTGGAAACTGTTCCATCTTGTTGAAATATAAGAGCTCTTGACTTGTTCACTAATAGTGTGCAACTGATTGTAAAACTACAGAATACAGCCTTTATAATTCTAGGTGGGCTACCTGGACCAATTAGGTATCTAATTAGTTCAGGTAGCCCAAATAAAAGTTAGCCCACTTATCAAAACAAACTATTTACCTAATAAGTCGTCAAAAGCGTTAATGATCACAGCTTTAATTCTATTACGTTAATTATCACATTGTCCATGAAGAAATCTTTATGTCTATGAATAATTCGATTACATAATAAAATGTTCTACGGCAAATAATTAGTAAATACTTAAGGTACGTTTTGGGGTATCATTAGTAAATAGAGGCTTCCTACTTAGAAAAGTTTTTTCATTGTATTTAAGCCGGTTTCTTCATACCTATCTATTATGTAATTATCGATTTATAAACCTGAAGATGATTTACAATTTGTGCACTAGTCACTACATCACTACGTAGTGACTAGTGGCTAGCTCGGCGCCTACACAATCACATACCCTTAACCCGATATACCAATAATCGCCTTATACTACATGCTAGGGAAGGAACACAGCTGGTACATTATTTTCGAGTCCCGAAACAGCATGGGATAAATGATTAAGACATATACTTATACAATTAAATATTTATTTATTAATAATTAACATTATTTATTAGATACATGACTCCCAAACTAGGTAATGAATTAGGACACGATAGGTACGATACTTTGGTATGGTAGTTAATACTTATTTTCTAGTAATTTACATACATAATTATGTAGATTATTTAAAAAAATATATATAATCTATGCGGAAAACTAATTAATTAATTTACAAAATATCAGGTACATTTAACTAAAACTTTAAAACTTACATAAAATAATTAAAAACAATTATTCATATTAATCCAATGCTTTTTAGCCCTTTATCTTAAAACTGTAAAAATATATATATTTCCGACGTATTTAAATTGAACTACTTATTAAATTGTTAACACAAATATCGGAGATATACTATAATATATACACAGATGTAAGACAAAGGGTCTCCAATAGAATATTTACAATCTCTAGAATCGGCCAAATCACTAATCAGATTCCTCTGGTAAGTCAAAGTTATTTTTTTTTGTCTTCGTAATTATAAGGAGCCTTCGACGCTTATGCTTCCTTGGGGTAGAGCCAAGGGGAGGGGCGATGTTGACAGGGGCGGACTCAGGGCTGGCCCTGGCCTGACCAGCACTGGTAACTGGTATTCTCGTGTTATTTTTCATCGCCAATGTCTGGTAACCTGGAAAAACAAGGAAAAAAATCACTACTGGATTCAACCGAATTAAATGTCTTCTAGGTAATTATTAGTCTTATTGAATAATCGGGAAAATTTTACTATGAACATTTAGGTACATAATATTCAAAATTGATTATTGATATTTAAACTACAACTAAGGAAAGTCCGCGCGATGGCTTACAACAATAAAATAACTCTTATAGTCCATTACAATAAATGGCCTAATCTTAGCCAGACCTATTACAATAAGTTAGTTATTTAGTTTTAACACAATCTGAATACCTAATAGAAAAAAAACTGAAATGTCGTCACAAACTTTTTTTTTTGCATTTTGTCAATATTTTTTCTAATTAGGCGGTACATACTATCATGATATGCCATGTTAAATATAAGAATAATGTAGATCAAGCCACATCCTAAAAATACCATTAAATAAAAAACGTGTCACAAATATTCTAAAATCCTTAAGTAAGTGCTACAAAAATATATGAAAGCATTTAGGCTGCAAATACATTTTCGTAGTTCCTAAATTTAAACGCACAGATATTTATTTATTTAAAATATAACTAACCAGTATTAACTTCATTTAATTTTGAAACAGGCACTGATAATGTTTTTGTTTGGTAACCCACCGGGTAGTAATACACAGGGTATTGAAACATGTTTATTTTATAAATTTTGTAATACAAAGTGTTGTAGCTGAACATGTTGCACGAGCGAATGTTGCACTGTGACTGACCAAAAACGATGTCAGCAATGCACTTAATAACTTGGTGTCCCCACCCCAAGTTTATCCCCATAAATACCTGAGTAGGTAGGGTTAGGTACCTAAACAGGTAGGCGGCTAATCTTTATCAATCTTAGTCGCCATTGTATTAATTGATGAAAAGGTTAATCATTGACAATGGTTTATTTCTACAGGATTTATTATGTTTTGAATAATAAATTACATTAATTGTTTCGCGTTAAACGATAATCCTATTTTTGTGTCATTTAATTTTACAACACCTGATATTACAAAGTCACAGCTTCTTTAATATTTTTATTTGTTTGATGTGATGTGATGTCCCATGTTAGTCCAGTATTTAAAAAGAATGCGCCAACTGTGTTCCTTGCCTATCATGTCGTAAAAGGTGACTAATGGTATAAGTATCGGGTTTTGGGTATGTGAGTGTAGGCGACGAGCTAGCCACTAATCACTACTTCTTTACAATTTTCCATCTAACCCAGTTCAGTATTATTTTTGGCTGAATGTGCTTAATGGGGGCCTACTGCCTCTTTGACTCTGACTACTCCTTCGGGAATTGTGGTGTGCGTGACCTGATGGTATGTAAATATGTAGGTACACACGTTATGTTTATACATATATGCGGACTTCAGTGAAGTTAGAAGAAAAAAATAGTCTACATTAAAACTATTTATTAATCAAAAAATATTCAATAAGACTATAATAGAGCGTAAAATTTCCTAAAAATATTATACAAAACATACTGGAACATTAACAATATCAAGGGATATTAAGTCATATAAAATGTCTTAAGGCAAAGCACTCCTGTGTAATTTTGTTACATTTTAAGGCAATAGGTATAAATACGTACCTACATAGATTTGAAAGATCCAGAGGTACATGCCCGGGTTTGATGAACCCGCACCGCTCGGTTAAGATGCACGTGTCCTTATCATTGAGCTACCACCGCTCTCCTAAAAAATAACAATTATGCAGATCAATAAACATCCTAAAAAATACCATTACCTAAATTAAAAACTTGCCACAAATATTCTATTCTATTTTTTATATATATACATATATATATATAGTCAGGAAGGCGGTAAATCTTTATCAATCCTAGTCCCCATTGTATTAATTGATAAAAAGGTTTATCATTGACAATGGCTTATTTCTATAGAATGTAGGTACCTATTATGTTTAGGGTAATAAATTACCCGTCGAGTGTTTTATTTATTCCTATACCGCGTAATCGTCGGTTTGCTTAAAATTCTAAGTAAAGCGAGCTTAGTCTTGCGATAATCTTATTGTTTGTCGTTTAACAACACCTGATATTATTAGGTTACAGGCACTTTATTATTTGTATTTGTTGATCGCGTTAAAGGGCTTGCCTATATAAAAAATATACCATTCATTTCATCCGGCTTGTAAATATATTTAAAGCCTGTTATAAATGATAATGATATGAAATAATTTTTAAGGTTGTCAATATTATTTTTGCACAGATCTAATAAAATAAAACACTCTTGAATGAATCTGAATAGTATCTTAGTCAGGAAAAAGTGTTCTAATGCTCTAAGTAGTAGCTTATACCACCAACGGTACGCAAGTGAAATTTTTATCCAAATCGTTTCAGCCGTTTCAGAGGTTATCTGGAACTATCGGCCAAAACATAAACTTAATTATTTTTTGTTTAATGTACCGGAGAATAAAGGTAGTTCTGTAATAAGCGGTCATTTTGACATTGCAAACAGACACACTACAACAGGCAAGATGACTAAAATATATCTGTTTAGTCCGTCAGTTAGATTATAAAAAAGTATTCAACACGCAAGTACCTATTTTTTTAAATACCTATTTGTCTAACAAATATTGACGAAGATACAATGCATTCAAGTTGCACGTGACGTCACACTTTCGTACAATTATTTAATTATTTATTTAAAATACCTAATGACGTTGCAAGCCCCCTCTTTCACACTCACCAAATTTTGATGTTCTTTATCTTGTATGTTTTTTTGTTAATTCGATAAAGCGAAAAATAGGTGTCCAGTATTTTTGTATAATCTAACTGACGGACTAAATAGAATTATAGTTTTTTAATGCAATCATCATGCCTATCCTAGAGCGCCATACAACATTCATAAAAAGTCTATTTAGGTACCTACGTGAGAAATATTTTTCGATTAATTGTGATGGTACACACTATGTTATTTTACTATTAGAGAGCGATATTTAATCTATTAAGCCCCGTCGAGCTTAGTCAAGTAGAATTAGCTATTTTCCCTGCAAACGGTCAACTATTGAAACTGATTAAAACCACTAATTGTTTTTTCGGGGAACTCTGTCAAGAGGTTATCGATTTACATTTTACCCTTTACAAGTGTTATCTTATCGTGTTTATGAAAGACTACATTGTGTCAAAATAAATAACAGGGATTTCTCAACTTGCAACTAAACCAGAATTTGAATGGATTAGATCTACTTGTACGGTCTGAAACAAAAGTAGAAACGTAGGTATTTACCTACTTCAAGCTAAGTCGGTAGGGGTTAATGGTTAGTTATATTGAAACAAGGTTTCTTTTTCATGTTCGCTGGCTCGGCCTATAGATACCTAGGTATCTACTTAGTTTATGTAGTGTCAAAGTAATGGAATGACTAGAATTTTTTTTTTATTCAAGAACAACGGGACCAGGACCGTGTTAATAGATCGTACCTATTTATGTACTTAATTTCGTTTTTTTTATTATATCTAGATAGTTTTAGGATATCAAAAAATTACAGCGCTGTCTGACTGATTGCAATAGAAATAAATTTCGTTCCTTTTATTAAAATAAAATGAAGTATATTTGTTACGTTACATACTGTTCATTTAAATAAACGGTTTGAAAAAAAAATTTTAATGGCGATGTAGGGTACCTAATCTTACAATAAAATATTTTTTTTATTCCTTTGATATTTATTCACATCGTTATTTTACATGTACTTAAATAATAAATTATTACATTTTCTATATAACTATATTCACAATATCATAACAATAATTACAACATATGTCTTACGCCGAATTCATCAAAATTTCGTCCTTATCTTAGTACTTAGATAGATGCATAGAAACATCACTGAGCAATATTGTAGATAATAATATGTTTACAGTTCTGTTGAAGTGCTTATATACTTCAATAAATAATTATGCATAAATTAACAATTAATTGCTAAATGAATTAACAATATATCTATCTACTTAAAAATAGTCAGTGCAAAAATATTGTCTCTGGCACGTGCCAGAATCAAGTAATTCATTTTTCCAGCTCTTCTGGCAAGTCAAAGTTGATTTTCTTCGTTTTGGTGATAATGAGAAGCCTCCGACGAGTCTGTTTTCTTGGAGTAGATCCAAGCGGCGGAACGTACTTGGCAGGAGCAGATTCATTCTTGTCTGCTACTAAGTCTGCTGAGAGTCTTAGTCCAGCAGTTGCTATCTGGATATCTGAAAAAAAAAGAAAAGACGTTAGATCTCTATTTATAAATAAATTCCTTGTGTGGAGTAAACAGTAGGTACTGCTTATATACTAGAACTATGCTGTGTATTTTATGTGCTATTACTATTAAAGTAGACATCCAAAAATACTAAAATTAATAGCACACTGGTCCTATATCCAGCTGAAAAAGATAAAATAGAAAAAAGAGGCCAGTAAGTAGTACCTACCTACAGATAACAGAACATAAGAAGAATTAGGTGTATTATAACCTACATATACGACATTGTACCTACCTATGTTATGAACAAAGGAACATATACCTAGGTAGGTGGTAGGTAGATACATATTTAAATTGGTACTTACTATGAATATCCTGATCCACAGAAACAGTACTTTTGGGTTGGAAACGCCCTGGGTTCAAATATACTGGAAACTGTTCCATCTTGTTGAAATATAAGAGCTCTTGACTTGTTCACTAATAGTGTGCAACTGATTGTAAAACTACAGAATACAGCCTTTATAATTCTAGGTGGGCTACCTGGACCAATTAGGTATCTAATTAGTTCAGGTAGCCCAAATAAAAGTTAGCCCACTTATCAAAACAAACTATTTACCTAATAAGTCGTCAAAAGCGTTAATGATCACAGCTTTAATTCTATTACGTTAATTATCACATTGTCCATGAAGAAATCTTTATGTCTATGAATAATTCGATTACATAATAAAATGTTCTACGGCAAATAATTAGTAAATACTTAAGGTACGTTTTGGGGTATCATTAGTAAATAGAGGCTTCCTACTTAGAAAAGTTTTTTCATTGTATTTAAGCCGGTTTCTTCATACCTATCTATTATGTAATTATCGATTTATAAACCTGAAGATGATTTACAATTTGTGCACTAGTCACTACATCACTACGTAGTGACTAGTGGCTAGCTCGGCGCCTACACAATCACATACCCTTAACCCGATATACCAATAATCGCCTTATACTACATGCTAGGGAAGGAACACAGCTGGTACATTATTTTCGAGTCCCGAAACAGCATGGGATAAATGATTAAGACATATACTTATACAATTAAATATTTATTTATTAATAATTAACATTATTTATTAGATACATGACTCCCAAACTAGGTAATGAATTAGGACACGATAGGTACGATACTTTGGTATGGTAGTTAATACTTATTTTCTAGTAATTTACATACATAATTATGTAGATTATTTAAAAAAATATATATAATCTATGCGGAAAACTAATTAATTAATTTACAAAATATCAGGTACATTTAACTAAAACTTTAAAACTTACATAAAATAATTAAAAACAATTATTCATATTAATCCAATGCTTTTTAGCCCTTTATCTTAAAACTGTAAAAATATATATATTTCCGACGTATTTAAATTGAACTACTTATTAAATTGTTAACACAAATATCGGAGATATACTATAATATATACACAGATGTAAGACAAAGGGTCTCCAATAGAATATTTACAATCTCTAGAATCGGCCAAATCACTAATCAGATTCCTCTGGTAAGTCAAAGTTATTTTTTTTTGTCTTCGTAATTATAAGGAGCCTTCGACGCTTATGCTTCCTTGGGGTAGAGCCAAGGGGAGGGGCGATGTTGACAGGGGCGGACTCAGGGCTGGCCCTGGCCTGACCAGCACTGGTAACTGGTATTCTCGTGTTATTTTTCATCGCCAATGTCTGGTAACCTGGAAAAACAAGGAAAAAAATCACTACTGGATTCAACCGAATTAAATGTCTTCTAGGTAATTATTAGTCTTATTGAATAATCGGGAAAATTTTACTATGAACATTTAGGTACATAATATTCAAAATTGATTATTGATATTTAAACTACAACTAAGGAAAGTCCGCGCGATGGCTTACAACAATAAAATAACTCTTATAGTCCATTACAATAAATGGCCTAATCTTAGCCAGACCTATTACAATAAGTTAGTTATTTAGTTTTAACACAATCTGAATACCTAATAGAAAAAAAACTGAAATGTCGTCACAAACTTTTTTTTTTGCATTTTGTCAATATTTTTTCTAATTAGGCGGTACATACTATCATGATATGCCATGTTAAATATAAGAATAATGTAGATCAAGCCACATCCTAAAAATACCATTAAATAAAAAACGTGTCACAAATATTCTAAAATCCTTAAGTAAGTGCTACAAAAATATATGAAAGCATTTAGGCTGCAAATACATTTTCGTAGTTCCTAAATTTAAACGCACAGATATTTATTTATTTAAAATATAACTAACCAGTATTAACTTCATTTAATTTTGAAACAGGCACTGATAATGTTTTTGTTTGGTAACCCACCGGGTAGTAATACACAGGGTATTGAAACATGTTTATTTTATAAATTTTGTAATACAAAGTGTTGTAGCTGAACATGTTGCACGAGCGAATGTTGCACTGTGACTGACCAAAAACGATGTCAGCAATGCACTTAATAACTTGGTGTCCCCACCCCAAGTTTATCCCCATAAATACCTGAGTAGGTAGGGTTAGGTACCTAAACAGGTAGGCGGCTAATCTTTATCAATCTTAGTCGCCATTGTATTAATTGATGAAAAGGTTAATCATTGACAATGGTTTATTTCTACAGGATTTATTATGTTTTGAATAATAAATTACATTAATTGTTTCGCGTTAAACGATAATCCTATTTTTGTGTCATTTAATTTTACAACACCTGATATTACAAAGTCACAGCTTCTTTAATATTTTTATTTGTTTGATGTGATGTGATGTCCCATGTTAGTCCAGTATTTAAAAAGAATGCGCCAACTGTGTTCCTTGCCTATCATGTCGTAAAAGGTGACTAATGGTATAAGTATCGGGTTTTGGGTATGTGAGTGTAGGCGACGAGCTAGCCACTAATCACTACTTCTTTACAATTTTCCATCTAACCCAGTTCAGTATTATTTTTGGCTGAATGTGCTTAAAGGGGCCTACTGCCTCTTTGACTCTGACTACTCCTTCGGGAATTGTGGTGTGCGTGACCTGATGGTATGTAAATATGTAGGTACACACGTTATGTTTATACATATATGCGGACTTCAGTGAAGTTAGAAGAAAAAAATAGTCTACATTAAAACTATTTATTAATCAAAAAATATTCAATAAGACTATAATAGAGCGTAAAATTTCCTAAAAATATTATACAAAACATACTGGAACATTAACAATATCAAGGGATATTAAGTCATATAAAATGTCTTAAGGCAAAGCACTCCTGTGTAATTTTGTTACATTTTAAGGCAATAGGTATAAATACGTACCTACATAGATTTGAAAGATCCAGAGGTACATGCCCGGGTTTGATGAACCCGCACCGCTCGGTTAAGATGCACGTGTCCTTATCATTGAGCTACCACCGCTCTCCTAAAAAATAACAATTATGCAGATCAATAAACATCCTAAAAAATACCATTACCTAAATTAAAAACTTGCCACAAATATTCTATTCTATTTTTTATATATATACATATATATATAGTCAGGAAGGCGGTAAATCTTTATCAATCCTAGTCCCCATTGTATTAATTGATAAAAAGGTTTATCATTGACAATGGCTTACTTCTATAGAATGTAGGTACCTATTATGTTTAGGGTAATAAATTACCCGTCGAGTGTTTTATTTATTCTTATACCGCGTAATCGTCGGTTTGCTTAAAATTCTAAGTACAGCGAGCTTAGTCCTGCGATAATCTTATTGTTTGTCGTTTAACAACACCTGATATTATTAGGTTACAGGCACTTTATTATTTATATTTGTTGATCGCGTTAAAGGGCTTGCCTATATAAAAAATATACCATTCATTTCATCCGGCTTGTAAATATATTTAAAGCCTGTTATAAATGATAATGATATGAAATAATTTTTAAGGTTGTCAATATTATTTTTGCACAGATCTAATAAAATAAAACACTCTTGAATGAATCTGAATAGTATCTTAGTCAAGAAAAAGTGTTCTAATGCTCTAAGTAGTAGCTTATACCACCAACGGTACGCAAGTGAAATGTTTATCCAAATCGTTTCAGCCGTTTCAGAGGTTATCTGGAACTATCGGCCAAAACATAAACTTAATTATTTTTTGTTTAATGTACCGTAGAATAAATGTAGTTCTGTAATAAGCGGTCATTTTGACATTGCAAATAGACGCACACCACAATAGACAAGATGACTAAAATATATCTGTTTATTCCGTCAGTTAGATTATAAAAAAGTATTCAACACGTAAGTACCTATTTTTTTAAATATTTGTCTAACAAATATTGACGAAGATACAATGCATTCAAGTTGCACGTGATGTCACACTTTCGTACAATTATTTATTTATATTACCTAATGACGTTGCAAGCCCCCCCTTTCACACTCACCAAATTTTGATGTTCTTTATCTTGTATATTTTTTTGTTAATTCGATAAAGCGAAAAATAGGTGTCCAGTATTTTTGTATAATCTAACTGACGGATTAAATAGAATTATAGTTTTTTAATACAATCATCATGCCTATCCTAGAGCGCCATACAACATTCATAAAAAGTCTATTTAAGTACCTACCTATGTGAGAAATATTTTTCGATTAATTGTGATGGTACACACCATGTTATTTTACTATTAGAGAGCGATATTTAATCTATTAAGCCCCGTCGAGCTTAGTCGAGTAGAATTAGCTATTTTCCCTGCAAACGGTTAACTATTGAAACTGATTAAAACCACTAAATTGATTTTTCGGGGAACTCTGTCAAGAGGTTATCGATTTACATTTTACCCTTTACAAGTGTTATCTTATCGTGTTTATGAAAGAATACATTGTGTCAAAATAAATAACAGGGATTTCTCAACTTGCAACTAAACCAGAATTTGGATGGATTAGATCTACTTGTACGGTCTAAAACAAAAGTTGAAACGTAGGTATTTACCTACTTCAAGCTTACTCGGTAGGGGTTAATGGTTAGTTATATTGAAACAAAGTTTCTTTGATACTTAGTTTATGTAGTGTCAAAGTAATGGAATGACTAGAATTTATTTATATTATATAGACTATTTCCGTCATACATGATTTCTATGTAACTTTAACCATTAAGGCTGCACACGCGACGGAAGCTTAAAAATGGAGTAACTTCTCCCGTTTTCCCAATTTCCCTTCACTACTCTGCTCCTATTGATTGTAGCGTAATGAAAAGTATACTATAACCTGCCCAGGAGTATGAAGAATAAATGTACCAAGTTTCGTTAAAATCCGTCGAGTAGTTTTTGTTTCTATAAGGAACATGCAGACAGACAGACAGACAAAAATTTTACTGATTGCATTTTTGGCATCAGTATCGATCAATAATCACCCCCTGATAGTTATTTTGAAAATATATTTCATGTACAGAATTGACCTCTCTACAGATTTATTGTAAGTATAGACAACGGGACCAGGACCGTGTTAATAGATCGTATCTACCTATTTATGTACTTAATTTCGTTTTTTTTTAAATTATATCTAGATAATTTAAGGATATCAAAAAACTACAGCGCTGTCTGACTGATCACAATAGAAATAAATTTCGTTCCTTTTATTAAAATAAAGTATATTTGTTACGTTACTCTCCCTTTAAATAAACGGTTTAAAAAAAATATATATGGTGACGTAGGGTACCTAATCTTGCAATAAAATATTTTTTTTATACTTTTGATATTTATTCACATCGTTATTTTACATGTAAATAATAAATTATTACATTTTCTATAAAATTATATTCACAATATCATAACAATAATTACAACCTAAATATCTTACGCCGAATTCATCAAAATTTCGTCCTTATCTCAGTACTTAGATAGATGCATAGAAACATCACTGAGCAATATTGTAATAATATGTTTACAGTTCTGTTAAAGTGCTTATATACTACAATAAATAATTATACATAAATTAACAATACGCATCTATCAATTGCTAATTAATTAACAATA
The DNA here is from genome assembly GCA_951394215.1 of Glyphodes perspectalis. Lineage (NCBI taxonomy): Eukaryota > Metazoa > Arthropoda > Insecta > Lepidoptera > Crambidae > Glyphodes > Glyphodes perspectalis. The sequence continues at coordinate 11,859,729 of OX596211.1, read as the reverse complement.
CGTGTCTATCTACTTAAAAATAGTCAGTACAAAAATATTGTCTCTGGCAGGTGTCAGAATCAGGCAATTCAGTCTTCCAGCTCCTCTGGCAAGTCAAAGTTGATTTTCTTCGTTTTGGTAATAATGAGAAGCCTCCGACGAGTCTGTTTTCTTGGAGTAGATCCAAGCGGCGGAACGTACTTGGCAGGAGCAGATTCATTCTTGTCTGCTACTAAGTCTGCTGAGAGTCTTAGTCCAGCAGTTGCTATCTGGATATCTGAAAAAAAAGAAAAGACGTTAGATCTCTATTTATAAATAAATTCCTTGTGTGGAGTAAACAGTAACTGCTTATATACTAGAACTATGCTGTGTATTTTATTGGCTTATTACTATTAAAGTAGACATCCAAAAATACTAAAATTAATAGCACACTGGTCCTAATCCAGCTGAAAAAGATAAACTAGAAAAAAAAGGCTTCAAAAATTATTAACTAGTAGTACCTACAGACAACACAACATAAGAAGAACTAGGTGTATTATACACGACATTGTATGTTATAAGCACAGGAGCATATACCTAGGTAGGTGGTAGGTAGATACATATTTAAGTTGGTACTTACTATGAATATCTTGATCCACAGAAACTCCAGGCTGGAAACGCCCTGGATTTAAATATACTGGAATCTGTTCCATCTTGTTGAAATATGAGAGCTTTTGACTTGTTCACTGATAGTGTACAACTGATTGTAAAACTACAGGATGCAGCCTTTATAGTTCTAGGTGGTCTACCTGGACTAATTAGATATCTAATTAGTTCAGGTAGCCCAAATAAAAATTAGCCCACTTACCAAAACAAACTATTTACCTAATGACTGCCTACTCATTAGGTAAGTAAATAGTTGACTACTCAAAAGCGTTAATGATCACAGCTTCAATTCTATTACGTTAATTATCTCGAATTAACATTGTCCCGATGAAGAAACCATTATGTCTATGGATAAATTCGACGACATAATGAAATGTGATATGGTATATAATTAGTAGGTACTTAAGGTACGTTTTGAGATATCATTGGCTTTCCTACTTAGAAAAGTTTTTTCATTGTATTTAAGCCGGTTTCTTCATATCTAGATATTATTTAATTATCGATTTATAAACCTGAAGATGATTTGCATTACGTATCTATGTGGATCCATGAACTATTACAAGTACTTAAATTTTTGAATAAATAGATCTATTTCTTAAAAAACTCACTAGTATCTAGGTAATTCACTCGCAAATCAGTACATATTTTGAGTTTGAAATATCGTGTTATGGTTCGCACATTTCCCGTTTTTATCACTGAGTAATAAATATATATAAATTATTAATAAAAAAAAATATATATTGTATGGCTATACTTAGATGCAAAGTGAGTTGTTTGTATGTTGATCTCTCACATTAGCTATTCAAGCGATCATCTATAGCACGTTTTTTTTAGAATTAGAAATTATGTAAACAAAGAAGCAGTGGTGGCCAAACTTTTTTTGGCTAGCATAAAAATATTAAATCTGCCTCTTGTACCAATACTTACCTACATAGGTAAAATTTGCAGGGTGAAAGCCCAAAGTTTGACATTGCTGTGATTTTAATTTGGGGTTGCTGATTAAGTAAATGAGGTCATTTTGATTTCTTAGATGGCGAATAGAATATAAAGTTGCGTAAACTACATTACCTACTCCCACAAAGCTCGAAAGACATTCGAATATCAGGACGCTCCGTCTTGATGTTCAAGTGATCAAAGCGGTACTAGCCCGTTGTCCCACAGTTTTAGTCCCTCATGGGGTAGGATGAGCCAATTTTCTCTTCCTTGGTTAAAATTTCCTCATAGTAAGTAGAGACCCTAGGGAGGACTTACACGGTGGAACCACGAACAAGTACAGTTACTCCCCCTGTGACCGTATGGTCATGAAAGTACGGGTGATTTTGCAAAGGTAATGGGTAACTCGACGTGACGCTGACTGTACAGTCATCGTCCTACTGTGATAAAATTGAAATTATGGATCATAGTAATAAAACAAAATAGATTCTATATAAATATTTAATCATCATCGGAAGATCCCCAGTGACGTTGACATTTTGCCGGTATTGTTGCAAATGGTGGTCATATTAAGCGACTATTTTAAAAATCACTTAATATGGTACGTATTACAACATCGGCATGTACTTTTTAATTTTGTCGTGTCAAACTGACAACGTTTCGATCCACAAGTTTGCAACTTCTGCTTCTTAAGGTCTTTTTTAGTGTAAACTTTTCACGATGTTACGTTTTGTTTGTTAAATTAATGTGTACCATAAAATACTCAAATTTTGTTCTTTCTAATGCTAAGAAAAATGGACTATAACAATTTACATCCACGTTTTCGGGGATCCGAATACGAATGACACTGTAGCGACACACGATGTGGCTAAAAAAATGTTAGCACTGTAAACTGGGTCGAAAAATCATTCAGAGGTCTAACTAACTAAACTTCATGCCACGTCCCTACCCTTTCAGAGGTCTAAAAAGGATTTAGTTCGGGTACCAAGTACAAATACTACTTACTTACTTCTGCCAAGATAACTCAGCGGATTGGGGTCCCTGCTTTAATACCAATACATTATTAATAATGTAGGTACGTTTTTTTTATGTAAATACGCTGACTTAGGTGTGGTTAGAGGAAACAGTTAGTCAACAGTAAAACTAGATAGTAATCAAAAATACGATTTATTAAGCGTAAAATATGCTTAAAAATATTACACAAAACATACTAGAACATTAACAATATCAAGGGATATTTAGTCATTTAGAATTTTTTAAGGCAAAGCACTCCTGTGTAATTTTGTTACAATTTAAGGCACAATTTTTGATTTCATGACGTTTCAATGATGTCACTATTTACATCTAGATATAATCCGATTTTAAGCAAAAGTTCTAATGATATTTTTTAGATAATTTAATTATAAATAAATGTTTACTTACTGCTAAAGAAGCTTATTTTTTATCTCACATTATTTTTGTAAACACAACAGGTAATAATAAAAAAAGGGGAAAAGGGTACAAATACAACCAAAACATTTAGATATGAATACAATGCAAAAATAATATTATCTGTGCAGGTAGACAAATAATAGTAACATTATACATCGATAAACAACACAATCAAATCTTCATAAAATAAAGATGTAAATACAATAGGATTATACTACTAACTTATTGACAGATAAACTTAATACTACGAAGTATTTTGGCATTCTCACAGCATTGAAAAGAATCAAATATAAAGTAAGAATAAACTATATATTCATCAGTTACGATAAAATTATTTATAGACTCAAAGAACAATATTTGATTCGTTTCAAAATCAGTCTAAGATATTATTCTAAGATCAATTTATAGGTACTAAAATGGCGTCCTTAGTATATTTCGTAAATGCCCTTATCAGTTTTCCAAAAAAAAAATCTAGTCTTAGTACATTACACTATAAAAATTACGCGCAATCCACAAAATTTACTTAAATGCCAGGACAAATTTTGCCGTCACTTAAAAGCTCTTATTCATTACTGTTTGATTCCAATCTTTTGCACGCTACTGTTACAAACGATTCCAAAAAGATAATAAATTCATTAAGATTAGATAAAAAATAAACAAAGTTTCCTTATAGTGTTTTTAAGCTTTGCCTTAATATTTATTTTTATTTTCATTCATGATAACAAGAGGTAATTAGAAAATGGTATAAGTAGTCAAATACAACTTTCACTATAAGAGCATCTTCAAATATACATTATTAAAATTACTCATAGTATTGATGAGTACTCCCATTAGCATGTTATACTATTTGCTAACATCCTGTAAATCATACTTCCCTACACACTCATTCAAATTAGTTTCTCTATGTGGATTATTGGATTCCGAACATAATATCCATATCAACTTGTTAAGGCACTTTCTGAATTACATTTGCATGAAGCCTGGCAACTGTCCTTGAATAAACTTTAAACAGGACTGTATCTCCTCGGAATCCGCAACCATGCCTTGCAGTTTATCCTGGACATCGATCAAGGCGTCCTGGCTCAAAGTGCCTTTCTTCAGTGCCGTCATGCAGAAGTTCGTCAGCGCCCGGAAGCACTGCTTGCGCTGCGCGTTGTGCGGCTGGTTGTCCCACAGCGGCGTCGCGCGGACGTAGCTCCACGCCAGAAACACATACTCGATCACAGACTCCCAATGCTGAGATTCGACCAACAGCTTGCCCTGGTCCACGACGCATTTCTTGAAAGCGGCTAAATGGGTCGCGACGCGGGAATAAGCCGGCGAGTCCGTCTTCGAAGTGAGGCGGGAAGTGGGAAGGCTCTTGAAGATGTTCGACTTCAAATAGTTAAGTCGCTCCTCCATGGGTGACAAGTCGGGTACCGGCATGTCCTGCCGGATCTCCTGTTCCACCTCGGGGTGTTTATACGTGATAGTTTTGATCATGTTTATGAGCTGAGTTGGACTCAAACCTTTGAGGGCTACGTCGATAGGTCCTTTGAACTCTGTCAACTTTTCCACTCTGGACCTTTTTGTGGGCGGGGTCCCTTTTATCGGGCTGGTTATTTTAAACTTTTGGGGTGTGCTGATATCGCTGAAGTCTATCTTTTCTGGTGTGAGAGGTATTCTTTCTGCATCCCCGAGTAAGAGACGCTTTCGAGGAGTAGAACGCAAAGTGACCCCCAGTTTGGGAGGTGAGAACCTGCCCGAGTTTTTGGGCGGAGTGCGTATGATCGAATGGAAGGAGGAGTTACGCTTTAAATCAATGTCTGGCGACCACGTCGTCGGCAGACGCTTGCGTCCTGGAATCGAGTAAAAAATACATGATTAAAAAGATTAAGTATAGGTTAAAATCTCATTTAGTTAGCAAATTATAAAATGACAACCTTGCTTTGACAAACTTCCTTTGAAGGAATTCAAAATAAATGGTATTTATTTTGAATTCCTTCAAACACAATTTTGAAGGAATTCAAAATAAATACCATAAATGAAGTAGTTTATGGGAAACAAAAACCTACAGACTTTGCTTGTAATGTATCTAATATTTTAGTCAGAGTTAAGCATTTTGATAAATCGTATATGGAATGTTACATTACAGGCGAATGCTCCAAGTGCCTTTAACTCAAAAAATATCTATCTTAACTGAGTTAAGATAGTGATTGTGTTCTCTGTAGCTATAATCCGAAAATGATGTGATGTTAATAAAAGTTTAGACCAACCGCGAATTGGACCAAATGCGCCTAAACGAGCTTTTACTGTTTTGGCATGTATATAGCTTACTATCTGGATTTACACATAAGATACTTTTTATGTTATGTAAATTGTATATATTCTAACTAAATTGATACAGATACCCGCTGAAATCCAGCGTACTTCTCGATAGAGTCTACCTTCCGAACCGGTAGTAATGTTTGTTTTCTGTTTAAATTGACTATTTATAAGTGCTTTTTTGAAGCCTATATAAATAAAGAGAATTTGAATTTACTGATTATTAGGCTCACGACTGAGCCGAGCGGGCGCCGTTTTGGCACACACTTCTTATTGCATTTTTGTGTTTGTCTCTCTCCTGTTACTTGTATTTTTTAGTTGTGCGTGTCGAATTAAATAATTCTATTCTATTCTATACACGATATCGACCGTGCAACAGATTGTATTACACGCAAACGAAGCCGCGGGAAAAATCTAGAATCTATAAGGACAGCTTTGTGTGAAGTGCACCGGCAGTCAATAATTCGTAGGTATACCGGTATGAATACTTAATATTTCACATTTCAAAATAGTTTCAGTTTATAGAGCGTTAGAGTTAAATCTGATTTAGTATAGACCCCCCCCCCAGCCAGAAATAAGTGGCTTTTTTATTATTATTATTATTATAATGAAGAATATGGAGGGCTTAAATATTAAGGATCCATGGTAATGTATTATGGATCGATAATGGGCGAGCGAAACTAATTGTGTAACAAGCGGGTATAGGCTATTGTAACAAAATGGCCGTTAACTTAAAAAATAGGACCTATCCAGTGTAAAAACCTTGGCAACCTTTAAAAAAATAGCTTTTAGTTTTCTTATCATTATCTCGCCAGGGAGATAAGTGTTTTTTTTTTTTAGGTTATAGTGCAAGGGACACTGCTCCTTCGTCTATTTTGCTTTTTCGATCTTTCTCTTTGCGTATCCCTTCTGTAATTAGGAGCGCGTTGTTTTGGAGAAATTGGGGGCGCTGTGGTGGCTCAACGATAAAGAAACGCGCCTCTTAACCTAGCGGTGCGGATTGCAATCCGGGCACATAGGTACCTCTGGATTTTTGAAATCTATGTACGTATTCATACTACTGTACCACCGTTGAGGGAAAACATCGTGATGAAACCTGCACATTCCAAAAACTATGGATGTGTAACCGTTATCCAAATCGTCTGGTTCTCCTATCTAAGTGTTACGAAGGTCTGTCGCTTCAATGTAAAATCAAACTCGCTAATTCCTGGATCACGGTCTAACCGGACCCCGATTAAACACGGGACAAGGCTAGGAGGACGATGGTATGTTTCGGACCTCTCTGCTGTATGAGCAGCTCGTCGGGCGAGGGCGCGGGGCTGAGGTAGCCGGCCGGCAGCGCGGGCGAGCGCTCGCGCGTGTTGGTGAGCGGCGCGAGCGGCGCGTGCGCGTGCGCGTGCGCGTGCGCGTGCGCGTGCGCGTGCGCGTGCGCGTGCGCCGGCGTCACGCGCAGGCGGCCCAGGCGCGCCGGGATCTCGGCCAGCGCCGCGCGCGCGCGCCGCCCGCCCTCCGGGGTCACGGCGCCCTCCATGCTTGTGATCTGAGGAACGAAGCGACAACAGTATGAAGGAAATGCTATGGTGATATGAAACTTAACTACGTGTGAAACAAATGCAATAAGTTTATACAATTACACCATCATTAACCAAAAATTAAGAAGAATTTTGACTGGCCCGTTGGTCGAGTGGTCCGAGACCCTAGCCACGAAACCAAGGGTCGCGGGTTCGAATCCCGCTAGGGGCAAATGTTTCGTGTGATGAACATGGACATTTGTACTCGAGTCATGGACGTTTATAAACGTATTTAAGTATGTCTATCCGTTGGCCTAGTATCCATAGTACAAGCATAAGCTTAGTTTGGAACTAGGGAATTGGTGTGTCAGTCTCAAGAATTTATTATTTTATTATTATTATAATTGGGTTAGATGCAAAATTATGAAAAAGTGACAACAAAACTAACTAAAACATTTTTCCATCTAGCCAAGCCCATTGTCCCATATTGGTCTGGGACTTAAAAAGAATGGGCCAATTGTGTTTCTTGCCTAGCATGTCGTAGAAGGCGACTAATGGTATATGGGGTTTTGGGTATGTGATTGTGTATGCGACGAGCTACCCACTTGTCACAACTTTTTCACAATATTCCATCTAACCCAGGCCATTGTCCCATATTGGTCTAGCTAAGACTTAAAAAAGAATGTGCCAACTGTGTTTCTTGCCTAGCATGTCGTAAAGGGCGACTAATGGTACATGGGGTTTTGGGTATGTGATTGTGTATGCGACGAGCTAGCCACTTGTCGCTACTTTTTCACAATTTTCCCTCTAACCCAGCCCAGTTTTGTTTTTAGCTGAATGTGGTTAAAGGGGCCTGCTGCCTCTTTGACTCTGCCTACCCCTTCAGGGATTATGGGTGTGGTGCTGTATTTGTTTGTTTGTTTGTTTATGAAGCCACTTGTCTGTACATTTACACAATTTACCATCTTAATCTTAAATAAAATTGTTTGATAAAAGTGATTAAAGGCCTTATTTATGTTTTTTCTTTCTATCAAATCTCCTTCATTCCCTGTTGCTTTCACAGAATTGCTAGAATTGCTGCATGAGAGAAATCAGAATCAAAATTCCCAGTTGCCCCTGGTGACAACTGAAAAGTTATTGCACCCACTTCAGCTTCATGTACGTAAATTGTTTTCACCCCCATACAGGATATAAAGATAGGGGGACATAACATAATCCAAACCTGCGTCTTATTAAACATAACCATAGGCTATAGAAATAAAGTTTCAAACATTCTAGTTACTTTTTAATCTAAGTTCTAATTTTTTGTTTGTTTGAACGCGCTAATGTCAGTAACTACTGGTCCGATTAAAAAAATATCTCAGTGTTAGATAGCCCATTTATCAAAGAAGGCTATAGGCTATATACATATAAATGTATTAATATAGCAATTTAATGAAAATTTTAAATACTATTCACAAGTTAAAATTTAAAAAAAAAAATGTTACAGTTCTCAACATAAAATGATGTTTAAAATATTAATTATGTTTGTACCATTTTGTCATTCATAGACATTAATTTATTTAATAATTTATTATCATTTATTATTATAGTCATTCATTTATTTAATAAATGCCTAATGTATAAAGTCCCTGACCGAAATTTATACTTAAAAAATTTGGAGGTAGAGAATTTGCATGCCAACATTTAAAGAAAAAGTATTCATTTGTCAAAACAGAAAAAGATGAACTAGCACATTGGCTACCATTAACTTATTAATATACTATTTAAAACTGTATTCTGGTTCTTATGTGAGTAGATTAACATGTTAAATGAACAGTTTTTCATTTTAATTAAATAGGGTAAAATCATTTATCATAGATGTTGTTGTAAGATATGGTACAGTTTAATAGACAAAGCGGCTAAATATATAAAAAAGGTCTGATGAACAGCTACCCTCTGACCCAGTGTTCATCAATGTTAGACTAAAAATAATGTGAAAAATTTTAAATTCTACATGTCTTTTACATCCATGATAAATGTGATAGTATATCATTTTTCCGTAATATTTGCATGAATCCTGTACAAATACTGATCAAAGACTCGATAAATAAAACCTTTTTTCCATGTAAAATAAGATTAGGTATGCCTTTTTAAAACAAGTAAAAATATGGACACGTAATTTAATTCTCAAGTTTACATCACAGTTTTATATATCGACCAAATATAAATATTTTTCTTGTAGAATAAGGGTAATATAATCACACTTACACTTACCTGTATTAACACTTTTACATGTACTCCTAAATAATTTTAAGGAGTAAATGTATTTGTAAACGGAAAATTTTCTGATACCAAAACATAAAATTTGGCGGAAAAACTGACAACTGACTGAATGAGAGTGACAGTTGGGATGCTTATGGAAACGAAAGGACGCCTAACGGTCGTAAACTCTGAGTGATGTGTTAGTCATTCGATTATATTTCAATTACTTCGAAATGAACGTAAATTTATATATTGTATTGTTAGTATTTACGATTCTCAAAAATATAATCCAAAAATTTTTTTTGTTTCGTGTTGGTCTGGGCCTATAAAAGAATTCGCCAACTGCGTTTCTTGCCTAGCATATCGCAAAGGCGACTAATGGTATATGGGGTTTTGGGTATGTGATTATGTAGGCGACGAGCTAGCCACTTGTCACTACTTTTTCACAATTTTCCATCTAACCCAGCCCATTGTCACGTGTTGGTCTAGGACTTAAAAGTAATGGGCCAACTGTGTTTCTTGCCTAGCATGTCGTAAAAGGGGACTAATGATATATCGGGTTTTGGGTATGTGATTGTGTAGGCGACAAGCTAGCCACTTGTCACTACTTTTTCACAATTTTCCATCTAACCCAGCCCAGTTTTATTTTTGACTGAATGTGGTTAAAGGGGACTGCTACCACTTTGACTCTGCCTACCCCTTCGGGGATTACGGGCGTGATATTATGTTATGTTCTGTTTTATGTTACAATCCAAAAAAATCCATAAATAATACATTGTACCGATGTCATAGTGTTCATGTGAGTGTAATATTTCGTTTGGAACAATATGAAGTAAACCCAACAAAACAGAGTAAAAATATTTCTTTTTAGCTTAGAAAGAAATTGTGATTTTAGTAAATAGCTTGTTGTACCATGATTTAAGTGGTTTTATTGGCAACTATCAAAAGAAACAGATTTATATATATTACGGATAAAGGTGGGTATGACCATAAACTAACTAATTAAACTTAAGTTTATGTTTGAGAAGTGACTAATATTCGATAAAATGTTTATTTGCGTCTAGTTTTTTTTAATAATAGCCGGCTAAACTGCACATTAGCCGAAGCGAATGGGTAAAAAAATATTTTTTTAATTTTGAATACATAAGTAAGTCTAATAGAAAAAAAAAATTGGTCCCAAAAATATAATGTGAATACGAAATAAAAGAAGTAACAATGGAATTTATAGAAAATAGGAACTTTTCAAAAACAAAAAGGGTAGGTATCAAAATGGCTTCCACTTAGTATTTAGCCATGATTTGCATGTACGAGCTATCACATCTAGACCGATGATACATACATGCGTACACTTTTTTTGATAGTTTTAAAAGCCCTTGTAGCCATGGCATTAAAAAATACATATTTTTAATCTGTTTACAGTGTTAGTTTAAGTGTTCCGCTGCCTGTCCCACTGTCCCGTTTGCTGTCAATTTAATTTATGTCACAATTCACGATTTCTTTTACTCTTTGCTAATTTTTGTCAAAACTGGTGAATGGAAAATAAATAATTATATAAAAGTGACCTAATAAACTGTTAACTTGCGGTCTAGAATTATTAATTAAATACTCCAGACTCGGAACTGTCTTTCTGTTTAGTTTAAATGACGAAATTGTAACTTGTTGCGGGATCTAAGACCTTTTGTTTGTGTTAATCAGTGATTTTAAATACAATGAATTTTCTGTAGCTTACAAGTAGATTTCGGTTGTGAACTTTGGTTTTGGTTAATAAACGTTTTTGTAAAAGTCTTATAAAGTTTTAAAAACTGCGGTAGTAGTAAGCAAAGTGTTGTAAAGTGAGTATATAAAACCGGTGCGAGTATCAACATAGTATATTCTAGATCTTAGTAGGTGACAATGGGTGTTATCCTATGTCGCGCGGTCGCATAGGAGAATGGATAGGTTGTCGCATGACTTAAACCTGGCGCTTGAGGAAAGTAACTGCGGCCGGCAAGAGAGGCGGAAACTAGGGCTCCGACGACGCACTAGGTCCGCTGGGAATTTGCGTGAGTAACGATATACTGTAGGTAGTTTTTAAGTGGTTGTCTTATTATACCAATTTTTTATTTGTTCTTTTTTTAAGTTTTTTATTTTTTTTCTTTTGCTTAAAATAGACAATAACAATATAGGTATGTATAGTAGAAATAATTTAGTCCAGTTAAATCCTTCAGGAGGAATTTATTAAGAGTTATAAAAGTATACATACTTAATATAATAACTATTTAAATATAACAATAAGCATAAACAATTTATTCATATTATTTAAAATTGTTGAAAGCCAAATTTACTGTAAAACCATTGTAAAGTTTTTGGAATAGATATGTACCTAATAATTACATAAGTACTTATTCTATAAACTATTTTTTTTGTAAATTTAATAATACATTCAATTTGTTGAATTTACTAGAGACTTAAATTATATTTTTGGGGATAGTGCTATTTCTATATTCTTGTCAAATATAAAGGGTAGGTTTATTTTGGCTAAAATAACATTAATAAAGTATTAAGGCTTATCAAAAAATATAGAGCTATCTAAGACAATATTGTTGTTATACCTACCAGGTGTTTATTCAGGTTGTCTCTGCCTACCCTGTGGAAGTTGCATGAACTTTAATTTGATTCATTGCATTGCTTAAATTCTTATAAATAACATTACACCCATAATTCCCAAAGGAGTAGACATAATCAAAGGGGCAGCAGGCCCCTTTAAACACATGTAGCTAAATATAAAACTGGGCTGGGTTAGAAAACTGTGAAAAAGTTAAGGGGCTAGCTTGTCGCCTAAATAATCTCATCCTAAAACACCATATACCATTAGTTGCCTTTTATGACATGCTAGACAAGAAACACAGTTGGCACATTTTTTTAAGACCCAGACCAATATGGAACATGCTTAAATTCATAATATGTTTGAATACAGCGGCCGCTGTGGCAGTAAGTCTCGTGGAAGATGGCAGCTCTAGCAGTCCGCCACAGGCCCCTCTCATCACCCAACCGTTATCAGACTCCGACGACCCCCATCTCAGCTTGCATAAGTCGAGCAGTCTCAAGTCTAGGCAGTACTGTCAAATTGGCAACTTCGAGTCTGACTCCTTCAATGAAAACTTCTCGCCAACTAGACCGGCCAATGCAAGGAGGAAACGGAAATATAAGAAAATGCCAGTTGAATACCCTGATGGGAAAAGGTCACCTCCAATTGAGATATTGAGTGTAACTACTGAGGTAAGCCTTGTTTATAGTTTGTTAATTAATTAGATAGTAGAAAAAAAAAATATTATAAGAATGTTATAGATGGTTTCTAAGCTTACCCAAGCTCTTGTAGCTTTAAAAGTGTGGAACACACCTACATTTATTTGTTAGAAGATTTATATATATATAAAGAAAGGAAGAAACTCACAACACATATTAAAACAAACCATACTACACATGATAATGAATTTGTAACATAACTCTGTATTGTCGTCATCATATATAAAATATCTTTAAGTTTAGTTATATTTTTTTCAATGTTTCCTCTTTTCCAGCCAAATTCATTGCCAGCTACAATTATAATGCAAACTCAAGGCCTAACATCAATTCCACACATTAACAAACATAAACAAGAAAGGTGAGTAATTAAAAGGAAAAAAAAAATACTAACATATACACAGTGTAGTTGTGGGGTGGGCGCAAGGGGGGCGGTCCGCCCTAGGCGCGCTTGTTGAGGGCGGCAAGTTTGAAATAACAGTAAAATTTTAAAAAACATGCAACATATGTTAGCATTTCATTTTATAACAAGTTATTCTTGTTGCTTTCATCTGTACTACTTATTAAGAAACTTGTTGGAAATTTTCAGGAACGCTTTTTGTGGCAAAAGGAAATGGTCGCATAGGGATAAGGGAGACGTGTGTGAGATGAGAGAAAGGTCTTTCAGTGGCGGTTGTTCTTCCAAGTCAACATTTTTCAAAAATGATTTCAAATGTAAAAAATATGACGGTGATAAAAAGCGGAAGGAGTCTGTCTTACAACCGGGGAAGATAATTCTAAAATCGCAGAACATGGACGGTATGAAGCCTTCAGCATTCACAAACACCCCTTCGTTGCCTGGCAGTTCAAGCTTTAATTTTGTTTATAAAAATATGGGAAAAAATGGCACCCCTGTCCTTTCCAAGATGACTGGGTACAAAATTGCCACTGATTTACCCCCAATGTTTAACCCTACCACTAGTACAGGAAAGTATCAGAGAAAATTCAAAGTCCTGAATAAATCTCATCCACCGTCTTTGAGGAATCCTTTGCAATTTGATGATTCCAATAGTGGGATGGACTGCGCGGGGAACGAATCCAGTTCGCTGAGCAGTAGCGATTCAGATGGGGTGGTTACGAACGATAGCGATAGGGAAGGGGACGACGAGCTCACCGATTGGCCCGGAATCGAAGAACTAAAAGTGTTCAACAAAAGTCTCACCTTCAAATCTTCGAAGTCCGTTAACAATAACAACAACAACTCGCCGAGCTCTGTAAACATGCCTCCACCGAAACGCCTGAAGAAAGAGAAATTTCTAGTGAAGGGCGGATGGGCTAGCTGCAAGAATAGATTCAAAAAGAAGAGAGCTAAAGTCGACTCCGGAAACGACGATGACGCTATGATGTCTGACTCGAAGACTATCGTCGACGTCGACGATGAGGCGATCTGTAAAGAGAACAGGGACATTCTGCAGCCTCATTCGTCGTTCTCAAGTTTTAGCGACATAAAAAACGCCGGCGTGTCAGGTCAGAATGCGAACAAGTCGTTTTTTCATTCTTTCCAGGCGTTTCAGGAGAAGTCTTGCCAAGAGGAGGCGTTTAGCCAGGCGCCGCGCACAAATTTCTCTCTGCAGAAAACGTCGTCAAGCGACCTGAACGCCAGCGAGAGGTCTCCGCAGAGCGACCACTACTATAGCGAGCATTCCATGGGCAACGCCGTCACTGAGGTCCGCGAAATTCGGGCTGGATGCCGGAGGATACGAGAGGAGAGACCCGGCTTCCTTATCCTAAGCGCGGCCAATGAGCAGCTCTCCAAATTCCTACAAGATTCGTGCCAAATGGAGCTGAAGTTGCCAAGTTTCCACGACCCAGATGAGAAGGACAAACTGGAATCGCTAGCGAAGTTGTACTCATTGAAGCTACAAGTTGAGATGGGCAGACCGATTCTGAGGAAAACTAGGTAAGTAGATAAAATGCAAAATTTGTGTGTAAAGCTAATTAATTGGTTCATTTTATTTGACTTTGTAAAAAGGTCACAAATTACAAAACTAAATGGAAGAAAATTGGTACTTTTCTCTTAAAAGTGTATTTTGTGTGGGGATGTCATTTGTCTATAAACTAAATAGGCATGTTGACTCCGTTTATATTTAATTTTGAAATATATATTCCGTGAAAGAAAGTGTCGTACTATGTTGTACAACCTTGTTTATTTGGAATTGAGTCTACGATTTTTTATTTTACAAAAACTGCTTAATATTTAGTCAGTTGACTAGACAAACTAGTGAAGTCATAAACCGACAATCCCATACAAAATCTATGAAGTGATTTCGTTTTGACAACTTTTTAAAAGTATCTAAATTGACTTGCCAGTCAACATCCCTATTGGCGCGACGATTGTGTTTCGGTTTTCAGGTTTACATTGACAATGTGTGATAGTGAGTGAGAGTGCAACATTAAAAGGAGGTTTTTCGTTTCGGTGGAGTGGCGATCATAGTATCTGAAAGCGTAGGGTGAGATATGTTCCTGTTAAACGGAATACAGATCTAATATATTATTGTAACAAAGTTTAATACTTTAAAATTTCCTTAACATAATCTCAACATATAATTAATTAGGACGCTAGAAAATATTTGTAATTATTATTCGATAGTATAACATACAGCCATGTTTTAATTTGAGTAACCTTTTGTTAATCTTCATTGTGGATTTTCAAGCTATTTTATATGTAAATTTTTTGAGATCAATTTGTACTCTCAAAAGCTGATAAAGGATTTATACTGAGAGAAGGGAAGTCAGAAGCTTCGCTTCGCACTTGTTACTTCAATACCGCGTAGCCAAATTGGTTTGTAAGGTCTAACTTTGACTTAAATCTATATCTATACTAATATATAAAACTTAACAGTTTGTTTGTTTGTTTGAACGCGCTAATTGTAGGAACTACTAGGGCAGATTGAAAAAAAAAATATTTATCGAGGAAGACTAAAGGCTATATACCATTACCATAAACGCGGATGAAACCGCGGGCACAGCTAGTAACATTTAAAATAAGGCCTTATGAGCAAGTACTAGTTAGGCGGTAGTGCAGTATCACCCAGGCCGTGTCCCGTTCCAGCAACACGATGCAAGCGATCCGCGTGGAGCACTCGCAGCACAACCTGCCGACGGAGCACAAGCGGCGCTGCTACGGCGAGGAGGCGGACTCGTCGTCCAGCGACGCGTCCGCCGGCGCCGAGCGCGCGCGCGACCTGCTCGAGCGCTTCTCGCACGCGCACGTCGCCAGCCAGGTGCTCGACCCGGGTGACGTAGACTGACGTGCTGCTCACCTGCGCGCACGCGATGCCAGCCGTTTGTGAGGACACAACTGTTGCAGGTGTGACGAGTACAGAAAATATCATACATACATACATACATATCATCCCTAAGGGGTAGGCAGAGTCAAAGGGGCACCTAGCCCCTTTAACCACATTTAGTCAAAAATAAAACTGGTTTGGGTTGGATAGAATTACAATATTGTTTTGAGTCGATATTTATTTATCTATATATCGGCTTAGAACGTCGACAAATAGATTTTTTCTGTACTCGTGATTGAGTTGCTGTCTATGAGACTCGTAGGGTCCCTAAGGAGGTTCTAAAATTCGCACGTTGGAGCTACCGCGGCCCTGTTATTGTAAATAACACCAGTAATACATACTTATCTGTGAGTTGTCCTAACGCTTTCTATAAAAACAATTTATTAACAAAACATCAAAATTTTTCAAATTGATAAATTATGTGTTTTTGCTTAAATTATGTTTTAAAATACTTGCGTATGGTGTCTTAAGCCCTGTATGTGTGCCATGTAATAGTATAGAGATCTATCTAAGGATACTATACGATAGTATCCACACTTCTGAAAAGTAAAGTATAGGCCTATCGATATAATGGTTTAAAGTATTCGAATAAAGATATAAAACGACAGATACTGTCGATTGTATCGCTTAAATCGATACTATATTTTTATTATATTTGTGAAACTACTTATAACGCCGGCTGCACATTGTATCTAGTGTTTTGGCAATTGGGTCCCGTATAATATATTGAAATATCTAAAAAAAAAAATACAAAAATATTATTGTGGATAAGTATAAGGGCCCCATAGTATGGGCACATTATGAAGGGTGATTCAATAATAAAAGGCTGCAAATAAACTGAAATGGCAACATACTAAGCGATTGCAAATCGCTGCGCTATTAGCGTATCCGATGGGTTTTAGACTACTTCTTAGGTAGGACTTATAAATTATAATATCTTGTCAATGGTAGTTGAGTAATTAAAATGTGTTAACTGGGAGTCGGTTTTCCTCTTGAACAGTCATTTTGCAATAGGTTTACCTTCTTAACTTGTGATTAATGCATTGCCTAAACCAGCGGTTCTCAATCTTTTTGCTCACTATACATTTATAAATGGATATCTTTTAAGTTAAATGTCTACTAATCATATAACGAAAGCATAATTCATTAACAATGTGCCACAGGCTCACGTGACTAAGTATGTCACAGCGAAAAGTTTGCGAACCACTGGCTTAGACAAATTTAGGTGTTTATTTAACTAAGTATTGTATTTAATCGGCTAATAAATATTTTCATGGTGATCTAGTACGAAACTGGTTCACCAAATGACTAACTGTTTAATCTGTAGTATTTTATAGTAACATTACTAGGTTACTATAAAAATAAATATCCACTTAATAAAATACTGATACAAGTTAATATCTAGCATGTAAGTCTAGTCTGTAATGTTTTTAAAATTTTGGGACAAGGGTTTTAATGTTATTTCTGTTTCCGTTTAAAGGTACACAGTTGTCGTAACTCGCATGGACGCGCAATGTAAGACAATAAAGTCGGTTCACATACTTAACTCTACATTAAGTGTATCTTAGATCTCCTTCAGACATATACATTTTATTTCATTCTAGCATTTAGTCAGCGTGTCGAGCTAGTCTATTGGTTTTTTTTAACTTTTGAAACGCATTTGGAAATATTTTGAAATAACTTGTGTAGCATTTACAAAATCAAAAGCTAGTGTTTTTGAGATTGTTGAACGTTGTTGAATATTTCACTAACTACGTATGTTTTGCTCTCAACCATCCATTTTGTATCTCTAAGATGATTAATTTTTTAAAAGATCGCAAAATCTTTTTATTATTAAATTGTCAAGGTAACTGTATAATTAATATGGTACACCCACAAATACATTGGGATGTTGAAATCAAAAAAGGTTTAAATATTATTCAATAAATCCGTTCATGCAATGGATATATCTGCGTTCTTAATGTTTGAATTGCTTTGACAAAGTTTAATAATCACTTCAGCAAATTACTACAAAAAGCAACATCACAATTTGCGATTCGCATACAAAACAATATAAAAGCTATGTTCATGAAAAGTGTATCATTCAATAATCGTGGTGTCAACTTTCCTATTATTGTAGGCTAACTTAACATTGTTAATTAAAATTTTTGGAGACTATTATATTTGGCATAGAAAATAGCTTTTATAGTTACTAGATTTAGTTAATTCGATGTTACTATTTAACCGCTCATTAACATATCTCTAGTTTGGTAAACCTTCACAATATCCGTTAATTTAAATTCTATTAATAATTTAAATTCCTATTTGGTGAATTCACTCTTTTTATAAAGATAATACAAAAAAGTCCTTTGTTTCGAGTATATTTATTAGTTTAGGGACCAATAGTGGATCTTGCTTTAAAGACTAATGTATATTTTTATGGTTGGTTATTTGTGCGATAAAAATGTTATGGAAATGGAAATTTTACTGCTTGGTTTTTCAAAAATGTTATTAAAGTTTGTTTGACTAGTCATTTGAAATAATTAACGGATCGCGTTTTTAGAGAGGAAGTATAAGCGGATGTCACAAAATTTTAAATTAAATAATTATTAAATTCTATTTGTACTCGCAAATTTAAATTGAATAACCATACTTGAATGAAGTTAATTGTAGCTTCTTTTGTTGTTATGGGTATGAAGAGACCATATCAAACTATCTAAAATTATCTTTGAAAATATGTCTTCGCTAATTGGCAGCGTCGATGTTCTTATTATGCCGATCTTGTGTACTGTGTTCTATAGTTAGATTATAAGTTTCAATGATAAAACATGTACCGGTCCCTGCTGGTCAGGGAGACAATCTTTGTTAGCATTTGTTGGTTTAGTTGCATTGAAGAGTACCATACTCAATATAAAAATTGGCCCTCACTATAAATTTAAATTGGTGCGGTTATATGCAAAATCTAAGTAGAATAAAAAAAATAGCACTTTTGAGTTATGGTCGGAACCAAATTTTGCTCGGGTCCAAATTGGACTTGGTAGTTTTAATTATAATTCGCAAGTACCTATCTTAATTTTTCGACAATTCCGCTATATTAATGATCTTTTGTATGTCTGTCGTGTTGCACAACTGTTAAATGGTAATACTAACTGTTTTGAACTAAGCCGGTATAACAATGGGAAACGGTGTGACCTAAACATTCTGATCTCGCACGATTGCTATATCTTAAGTTATTTAAATCTATCTCTTGATATAGAGTTTACTAGCTGTAGTTACTTTTCTCTGTGGGAATAATTTCTATGTTCTTATGTTTAATTTAATTTATAGTGTGAGTAAAATGGTAGCAACACTAACTAATAGTGATTAATTATTTATAAATGCTTAATGAGGTACCGTACAGTAAATATTAAGAAGACACAAACGTATAAGAGGTTTTTGATGATTTACTTTGATAATGGCGAATGAAAGATGTATGTTTCAGATTGTGAGACATTGTGTCAAATATGGGGATTGAAAATAATGCGAGTTGAACTTCAAAACACTTGTTGTAACAGTTTACTTGCATTCCTATAAGGTATTTTGATAACAGATTCAAACTTGCGTATGTATCTCTTTCCTTTTTTGTCTTTTCGCTGAGTTAAAAGGATTAACAAGGATGTATTTAAGATTATTGGGCCCATGACAAATAAATTTATACAATATCTATTTTAAAATTAGATCTAAACATCAATGTTCATATGGTTTGTCTGAAAAATATTATCCTGTTATGTTATAAAAATATTTGTTTGCTTCGAAAAGGTTTAGTTAAATTAACATCTATAATGTAGTATTACCCTGGCCATCGGTCTAACTAATTGTTAAGGTACAATAATACGGAAAAAAGTATGTTTCAGAATTATGTTCATATTAATGTTTTTTTCATTTTATTTAAGTAATAAGTATAATTCAGCGAGTTTTACATAAAATCACTGTCTATTATTCACATATATCTATATAAATTAATAGCGAGTGAACTGTACGCCAAAACGTGTATTTTGATCCTACAAGAAGTTACCGGGAATAAAGTTGTACATATTTTGTAACTTTTCAATGCCATATTGTAACCTTACTGCATTCGCCTATTAGACGTTACTATTTGGCGCGTAAGGCCCAGAACATAGTTTTATCGAAATTTGAAGACTAGTTTGAATAAGATTTCTTGAACTGTTTAACAATGTCTTGTATAATTTAGGGAATGCTTTTCAGTCGTAGTTAACTAAATATTTTTTATATTCACAACGTAGTTCTTCCAATTCTATAGATTATGTGCCTACGTAGATTATAGAAAATATGGGTTTAATTTTTTCATTCAAGAATTTGTATTTGCTTTCTAAAATGTCGATGTATTGTTTTTCGCTTTATGGGACTATCTTTTATAAATAATACAAATTAGCTATTATTTAGAAATCGTAACTATATATGTTGAATTTCAAATTCATGATCATTCAGTTAATTGATTTTAGCTTATTTACTTTTGTAAGGAATGCCATGATATTTTTTGGAGTCATTAACTAAAATTAACATATTGTTTGTAACAGTAAATGTATACAACGATAACTTTGAGGCGACTGAAAAGTAGTTTCTAAGACTATATCGTGTCTATTTATAGATATCTTTAAGAATCATGTTACGGTTGGGATGGATTATTGTCTTAATAATAAATATAAACACAAAATATACTTTTGAACTATATCGGAAATGTGTTTTATTTACACAGATCTTTAATTGAGACAAGTCAGCTTTGTTTCAGTTGATGAGTTCAGCCTGCTTTTGTGTCAATTTAATTAGACGACTTTTGTTGAAATGATACTACGTAAATAATACCGTAATTATTTTAATTAAATAAAAATACAAACGTTGTGAAAAATAACAATAAAATAATAACAAATGAGCACCAGCATACACAAATTTGTTATTGAACAATATTAACAAACATAAAATTAATTTTAATCTCATTCTAACACTAAAACAATTCAAAATTGTTTTCCACAATTAAGTTGATTCTCTTAATAAATTCATAATAGGATGGAATGACTAACTACTGTTTATAATAAATTCCAGGTTCCCTAAAATTAGATCTAATTTTAAATTATTTGTACGGTGATGTATTTTTGAATTCAAGTCCAATTCAATTGACACTATTTAGTGACGTTATCACAGGTTTCTCATGATGTATTCATAATAAATTAGCAACGGAACACTGCATACACACCACTTGCACTTATAACAAATATATAAAAACGTTAAACATGTCTTTTAGCATATATCGAAAAACAGCCTTTTCAATCCACATCAGACTCAAATATGTGCATAGCTGTAAGGTACAATCAGTCAAAAACTAACTTACTTGTGTGTAGTGTTTAGTAACTAATTGGGTATTTTTGCATACTGTTTGACTGATTGTACACATACTGGTCTAGCATCAAAGTACATAATGCACTTCCTCAAATATCACTTCTCTAGCCAATTAAGCTAATGTATACAAAACCTTGGCTATGATTGAGCTACTTAGTAAAAGTAGGACTCTTGCTAAGTGGTTTTAAGATTTTCGTGCCGAATCTTGACTAATCTGATCACAACATTTTACTGTTCAGTCGTATTTCAGTTGATACGTGGTGTAGGAAAAAGGGCAGTTAAAATTAGAACTGAACCGCTTTGCGTTTGTACTTGACTTTAATTCTGTATTTTGCCACCAGGTCGGCGCCACTTAAACGTACTACATAATGTATTGTTGCGATATTGACACTTGAGATCAGACCTCGTGGAAAAGTTTGAATTTCCAATACATTTAGATACTAATATCAAATGGAAGCGACAGATATGAGCTCAACTTAGTCATAGTATATTGTTTTTCTATGGTCTGAATGGATATTCTACATGATGGGCCGCAAATCGAACAATCTAGAGGTATAGTGGTCAGGGCCGCCTACGTATAAGCGCGTTTTTAAAACGATTTCAAGGCGTTTCAGAACTTTACCGAGTGTCGGCGCGGCCCTGGTCGCGTGTAGTCGGTTAGTCGGCGATGGTGCAGATGAGGTCGTCGCCCTCGAGCTTCTGTCCGTTGGTGATGGCGACGTTGGTGACGGTCCCGGCGCGCGGCGCCTGCACGATCATCTCCATCTTCATGGCCGAGAGGACCGCGATCGGCTGGCCCTTGTCCACTTTGTCGCCCTCTTTCACTTTGATGGCTGGATGAGGAGTTCATTGTTAGTTTTGGGCTAGACATATTTTACATTAACACGTTCAGCGCCACCGACTTGCCCAGAGAGACCCAGCGGCACACAACAAGACATGAAAATCGTAGTGGCAGTGAATGTGTTAAAATGTTTTTTTAAATTTGAGATGTCTAAATATATAACGTAATAAGCATAATAAAGCTATGTGTTTTCAACATTAGTTACTATTTTCATGTTGATAATAGGTAGATTACCTTTGAGACAATGTATGAATAAAATGATTTGTCAAAAATTGTCTGGTTCCCCTATTTTAGGGTTACCAAGGTCAGATCGGCAGTCGCTTCAATGTAATTACCAGACTCGCTACATCCTGGATCATGGTCTAAGCGGACCCCGTCTAAGCAAGGGACATAACGCTAGGAAGATGATGATGAATAAAATGTGTAGTCACTTACTTAGTACAGTCCCGGGCATTGGTGCCCCAACTTGGTTCTTGTCCCCTTTCACTGCTTTAGGATGGATCTTCATTTCCTAAAAAATAAACGAGTATGTTCTAGAATAATATAAAGACTTTTCTTACATGGATTTACGTGTGCTGAGATTAGGCTAACCAACTTAAGATCAGAAGATAAATTTAACTACCTAACTAAACTTCGCGCGACTTAAATTAATTCTTTATTTATCCGAATACATAGCTTAATAGAAAAAAGACAGACTGCAAATGTTATTTTGACAAATCAATACAAAGTAAATATATAAGATGTACTTCATATAAAAATATATTACAAAATTGGTTTTACTGATCTGGCCGGCTTTTCGCGGTTTTACTACACCATGCAAATGTCTATAAGCTATGGTATACTTTATCATCAGGCAGGCCGTCTGATTGTTTGCCACCTTTACAAATAACAATTTTAAAATAGCGCACCTTGCTCGCGTTCTCATCCCTGATGAAGACGGAGCGCAACTGTCCGTTGAGCTCGAAGAAGACCTCGCGCTCGCCCGCCGCCGTCATCTCGTCCGAGATGGCCAGCGTCTTGATGTCCAGCGTCTTGCCCTTCTCGATCTTCACCTCGATCGTCTCGCCCACCTGTCACATTAGGTCAGTTGCGTTAAAGATCTCTACGTCAAGAGATATTTACCTCTGTCGCGATAATTACAGCATGAAACGGAACGCAACAGTTTTTGGAGGAACAAGGTTGGTAGCACTAGCAGAGAGCTATGTCGGGAGAGTTTTATAAAAAGAATCCGCTGAGGGCAGAGGTGAAACAGTGAGTTAATTATGATATAAATTTCGCATAAACGATTGCAGCATGTGCCGTAAGTATAATCATTAGAAATTATAATGTAATTTTTCTCGATAAAAGATATCGTACACTTAACAACGTGTATCCAAAAAGTTCATATTGATATCATTTGTTTCCTCACCGTGGGTCCGACCAAGAAGGTCTTGGTGTCCAAGTGCTTGACGGGGCCGTACTTGTCGCGGATGCGGAAGAAGTCGTTGGCCACTTGCGGGTACATCGCCGCTGACATCACGTCCTCGTCCGTCAGCTACAATACAGATGAAGCAATTACTTATTTTACATTTATTATAAAAAACCGTGTTGGTCTGGGACTATAAAAGAATTTGCCAACTGTGTTTCTTGCCTAGCATGTCGTAAAAGGCGACTAATGGTATATGGGGTTTTGGGTATGTGATTGTGTAGGCGACGAGCTAGCCACTTGTCACTACTTTTTCACAATTTTCCATCTAACCCAGCCCATTGTCCCGTGTTGGTCTGGGACTTTAAATAATGTGCCAACTGTGTTTCTTACCTAGCATGTCGTAAGGGGCGACTAATGGTATATCGGGTTTTGGGTATGTGATTGTGTAGGCGACAAGCTAGCCACTTGTCACTACTATTTCACAATTTTCCATCTAACCCAGCCCAGTTTTATTTTTGGCTGAATGTGGTCAAAGGGGACTGCTGCCCCTTTGACTCTGCCTACCCCTTCGGGGATTACGGGCGTGATGTTATGTTATGTATGTATTATAAAAAACAGTTTGTTTCTCTCTGCCTACCCCGCTAGGGGAGTGGCGTGAAGTTTAGTTAGTTAGTTTTTAACAACCAAACTAACTACGACATTCTCTAGCGGGGTAGGCAGAGAGAACCCAGCGCAATAAGGCATGGTCCTTACACGGCTTACATGCTTCTTTGACATTCATACCTCTTTTCATGTAGGTACGATTTATAGTATTATGGGTCCAAACAGGTGGTAGGTGGTAGTCGGGGCCTTCCGCGATACCTGCGTCCTTCCACTTTCGCATTGTATATTATTATTTATTTTATATAATCACTAGCTGTTTCCCGCGACCTCCCCCGCGTAGACTAATATTTCTGTATCCTATAGAAACAGTGATTTTTTCCGGGATAAAAAGTAGCCTATATGTTATTCCAGACTATAATCTATCTCTGTGCCAAATTTTATCAATATCCGTTCAGCAGTTTTTGCGTGAAGATGTAACAAACATACACACTCACACACTCACAAACTTTTGCCTTGATAATATTAGTATCACACTAATATAATTACACGCATATTGGTGAAAAGGGACTATGGGCCATGAAATCAGACCGGATCACACACGTGCAGGTAAGGGCTAAAAATATTTTTAAAAATTTAATCACACTATCTAAGTACACGTTTTTCCTACTCTTAATGACCAAAATAGCCTTAAAATACTGCGATTTTTTTTAATCACTACTGGATTCTAGAGACTGCAAGTTAAAACTTTGCTAATTATTAAATGGAAAACAAACAGTTGTTTACAGATTGCTAAATATACTTACTTATAGATACAACATAGGGATTTAAAAAATATTTTTTAAGGTCAGGTGGAATTTCACGCTCAATTACGAAATAAAAACAGACTAAACACACTTTGTTAATTGTTTTAACACTTATAGGAAACTCGTAATTGTTATGTCTATCCCTACCCTATCTCCGTGAATATCGCTGAAAAATATCTGGAAAACAATCATATAGCATTAAGAAAACCATGGTTTGAACTTTATTAAACAATTCACCAATCGAAAGTATTCAATTAGAAAAAATAAGGAAAGTTTCTTCCTTCTATCTTTTATTAAAAAAAATAAATAAATATAACCTTGCCCATAGAGGAATTCAAATTTCAATTTAAATAGTAATATCTAGTCGTATCAAAACTGGCGAGACGCTAAACTTCCAGAATTTTATCCTCTCTATATTTGCGTAGATAGCGCAAATCTATCTTTTTGTATGTAAATGTTAACGTATAAATACGGCACTTACGTCAGGATACGTATCTTGCAAGTCCTGCTTGAGCTTATCAAAGTCGAGCGGCGGCATGTCCTCTCCGGGGCGGCCCTCAATTCTTTGCATGTCCTTCAGAACCTTAGACCTGTCATTTAAACAACGTAAGTTAGAATGCTATACATGTAGAATCAGTGGTATTTGGCTAGTTCATAGGTCTTGTAGGGCAATAAATGTAATTTCTTTAAAATTGCACTTATTCTAATTTTTAATCTTAATATATCCTATGTCATTTTGTGATCAACAACCGTATAGTTTATTCTACACATTAACTTTGTACTGTAACTTGGCGCAACTTTTGGAGTTGATTTAAAATTGGGCTATGGCAGAACAAAATACTCAGTTTCTCGAATACTTGAGATTATTTTTGTGCACAGCGCCGAGCGCGAACACATTTCGATGAAGCGAATCGACACATTGCCGCAGTGAGCCGAGATGGCGCAACTACAGCGCAGTGTTACAGGTGTCTAAATAGTTTTTAAATAATCAGGACCTGGCCAGGGACTTCCATTCACAGTGACCTAAACGAATGTCTAACACCAGTGGTTTCCAACCTTTTTGTAACTAAGGACCACTGTGATTTCATTATTGTTAGCAGGGACAACAAAGTCGAAAGTAAACTGCCAATTTTACAATAATCTTTTATAATTTTAAACTAACACAAACTTACATCTTTCGCGGACCAAACCTTTCACTTTGAGGGCGGACCACGGACTGGTTGGGAACCATATCTATACTGACCTGAGCGGCTCCGGGAATCCTCCATGAGGGATGCCGATGGCGCCCTGCAGGAACTCGACCACGGACTTGGGGAAGGAGAGCTCCTCGGCGCGCTCGTCGATGTCCTTGGCCGTGAGCTTGTTCTGCACCATGAACTGCGCCAGGTCGCCCACCACCTTCGACGACGGCGTCACCTTGATTATGTCGCCGAGGATCAGGTTCGCTTCTCTGTAGAGGCAAATTGACATTAACATTATTGCCAGTCGGTAAGGGAAAATTGAGTTGAGGGAAAACATTTATTACATTGAAGCGACTCTGCCAATCTGACCTTCGTAACCTTGAGATAGGGAAACCAGACAATATTTGGATAATGGTTACAAATCCAAAGTTGTTTAAATTTGCAGGTTTCATCACCATGTTTTTCCTCACCACTGAGCTAGTGGTATGTACATAGATTTGAAGAATCCAGAGGTACATACTCGGGTTTTAACCTGCACCCTTCGGTAATGAGGCGCGCGTCCTTACTCCTCGTCCTGTATATAGGTAAATGTATATTTTTTTTGTTAACATACCTATATATGTTACATATATAAACAAAACATTTAATTTTGCTTTTAAATGTTACCTTCATTGCCCAAGGAAAAGTATCATAGCATGTAGTTTACCTGTAAGCCTTCTTGACCTCTTCAAACTGACTTCCCAGACCAAGCGAGAAGGCCTGGAACTGCAGGTTGGTGTACTGGCCGCCAGGTATCTCGTTGATGTACACGTCCGCGTTGCCCGACTTCATGGTGGCCGTCGCCTCGAACGGTCCGTACAGCGTGCGCGCCTGCTCCCAGTACGCCGAGTACTCCGACACCGTCGCCAGGGGGATCTCTGGGGAACGATGGAATACGTTATAGAGACGTGTAACGTTTACATTTTTATAATAAGCCAGGTTTAAAGATATTGGATGGAAGTCATATTTAATGAGTTGGTTGGTATGTGTGGAAAATGCTGAAACTGGTCGAGTTGCGATGATTCAAGTAGGTATATGAATAAAATATCTCATATTGATGCATATTTCTAGTACACAGCTTTATTTAAGCATACATAAATACGATAGGCATTACTGCTCTAAAGTCATATAGATTTCATTACTGGTAACCACGGTGAACCTAAGTGGACCAGACAATTGGTCCTGTTATAGATCGAATAGGATACTGCTGCTGGACTGGTCGATAGGATCGTGATACCCACTGGTATTGAGCAGCGAGGCGACGACGGCGCCCATGCTGGGTTGGCTGGCGAGGCGCGATACTCACTGGTGTCGAGCGGCGTGGCCTGCAGCGAGGCGACGACGGCGCCCATGCTGGGCTGGCTGGCGAGGCGCGATACTCACTGGTGTCGAGCGGCGTGGCCTGCAGCGAGGCGACGACGGCGCCCATGCTGGGCTGGCTGGTGAGGCGCGATACTCACTGGTGTCGAGCGGCGTGGCCTGCAGCGAGGCGACGACGGCGCCCATGCTGGGCTGGCTGGCGAGGCGCGATACTCACTGGTGTCGAGCGGCGTGGCCTGCAGCGAGGCGACGACGGCGCCCATGCTGGGCTGGCTGGCGAGGCGCGATACTCACTGGTGTCGAGCGGCGTGGCCTGCAGCGAGGCGACGACGGCGCCCATGCTGGGCTGGCTGGTGAGGCGCGATACTCACTGGTGTCGAGCGGCGTGGCCTGCAGCGAGGCGACGACGGCGCCCATGCTGGGCTGGCTGGTGAGGCCGGACATGGAGTCCACAGCCACGTCGACCACGTCGGCGCCCGCCTCCGCGCACGCCAGCATGGCGGCCACGCCCGCGCCCGACGTGTCGTGCGTGTGCACGTGGATCGGCACGTCCGGGTGCCGGTCGCGGATCGCCTTAATCAGCAATCTGTCCGACAGTGACGTCACCTTTAGTACATGCTAATTTCAGAAATGCATTCAAGTAACATTGTCTATTTATTAGGCTGTCGTTTTCAAGAATCAACTCAGAATATTATATTTTACAAGGGTTTATTAGGAACTATCGGCTCCTTAGACTTTGTCAACTCCAGTGAGAATTACGGGTGTGATAGTATGTACCTAATGTATGTAACAACAAAGTATATACTCACTTGGCAGCCTGCGGCTTGAGCAGACCCGCCATGTCTTTAATAGCGAGCACGTGCGTGCCGGCGCGGACCAGCTCGTCGGCCAGCCCCACGTAGTACTTGAGGTCGTACTTCTTCTTGTTGGGGTCCGACACGTCGCCCGTGTACGAGATGGCAGCTTCCACTACTCCGCCAGCTTTACCGGCCGCTTCCATGCCAAGGATCAAGTTGGGCAGGTAGTTGAGAGAGTCGAACACGCGGAATACGTCCATGCCCGATTTTACCTGGGTGGAAGCAGATGGTAGCAATCGTTACGTAGATCTGAACCTAGTTGTAAACACTTTTATTGCGACTCCTTTAATGAGTTGCACTTTCAGAATCTCCTTTACAATACTTATGGATACTTAGACGTAACAACGTAGATATTTGATATTACTTCTTCAAAGAAAACATCAAAAACTATACCTCCCGTTTGCCTAATTGCAGAAAAAAAAATATATAAATTAATTACTAAAGTGGCGAAAGTTTACTTTGCTCAGAAAGCTTGCTTTTCTGAACCTTATTCTTACAGTTCAACCTTGAACTACGACCAGCTTACGACCAGCTCTTACAACTCGATCTCAGGGGGCGCTGTTGGCACATATTATTTTGTGTTCTTCATAGGTATATATTTTATTTTACTTCTTGTCTTTATTTATTGTGTATGTGTCAAATTATGTTTATTTATTCTGTTATATTATTATTCAAATCCTCATATTTTAAGACGTATGTACTCACGGCCATGTCGCAGAACTTGAAGACGGCGTTATCAGGGTAGTTGGTGTAGCCGACGGCGTTGGCGCCGCGCAGTAGCATTTGGAACGGAATGTTCGGGATCATCTGCCGCATGTCGCGCAGCCGCTCCCACGGGCACTCGTGTAAGAACCTGGGAAATTATATGGTTGAAGCGTTGATGATGCCATTGGGACTTTTAGAAGATTTGGTGATCTTGAACTTTCAGGATTTGTTCTTGTTTGAAGATCAGGGGCTGTTCAGTGTTTGAAACGTATATAAGATTGCTTCAAACAGAGTATTAGTGCATTCTCCTAGGTACCTATATTCAACGGAAAAGACTCCGTTATGTCGTCTAGGTTCTTTGAAGTTTTCAAAACCACGTGGATGATTTAGTGACGGCGGCGTTTGTTCACCACCACCTCCCAAGTTTTAAGTCAACCAAATTGATGCAATGAAGACGTAGAGAGGAAACTTAACTCGGGTCTCAAGGAGAGTCTCCTTAAGTAATATTCATCAACAAGTACATAAGTAGGTATAATATACTTAACTTACCTAAGAGCAACATCGAATGTTGCACCGCCCCAATTCTCGAGCGAGTAAAGATTGCTAAAGTTGTGAGCGACGTAGGGAGAGACAGCAAGCAGGTCGTGGGTCCTGACTCTAGTCGCGAGCAGGGACTGATGCGCGTCCCGGTACGTGGTGTCCATGAGGAGGAGGCCCTTGTTCTGTCGGACCGCCTTCGCGAACGCCTCCGGCCCGCCCTCTTGAAGGATCTGTTTGAAGCCTCTTGGTGGTTGGACGGCTGTTGGGTAGTTTTCTATGTTTAAAAGTAGGTATGTAAAGGACTCGAGTGACGTCACGGCTTAGTCCAGTGTGATGTCATTCAAGATTTTAATATACCGGTGGGAATTTTCGCTTTTTTAATACGCTTTCATTGGATTCATTAGAAGTATGTAAACAAATCTTGGGATTCCATTTTAATCCTTTTGTCACAACTGTCTATCTATCGATACTAGGTATTATAAGATTCTATCAAACTCATAATTTTAAAGTTATGATAGTGACACCCTCTAACGGCTATAAATATTATTAATAAATAATTTTATTATCTACAATTTTATTTTTATGAGTTTTATAGAACAATAATAGACTTTCTGTTAATAAGGAATCTTACTTGAGCTTAAAGACAATGTTTTAGCAAAGAGCATAGTTATAACATGTCCTCTTTAAATACTTATAAACAAGTGGGAAAGCTGAATACGATAACTTATTTCATTAAAGCTTTTTAATACTAATGAAATCACATTTAAAGATAAGAAGCTGGGTCACACTGATTCTTATTACGGCTATAAAACTTAGAATATCGTGACTGAGTCAATAGACAACATGTCGATTATATAGTATGAATTAGCGGCAAGTAAGTACACAAGAAACCAAATATTACTTCAAGGTGCATCTGATTGGTTTCAAAATAAAATTATTTTATCACTAGTAAAGTTTTTCAAAACCTTATTTTTCATTGTTTCGCGTAGTTTACACACAAAACGTTATGCAAAACATAATATGATATGATAACAGGACTCAATACTTATGGTTTACAATAAGTACAAAATGGTTTTTAAAAAATGACGTTAATGTCTATGAAATAAATGCATTCAATTCATGTAGTTTATGGAACAACAAATACAACACAAAATGTGCCAAATGCTTGCGTTACCTGTGTTCTCGCCGGTTAGTTCCTGCATTTTAATGGCCTCGGGAGAAAGGTCTGAAAAATATGTTTAGTAAAATAATGGCTCGGTGCATCAGTGTCCATGGGTGCACGGATTAAGGATGAGAGCCCGGACAAAACCAAATTAAAAACATATGGCATGAGAACTAAGCTAAAGTGACACTAGATGGCGCTATAAATACCAAAAAATACGTTAAGTGAGAATAAATTATTTATTGTATCTATTGTTCAGTATATTGTCTAAATACTGCTAAGTACTAAGTTAACGTAATTATAATTATTACTATGCAAAAATATGTGTCAAGTTTTACAAAAAAAATATTTTAATTACACCCTACATTTTTTGAAAATGTAGTAAACCTACCGTTAAACTGCAGCATCTCGATTTTATTTCGAAAGTGTATTTAAGCAGATCTTTTCTAATAAAGCAGTCGTTTCGGATCTTGTTCGATTTTATAAAAATATAAAAAAATAGCGCTAACCAGTGACAAATAAGTTTAGTTCTCTTATTAGATTATTCACCCGTCAGTAGGTATTTAAATAATCAACTAATTACAATTAGATATAAAACTAGTGGTAACATTATAGGGGTTAATAAAACACACTAGTTAGACAAATATTACCACACAATTTTAATTCTAATTTATGAAGTATGAAATTTTAGAGGCAAAGAAAAAAAAATTGCATTATAAAAATATCCAGCGCTCCGTGGCATGTGCAGTAAGCCCAAAAAAGAACAGCATTTAATAAGCAATATTATTGCTAAAATAAACAGAAAATATACTGCACACTTAAAATTAAAAAAAATTACCCACCACGCCCAGAGCATACTGAAAAAAAACCGTCAATTTTTTTTTAGATATCATATCTTGTGTAAAACAAAATTTCATCCTCCATATAAAAATAGTAAATATTTTAGGCCCCAACACTTAATTTTTTACGATTATAACATTTATTTCATTCATATTCAATGAAATTTTATTAGAATGTCAATGGAACTATTATGTTAATTCTACTGTTTCGACCAAGTTATATAAATGGTTTAACAATTAGGTATAGTTTCATGCTTACATCTTTCGTGAGTATTATGTTTGTATAAGATTGGACAATAAACAATGCTTACTTAATATATACTTTTTCGATATTTATACTAGGAATATTTATGTAGATGTTTGAATTTATGTAATAAATAAGATATTAGAAAAATGTTTGAAGCTTAATGGAACATTTTCTGAAAAAATCCATACATTTGACTGTCTCACTTTTTTACCAGTGACGTTTGTCCCTCCAGGCTAGAACAGGACATACAGTCCAGCCATCTTGGCTATTATCCCCTCCCGCGGGAGGCTAAGAGGATAATGGAGGTCCTTTAGTTTAAAAACCACAGCATTCACACCTTGAATGCTTTTCCCGCATCAAAAAAAGGGAGATGTGACCTATTATATGGGAAGTGTTGATATGCTTTTATATTTTATTAAAAAACTCTTTATGTTCAAAAGTTTCTGACAAACATTAAGTATGTATATAAATACCGTGTAATTTACTCGTAGACTGAAAAACCTATTTTTAAGAGCAGAATCACACGCTTAATTTGACATTAGTATATTCCTCAATTAGAATCATCATCCTTATTGGTTGACGGACATTAGTCAGACAATATTTTTCTTATCTTATTGACAGCGGACTGGACTAATGGCAAACTGAACGAGTAAACTCGCCCTATGTCTGCGTTTCCCCAGAGATATGTGATAAGCATATTTGTGGTAAACCAAGTAATTTCTTCATTAACTAATTGTAGCGAGGTAAGATAAAAGTAATCAATAGAATCGCATTATTTACCTAGCTGAGCACTTTATAAGTCCCCACGACCAATAGTGGACACTCGTCCAATAGTTTTAGAGGGGAGCATTTAAAACATATTTTTGTTTCTTACGACATATAGCGGCTGATATTATTTATAGTACTAAA
Organism: Glyphodes perspectalis; assembly: GCA_951394215.1. Taxonomy (NCBI): domain Eukaryota; kingdom Metazoa; phylum Arthropoda; class Insecta; order Lepidoptera; family Crambidae; genus Glyphodes; species Glyphodes perspectalis. Next base: position 11,827,244 of record OX596211.1, on the reverse strand, counting down.
ATTAAGGAAAATACATTCATATCATCACACATAAAATCCCCGAAGGGGTAATCAGAGCCAAAGGGGAATTTAACTGCCTTCACATTAAAAAAAAGCCGAATCTTATCTTTCACTAATCAATTAAAACATGGATTGCAATCCAGCAGAGCTAAGTTGTACTAGACCCAACTTGATTGCTTGATACAGCATTCCAATCTCTAATAAGGATTGAAATCCAGCGGGATTAAACCAGCACATGCTAAAATTGTGCTGGGCCTAGCTGGATGGCCCGATCCAGCATTGCAATCCTTACTGATTACTAGTTAATGAAGCGATTCTATTGGTTCTTAACAAGCTCATCTCTCGCTACGCATCCTCATATCTGTAGTGGAAACACAGTCTCACACGTACACGTGACAAGCCAACACAGCACAGTGCCCGCAGTCCCCCACTCACCGAGCGGCACGGGCGGGATGTACGGCTTGACGTCGGAGGGCGGGATGCCGGTGGCGAGCGGCGTGGCGGGCCCGTTGACGAGCACCTGGCCCAGGTAGTTGAGGATCTTCTGCGCGCGGTTCTGCGACGCCTTGAACATGAACAGCTGCGGGTTCTCGTCGATGAAGTACGTGTCCACCGAGCCTGACGAGTTTATTGGTGTATTCTTTTAACGTTGAACACAATTCTAGTCATTTTAGTAACCTATATTGCGCCTGGACATCAAGAAACATTTCTAACAGATTTCTTACCGTTGAGGAACTTCTGATTCTCGAGCACATTTAGCAGGAACGGAATGTTGGTCTTCACGCCTCGGATGCGGAACTCGCGCAGCGCGCGGTTCATCTTCGCCGCCGACGCGGGCAGATCTTGGGCGTGGGAGATTACCTATCGACGATATTATTGTATTGGTCAGATAAGCAAGCAAAAACTTGAGTAGTTTTTGCTCTTTTGGTCTTAATTAGAAACGAATTCAATAAAAAATGGTTTACAATACATTTTTAACCTCAGATGGGCCAATAAGAAAGGCCGGGCAGGCCGCATGTTAGTATAGCTGATTAGTACATCGATTCTTTGAGTAAAAAAAGATCCGTACATGCATGCTTGAGTCCCTGATAAGACCATAGACTTATCATCCTGGTACTCAAAATAATGTACCAACTGCATTGATTGCCTAGCATATCGTAAAAAGCGATTAAGGGTGTGTCGAGTGTTTGTCGATTATGTGTGCTACTTGTCACTACTTTTTCACAGTTTTCCATTAGACGGAAATCTAGCTTTATTTTTGAAGTTTTTAATGTAGTCAATTAATTTCGCTTATTGCGATAAACGATGCGATAAAGCCTGTTAATGTGTCAAAATCCGACACATGAGCTGTACAGGCTAACAGCTAACAGTAATTAACTAACTAACTAACTAAACTTCCCGCCACTTCGCTAGCGGGGTAGACAGAGAGAACCGAACGCCATATGGCACGATCTTACACCCCTCACTCGCCTCTTTAACATTCATGATCCTTTTCATACAAGCTCTACGGTTTATAATTATTAGTAATTCCATTAGTAAATTAACGCGTTTCGTGTTAGCTACAATCTCTGCCTTAATTAACTTAGTAGTAGAATAAGTGTCTAAATTATTTGTTAGACCAAGATATAGAGAAAAATCGATAGTCGTTTTAATCACAATAAGCTCGTATATAAAGTGACATCTCAACTCGACGCGCACAAAGTTCGATTCAAATATATTGTTAATCCGATAATAATAACAACATTATATACATATTTGCATAAACTATATACAATGTGGAAACAGGCTATCAATCGCAATGGTCTAGTAACAAGATGGTGCAATCATAGTGATAATTGCAATTAGATTAATATTTAATATTAAAGTGTCCACAACACTTGAGTTATGTAAACGCTAGTTGCCTGCGGTGATAAGTGTGACCTTTCAATGTGATCAATATTGCCGTTTTACGCCAAGTGCGTGAGAAAACTTATCTGTTTCGATATGTATGGAAAAAATATTTGCTATATACACGTATACACCAAGACTTTGTTACAAGTTACCTTAAAATAAACAACAACATAACATTTTTAAGAGTTTTTCACATAGACTAATCTATTGCCACCCCAACTAAGTATATGTTAAAGGTCACCTACGAAGACTTTTTTCCATAGACTAATCTATTGCCACCCCAACTAAGTATATGTCAAAGGTCACCTACGAAGACTTTTTTCCATAGACTAATCTATTGCCACCCCAACTAAGTATATGTTAAAGGTCACCTACGAAGACTTTTTTCCATAGACTAATCAATTGCCACCCCAACTAAGTATATGTTAAAGGTCACCTACGAAGACTTTTTTCCATAGACTAATCTATTGCCACCCCAACTAAGTATATGTTAAAGGTCACCTACGAAGACTTTTTTCCATAGACTAATCTATTGCCACCCCAACTAAGTATATGTTAAAGGTCACCTACGAAGACTTTTTTCCATAGACTAATCTATTGCCACCCCAACTAAGTATATGTTAAAGGTCACCTACGAAGACTTTTTTCCATAGACTAATCTATTGCCACCCCAACTAAGTATATGTTAAAGGTCACCTACGAAGACTTTTTTCCATAGACTAATCTATTGCCACCCCAACTAAGTATATGTTAAAGGTCACCTACGAAGACTTTTTTCCATAGACTAATCTATTGCCACCCCAACTAAGTATATGTTAAAGGTCACCTACGAAGACTTTTTTCCATAGACTAATCTATTGCCACCCCAACTAAGTATATGTTAAAGGTCACCTACGAAGACTTTTTTCCATAGACTAATCTATTGCCACCCCAACTAAGTATATGTTAAAGGTCACCTACGAAGACTTTTTTCCATAGACTAATCTATTGCCACCCCAACTAAGTATATGTTAAAGGTCACCTACGAAGACTTTTTTCCATAGACTAATCTATTGCCACCCCAACTATATGCTTTAAGGTCACTTACGTGCGTTATTTCTTTTAGTGTGAGAAACGCATCCATCTCTATTTCTTTATTTATACCATATTATTATTATTTTGAAAATACTTTTAATAGTTTCACACAATTTTTAATAATAATTATAAATTCATGAGCTTTCGTATTTATAAGCGGTATTCTTATGATATGCAAATTAATCATCGCACGACATTCTCCGCTAGAACATGAAAACGTACCTTAACAAGTAAAGAGTCGTAGTACGGTGAGATGACAGCGCCGGCGTACGTAGAGGCCGAGTCGAGACGGATGCCCATACCCTCACCAGATCTATATCAAAGAACAGTCAATTGAAATATCTAACAATAGTGAGCTATATTTAGGTACACAATTTCATAGAATTAAAACTAACTAACTAAACTTCACGCCATTTCCCTAGTGGGGTAGGCAGAATGGAATTCAAAAGTTCTTTATGCGAATTACTACATTATAGGTAACTTTATTAATCGTAAATTTTATGGGGGAGAGAGAATTATCAGTCGTAACAGAATTTTATTTTATGGGCGAGAGAAAAAAAAGGAGGAAAATTACCTTACTAAACGTATTTCTTTTGTGATACTCAAAAATATTTTTTTATTTTACAATAAATTTTTCAGATCATTTTTCGACCTTAAGAAAACAACAGCGAACAACGTAATTATCATGATCATAGTAAAACACAGCAAAATTAAAAAAAAAAAAGCGCGTCAAAACTCAATAAAACAAGGATTGATACTACTGCTTTGTTTAAATTTTTTTAAACCTCAAAATAGAGCATACGAATTATATCAATATAGCAATGTGTCACTCACCGGAACACTTCAATCCTCCCCGTGCTCGGCTGGAAGTTGTTCCCGGGGTCCTCGGTGGTGACGCGGCACTGGATGGCGTACCCCTGCGTGCTGATCTTGTCCTGGGTGAGCCCCATCTCGGGCAGCGTCACGCCTTCGGCCACGCGGATCTGGGACTGTACTAAGTCAATGCCGGTCACCTCTTCGGTAATTGTGTGCTCTACTTGTAGCCTGGAAGGTTAGCCAATCAGATTGGATTAGTATAGATTTTTAGTATGATTGTAATACTGGGTTTTAAGTTGAGGTTAGTTGTTACGGAATTAGAAACTTGTGAGTTATTGTCTATTTAGGAAAGTTAAGTCCAGTTTTAAGATGTTTTTAAAATATTAATCTATTTTCATAATCAAATATTCGTTATGGAAAGAGCAGTACGTAATTTTAATCATATTACACAAGGACTGTTGTCAAGAAATACTTTGACTGCGCACTGGCTAAGTCAATTTCGCCAAAATTGGCAATAATTTAGGCATAGAAGTGTAACAGACAGACAAAATTAATCAGGAGCAGTAAAGGATATCTCATTAAACATTTCTCGCGCCGAAGTTTCTCCAAGAATTCTAACTCTAGATTAATACAAATCTCCTACAAAAAAACTCCTGCGTAAACAGTTAAGTACTAACCTAGCATTCACTTCAATAAAGTAGAAGTTCTGTTTGTCGTCCAACAAGAATTCGACGGTGCCAGCGTTTTCGTAGCCCACGGACCTGGCCAGGTGAACTGCGCAGTCTACCATCTTCTGACGGGTCTGGAAATTTATACAGTTGAATAAATAGATGCTTATCCCATTCATTATATTGATGTGCGAAATATGATAGAGCTTAAAGTAACGGTTTCATTATTACTATGATAAGAGTTTTTTTATATAATACCACTTGTTGAACACACCTATATAATAGAGATACATGCACAGTTAATAAAATTGATTTTTAAAGTCATGTATAATATATATTTTTTTTATCATCGCTATCATCTCTCGTAATGACCAAGATCATCATCTTTTTCACTACCGTCATCATCACAACCGCCTACATTGTCATCACTACCGTTCTTGTAATCACCATGATCATCATTTTTATCATAATCATTATCGTCATCAACTCACTTGCCTACATCAACATCGCTACCTTTTTCACAATGGTCATCTTCATTGCCTGATGAGCAGTGATCGGGGTAGGTAGATTGATTTCTGGTACTTGTATCAAAACTGCTCATAGAAAAAATAACATGGATAAGCCCAGTACCGGAACTACTTCCGGTATTTCCGAATTCAAATAACAAATGTTTTTGTTAGTAGTGATATTATTACTACTCAATACAAAACTACTTGAATAGTTTTAATATCTTCCCATAGGAAGATATTAAAACTATTCAAGTTTATTTTCATTTATCAGTTGAATAATAAACCGACTTTAAAATTACATGCAATTAATTAATTAAGGCGTGAATTATGCAGAAGAGGCGGCGATACGGTGCAGTCACATGCGCCACACCTTTTCAGTATAATTTACATCGCGTCTCTTTCATTCTAAAGTTCCGGAAAAATCAACCAATTCCAGAATTCCGGAGGAATATCTATATTAATATATACGTTTCAGATCAATGACTAATTTAATCTACCTACTCCGATCACTGCTAATGAGTGATAATGTTCATGATGGTGATTGCGCCCGTAGTAGTATGTCATCATCACAACCATCATCACCATGATCACCGCTACATTAGAATCTTGCTACAAACCTCAGGGTCAAGATGAGGCGCGGGCGCAATCTCGACGACTTTCTGGTGCCGCCGCTGCACCGAGCAGTCGCGCTCGTATAAGTGGACCACGTTGCCAGCCTTGTCACCTACAATAGATAAAGCATTAGGTAGACTGGTGATAAGCCTACGGAGGAAGCGTCTAACTCTGCTGCGCCACACAACCGTGCAAACTGCGTTCATTGTGATGGATCACTTATTAAAATTCATTGCGCACGGTGCATTGCGCTCTTAATCGAGGAGTGCGGGTTCAAACCCAGGCATGTACCTCTAGATTTTTCAAATCTCTGTACAGATTTATACCACTAGCTCGACGGTGAGGGAAAACATCGTGATGAAACCTGCAAATTCAAACAACTTTGAATTTGTAACCAATGATCCAAAAATTGTCTGGTTCCCCTATCTTAAGGTTACGAAGGTCAGATCGGCAGTCGCTTTAATGTATGTAACCAGACTCGCTAAATCCTAGATCATGGTCTAAGCGGACCCCGTCTAAGCACGGGACATAACGCTAGGAAGATGATGAGAAAAAATATTAAATCATGATAAAGGTCGTCAACCAATCGTCGAATCATCGTGAGCTTATCTAGATTTTATTTATTAGATGCTTCGTGCCACTGTAACTTAAAACTGTCAAAGAGTCCAAACAAACTTAAAAGTCCAGCGAGTAGGTAAATGTGATTTTGCTATTAATAACAACAGCCAAAATCTACATAAATAAATAAGAATCGCCAAAACGTATGGACTCGAATAGCTTTGACGAGCCAACACGAGGTGTGTATTAAAAAAAATGTGTGAAAATTACAGATGAATGACCGTCGGGTGTGCTAGTATTAAAACATGTTTCCATAATAGGTGCGTCAACTTACCCAACAGTTGCACCTCAATATGTCTGGGCCTCTCAATGAACCGCTCGATGAACATAGACCCGTTGCCGAAGGCGCCCAGCGCTTCAGACGAGGCGCGCTCGAACGACGACTCTACTTCACTCATTTCTCGCACCACTCTCATACCGCGACCACCACCGCCGTACGCAGCCTTTAAAAGTAAGTGCGGTTATCCGCATATTCATGGGGATATCTTATTCATAATTACCAGACTGCAAGTCATACACTTTTAAACAAGATACCCAAATATGTCCTAAACAGCACAGCGTGCCGTTAGGGAGCAAATTTTAATGAAAAGTGGTAGTAGAGATGTAATTTCAAGTTTGATTAATTTCGCCAAAACGTTTGGCTAAATAATTATTGTTTGGTTCGGATAGATTTAACGGGTTTGAGGCAAGTCAATTTCGCATAGTTCTCATTTGTTTACTGAAAAATCGTACAAGTTCATAGAATTGTTTCGCCACCACTCCATAGGTTGTGCTGAATGTATACAAAGTATAAGTCAGACATTGAGGTTAAATGTTGATGATTGCTTTTGTCATGCAATCTTACGTGCAGTTAGTTGAAAGAATCAACCAAAGTATTGTACTAAATTATACCTTGAAGATAACAGGCAGTCCATGTTGTTTGCAGAATTCAAGAGCTTCTTCCTTAGTGGTCACTGGACCATCTGTTCCGGGTACAATTGGGACCTCTGTGAAATTAGAAAAGAAAACAAAGTAAGTCATTAATTGCTTATGGCAACGAACAAATACATTTTTGTTGTTGTTATTTGACTTTTAGAAATTTACAAAAATCCAGATTTATAGAAAGGTCACGATGTCAATGTTCTTATTTATTCCAATAAAATGTAAGCTCAAAATTGTTTCTGTAAAAACATACTAAAATCATTATCTAGAAACTTTAGAAACTTTGTTGTACTGTAAGCATCAAAATACAACTCTGTATAGCATCAAAATACAACACGCGGTCTCGGTGCGGTGGACCGAGACCGCGTGTTGTATTTTGATGCTGAGTGAGCAACGATTACTGCGCGGCGCCGGTGCGGCGCAGGCGCGATATTCATTCGTGTACACAAAAATGCGGTCCGGCGCTGGTGCGGTTCCGGCGTCGTGTACTTGAAGCCTTACAGTACAAGAAAACTTCGGTGTGCGGGTGAAACATACGTCACGCTCTAGATTATTAGCCTATATATCTATATAGGCTAGTAATCTAGCGTACAGACCAATACTGGACTCCGTACCAATACAGAGTAGTATCAGTACGGACCAAAAGCGTCTATCTAGACCAGGACTTCCCAATCAGGGGGGCACGCCCCCTAAGAGGGCGTAGGGAAATGTTAGGTGGGGGATTATAGATAAGTTTGCTTTTCCGAAAAAATAAATCTTTTCAATGCGTAGGTAAATTAAAAAATAAAACAGTAAAATTATTATTTATGAACACCTAAGGGGGGCATGAAAATATAATTTTTGGTCCGGGGAGCCTCCGTGGAATAAAGGTTGGGAAACCCTGATCTAGACGCTATTGGTCAGTACTGCTGCCGAGTCTCAAAGGGGTTACATTTCACTAAGAACACAAAATAGTATACTACATCAAAAGGTCATACTAGCATCAATGGCAGCTTTCCTGGCGGCCACCTTGTCGCCCATCTGCTGCACCACGAACGGGGACGGCCCGATGAACCGCAGCCCCGCGTTGATGATCGCCTGCGCAAAGTCCGCCCTGGGGGTCGCAATAGCCAAATATAGTATACTAAATACAAATTCAAATTCAAGTGTTTTATTGCCACTAAGTGTAATATACAAGGTGGTTTATTATTATATTGCACTTTATTACTTAGTCGCCCTTTTCGAGCATTGCAATGCGTACTACTAGCGGCCCGGCACGTGCTTCGCTACGTATAAAGTGATGAATGAAGAACGGCTCTACCGATTTTGTGCAAACTTCACATAAACCATCTACTAAATAGTCCGAACAAAGCCTAAACATTTGGTTTGGATAGGTGAGCCCGTTCTTTAGTTATAAAATTACAATTAAAAGTGGCATTGATTTTTTATACACATATATAGTATATTGAAAAAGTATTCTGCGTAATGTCAAATCTAGTATATAAAGTATTCTCCGTAATATCATATACTGTTCCTATACGAGGTTTCCTTATACACTGATATAATATTTACAGCTACACAATATTTATGAGAAGTCAAGAGCACGACTATGCGTTTGTAAGGTAATAGGTTGTTTTCCAAAATGTTGATTATCTTTGAGCTGCAGTCTAAATATGACGAGAGACGTCATCCACTTGGAATAGTGTACAGGGTACAGGAAACATTTATTTTTTTCTATAGATATAATTTATTTGTTCCGTTTCAGTTGACATACAGAAACAGATTGTTTTTTTATTTAAAACCCGAATAAAATTCGGTTCTCTCTGCCTACCCCGCTAGGGAAGTGGCGTGAAGTTTAGTTAGTTAGTTAGTTTAGTTAGTTATAAAACGTAGACTCAGTCCCAACCTATTAGACCTCATGAACGGTAGCCAACTTATTTATTAAATTAGAAAAGTGCGCATGTAACGTATGGACAGACACAGATAGTATTTATAATTAACCACAGCAATAAGGGGTGAAGCTTCCCGCTTCCCCGTATGCTCAGTGACTATGATATGACATCTTCAATGATCTCTTTAAAAAAGCTGCATATGAATAACACTGCATTTATTAAGTGGTCTTAAAATAAACATACGACCAATTGAGCCCAGTTAGACGTCGCGCCGCTAGATAAATACTGAATGATGGACCTCTTCGTGATCATTAAATCAATTTGTGATTTAATCTGTGTACACTGAATGATGCCCAGATGGTCTTTAGACTTTCTGTTATACCCGCACAGGTCATATTGATTTCGATGTAATTTGAATTCACAATTGAATACGCTTTTCTTTTATTTATAAAACTGTTGGTTCATTGATTCGTTGACCTACTTGATTTTGTTTATTTTTTTTCTCCGTCATACGTCATTGCGATAAGCGAGACAGAGACGCTAGTAACAAAAAAATAGTAGATGTTTTTATTACGACTATTCTGATGTAAACTAAATAAACAAAGCGAAAATGAAGTCTGACGAATGCCAATCGTCAGACTGTGTTTTCAAAGATTCGGCGCCAGCGACCTTATGATAACGCAAGATGCTGTTTTTGTTTTGTTTGTGACACATCATTTTGGTGTGATGTAAGTTGTTGATGGTTCTCTCCGTTTGTAGTTTGGTTGACAATACATTTTCTGGTGTCTTGATGTCAAAATGGCTTATTGCAACGACTCCAATCTTATGAAAAATTTATTGTGGAAATTCTGGCCAGTGAGCCAAGTTCCTCCGATATCAAGTAATGGTTTACCATCTACAGCTAACCAGATAGGGTAATATCAGATCTCTGGCTGATTAGATTGCTAGTAAGCACTCGTTACCTCTCAGACAGCAACCCGTAGCCGGGGTGGACCGCGTCGACATCATTCTCCTTCGCTACCCTGATGATCTCCGGTATGCTGAGGTACGCCTCCACTGGCGGCAGACCCTTGCCGACGATGTACGATTCGTCAGCTTTTTGTCTGATAAAAAAATAAACATCTTCATTGTTATAAACTTGCAAGTAGAATCCTTAAGTTATGCTCATGTATGTGTATACGTAGAGTTATAATAAAGATGACCTGGGAGAAGGGCAAGATGGCTTAATGGACCATCTTACTATTTATTATTATCTGACTGGCTCGATGGCGCACGCCAAGAGTTGTAGGTTCGATTCCCACCAAAACATTCGTCTGTTGAATACTTGTGTTTGTTCTGTGTCTAGGTGTTAATATCCAATATTTAAGTATATATTTGTAATACCACTGTTGTTTCTGATATACGTAACACAAGTGCTTAATCTACTTACCTCGGAGTCAGACCAATGTATGTGATGTAGTGTGATAATAATTTATAGTTTAATGAGCAAATAAAACGATTCGGATATTATAGTTGCAGTATTAAGCCTAGATATATTTTACAATTAACGCCAAAATGGGAAAGCCGTACAACAAATGTTTGGGTGTGTGAAAAAAAATTTTTCAAGTTGTGCTATCTGCGTAATCCGTAAAAAGTTGCAATACCTATGTTTAAATATGATTCTGATGTAAGATTTGACTGGCGTTTTTATCGTTACTAGAAATTAGGCGTAGTATAAAGGCGGCTTTTGTTGATGCTTGTTTAAAAAATAAACGGTCAAACAATGGAATGTTAGTATTGTATTTATGTTGACAGTTAAAGTTTTGCGGGCAGTAACATATTTTGCGGTCTTTGTGATCGATCCAATAATAATGTCAAACAACTTATCGAATACCAACATTATCTTTAGATAATATGCGGATATTTAGCATTAATTCAGGATTAACTACTAACTATTATTTATAATATCAAATGTATGAAACAGGACTAACAGATTATTGTTTACTTAATAGTTGATAAAAAATAAATAATTACAGAAACACGCCCTTGTTATTTAAAGATTAGATAAGATAGCGATAGCAAGTGACAATTCTCAATTAAACTACAGGTACTTGCATTTACCCGAAATTATAAATCTATAGTCTCATTGTTGGAATTAAATACACAATGGAACACTAAACACTACGGGCGATTTGATCTAATGTTTTGTCAAGGTTTTTTTCCCTTGAGAAATCTTTTATATTTATATAAAATATAAAAAAAATATATAGCAATTAACCAAATGAAAACCCTAACTACCATCGACATAAACTTGAACAACAAGAATCGCCCCATTAGTAAATCAGTTTTAATAATGTTTCACAAAATTTTGGTAATGAGCCACTCAGAATTTAACAGTCATCATCACTTCTGCACTCTCGGTCTCACTTCATTCCAGGCCTCACCGGTGCATCTGCAGCTTGTCCTGTTCGCTGTAGATGGCGACGGAGCGAATGCCCAGCTCCGTGCATGCTCGGAACACTCTGATGGCGATCTCGCCTCTGTTGGCCACTAACACGCTCCTGATCGGCTTGTACTCCACTGACTTTGAGTCCTGGAAATATAATTAATTGGCTGTAGTATGTTGTGTTTTTCTTCCTCCTAACTCAAACTTAAAATATCTTTATTTACGTAGGCCTCAAAAAAGCAATTGTAAATCGTGAAATAATAGATACAAAATAGAACAATTTGAATCTACCACCGGTTCGGAATGTCGCATCTACCGAGAAGAAACCGGCAAGAAACTCGGCAGTTACTCTTTTCAATGCCAGATTGAATAACAAATGAAAAATTTACAGATTAAATTAATATTTATACCAAGTCATACAGTTAATGTTCGTTAAAGATTCAGCCGAGTATTATTATAAGTAAAAGGTAAACCAGAGCAGACCAGCCTCCGAAGATGGCACTTGTCCTAGTATTGTGTTCTTGATAGGTAATTGCGTAATGTACATATATGTGTTCTAAGTTAAGAATTTGAAAACACATATGTATTTTATTTTAAGTGCCAAATAACACGTACCTACGATTTGATATTATGTAGGTACATATGTACTTATATAAGTAAGCCTTTTACAGTGGCGTAGTTAGGCGTGGGCGAAGTCTCGGCCACGGATCTGCACGTGAGGCCCTTTGCAAGCATGTTTAGCAAGATATATTTATTGGGTAGATCCTGGGAAGTTGGGAATGAGAAGAATGGGGTCTCGCTGATGGGACTTCGCCCACGTCTACGGATATATTATATAAGTCCACGCTACGCCACTGACCTTTTATAAAACCAACATCAAATTACAATCATATTTGAAGTATCATATTATTTTTTTCAGATCTAAGAAAAACCTTGTAAATATATCTCAACAATACAACTTTCTTCGAAAGTATACATTAACTTTTACATGAAAGCGTACTTAAAATAATTCAACATCCTTATTTACACGTAGAACAAAACATAAAGCAATTAGAAGTACGATAAGTTCATACATTTTACGACTTTATCTATGTATTTACTCAATAGCAATAAAAATGTAAGGTGTGAACAGCGTTATCGCATGAATTTCATTGTTCTATATTTTGTATTGTTAGACGAGGTGGTTTAATCTCGTAAATGTGTACGCGTTGTTTTGTTATTTAGCGACATAATGTAAATTGCTTTGTACTTTAACCGTTTACCTGTACTTTTGTCATAAATTGATGTAGGTATTACTATAATTTACAATGTTATCTGTTAGTCTGTAAGGCTTCTACTAAAGCTTAGGAGATTTAATTTTAGGAGATTTTATTTTAGGGCAGTCCATTAATATTTTTTTTTTTTAAATTTCGTTTTTTCTCTGAGTACGTACGTTTCAACTATATTCCTTGGTATAGGATCCAACTGAATAAGCTTAGTTACACATTCGAGTACACATATATAAATATTCCTTCTTCGTTGAATTAATAATCTGAATCCAATGACCCCACGCTTGAGTAGTATCTTATTCGATAAGGATAAGATACCTCAAAACGACGGATACTTATTCTGAGTAGCGAATCGTCGCATTCCTTTTAATAGGCTAGGCGACTAAATTCTGTTTAGTCCGTCTGTTAGATTATACAAAAAATTTTACACGTATTTTTTTATTTAATTGTCCCATGTTGGTCTGGGACTTGGCCCATGTTGATCTGGGACAAAAAACAAAATAATGTGCCAACTTTGGTTCTTGCCTAGCATGTCGTAAAAGGCGACTAATGGTTTACGGGCTTTTGGGTGTGTGACTGAGTAGGCGACGAGCTAGCCACTTGTCACTCTTTTTTACAGCTTTCCATCCAACCCAGCCCACTGTCCGATATTGGTCTGGGACTTAAAAAGAATATGCCAACTGTGATTCTTGCCTGGCATGTCGTAGAAGGCGACTAATGGTATATCGGGTTATAGATATGTGATTGTGTGGGCGACAGGTTAGCCGCTTGTCACTGCTTTACAATTTATCATCTAACCCAGCCCGGCTTTATTTTTGGCTGAATGTGGTTGAAGGGGTATACTGCCCTTTTGACTCTGCCTACCCCTTCGGGTATTATGGGCGTGATATTATGTATGTATTGTATTAAGAATGGAAGATATTTGTAGCTATGTTTGTATGAAACTTTACATAAGGAAGTGGTATGGTAAGAATTAAAAGTTATTAAACAAAGGCTTTGAATTTATTTATCTCTTCGTATCATAGGTAATGTCTTTTTATATCGATTGATCAATAATGTAACATTGTCAGTGCCAAATTCAAAAAGACCAAGGTATGAAATATACGTCATCAGACATGTGGCCAAACCTAGCAAATTAACCGTAGTTTTCTTGTCTATGCATAAACGTGTATCCTACGTTTGTACATAAAAAATTAACTAAACTTTAGTATCATTCTTATACACATTGTCTATACATAAAATGCTTTGTCCTGAATGACTGACTGACGGATCAACGCACAGCTCAAACCACTGATCGTAGAGCCCTGAAACTTGGAGGGTGTGTTCTTTGTATGACATCTGATAAGAAAGGACTTTCAGAAATTCAGCGAAAGGGGGATAAAATTTGTATGGGACAACGTGATTCCTTGCTACAATCAACTTCAAAATTTGAATAAACATTCTTTAACAGAATTGAATTCTACGCGGACGAAGTCGTGGGCAAAAACTAGACACACATACCATACATACAGAAGCCCTTATCAAATACAACGCCGGGCATTGACTTGTAATTAAATTAATTATGATATCATACAGATTATACTCAAGTTGCGGTTGGCTTCGCACGCCAGCAACTTGTATAAAAGAGAAAACGGTAATTTCGAAATCGGTTGGTCGTAATGTATTTCACAACTTATTACCTAGTCTGGAATTGAAATATCCGAAGGCGAAATAAGAGTCTTACCCCAGAGATGTAACTAAATATTATATACAATTCAAGGCATGTGGCAATCTGACTTGCTGGGGATCTCGCTTAATGACAGTATCCGAACAATACAAGAGCATATGGGGTTAAAATATTAAGGGAGTCTCACCGAGCCGGGGTCCGTAATATTTTTACAGTTCTACCACCCTATAGTTACATCACTGTCTTACATAATAATTTCATTGTGAGGCATACGCACAGTACAACATAAGCAAGTTACATACATACATAACTGCTCCCCATAATCCCTGAAGGGGTAGGCAGAGTCAAAGTGACAGCTGGTTCCTTTAACCACATTCAGCCAAAACTACTAAACTGGGCTGGGTTAAATGGAAAATTGTGAAAAAGTAGTGACAAGTGGCTAGCTTGTCGCCTACACAATCACCATACCCAAAACCTGATATACCATTAGTCGCCTTTTAGGAATGCTAGGCAAGAAACACATTCTTTTAAAGTCCTATGACTTTAAAGGACTTGTAACAGGTTGGTCTGTACCACAGACCACAGAAATCTATACAAATCTGGGACAAGTTAAGCTACAAATGCCATGGTTAGGTATTTTATGGCAGACCATTCTAATGTGAATAATAGCGAGATTTCACGACTTTTACAATTAAAGGGCTCTGCTGAAAAAACCTATATTTTAAGGCCGTAAACACTCATTCGCCCTAAAACAAGCATTTTATAATGCAAGAATCAGTCATAAAGCTGATCTTTGATAAGAATGTTTATTTCACTATAATAAAAGTGTATATCTTCTTTATATAATTATCATTATCTTACTATAAAGATATTTTATATTTTCGCACGACTCACGGTCTCCGTATGTTTGTGTATAAAGTACAGCGTCTAAAGACAGACAGTCTGTTTTATTATTCACAAGGGTATTTGAACTTAGATCCGTGTTTGTAAGTAACCTTGTACTGTATATTGGACTTTAAACACATTAATAAAGCAAGAACTTAGGGAATTACGCGAGATTGGTGGCGTAGGTACTTATTAAAATATTTTAATTAGATTCACTTAAATCAACTAAATAGAGAAATTTAACTAATAAAACTTTCAGTGTAATGATTGTATTTTTTTTCCTCAATGCCTTTTTGGGAGTAAAAGGAAGATTCGTGGGAAATCAGGATGATACAATAATTTGGTTGTACCGAACTGATGTACCTAATAAGGGAATGGAGGTGACTTCAAGACTTTTTCAATGGCTTCTATTAAACTTTAAATAAATGTACTACAGACTGTTGGCATTTTACCGAAATGATTCATACTAATCTTCGTAAGTTTTATTTCAATACATAATGTGACGGTACATTTACATATTAATACATTCGTTTAAAGACTACTACACAATAGATACGTCTTTAGTGAACATGTCTAATTTAAATGTAAATGGTCACATTTTGCATAACTACAGCAAATAACATAGAGGTTAAAACTCTACGATTAAAATTAATATTATAAATGTGAATTTGAATTTGGTTGTTGATCTTTGACAAACATTGTGACACTAAATCTTGTTTTGTTGTAATTTTCAGAGTATGTTGACTAAATTTGATAATAATAAATAAATTCTCCAGACTGACACACCAATTCCCTAGTTCCAAACTAAGCTTATGCTTGTGCTATGGATACTAGGTGAACGGATAGACATACTTAAATACATTTATAAACATCCATGACTCGAGTACAAAAATGTCCATGGCCATCACACGAAACATTTGCCCCTAGCGGGATTCGAACTCGCGACCCTTGGTTTCGTGGCCAGGGTCTCTAACCACTCGACCAACAGGCCAGTCAAACTAAATGTGATAAGATTTGTTTGTTTGTATATAGGGTGTGTTGTTGTATATTTCGTTTGTAGGTATACAGGTACTTTCTACTGGGCGTGATTATTTGACATTCTTCAAATACCGTAATTATAAATTATCACATCATTTTTGGGATAACGCTTACGCAATGCACTTAAGTAAATATTTCTATCATACATCATGTTCCTAGCGTTATGTCCCGTGCTTAGACGGGGTCCGCTTAGACCATGATCCAGGATTTAGCGAGTCTGGTAATTACATTGAAGCGACTGCCGATCTGACCTTCGTAACCCTAAGATAGGGGAATCAGCCAATTTTTGGATCATGGTTACAAATTCAAAGTTGTTTGAATTTGCAGGTTTCATCACGATGTTTTCCCTCACCGTCGAGCTAGTGGTATAAATATGTACATAGATTTTTTTAAAATATTTCTATCATACGTTATCCAAATATAAGATTAATATCGATAAAAGTGAAGTGATCTCGAGTCATTATTCTTTATCTTGAGATTATTATCAATTGTTAGTGTTTTTACAACGATGACGATGACAAACGACACTCGTTTGTCATCGTCATCGTTGTAAAATCGAGGGCTATAAAAATTATGCGCGGTAATTTATATTGACAGGCCCGTTGGACGAGTGATCAGAGACCCTGGTCCCGAAACCGAGGGTCGCCGGTTCGAATCCCGCTAGGGGCAAATGTTTCGTGTGATGAACATGGACATTAGTACTCGAGTCATGGATGTTTATAAACATATTTAAGTATGTCTATCCGTTCACCTAATATCCATAGGGAGTTTGGAACTAGGGAATTGGTGTGTCAGTCCGGAGAATTTATTTATTTATTATTATTTATTCGATATATTTAGATTTATTCGATAAGAATTGAATACTACATACATAGCATCACGGCCGCAATCCCCGAAGGGTAGGCAGAGTCGAAGCCAAAAATAAAACTGGGCTGGGTCAGATGGAAAGTTGTGCGAAAGTAGTGATAAGTGGCTAGCTCGTCGCCTACACAAATTAATAATTTATGATGATAATTGATTCATATCTCTTAAAAAAAATAATATAAAATGTAGGTGTTGTTAACACCTACATTTTATATTTGACTGCCTCGTTGGTCTAGTGGTAGCATGCGCCGCCTAAGGACCAAGAGGTCCCGGGTTCAAATCCCGGGTCGGGCCAAAAATTTGTGGCTGGGTATTTCAATATCCAAATTACTCAGTAACAGCCCGGAGTCAGGAAGATGGCGGTTTAATCACCCCCGTGCCTCGGAAAGCACGTTAAGCCGTTGGTCCTGCGCCTAACCTCTCTCCGGTCATGTCGGATTGCCGTCTCACCGGACTATGAGAGTAAAGGAATAGAGAGTGCACCTGTGTTAGAGCACACACTTGTGCACTATAATATCTCCTGCGCAGTTGGCTAATACTCGTTGAGATTGGCCGCCGTAACCGATATCGGTTAGGAGGACATTATTTTTTTTTTTATTTAAGAGATATGAATCAATTATTACAAGTGAAATTTTATTATATGATTATTTGTTAACCGCTTCATTATTTTAATATTAAAGTACATAATTGCACAGATAAACACCGAATAACGGCTGTTTATTGGCAATGCTATGAATCTTCCGATATGTTGGCGCCTTTGTGTTTAGTTGTTATGACCTGTTATTGACAAACGAGAACTATGTATGCTAACAGACATAAGTTCACTAGGTGTTTATAATTAGACAATCAAACAAATTATACTCACTGTGGCAGCCGTCCGGCTCCTGGCCGTACTCCAAGTCTGGAACTGGGAAGCTGTGGCCCTCAGGGCGAAGCGAGCTTTGAGTATCTGCATCGTGCCTCACTGACTTACTTAAGCGTTAAATAAGTACGATTTCAAATAAACTACGATAACTTAATGTTCTAAAAGGTACTATTGTTAAGTTATTTCATTTTCGTAAAATTATTTGTTGTAAAAATATAAAACGGTTTGACTAGATTCCTTTTTCAATTTCGTTTCGAGTAGTGCTTCGGCGTGGTCGTTTTATCTGAAACAAGGAATATTTTTAATTAGTATTTCGTTAATACGTAATAAGGGTCAGGTCATAAGCTCGCAAGAAAAACGAAGAAAAGATACCAAGGATCGCTATGGTGCCTGGATTAGGTACCTGTCAGTGGTTGAGTTGGGACTTAGGACATCATACTAATAAAGGAGAAAGATTTGATTATTTTTAGTTTACATTAAACAGGCTCAGAAACTGCTGGACCGATTTGAAAAATTCCTTACGTGGGCGTGATGTTATGAAAAATTCCTTCACGAATGGAAAGCTACTTTATTTTACTTTAATCGAGTAACTTAGGCTATATTTTACCCCCGTATTGCCAAGCGATCGGGAACTACGCGGGAGAATCCGCGGGCCGCTGCTAGTGGGAAATACATCACAAATCACAACCCTTGCGAAAAGCTATTTATCGTAATCTTAATGGAAATTGGTCACATACGCTATTTAAATATATATGTATTCCATAGACCAGAATACTCATAAGATGGTTATCTGGATTAATACTTATCTTCACTAATAAATGACATAACTAAGATTATATAATCTACACTGCCCGTTCGCATGCCTTATTAAATTCATGTAACTAATTAGCAATATGAAGCAATATGTTACTTTATTAATAATAACAGGTGCCATAAAAAAAAAAACAAAACGTGAGATCAACTTAACATCTTTTCCCATACACGATGCCTTTAAAATTTTGAACATCCATCTAGGTCTTGACCATAACAAGAGTTGCTTGACATTGCGATCGCACGCATGAGACAATGAGCCACTGAGATTCTTAATATCATCATACTGATACTATAAGATGTAGTTAAGTACAAGGCACAGCAGAAAAACGAGGAAAATGATTTCTAAAACGCCCTTGTGGTTGTGAATATTATTAACATTAGTCAATATAATTACCGTGACCAATAGCAATAAATCTATGATTATTCTCTTGATTCCATACACATTCTAAATATACCTACTATGTGAAGTAGGGTTCTAAATATCTTTCATTAAATCACATAGTTTATGAATGTAAAACATTATTTAGACAGGTTAAACTTACTTATAAGTATGAAAAATTCAAATTCAAAAAAGCCTTTTTTCATATAGGTACATATGTGAGAAATATTAATATTTGAAGGTGATGTAGTCATAAAAATCGTAGAGCTTGTATGAAAAGGATCAGCATGCACGTTGAAGAGGCGAGTGAGGTGTGTAAGAATCGTGCCATATGACGTTCGGTTCTCGCTGCCTACCCCGCTAGGGAAGTGGCGTGAAGTTTAGTTTAAAAAATATTTTTTTTTGCGTTAATATATTTTTTATTTATAATTTATTTGTAAAATATTGTGAATAATGCACGCACAAAATGTTCTGTCCGTGAGATTAGGGTTATATACTTTCTGCGGTTAACAGATTACTTTTAATCAATTGCCATAAATTGCTAAAAAAAGAAGTGACAATTTACAAGTTTACTGATTCCCACTGTCTGTCACGAGATGTGTGAATAAACAACCCAAATGACCGCTATGACTTTGAGACATATCCACATCACCTTTAGGTGTCATTATACAATATACCTAGTTATACAATATACCTAGTTCTAATCTCGTGCAAACAACTTTAATAGAATTTATATCGGCCAAACGGTTACGCTAGGTGATTTATTTAATGTCTTCATTCAATAGCGCTAATAGAAATTAAATATAGCTTTTTAATGTACTATTGATGTTGTTACATCTACGCTGGGGTATTCCCAAGATGACAATGCTCGTAAATGTATTGGAATGTAAATACGATATAATAATTTAATATGCTGTAATAATATTATTTTGAAATAAAACATCCAAAAGATGGCGTAACTGTGACGTACGGTCTTGTCACCCTCCTCATTGGTAAGTTTTCATAATAAACTGACATGCTGTCAACAAAGAGCCAATAGTGACAGTGATAAGACCACGAGACTCCCGCGTGCCACCTGGCGGTTTTTGTGTTTTTAAAAACCCTCATTGGGGACACTTTTAGCACTAATATTATAGAATTTAAAATGATTTGATTTATTTAGCGTTTTCCGCTACCTACATAAACATATAAGTCCCACTTTTTCAGGTTATTCACACTGTAATTGTGATAAGGCGAATGATAAGATTTGGAAGACGTTTAAGCTGCTAACAAATTAAAATACAACTATGAGAGATTCGAAAAATATCCGTGCAAAATTCATTCTGTGTCTAGCGATATAAATAGACATAAAGAATTCAAAGAGACTATTTATAGTGGCATGTTTAAGATTGCATGTGGAGGAGCCACTGGGCCGCTTTGTCACGTCATCTCTTTTAATGCTTAGCTATTAGTGGTATTTTTATTTATTGGCTCTATTTATATTTTCTAATAAAATTTATAGTTTGTGATTTTTAAAAGCATAAAATGCATATAAACCAATTCCAATACTGATAGTGCAGCAACAAAAAAAATCCTGTTATAAGTCAACTCGTAAGATTAACTAATCACTAACTAACTAACTAAACTTCACGCCACTTCCCTAGCGGGGTGGGCAGAGAGCCGGACGCCATATGGCACGATCCTTAACTAATCACATTATTAAAAATAATTAGTATAAAATCTTACCTAAGCTTAATTAATGTAATTCCGTATTATAACATTTATCAGACCTGAATTTTGGCCCGACGCGATTGACTTGTTTCGTATGAAAGTGGCCCCAGGATTTTTCAAATCTAACTTACTTAATTTATCTATTATACCATGAGGAAATCTTCATATTCTAAATTAGTAACTATGAATGTATGTACGTGAACCATTTTATCCGGTTCCCCCTCCAAAGGTTACGACCATTTGGCAGTTACTCCAATGTCGCTAAAGCCATGTCCATGTCTAAAAAGACCTAGATAGAAACCGAACAGAATGCTAGAAAGATGATTTTACATGTGCTATTTGTATTTAAACTATTCATAGATTAAATGTCAAATTGTACTTTTGCCAGAAAATTACATCTTTTATATGTATAATTGGTATTCAAATTCAAATTCAAAATTCAAATTCAAAATCTCTTTATTTATATAGGCTTCAAAAAAGCACTTATAAATAGTCAATTTAAACAGAAAAAAGGATTACCACCGGTTCGGAAGGTAGAATCTATCGAGAAGAAACCGGCAAGAAACTCGATAGTTACTCTTTTAAATGCAAAGATTTACAATTTCGTGCTTAATATTCTATAGGTACTTATTAGGTAACAACACTGCAGGTGAACACTTCATTATGAAGTTAAACATAAATGCTTATCATTTAGGAAGTCTTCAAACTTATAATAGCCCTTTTTCATTAAGAACGCTTTAATGCACAATTTGAACTTATGTGAAGGTAATGCTAGTAGACTTTCTGGAAGTTTATTAAATATTTTAATACTAAGACCAATAAATGAATTACCACTCTTCTGGAGTCTATGGTTTGGAACAGCAAGTTTGTGTTTATTTCTAGTATTAAAACTATGAGTGTATGACTTCTTAGGAAATTGGTCAATGTTTTTATATATATACATAATACAATCTAAAATAAATTGTGATGCAAGTGTTAAAATGTTAATTTCTTTAAAAATATCTCTAAGAGAGTCACGTAGTCTAAGGCCGTATATGGCTCTAACGGCCCTTTTCTGCAATACAAAAATAGTTTGTATATTAGCCGCAGATCCCCACAGCAGCAGACCATATGACATTACGCTATGAAAATAACTGAAATACACCAATCTTGCTGTTTCAACATCTGTTAATTGTCGTATTTTCCTGACTGCATATGCAGCCGAACTAAGTCTTCCTGCCAAGGCCGCAATATGGGAACCCCATTGCAATTTAGCGTCTAAGGTGATTCCAAGAAATACAGTTGAGTTAACTACATCAATTGCTTCATTGTTCATAGTGATTTGTGTATTAACTTGCCTTGTGTTTGGCATTGAAAACTTAACACATTTTGTTTTTTTTGCATTAAGTAGTAGGTTGTTGGTAGAAAACCAATATAGTACTCGTGAGAGAGCGTTATTTACATCGTCAACAAATTCCTTTTGTCTATGTATATAACTATGTATATGTAAGTAGTATTCTATTGTATATAATTTGTCATAAAAATTCCAGATCGAAATGCTCTGCTTAGTTTCCGTATAATAGCTATTTAAGTCAAAGTCTGTTTACATAACAGTTCAATAAACGTGTTGAATGGATAAGCTTTAAACTGTCTGTCGTGTCTTTGAAAAATGTAATATGCATTATTCATTGGTTCTGTGTATAACGAGTCAAGACGTTCTACTCATTAACAATTTGTTAATGGCCAATCACTATTAACATTGTTATTAACTTGCGTTCGTTTTCTTCTGATCAGAAGCGGACTTAAAAAGGGATTAAAAAGGTTTTCTTTTAGTTATTACTAATGACCTGGAATACCTTATTCTGTCCGATAAATAAGGTAAGGTAAGGTTCTAGGTTGCAGTCCAAAAAGGATTCGGACCTGCTTCTGAACATTAGCGAGTCCTCTGTCTGCTTCGAGTACCTGCATACGCATGACAGTTTAAGAAACCAATAATCGCAATTTAAACTCGCAAATCTCTTAACTGAAAGCGATAGCGTCTACGAATGCCGCACCGTAGACGCGTTATGGCGTAACCGATTATTTACGTGTTTGACAAGAACACATATGTAGTGTTTGCCTTTATAGTGTTGCCAATAATACTGATAGTACTGAATTAGGCGGATATCGTTTAATCATAGTGTTTAACATTGTATCGTCTATACATTTTAATATGTTTAATTTAGAATATTTTGTTGGCTTCCCTTGTAACTATGCCATTAAAAGGTGTATGAGTATATCAATTTAAAGCTACATGATAACATAACACATTAATATAACTTAACGTTAGGTATATCTTTAAGTGCGTAAAACCTGGACAACAATTTTATACTTTAATATTTGAGCAAACTTTAATATTTGAGCTGATTTCAGGATGAAATCGACCAATTGATTATCTAGCGGCCACTGTAATGGGTACTACTAAAAACATTTGCGTTTAATCATTTCAAATCGAATGGAATGAAATCCAAGTTGGCGTTTTTTTTTAATTTCATACTACTCTTTCTTTAGAATGTTTGTTTAACACAGCTCTGTTGTGATTCAGATAAGCCTCACCATTGCACGAGACTTAGGCTCCCTATTCACCTCTATTAGCGAACTCCTGTCTAGACGGTTGTGAAGGTAGCTCGACGTCAACGGCGGAATTATTGATTGAGTTAGCTACACGCTACCGAGTTTCTCCAAACATTAAACCCTTAGGTTTTTTATACAAAGTACTGCGTCATGGTCACACATTAGTCTGAGACTTGAATATAATGTATCAACTGTGTTCTTTGCCTGGCATGTCATGTCGTAAAAGCCGACTAATGATGTATCGGAAGTGTCATTTTGTAAGTTACTTACAACGTAAGTTACTTAAATAAATATAAATAAATAAATATCAGACCATATCACATACATTGATCTGACTCCGAGGTAAGTAGCTTAAGCACTTGTGTTACGGATATCAGAAACAACCGTGGTATTACAAATATATACGTAAATATTCATTCAATATTAACACCTAGACACAGAACAAACACTAGTATTCATCATACGAATATTTGTCCTGGATGGGGATCGAACTTACAATTCTTGGTGCATAGGGCATCGAGCCAGTCACGCACGAGCTAGACACATTTTTTGCAAATTCTCATCTAGTCCGATTCAATTTCATTTTGAGTTATGTATAGTTAAAGGAGTTTACTGCTTGGATCTACCTTACCCTTGGGGACTGCGGACGTGATAATACATATTATTTATGTATATATGTACTTACTACGCAGTTAGATGAACGAATGACAGAGTGATCCACAAGGACAATGAACAATTTATCGAAACAC
The DNA here is from genome assembly GCA_951394215.1 of Glyphodes perspectalis. Taxonomy (NCBI): domain Eukaryota; kingdom Metazoa; phylum Arthropoda; class Insecta; order Lepidoptera; family Crambidae; genus Glyphodes; species Glyphodes perspectalis. The sequence continues at coordinate 11,803,011 of OX596211.1, read as the reverse complement.
GAGATGCAGTGTCCAACACAATAATTCCCTACGGCCGTTCTGGATGACATTGGCTTTACACGTGCATATAACATACATATGTCACTATGCAATAGTGGAGCGCGTCGCCCCCTAGATTTGCATAGTCAATGCCAATAATAAATATACCTACATTCATTGCCTATGCAAATCTACATTACATAATGTGCAGGTAGCGTTGTTTTACTACTAAGATGTACTTAAAAGACAATAAGGTTGAATTTAGTTTCAGTTTAAATTTGTGAACATTCATAGTAATTATTATAAATTTGAAAGTTTATCTTTCTATATTAGTCTGGTTCGCAATAAAATTCTGCATTTTATTTAAAACGCATTATTGATTAGATTCAATCTTGCAAAATAATATATGCAAGCCATGATCAGGTAACCAAAATAATAATTCAGCGCTTCACTGGTTTAAAAATTTTTTTTTTCCTCCTCAGATCAAGTTTGCGTTAAAATCAAATATTTTGACCAGCTTAGTTAACAAGTTTATCTGGTAAGCTGCATGTTTCGTACGTACAAACTATGTATGTTGCAAGAGGTCGCCAAACAAGTTTCTCGACCAGTTTGCTTCAAAAAACGAACATCAAAGTTTATTAACAGATTTACCTGGACGGCGGTGGACCTTTTGATCGCGATGGTAGTTTGTGTAAAATGTGCTTCGATGTTTCCTTTTTGTAATTTTGGGTAGAACCTTTTTTACATGCACACGAGTGCTCGGGTTCCAGTACTTTGCGTACGTCCATGACGGTAAGGATTACAAAGGTCATACCGCAACACAATAAAATATCTTTATAGTTTTACAACTAAACTTACTAAATCCAGGACCATGGTCCAAACTAGGAATGAGACAGAGAAGACCATAAGACAACGGTTATACTAGACTATTAAAAATAATTATGGTGATGGATGGTGTAAGAGAAATCTTCGGGAATAATTTGTTGAACATAGTTTAAGTGACCTCCACTCAGACAATCAAGGGAAGCCTGTAAATGAACAATGGTTTTCGCGATAGCACATTTCCAATCAAGCCGCAATGCTGCTGTTTACGTAAGAAAACATACGTGTGACTGTGATTAAGTGAGAGTGAAATTATGAAGGCTTTGTAGGTCTTCGATTCAACATAGTAATTTTGTCATAGGGCGTCAAGAATACTTGTTATGTCGTTGTGATTGTTGGTAGAAGCTTCAATTATGTATGTATGTACGAGATACAAATGGAATTGATTTTACTTCGTTGTCTATTCTAATTTATCATGCTTTGTATAGCCATAAATGTGACCTGAATGTAAAAGACCAAATATAACAGACAGAAATGTGACCTAAAAGTGACAAATCATTTTCATATAAGTAATAATTCAACATCAAAAAGACAACAAATAATTATATTATTTATATTTACGGAGACCACTTTTTAACATTTCTCGGATGCGTTTAGTTTTAGATTTAGTATTATTCAGCGCTTAAATCAAATAAGTACACATAATAATGTTGATATCATCAAAATTAAGTAAGTAAGAACTTGTGAGTTAATTTGCATGGCTACTATTAAAGCCTTTTAATTTAGGCACATTTAATTAATTTTGAAGAGTCTAACAAATAAAAACGTGTTTCAGTTAAATTTGACACGAATATTTATGTGTACAATGACATTTAAAGTTTATATAATGTCAGTAGCTACTTAGTGTTAATGTTTAGTTTATTCGCGAACAACTGGATGTTTGTGGGTAATGTCTGGCGCGTTTTTATGTATTCGTCTGTATTTTACTTCAACTCTTCAAGCCAATTATTTACGCGGCGGCTCTAGTCGGGGTCCAAGGCCAATGACCATTTTGAAGGTCGAGTAAAATTTTGTGGTATCCGAGACTAATTACTCTTTTCTTTGTGTTATGCTGCGCAATTAGCTTGGTGCTGAAGGCGAGATCACGCTGGTTTAATTAGCGTTTCTTTGCGTTTATTATCGGTCATTTAAACTTATTATCGTGTAAAAGATGGCGCCGAATGTGTTTCATGGCGGTTTTAACTTGTATTGAACTTGATAAACAAATATTTGTGTACAAAAACTGGTGCTGATTATTTATTAATCATAATATTATATTCCGCCATGTCATTTTTGTATCGATTAGTAAGTAAAAATAAGTAAATAACATAATAAATGCGATTGACTGCACGTCGTTAGAAATTGGACATGGTTTAAACCCTATCTAAAACTAGATAACTAACTAACTAACTTTAAAATCTATGCCACTATTATTTTGTTACTGTTAAGGTTCTTTGGCATAAAAGCAAACCGTCTCAGTGATATAATTAAGAGCGATTTTATTATGCCATCAGGAAACTAAACAATAATGCAACTTCTGCATAAACCTTAATAAAACTTTGATAAACATAAATTTGAAGAACAAATAGCACATCCAGTTCTTGACTACTAACATCAGTAGCATCAAAGACTGTCGCCTTAAAATGGTAATATCCAGATAACTACGATAGCAGCTAACCACGCGATAAGAAAAACCAAGACTTTTTAATCTAGTTTTGATTGCAAAAGGAATAACGTAACAACATATAAACGGATTGCCGTATCAGATACTAATCAAATGGGTTTATAATGGATCGGAATTACTGATATTTTTACATTTGCCGGATAATTCAAAACAATGCTTCAAGCAGATATCAACATAGATAGTATGTTGCATTTATGTGTCATACTTGACCACATTATAACATCAGTACTCCTTCTAATATGCTACAATACTATATAAAACAATACAATTAAGTTGTGCAGAAGTTTACCATAATAAGATTTACATCTGCTAACAAGCACGACTGCAATTTGAAATGAAATGATATTACAGAATTGATTAGCCCAGTTTTTCTAGTTTTCCTTTAAGATAGAGGTCACGCATTTTATGGATATCTATAAAAACTAAGACGAAAACGATCGAACTTCAAGGAAAATTTTAAACCTTAAAATAACCTACCTTCATTGTTCTATTGATCATATTCATTTCTTCTCGGTTCTTGCCTCATTCCTTTTGGGAGGAAAGTATCTTGACCGATAAACAGGCTGATAGCTGCATTCCTTCTAACATAGTTACCTACAAAATTACCGGTTGTAATTTTGTAATTTCGTGCAACCATACCAAACACTATGTACAAATAATTCCCAAGGTTTCATGGCTTACTAACTACATATAAAGAGATCGGCGCTTGTTTCGCAACACAAATGAGTGCCAATGTCGGTCATTGACCCTGATGCCCGTTTGTTTATAACAGTATGCTAATAAACAGATTACCGAACTTGCATTTGGGAGTTGAACAACCGACATTTATTATACGCGGGTAAGAATGCATAATTAAGTTAACACTTAAAAGACAAGAAATAATAAAAAAAAAACGTGTTCTGCAAATGAACTTCGCTTTTTCTTAGACATGTATCTTATGAATTAACTACTATGTAGAAGGCTGTTAAAAAGTAGGTACATAACTAAGTTAATGACAATTGCACAGTGTTCAATACAGTATAAATGAATGCACGTATACCATCAATAAGTCCCTGCAGAGTTAGTCTGTATGAATGCTGTCTGTATGAAAAAAGTTTTTAAGTCTATCTTAAAAACTTCTAAACAGATTTTTATACGGTTTTCACCATTAAAGGGGTGATTCATGAGAAAGGTTTAGGCGTAAATTACACATAGGTATCAACATACTACTTACTAAGGATATTAGTATTAGTCGGTAAAACGTCTGAGATAATCAGTAATCTCCGGCTCAATTTGGTGTCATCAATGACACTATCGATGACGGTAAACTCAGTCTATTAATAAAAATACATGAATATAACGAAATAGGTATTATCAAAAACCTTGAACTCAAATTGAATTGTCTTATCATTTGTAACTGTCTTATCATTCTAATTTGCCACAAAAATTCCATACAAATACAAAACTTATCTGTTTTTTAGTTCCATAAACAATAACCGCCATCGTTACTATTTTACGCATCAAACCCACAAATAAGATACAACAGTGATAGATGTATAATTAAATTTATCAATAGGCAATAGCTTAAAAGTATTTCGGTAAGATCAAGTCAAATGAAAGCGATAAATAATAATGTTTGGTTGAAGGTAAATATTTGCATATCAAACAACCTTTGAACAATAATATTTGGCTTAGGACTTTGGATCTTAATGTATGATATGATGATAATAAGTAAATCGCCTATTTTCACGTTTCGTTTTGTTTACATTGTGTCTTCGTTTTACTAGTACATCCTGATTCTACATCGACATTAATAAACTGGAGAGATGATATAAAGATAAATAAAAAATGTGTTACAGATGTGAGAATGTCATTTAAGTATACACTTATCTATAATAATGACTCTTAATGACTGAAGGTCAAAACAATACCATACTGGTATTACGCATCTGACAAATACGGGCAATTTCAGTAGAAGCACCATATGTTTTTCTCGAATCGAAGTAGAAGCACGAAAAAATCCGGTGCAAAAAACAACTCACCAGTGAAAATATTCGGCAGACAGTAACAGATCGTACAAAACACATGCGCTCACCGCGACGACCGGCACGATACTGAGGTATCTAGTTAGCTATACACAAAACAGGTCATAGCGACCTCTACAAGGCTTATCAGGAGGTTCAATGGCAAACTAACCCTATCTCTTGCGTAATTGGGGTCGAGACTGAAGCATCAAGTGCGGAGACTGGGTACTAATGACGTTTAGTTCACATCACATACTCATGGGATATTGGTGATAACACGCTACGGTCTCATTCTTATTAAACATTTCACATTAAAAATTTAATAAATATTAGGACGCTAGAATATTGATTTCTAAATTTATTTTTGAATTCCACCATTGTGGTCTTTAATGACAACACTTCAAAAACAAAAAAATATTTAAATGGAAATATTTTGTACGAAAAACCTTAAGCAGAATTATCAATGACAGGATTTTTTTAGGGGGGTCTCCCATCTGATTCGAAAGCACTGCGTTTAACTATACAAACCAATAATTATAAAACGTAACATTTAGTTTATTTACCTACTTAAATGTTTACTATTTTAATTAGAATTGTATTTTAACAAGTTGTAACTTAAAACAAGCTTGTAATGAAAAGGCAACATATAATCTAAAATACCTGGACAATTGAAAATAGCGTCTCCAGCAAAAGGTGAGCTTGAAAGGCAATTAAATCTTCAAAGAAAAGCTTCGGACGGGATAAATTACTATCTGCACTAAATTATCCGTGCAACTATTGAATGAATCTGAAAGACTTGGCATCGCTTCGTGCGTTCGTAGCACAGAGTAAAGGTGTAATCTCGCAATTACAATTTAATACCACTATTTATAGGTAGACATGTGATGAAAGGTAGGAAAAGGCGCGTGATGATGACGTTTTCGTATACGAGGATGGTATAAGTTAATTGAAGAGACAATGTACCTACCTACTATGTTAGATATGAGTGGAGGGGGAAGTATCGGGAAACTCTTTTGTTACTTGAAGTTACCAGATGGTAGTAAAAGTTGATGAATGTTACCTACCTACGTTGTCCCATGTTGGTCGGGGACTAAAAAAGAATGTGCCAACTGTGTTGCCTAGCATGTCGTAAAAGGCGACTAATGATATATCAGGTTTCGGGTGTGTTGATTGTGTAAGCGACGAGGTAGCCAGTTGTCACAATTTTTTACAATTTTCCATTTAATCCAACCCGGTTTTATTTTTGTCTCAATGTGTTTAAGAGGGCTAGCTGCCCCTTTGTCCCCTTAGAGGATTACGGGCGTGATGATATGAATGAATGTAGTTTTACCTAAAAATGTATTATTCTATTGCGAAATTTAGTTTCATAGAACGCAACTGTGGTGTAGATGGATTAGCGCGTAGGCAACAGGACAGATGTATGGTGATGATAAATGACAGGTATTTTTAGCTTTTTTAGTGTCTTAGATGTTTAGGTTTCCTATATTGATGTACCTACTACAAGAAAATTTTAAATGAAAGGACATTTTGATATCCTACATATTGAACTCATTGCAACCTATGTGTCCAGAAAGCGATCTCCTTAGGAGTCGCGTCGCATATTTGAGGAGCGACGCGACGATGACTCATAATGCTTAAAAGAAAATTGGGTTTTGGGCATTATGACAGTGCCTATGCAGTTTATTATATTGTTTCGCCGATGGGTCTATCAAGGCTGGGCAATCTAGGGCAACAGGAAAGTTTACTTAAATATTAAAGCTGGCTATAATTTCGATTTCATTTTATCTGGTGGGTCATTTAAATGTGATTAGGCCTTGTGTGTTATAGTATAATGCCATAAACATGCGTTTTTTAAATATAATCTGTTCACATAGTCATAGAGTAAGAGAATTAAGGGTTAGTCAGGAGATGTATACCAAGTATGAGATAATACAAAGTAATGTAGAAGAAAACTTCACTAAATATAGGATGTATGATAGATTCATGCAAATGTGATAACAACAATAATGATATTTCCCTAACAGTGGGAAAGCTAGTAAAAATTGTTGTATTAACTCACACTCAAGATATTTTATTAGATAATTAATTAATATTGTAAGAAGTAGAATTATTTGTGCTCAGAAAGTTAAGTACTAGAAATGAAATAGTTATTTTTGTATTAATATTTTCTATTATTATTAATTCTGTGCTTTTTAAACATATTTTATGTAAGCTTGTCACATTTACACCCACATCAACATTTATGAATTGGTTGCATAGAAAAGTCTGATGCTAAAAAGTGAGAAGTAAAAAACAATTTTGAAGGGCAACAAATGTCAGATTAACCAAAGAGGTCTATTTAGATACCACACAAGCTCTAAGTCTTAAAAGTAATATTTTTTTTTAGGTATATTGACAGTAAACAAATGAATAATTACCTAATGATAAAATTGTACAGTAAAATAGTAAAAAAAATGCTTTGTTATATATTTAGTTAGCTGCAGGTTACCTGCAGAATTATATAGTGGGCAAAAATAAGTTTACATATAAAAAATGCAAACATAAAAGTTAAATTATACTTACTTACTGAAGGAATATCATGGATAAGTAACATATTAAATCTTGAAGTTTTAAGGAAGGAAAATTAGCATTACAAATGATAAAAGGAATGCATAAAAGGAATAACATTTATTATCGGAATGTAACATTGCACAGTTCAAGATTATCATGCAGTGTGTACTGTTTTAAAAAAAATTTACAATAAATATAAAAAATTGCGGGATTTATTGTTCTTGTTAACTCTAATTAAATTTTGTAACTATATAATAAGTATTTACTGATATTTACAACGTCAAACCATACACAAGATATTTATTAATAATAATTAACAATACATACTTCTCAATAGCATAAAATAAAGTTACTTACAATCTATTTATGACCTATATTAGACCTGAAAAAGTATTTATGTAAATAGAAGTTAATGCGCAATAATACTAAATCATCATTATTTGGTAAGTATTAAAAAAATACGAAACTTTTATTTTACAATTTATTGTGCTTAAGATTCGATGTACTTAATTCCAAGTAATTTTATTAATTCAACCTTTCATTATCAGTACAAGTTAAAGAAACAGCTAATTGTTTTAGTTTAAGCGTACCTACAGATGAGACGTGTTTTACGGCACATTTTTACGAGAAGACTATTAATTAAAACCAAAAATTAATCTGTTCAATATGTTTTAAAATAGTTTTTAGCAATTTTATTGTATAATTTAAAACAACTTACCATCGAAAGAATTTTTTATTGCACCGATCGCACTTTATTTCGTATATACCCAACTAAAATTAAGAAAAAATAAAACACTACACGATTACACAAGTTAGACTTCTCGTCTTTTTTTGTGTTGTTGACAAGAACAGCAGTATGCAAATGACAGTTCGGACAATAACCCGAACTTGTTCCAATAGTTATTCGAATAGAATATTTGGACTTTTCCTAAAAATATTTTATAATAATAAATTTGCAAAATGTAGTTTTCTGTATATTCTTTTCTTTCCTATATGTATATATTTCTTTATTAAATTTATAATTAGTATGTAGTATTGTAACATAAATGATTGGAATAAAATTTGCAACTTTATAGTTTCGTGCGTTAAAATAATAAACACTTTGACAGATGACATTTTTGACACTGTGTAGCTGTTTTTGTTTGAACAGCTGAATATTGTTTTCTTTTGGAAATAATTAGATTTCCACCATTACTTTAACAATGCTTTCAATTTCCCAATTTAAAAATGTGGATAACTGTTGCAGAACCTGCTTGAACGATTCGTCAAATAAAATGTACGATATATTCGGACTAGGGACAAACTCTAATGTGGCAGATATTCTATCATTGTGTACTTCTCTAAAGGTAATTTACACGTTTATCATTTTTTTTATGTCTATTTATATAAGGGACAAAACTCTTATGTCTAAGCGTATGCAGAAAACGTTTTTATAGTCATGAAGTGGACTTTTGTTTTGTAAAATTAAGATACTAAAGAAGTTTCAAAAATGGTAGGTCCCAAATAATAAAAAAGTATGTATGTCAAAGACCACTGCCCTACTAATTAGTAGTAGTGGTATATTCTATGTTCATTCAAATAGCTATTCAGCTGAATAATCTATACTTTACATATTTTATTTAAATTACAGGTAGAACAAGAGGATTCTTTACCTAAGAAGTTGTGTAGTAGCTGTTACAATTGCCTTATCAGTTTTCATGACTTTCGGAAGCAAGCAGAAAAAATAGATCAAGAGTTAAGAAACCAGAGAAAAGACACTCTAGAAGTGAATCGGAATGTACACATAACAGAGAGTACAGCTACCATTGAAATTAAAATTGAAAATAACTTTGAATTTAATGAAAATTCAGATACAATTGAACATGATTACAATGACAATGATGTTAAAGAAGAACAGTGTAGTGAAATTATTATGGATTGTAAGAAATCTATGAAATTTGTATGCAAAATTTGCCAAGAAATATTTTACACAAAGACTGAACTAAAGAGCCATTCAAAAACCCACACCAAAGTTAAGTACAAATGTGATATTTGCAACGTATCATTCCGTAAGTTGTCTAAGCTAGAAATGCATATAAGAATGCATAAAAAGAAATTATACAGGTGTGAGTACTGTTCTGAGTCCTATCCGCATAAGAGTAAACTAGTCAAACATTTGGCCCTACATAGACATGATAAATCAGAACCTTTTACAATACTTAAAGCTGAAGAAAACCAAAGTATACAATGTAATATATGCTCTGCGAATTTTAGGTCTGTTAATTCTCTATCTGCACACATGAGAGTGCATAAAGAGAAAGATAGAGTCTTGGCTTGCTCAGTGTGCGGTAAAGTCTTTAAGAAGATTAGTCACTTAAAAAGACATGAATTGTGTCACGAGACTAATAGGCCTTTTAAATGTTCTGTTTGTCCGAAGTCATTTTTGTCAGAGGCAATTTTGAAAGAACATCTCAATGTGCATTACGGTATCAAACCGCATGCTTGTCCTTTTTGTTCAAAGTCTTTTTCATTCATGTCGACATTGAATACGCATTTGAAAGTGCATACAAAAGAGAAGTTATTTATGTGCGCAATTTGTGGCAAGAAGTTCGACTGCAGTACTAATTTGAACCAGCATACAAAGAGACACATTGGACTGAAATTATTTGCGTGTGAGTTATGCCCAAGAACTTTTGTTAGCAAAGGTTAGTAATATATTTTAATTTTGATTGTATGATGGTACATGTATGTGATTACAAAATTCATGTGGCAAAGGGAAAAGGGAATGATATTTGTCTACACCAAGTCCCATTGGCAGTTTGCAAATAGCTCCATGTCTTTATTTTAGGGGAGCTGAAATCTCACAACATCACCCACACTGGCGAAAGGGCTCACTCTTGCGAGGAATGTGGAGCAACATTCACCAAGGGCAGCTCACTTAGAAAACATAAACTAGGCCACCAGGGGATCAAACCACATCAGTGCGAAACCTGTTCTATGAGGTGATAACTTATTATCATTATTATATATCATTATTCAAGAGCTTTCAAATAAAATAATATATAAAACATGCCCTTTTGTTATTCACCTGATGGGCGACAGTAATCACTTACCATCAGGTGAACTGTCTGCTCGTCTGCCTGTGATAACATAAAAAAAAATAAAGCATTATAAAAGGGATGTTGACTGGCTAGTCAATTGAGATACTTTTTAAGAGGTGTCAAAACGAAATCACTTCATAGATTTTGTATGGGCTTGTCAACGTGTGACGTCACTAGTTTGTATTGTCAACTGACTTAATATTAAGCAGTTTTTGTAAAATTAAAAATCTTAGACTCAATATGATACTCATCAATAAGGCTTAACAGCCTACTACAATACTTTCTTTTTCAGAATTGATATTTCAAAATTAAATATGGTGTCAACATCCCAATTATATGGGCGTACACAGCTTTTGACCAAAGGGGGGCAAACAATTTTTTTAATTAACTAAACATTGTTGTAGAAGAAAAAATTACAAGAAATTAATAACAAAATATATGTTCTCATAAAAAAAAAAACAGGATTGCTTAAATTTAGATCTCTCTCTCTCTCTTTTGTGGGACAAGTAGACCCACCTATCATAATATTGAACTTGTCATCTATTTGCACATTTGTTTTTGTTGAGTAAAATTTATTGACAGCTGGTGGTAACTCAACACGCGAGTACAGGGTGTGGCAGCTAACCTCCGTGCCCCGGTCCTTTGTTCGCTTATGTCATATGTATTAATAATAATTAGACTTGCTAAATCCAAGATCATGGTCCAAGCAGACCCCGAATGGAGGACTTAATGCCACCATACTGGTTGCAGGTTCACAACCAAAGACCACCTGAAGCGGCACCAACGCATCCACACGGGCGAGAAGCCGTACCGCTGCGATATGTGTGAGCGCGCCTTCACGCAGAGCAACGACCTCGTCAAGCATCGCCGGGCACATCTGGGCGACAAACTTTATAGGTAAATCAAGCTATGTAGCAGGAACTCCCGGCCAGTGGGCATAGATACATTTCTGGGAGGCGTATAGATAGCGTTTTCCGAAACAAAAACTCTATTAAACGCATAGGGAAATGAACTGTTCCGAACAGCTATTCCATCGCTGCTATACAAGTTTCGACAAGTCAATGTAAAATTTAAAGAAAATTTTAGCAAATATAAAAAAATGAGTTTTTCATATGTTTGTTGAACACATGACATGTGACTGACGAGTTGGTGGTATTGAATATGCTAATGAATCTTCTTTGCTGTACTTTATGAAGTAATGCTACATTTGCTTTTTAGTTTTCAAAAAAATAATGTAATTATTATCGTCCAACGGGGGCTGAACATACATAAAAAAAACCTTTTTATATATATTTTAAGTAGGTCATGGCCCAATCCCTTTTGGCTTTATTCAAACTCTTTGCAACTATAGGCTAAAAAGAAGGCTAGCATTAAAACCCTGAGCCTTGAGCCGGTAAATTGGACTGAGCATCCTAGGTCGCCAAATATCAAAGTGTGCTTTCGACAAAGCTGCTACCTAGCTTTAATGATGAGACGCATAGGATAATTATCTACTTTTATTTTGATTTCCAGATGCAGTGACTGCTCTGAAGGTTTCCGTTTAAAGTCTGAACTTCGTCAACACATCTCAGAGCACTTCATCTCGTCTCGTCTCCAAGCCCTGACCGTGGATAAACCAGCTGAGAATCCTAACCTCACTAATGGCCTGAGTGATCCAGCAATAGATATAGGCAAGTCACACGATTCAGCTTTGAATGTGGATGTCGAGTCTATTGGTGTCAGTACTGTCAGTGGTGAAGCTGGTACTCTAGAGTCGGTGTAGGTCAGGGGTTCGCAATCTTTTAGTGACTGAGGATCATTTTAATTTCATTATTGTTATCAGGGACCACTAGGTCGAAAATGAACTGTGTTAATTTTAAAATAACCTTTTTTTTCATTTAAAACTAATACAATTTTAGGTCTTCCGCGGGCTTAATGATAAGTCTTGCGGACTACCGGTGGTACGCGAACCACTGGTATAGGCTTAGCAGCAGTGCTGCTATAAAGGTTCTAAACGAATATGCTATAACACTAGCCAATCCCAAGACACAGCGGCGCATAAAGCGTCCCCCATATGGTGCTACAGCAGTACGAACAATAATGCACTGTACTATAAAACACGTTTTTTACTTTGGCTGTAATAAACTACTGGCATTACTAGTGGTGATTGACAAAACAATGTTTATGAAAATGGATTGAGTGTGTTTCTCTTTAAGCAGTCTATGATTCCATCAAATGCATCTATAATAATAACTTGTTATTAGTATCAGATTTTGAACTTTAGTGTATTGTCACTATGATTTATATTTGAAGTTGCGGCCCTTATAATATATTTAAGAAGTAAATCTTACGTCCTTTATTTACTTAGTAAAATATCTCGTCTTTTAAAATTTTATTTTATTGTTACTTATTTACTAAGACTGTTTTGTTACAGTGCTAAACTTTCAATTATACCATATCGCCAATTTAAGAATAACATTTCCTATTTTATGAAATATTCCGAATGACGATTTGGGCGTGAATATATATATTTTTTAATATTCGCTTTTTAGTCTCAGTTTCTTCCACGTATTGATATGGATTGTTTATTGGGTATAATATAAGACGCCATTATTAAAAATAAATAATGATAGGTACATAAATATGCATTAGTCTCTTAACACCATTGACCGCCATGTGTGATAGAAACTGAATAATATTCATTTTCTATCGCCTAGCCCAGGGATAGCAAACCATTGGCATGCGAGCCATATGTGGCACGTAATACAAAATGTTGGGTACGCATTTTATTTGAGATCACAAATGTATCAACAATGATTGTCAATCAAATTCACATTAACCGCTCCGCTAGCATATAAAAAATCCATTATATTGATTTTTTTAAAACTATTCTACGTCTGTTTTAAAGACCTCGCCATCTTTGGCCTAGCCTGTTCATACATATTATGTACAGATAGGTGCTGGCGACAATTCAATACGTCATCATATTTCATACCCAAATTCATGCAAAGTAATTATTTTTAAAACTACACTAATAATTTTGTCCTTACAATTTTTTAATGCACTATTTTTAAAGATTGAAAATTTACATTAAATTTTTTCGCGCAATGAAAATGTTACGGTTGCTTAATATGTTTTTAATCCAAGATTTTCAAATGATTCCTTACTTCATCTTGTAGTTAATTGATATTTTCGAACTATTGTCTAGCTTGACATACTTTTGTTCATGGATGATGCAAATATCCCTTTTATTTTTCTTTAATTTTGCGATTGTAACAAACTAATATTGGTTTGTTACAATTGCGAAATTGCATTTCGTTATATTATAAATATAAGGAAATCTTAATGTGCTAAATACTTAATTAATAATTATATTACCAGTTGAGTGTGGTAAAGTTTATGAAATGCCAAATAAATGTAAGAGTTACTTAATTTTAGTAATATATTGCAACATTAAAACATTTAAATAAAGTGTATGCATATGTATTTTTTATAATTGTAAATATGTTTAATTATCTTGTAGTATATAAGTCAGTTCCTATTTTATAAAGCAAAAAAGGAATATTATTCAAATATATGATTATAAACTTAAATGTATTAAGAATAGTTTCAAAATTAGATGAAACAAACGTGTTTTTAAAATAAAGTAGCTGGAATATTATTTATTTCAGTGAATAAAAGGTTTTACTAATTTTTATTGTATATTTTTCAAAACAGCGAAGTTAATTTCTACTAAAACACTTAATATTTATTCTTTACAAAATGTTATTATGTTTTTAATTGACTAACGAAATGAAAAAAATATTTTATTGAAAAATAAAATAACTTTATGAAATGTTGCGCTACGGCTTAAGTTTTATTTTATCACACTAGTTAAATATATCCTATAACTTATCACCTGGGTGTATGGTTAATGTGTCGGCGCGATGTTACATAGCCCATAGTCCTCCTCAATAAATAGACTATTCAACATTAAAAAAATATTCAATTCGTACCAGTAGTTCCTAAGATTAGCGCGATTAATCAAACAAACAAACTCTTCAACTTTATATATTAGTAGGTATAGATTCATTTATGCTTTATGATTTGTGCTATGTGATACCTTCCTATCTGCTACATCCTTATCGGTCATGGCTGTAATTTTTCCATTAAATCTGGTCAAGTGCGACCTCACTCTCCCAATAATATTCATTATTGCACTTCTGTAAAGTGCAATTATTGGCCGATTCATAGTCGTATCTACGAGTAGATACAACTATAATCATATATCGAAATAGTAGGTGATAAACTAGTTAAGTACTAACACACTTAATTTATTGCCAGATAATTGTGGGATATACGGATGTATAAATATAGTCTTTGCAACGAAACGACCCTGCCTTTGAAAGTGTAGTAAGTAGGTACTATTTATATAGCTGCCTACAACCAGTTAGATACGATGTTTTGTTAAATTGGCCGTGAAACTAGCCGAGAGAGCGAATCTCGCTAGGAAAAAATAATGTTCGTATTATGAATATATATTAGAAAAAATATATCAGACTACATCACATACATTGATCTGACTCCGAGGTAAGTATCATATGCACTTGTGTTACGGATATCAGAAACAACAGTGGTATTATTACAAATATATACTTAAATATTGGATATTAACACCCAGACACAGAACAAATACAATTATTCATTATACAAATATTTGTCCTGGGTGGGGATCGAACCCACAACTCTTGGCGCATGGAGAAGGGTCACTACCGAATGCGCCATCGAGCTTGTTATTATGGACCATTTTATTTAAAATGGGTGCTTAAAAGTTGGTTTGGAGCTTTAAACCACCTGTGTTCCTTACCGAGCATTGGCTAGTAGATACCTATGCCGTAGAAGCAGACTAATAAGGTATGAGGTTAGATAATAGGTTTGTCAATGTGTAGGCGACGAGCTAGAAGGTTGTCGCTTCTTTTCACCATTTTGTCATAATTTCCATCTAACCTTACCCAATTTCATTATGGCTAAAAGTGATTAGGTAGTTTATTACTTCTTGGACTAATACGGAATGTTTAAAAATTTGACTACTTAGATTCAATCATGTTTGAGTTACCTAATGTAACTTGAGTTAGACGCGACCATTAACTCATTCGTGTTTATTGGAGATAGTTAAGTCTTCACACGTACAGGTGCCGACAGATTTATATTATAGTCCTTCGCCTACTCATGGCCTAGAAAAGTTATCTTGTGCTAAGGTTATTTGATGTGTTGAATATATAGCTGATCTTGTGAGGTTTCATTAGTCAAAACATATAAATTAACGTTGTTATCTAGGATCTAGGATTTAGGTAAGCGAGAGATAGTAGAAAAAAAAATACGAAGAAATAAGATCCGCTTCCGTAATTTTACGTGAGAGGATTCCTGGTAGCTCTGGATTATAGGTGTGGGTATACCCAATTTTAAAGAGAAGGTGGTTACCGAACATAGAACTCGGGGCCGTCTTTAACCTAATGGAGGCCCGGTCACATTAGTACATTAATATGCTTGTGCGTAATAAATGTCGATGATCCATTGGTAATCTAGAACTAGGGGGCCCTCTAGATCGTGGGGGCCCTGGACACTTGCAACAAGTGCCCAAATGGGAAAGAGGGGATGAAGCACTGACAAAGGTGGGGGAAGTAGTGGAAAATCTTTTGCATTGCCATTTAATTTTCTCAGGCGCTTAATATTGTAATCATACTGGGAAACTACTTATCTATAATGTTGTTAAGTTCTTAATGCAGTCGTTTTTTTTTAAATTGACCATTTTATTTGGTTAACGAAAGAGCGTTATTGAGAAATTTTGCCTTCAGACGTTTTTATACTAAATCTTTAGCACTTAGTTTTAAAGTACAGACATTAGTCCTTCCTGAGGGTAACTAGACTGAATAATATTTACAGACAGAATATAAATTCTTAGGACTTATCTGTTATATAGCTGAAAATGGGATGTAGGTCAATGTTGTGATACTCGTCTTAGTTTAGACGAGTATAAGTTTTATATAAGTTTTATAATTAAAAGGGAAAGAATTAATTGTGTGTTTGAATTGAAAATGCTCCGAAACTACTAGACCGATTTAAAAAAAATTTAAACCAATTGAAAGCTACTTTACTAAGCGAGTAACAGAGGCTATTTTATCCTCGTATTCCTACGGGAAAAGAGAACTACGCGGGTGAAACCGCAGGGCGTTGCTAGTCTCTAATGGTTACAACTCGATCATGTATGTTCCACTGGTTTCAAAAAATCTAATGAGGTCACTAGGTGTTGTGAGTGATTTAATTTCCCTAGTTTTTTTGTTGATAGATTACGACGAAAGTAGCTTTTGTGTAATAATGAGACTAGCTAGATCTACTATAAAACAAAGGGGACAAAAAAAACACATAGATAGAAAACAAAAGGTTGAAAAGAGGAATTACAAATTATTGTTTGGCAGAAAATTGTCATGACTAATCGTAATCACTCTTCGTTTGTAAAATCAGATAGGGTGCTTATTATTTCTCGCAAGTTTATACCGTTCTTAAGAATTTCAGAACTAATAATGCTAACTTTTCGGCCTAAATGAGAAACTAATATTGTGCCTTGTCTGTCGGAAATGTTTCGGAGAGAGCCTGATAGATGGGCGTCTTCAGACCTTTGTTAGTAGTTAAGTACTTAGGCACTAAGGAATATAAAAAAACTAGGTCAGTAATTAAATTCCCTTTCATTTCATTATCCTTGAAATTTAATTAGTTAAATTAAACGAAAACAATAAGTAGGTATATGTATAGAACTAAGCTGTATAAAGGCCATGTTAGTCTGAACCTTAAAAATAATGCATCAACTCCGCTCCTTGCCTCTATCGTAAAGGCGACTAATATCGTATTTTTAAAAATTTTACAGATATTTTCTTTCATACAAATCTGCTCGAAACGATCAAAACAAAAAAAGAATTATCCTATTTGGTGCAGCCGTTTGGGAGTGTTGCACTAACATAGCAGTTCAGGGATTCTAACTAACTAACTAAAATTCATGCCACTTCCCTCGACAAGCTCGTTGGCGCATTCGGTAGTGACCCTGCCACATGCGCCAAGAGTTGTGGGTTCGATCCCCACCCAGGAAAAATATTTGTATGATGAATACTTGTGTTTGTTCTGTGTCTGGGTGTTAATATTGAATATTAAAGTATATATTTGTAATACCACTGTTGTTTCTGATATCCGTAACACAAGTGCTTAAGCTACTTACTTCGGAGTCAGATAAATGTATGTGATGTAGTCTGATATTTATTTTATTTATTTAATGATGTAATCATAGATTTATGATTCAAATCTATGGATAAAATAGTGACAAGCATTATGCAATTGAGAAGTGCCTAATTTGATGTTTTAGTCTGCTAGTTATTTTACTGTCCAGTGGCGTAGCGTGGTAGGGGCTAGGGGGGCGGCCCGCCCCGGGCAGCACTTTTTTGGGGGCGGAAAATTTGAAATAATTGTTCAACTTTTAAAAATTTATTTAGTACATCGCTTTGCTCCTGGGTTACAATGTCGGTGGGGCGACCTATCCTTTCGGGCATGATGATTTATGTATGTCAAAGATAAACATAAACTTTGTTTCGTTAAACGGGTAAAGCTTAATTATAAATTACTTACGCAAGCATAATAAATAGGTATTTAATTAAAACCATTATTAATTTCTGTTTAAATAAAGTTATTGTGAAACGGGAAAAATCATCAATCACAATTGAAAATATGGATGACTGTTAATTTTTATTTCAAGTTTGATTGATAAAGTATTTATTACATCGGGTATATACATAATTAAATTTCAGTAAGTATTTATATTGGCTTTAGCTCATAAATGAGGTTTGACTGAAAGCGATTTTTTATAAAATCCCTCGGTTGTTATACTAACACCTATAATTATAATTAGTGATGGATCTGTATGACTTAATTCATATGCATAGTTATAAGAATCCCTGACATACTTGTCAACTTTCTAAATCTATGCAATCTATTGGTATTTACCGAACGATGTCAACATGTCTAGTAATTATATTTTTTCCTCTTTATATTGCATTAGAATTTTGAATATACATACTATTGTTTAATAATTGTATTTTTTAAAGCAATTATGAATGTATTATGAAATTTTCTGCGTTAAAAATCTAAATTGTAAGAAAGAATAGAGGCTACTTTTTGTCCCAGTTAAGTCACGCTGGACGCACGATACGATACGGTTACCGTTTTTTCAGACTATATTATTACACAGAGCCGCAGTCAAAAGTTTGTAACATTCCATGTAACTTACTCGTAGATACTCATTTTTTACTACAATTTCCTAAGTACATATGTGCGAATAAATTACTATAAGACAGCTCTATTAGGATAACATCAAATTAAATGGCTAGTAGGTACATTTATGGCCTGATTCACGTGAGTGACAGCTGGATAGTAATTTTATTTTGACTACTTACTTCAGCAAATGTTTATGAGTCGCTAAACGTTTCCAAAAGAGTTGACAAGTGTTAATTTATTGCAAATATTTTCACATCATATCGTGCCAGTGTTGCTAATTTACATAAGCTATGGTGACTGCTAACTCTACCAGGCAGGTTGGTTGCCTTTATAAAAAAATAACTATACGTTTATACAAATAGGCTTTACACAACTTTCCTCGTCGCTGTCAGTAAAGCCCCGACTTCCAATGCATGTTACCTCACAGCCAATATGGGACCGGGCCGGTGGTAAGAGAAGGAAGTGGTAGGGCACCATTAGTCTCAGGAACGCGCACCGCGCACGCGCACGCTCGCCAATTCGAATCGATTCGAATTTCGAACGCTTTGTATGGATTTCGCGCTCTGTGAATTTGTGAGTTCCCTTTTTAAAGTTTTAGTTTTGTTTACAGGACGGCCTCTTGATATATTTTTTTGAACCTAATTATGTTTCAAGAACATTAAAAACAACAATATATCCTACATTAATACACCTAATGAAAATCTTTCTAAGAAATTTCAAATTTTTTTGAGCAATAAAATTAACGCTAATTAGCGCTATAAAAAAAGGTAAGGTGTTTGTAAAGCGGCAAATCACTTCGGCGTATTGCTTAAGAATTAAATAAAAACTAGGAACTTAGATTTCCTAAATAAAGTAGCGAAAAGGCAAGAAACTTAGTTGTTGGGACATTTCTTGCTTAAGTTACGGCCAACAATTTTTTTGTTGACTTTGATATTAAGTTGAGACAGAATCTTTGATGGATATAGGTGAGTTAATATTTTAGTTAATATTAAAAATAATTCTTAATATTATTTTCTCAAGTGCATGGACAAATGGACAAAACTATGTAATTTCTCGTAACAACGTATTGTGCGTATTAACATATTAACTGGATAAAGTTTTACAAAAATGAATAACGATATTCTTCCATGTAGTACAGTATTTTGAAGAAACGTCGATTAAGGCTTTGTGCCACTTTGTTTGGGAAGGGCAAATATTGTTTGCGAATTTTGAAGAGACCTGGAACAGAATTTGTAGATAGAATTCTCGAAACTATTATTCGAAATCTGTGGAGAGACTATGGTCTCCTTTCTATGGAAAGGTTTAGGGAATGTCAACCTTTATTAAATTTCGCTAATAGGTACAAAACTTCCTAGTAAAATACAATTAATTTAGCCGTAAAAAATAACCAAACTCAATTTAATTAATCAGGTATTGATTGTTATAAAACTAAGCTAAGGTATTACAAGTTTAAGGAGGCTGTTAATAACTATCTCCGAGAGTTCTTAATCAATATATATAAAAATCAATGCCACTTTTCGTTGTAATTTTATAACTCAAGAACGGGCTCACCTATCCAAACCAAATATTTAGGCTTTGTTCGGACTATTTAGTAGATGGTTTATGTGAAGTTTGCACAAAATCGGTAGAGCGGTTCTTCATTTATCACATTTTTAATATTTCACTTTATAAGTACGTAGCGAAGCACGTACCGGGCCGCTAGTTAGAATATATATTATTCTGACTTATTTGTAGTTAGGTAGTTTATTGTCATTTTGTAGCCTTAGGATATTTGTTCTAAAAGTTTCCGCAAGTTTACAGAAAGTTAGTTGAAAGATGGGATTTATCTTATTTAATGTGATGTACCTATACGAAATAAATCCACCATAATATCTGAGACTGGATACCTTACCAGTGTAGGTTGATTAGATGCATGGTGTATCAAACCACACCCCACCGATTTTATATGCAGAAATAAATAAATAAAAATAAATATCGCACTACATCACATACATTGATGACTCCGAGGTAAGTAGTTTAAGCACTTGTGTTACGGATATCAGAATCAAAAATGGTATTACAATTACATACTTATACATTGGATATGTACACCCAGACACAGAACAATCATAACAATCGAACAATCTGGATGGGGATCGAAACCACAAATCTTGGCGCATGGGGCCGGCCACTACAGAATGCGCCATCGAGCTAGTCAAATGAGATGCATAAAATCAGTCTTAAATTATACTGGTAGCAGTTTCCAATAAATATCCTATAAACAAATTTGGAATTCCATATAGACGCTGGAATTCGAACGTCTATTGTTCCGTATCGGTGTCCACGGCTAAACTGTAGACAGAAGTAATTTCTTTCAGCCGCAAACCGCTGATCCCATTTCGTCGCCATTATTACAGGTTCCAATATTCCCGACAAAGGAACAAAGCGCGTCGGATGATAAGTAATATCGCTTTGAGCTGGAATATTGCTTGCGTCTCAACTCTAACTTGTATTTCAATATTGTAGACTTTCATTGCGCTGCGCATTTTAAAAGAGGAATTGCATTTTGGGTATTACATAGCGGAGATGCACTAGATTTATTCGGAGATTTTTTAATATTCAGGTGAATATTACGTTCATATAATATGTTTGATGTTAACTACTTATTTGTGTCGTTATAGATTTACGGCGGAAAATTGTCATAAGTTTATGTTTTTAAGCAAACCATTGAAATCATGAAAACATATATTGAAAATAATAAATGAGAACGTTAGAATAACATGCATCTTGGGTTGATTGTATATTGACATTTCACCAATAGTTTTTTAATTGTCAAGAGTGTAAAATCTGAATTTGTGTTAAATTGAATCTTGGATAATTAATCTTTGTTGAAATCAAACCACAATCAAACTAACGTAAATTAATTGATTCGACGGAAATTAGTTATTTTCCGAAAAGAAAATACCTACTAGTTAAGATCGTTTATGGCTAGACATGGATCTAGAGAAACAACCAAAATAAACGTTTCTAAAATTAACGTTTGATACCTACGTCTGTATTGAATAGACTAGAAATATTGGGAAATCTGGGTATACGCTTGTGGCCACACATCATTAGCCAAATTGATACTAGTGTCAATTTTAAAAACCGCTTGTTTGTCAGCGCAATCAGAAATGGTAGCCGGAGTATTTCGCAATTAGAAGAAATAAAATGCTGAATCAGATGAGACATTTCTTAACCGCGCGGATAGCACAGCTCGCTTCTGTTACGTAAAAGCGATCAAAACAAGTGCTTAACAGTGACCGATTAAAATTGCTGCGAAACTTAGAAACTTAGGTAATTAAACCCAAAGAAGAGTCACTCGATATTGTAGTTAGATGATATAGTGGTTATTCTTATAATAGGTTGATGATAATGGAATTTCACGCAGATGAAGTCGTTGAAGGTTAGTATGACAATTATACTTCTATTTCTGATTTGTCATGTGGTTTTAATACAGAAATATAAAGTTTAAGTGTAGTTTCGATAATTCATATAATATAAATGTGCCTAGTTTGGTTTGAATATTCAGAACATAAACTAAAGAGCCTATATTATGTTTCTAATGCCAAGGTTACTACCGGCAACCGGTGAATTTAAATAGCTGATTCATAAAATAAGCTTTAAGTAACTAGTAATTTTCACAAAATCTAATTTTAAAGAATGTTCATTTATTTTAATATTACTTTAGATTTAACTAATTAGTTTTTGGCGTTGAGCATATAACCAAGAAATAGAAATAGATGGATGGAGTAAGCTTAATGGAGGTACAGCGGTTAAGTTTATTTAAAAAAAAATAATTTCGTCAAAATAACGTTGCGGTTGCAGCCCACTGGCATAGGCGTCTTTAGATTTGAAGGGTTTGTATCAAGATACTGATTGATTGTGATTGGATACTAGTTGTAATTTAATCAGTGACAAATTACTAAATATCTACACTAATTTATAAAGAGGAAAGGTTTGATTGTATTTGCATTGAAGGCGCCGAAACTAATGGACCGATTTGAAAAAAATCTTTCACCAATGGAAGGCTACATTATTAGCAAATAACTTAGCTATATTTCATCTCTATATTGCTACGGGAACGGGAGCGACGCGGGTGAAACCGCTGTGCGGTGCTATAATTTATACAACCCAAGCCCAAGTTCAGGATACACATACCGGATATACATATATTTTACTTATCTGTGTATTTAAATAACGAAAACACAATACAATCTTCATCATTAATTTATTTCGTTTTCATTGTCGATCTGCAAAAACTCGCTGCGGAGATGGTCTTGGCATTCGAAATGGCACGCTATGCCATCACGGCCAAGGTGAGGTCAATGACGGTAATTGTAGGGTGAAATAATTGATGTCCTTTTGAAAAGACAACATGACTCACGGTCTGGTAATACACCGTATGCAGGTGATGAGTAATTGAGCTTTCTGCATAACTGTCTAGTAATGCAGTATTCCCAACCTCGAACCATGCGTGCCTGAATGTCTAATGTGGTATTTGCAACATTTTCTTTTGTTATAAACTTCCGTCTACGGTTAAAATGTGTCTGACTAACTTTTTGACGGGTATATAAAAACGCGTCACTTTTTGTTTTAATAAAATGTGTAAGGACCTCGCTAGGGAAGTGGCGTGAAGTTTAGTTTAGTTTAGTTTTAATAAAATCAATTAGGATTTTGCTCGCGTATAATATTTTCAGAAATAGAGATAACCCTAAAGAAGAGTATGACTTTTAAAAATAAATAATGTCCTCCTAACCGATATCGGTCACAGCGGCCAATCGCAACGAGGATTAGCCGTCTGCGCAGGAGAAATTATAGTGCACAAGTGTGTGCGCAAACACAGGTGCACTCTCTATTCCTTCATTCTCATAGTCCGGTGAGACGGCAATTCGACAAGACCGGTGGGAGGTCACGCGCAGGACCAACGGCTTTACGTGCTGTCCGAGGCACGGGGATGATTAAACCGCCTACTTCCTGACTCCGGACAGTTACTGAGTAATTTCAATATTGAAATTACCAGCCACAAATTCTTGGTCCGACCTGGGATTTGATCCCGGGACTTTTTGGTCCTTAGGCGGCGCATGCTACCACTAGACCAACGAGGCAGTCGAATAAGAATATAAGGTATACCATATGTCCTTTTCTGTATCATTGACAACGTTAATGAAACATTTCACTATGAGTGGTTTAGTAAAGTGATTAACGATGATTGAAAGAAACAAAAGACGAAATGAAAGAAATAATACTTTTTTATAAACATTTATAAGTTGATGAATATTTTTTGGAAATAACTATTTTTATTGAAAAAACGTTGGACTTTTATTATTTAAAAATCTAAATTCCTGGTAACGGACTACAAATGCGTATGATTAGTTATGTTATATTCGTATAAAAAGAGTGATACAGCAGTTACGTGCACATGCGGAAGCGAAGTGCCGCCAAGGCAGTCTTAACCATTGGAAGCTAATTTTCAATTTCAAATTTAAAATTGCATCTAAAATCGAAAATTTATTTTAGGGACATACAACAGCACCTGTCTAAAATATCGATATGTGCTGTTCGTGGAATAGGCCAGGCGCTGTTCGTGGAGGTGCTATTCAGGCGGGTGCTCTGAGTGAACTACATATTCATTCACTCATACATTAGGACGAATACATTTTTTTATATAATCTTACTCATTCGAAATAGGTATAGGCTCAATCTCAGTGTATAAGTTTGTGCTATGGATATGTCAGATCGGCATTAGTTTTAATGTACTAATCAGATTTTCTAATACTAGGATCATGATCGAAGCATGGGACATAACACTAGGAAAATTATGTTGACCTTGGACATACCTAAAGAGCTTCTTATCACGCAGTTTCTGTGGGATGAAAACACAAGATCACACAGACGAAAGGGCCAAGTAGTTTGCTATAGAATATGAAAACCATTGCGTCAGCTACCATTGTTTATGGCTCTTTAATAAAACAATGGCAGCAGATCCACTTAATATGCAATTTTCAACTTAAATCCAAGTTCAAATAAACTTATTAAGACCGTTAATGTGACTTTATGGGCTTAAAATATTTGTTTGGTAGACTCTGGTTTGGCGTTCGGGGCAGGAATACTGGGGATTCACTTCAAGCTATAAAATATTTGCTTACTGTGTGATAGAAAATGTAAAACTCGTCAAAATGTCTTCCTCACAATTACATTTGAAGTCCATTACAATATGAAGTTGGTCCACGACGTTTTTTTTTTATAGTAAACACAGATTTGAGCGTCTATTAGTTACAACGTCCGCGTATGCATAGTGTAGTGCAGTGTGAATGGGCCAATTAAAATTTTAGCCCACCAACGCACGAGGCGAGGCGGGTCAAACGCTGGAACGGTGGAATTTCAATTTGTAAAAGTTTGCTGTATATTTATACAACGTATTTATACGTGAACAGCTGCTAAATTTGCAGTGTATAAATATATAAATATTTTGACAGTGTAACGAATGTGTGTGACGGTGTAAAGGCTTGTGCTATTGACATTCATTCAATATAATCAAGCAACGTTTATTGTTAGTGCGACTTGGATGGTTAAACATAGGTACTGTGCTTGATCTAAATCGTTCGGTGCAAAGTTTATAACATAGCACATCGAGACTACCTTTATAATTTATATACAAACTAAAGAGAGTTACTAAAAGTAATTTTGGAGAGAGCCTTAACGTATAGCTAATTTGCTTGCTATGAATACAATGTATCCAAATATCAAACTTCATTTATGAATAGCAACCAATAACTAGTAAAAAAAAGAAGGACTCCGCGCCACTAACTAGACTCTAGTGTAGACGTTGAAGCTCTTCAGGTGCTCCAACTTGACGTAAATTACGTCACATATGCGCCATAAGCGCTCCAAATGACAGATTGCCGATATCCGGGTATCGCTAAGAATCTCATTCACACATGCATAGACGTGGCTTCACACTGTAAAATGGCAACGCGGAGTCAAGGCCGTGCCAATAACCCTTTATAATTCAGCAACAATACGAATGTGTATTTGCGTCTACAAAAACCATGTTAGATGATATTTTTCCCAAAATATCTACGAATTTTCTTTTAATGTAATAGCACCGGTTTAACTTTTAGGATAAAAAACAGCGTTTTAGACAGCAATTAAGTTATTATCTTATTTGCAACATACCTACTCGAAACTTTAAATAAGTAGGTATTGCTATATGGGTAGTTTCGGTTATTGATATTATTTGTTATATCCCGGTGAACCCCGGTCTTAAAGATAACTAAAAGCGAAGGCGTTTAGTTGTTTCAGTAGTGTAGTGAAATCAATATTGGATAGACATATGAATATAAAGAACAAAGTTTAAAAAGCTAAAACGCATTGTTGATAAATTCAAACCATTTGAAATGTTTATCTATAAAAAATAGGTGACATTTGTAAATCAATTGTTAGATTTTAATTAATTTAGCTTAGACGTAGAAAGCGTTCATTTGATGTGGGTACACTTTGATCGGTCAATAGAAATACTGGGGCTTCATTTTCAGTGGGTGTATTTACTAAGGAAAGTAATTTAATATTCAATACTATTTGGTTCCAAAGAAAGTAGTGTTTCTAAGAGAAGTATATTTATTTGGAATTGTAGGGTGCTTTTGTATTAGAAGAAGGGGGGATTCCATTAGTGTAACTTATCAGTATACCTACGATGAACAGAATTGCTTTATGTGTACAGATAGACTTCTCTTAACCTTTTTATTTGTAAGCTAACGAAATGAAGGCTCGTTACACTTAAAAGGAATCCTTAGTTTATATTTCCTAGAGCAACAATTCTGAAACTTGAGTTTTCAGAAAATTTTTATCGAAAAAAAAAAATCCTTTTATATCCTGCTTGTTTCTGGGTATGCTTATAACATATTATGTACCTAAATTTAAGGGATGACATATTTAATGATTAAAAATATTATGGTGAGGTTTTTTTT
This sequence comes from Glyphodes perspectalis, assembly GCA_951394215.1. NCBI lineage: Eukaryota > Metazoa > Arthropoda > Insecta > Lepidoptera > Crambidae > Glyphodes > Glyphodes perspectalis. The sequence continues at coordinate 11,776,592 of OX596211.1, read as the reverse complement.
GGATCCCTGATAACATTTCTGCTTTAAGAATAACCTAGGCCTAACTTTAAGAGAATAGGTCCTACATTTTAGGTTTTATGTAAAGCCGGGCCCGGAGCCTTCTCTAAAATACAACGAACTACAACTTCTTATTTCCAATACAATGCTAAGGCTCAAAGCTCAAATCAAAAAATAAATATATTACTTCAGTAAGAGAAATAAGACTCACGAACTTTGTCCGATTGTTTTCTAGAACAAAGAGAAGCGTCCATTCTTATTCATAGCAAGCCAACCTTTCTTCAAGTTCTGCAACAACTAGATTGCGGATATTCATCTCTCTGATGTGTTCTCGGTAAATCTTGACCAGTATACATTTGGAAGTTCCGCTGCATGATATTTGTAGCATTTGTACTTTCGTGAGTGTTCCATTCGCAGTTTCCACTGCACTGGAGATACGGAGACTTAGAAATCGCGTTAAGGGTTACCAGGCTATCGTACTAAATAAGGACTGCGTTATATTTATATAGGTGGATTTGTGCTTATGTGTGGTCAATATGACGTCCATTTTGATTGCTTTAAGTTAATTCATTTCTGTCCTAATAGTTCAATTGATTTACTATGTATTTATAGCAACAACTACTCGTTTGCGGCTATGGTTGTATTAGTTTGTGGAACTCACGTCCTATATCTATGACCTTATTTTATATAATTATAACTTTTTCTGTATTCCTGAAACTCCGTCACAAACCGACCTTCGGAATTGCAGGTAGGTATGTAGGTATGCGCTCGTGCACATTTAGTTCTGAAACACTGGACGACACTAGGGAAAAAGGCGTGACATTATGTATGTATGTATGTACACTTGACACTTGACTTGATGATAAAATCTTATCTAGATTTTGAAGCTATCCACCTAAATCCAGACGCCTGGACACTTTTGCATTTATACCCTTTGTCCATGTTTCTCAGGGAATTGCGGGCGGAGAGACAGTTGAGCGTGTCCCGGGAATTAGTTTCAGATGGTTTCGGGAGCATGCACTTGTCGCTGTTCATTTGGTCTCGGGACGATTGTCGTGTTATCAGCTTAAACCGTTCCAAGCGCTTAGAAGCAAGTAAATTAGCTTTAGGTTGGTAAACTAAAAAGAAATGGTGAAGTAATTGAGGAATGGGGGGGACATTTTTTGGTAATCTGAAACGGCATTACTGTAATATGGTAGGTGTTAAGAAGGACTGCCATTGGCGACATACATCATACATCCAAAGATCCAAGTAAATATGCGAGGGGTGTATATATTAACTATATGTACCTATGAATTAACAAAATATATATGTAATTATATCTAGCTTGACTGTCATGGAAGGAATAGTGCGTAAAACCAGCACAATCAAATAACTGATGCATGAGTTAGTTGTAGTTATGAGCGAATTTGTCCAGTTTTTTTTTAAATTCTGACACTTGCTCAATCTCACAACTAGACTCGCTAAATCTATAATAATGAATCCAGTGAACTCTAACTTTAAACAAGATATATCGCTAATAAGGCGATAATACCTACTATAGTATCTATGTCCTTGGTAAAATTTTAAGTTTTTATAGTACATAAATTTTCTACGTTGCTTCCACGGACTAGTAATACAAAAGAAGAACTGCACGCTGTCATACTATAGCGATGAAGCCACGTTCATGCATGTGTGAGTAATACGAGATACTTATGTATACCAGATATCGGATATCTGTCAGTAGGAGCACTTATTATGTCAATGTGTGACGTAAGTTGCGTGTCAAGGTGGAGCACCAGAGGAGCTTCAATGTCTAATTAGTGACGCTGAGTCCTTCTATTTTTACTAGTCCGTGGTTGCTACGTAGAAAATCTATGTACTACGCCTTACAAAAGAAAAATATTGAATATTCATATAAAAATAGTAAAGTACTTACCTAAATACCATGAGATGGTAATCTAATAAACCACACTTTAACCGGTCGGACTAGATAATTATCAAATATTTATATGTTAATTGTACACGTGTTAGAAAACTATTATACCTACATAGTTGTGTGGGATGGTTAGCAACAGGATTTTGGTTCTTATATCCATAGCAACACAGTTTAAACGTATTCAGCTACTTTTTCTTTCAGCTGTATTAATTTTTTTTTTAAATATAAAAAAGAGGTTGCGTTTGTTGGAAGAACCATTACCACGCGCCCTGCAGGGGGGGCTCCGAATACTCCTGAGGTATCCCTGCCTGTCGTAGGAGGCAACTAAAAGGGCCTTTGGGGTCGTGGGGGTTATAGCCCCCTATAACCCCCACGACCCCAAAGGCCCTCTGGCCCTCTATCGTCCCCAGAGAAGCCGACTGCAGGTGTTACACCCGGTCCGTCAGGATAGGGTACACAGCTGTCTATGTGGTCGTGAAATACCACCCTAGGTGTTCTGGGGGAGAATATCACTCCCTCGAGATGGGCCGCTAGGCGGCAGCGCGCGCTGCGTAGACTTTTCGAGATGAATCCCGACAGTGGGGATCCCGTTGGTTTTGCGTTAGCGCCCAAAGAACGGCAGCCTTGAGGTTTAGTCGGTAGGGTCTCCGGAGATTGTTACCGCTTTCGAGCCCGACTCACCCTTATAGGTCCCGACTCAGGTCTATTTGGATGGTGCGTAAATGCATTCCTCAAGTAAAAAAAAAAAAAAACAATTCCAACCGGGAAAAAAAGAATGGGCTGAAAGCTAAGAGAAGACCTATAATATATTCGTAACAAAACTTAAACCTAAGAAATGTTCTCTCGTCTATTTTTTATCTTATAAGTAAGCCACAATGGAAAGCAATTTAATGTTGGAAAGATATTAAATAGACCTTTAATTCACTTAACAGATTTAATGTACAAAGTAGTTACGAAATTTTATTTAATATTCTTCCATAGCTGTTGGATACTATAAATAAATAAATAAATTCTTCAGACTGACACACCAATAACCTTCCGAACTAAGCTATAAGCTTGTGCTATGGAAATTAGGTGAACGAATATACATACTTAAATACGTTTATAAACATCCATGACTCGAATACAAATGTTTATGTTCATCACACGAAACGTTTGCCCCTAGCGGATATTGAACCCGGGACCATTGGTTTCGTGGCCAGGGTCTCTGACCAATCGACTAGCGGGCCTGTCTTATATAATACTAGATATATTTTTATCAAGCTACAGCAACAAATATCAATATACTTGTAAAGTAGCTTTATTATCTAATGACATATTCGTCTTAGCCTCGAAGTAAAACTATGAGTTTTGAAACAGGTTTTATATAAGAAGATTGATTTTATAAATTAAGTTACTATTATTATCAACTTTGGGTCACCTAAGCGTAATTGGAACCTATAAAAAAATCATTACTTAAATCAAATGATAAATTTTGTTTTGATATCACGATTTCTCACAAGAAAGAGAAGTTTATGCAAAACATGACATTCATTTTATTCTGCAGATTAAAATCCTGTGGGAATCTGAAGACCAACAGTACGGACCTGCTGGCACGTAATAACCGTAAATCATGTTACTTAAGCGGATTAAGATTACGTTAAAGAGAAATAAATATAGGTATATCACTATGACATCAGGGGTTGAGCAATGAGGAAAGTGGGTCTTTCGGATAAAGTGCAAAATCATTGTGCAAAGCTTTGCGCGCTCGGTCAATGTGTAATACCCAGTGTTAATAAGTGTAAATAATAGTACGATTCGATAGTATTGAGACCAGTGGGTGAAGCACGCGTGTTTTGTACTGTTATTGCGCGTTAAATTAAAATTATTTTTTCATTATAAACTTTTTCCCACGACTCCAATGCGGCATTTCAGTATACGTGACTTTAATAAGTTAGAAAATAGCCTAAATCCTTTCTTAGGGTTTATACTTTAAGCGTGATTTTTTTTCTGTGGTTCTTGTCTAGCTATCTAAAAGACGACTAATGGTGTATCGGGTTATGGGTGTGTGATAGTGTAGGCAACACTTGTCACTACTTTTTCACAATTTTCCATCTAGCCCAGCCCGTTTTGTTTTTGCCTGAATGTGGTTGATGCGGCCTGCTGCCCCTTAAACTCTGCCTACACCTTCGGGGATTATGGGCGTGATGTTATGATGATTATTTTTTTAAAACAATTGATTAAGCCCATAATGTGTAAAAAGGTAACTGACAGAGTTGTGTTCGTATTTGCAATATTATATAGTAAGGATTTTTTCTATACATAGGCAATACACGGCACTAGCTTAATTTAGTACCTATATACATACATACATAATATCACGCCCTTAATCCCCTAAGGGGTAGGCAGAGTCAAACAAAGCCTAATTTAGTAATACGAGTTTTATAAATGGATATTTATGGTATTTAAAAATGTGTTGTTGAAATTTGATTGCCATCTAAAAAAAGTTATGGCCTCCATGATTTTATAAAAAAACCTAGACAAACGAGTATGATTTAAGTTTTGATAAATAGGTATGCGAATTTAAGGATTTGCTTTTAAATCACCGTTCAAACTTAGTCGGTTAATATAAATTGTTTTAAAAACGAACTGAATACTTTGTAATGTTGCTATTTAATTGTACATATAAAATTCAGTCGAATTGAGAACCTCCTCCATTTTTTTGAAGTCGGTTAAAAAGATGTTCGTTTAGAAATTGTTGTTTATATATTGGAGAGGCTTGAAACCTACTTAGTATTAAATTTTTTTAATAAGGCCCTTAAAATTAGGTTAAACATAATTCATTCATACCAGTTAGAAGTGCGTTTATTTATGAAAGGACGCATATAATATAATTATAATTATAAAAATAAATAATATTCTTCGTCTCTAAATCTTAATAATAAATTTGAACGTCGTCATAAACGCATAGAGGTACTAATAAACAACCGAGTGTGCGAAATAGGCACAGGGACATTATAGTAATTGTATACGCAAATGGCCAAGATTTAATTTACGTGAACCTCGAGCTATGATTGAATTCCTTTCCATTTATTTATTGGCTCCTACACACAAGTAACTCAGCAAATAAACAAGGTAATTTTTCGTATATATCGAAAACCGAAACACGGGTCGAATATTTTCATCTATAGAACCAATATGAAAAAACTAATATGGTATCTTAAAAACTTATGAAGTTGCAAGCTTATTGTGTTGTCTCGTTTTTTTTCGCGAGATTATGGTGACCGTACAGAGCGCATGGCTTACTTTGGCCGACGTTTTTACTAAGATTCACCTTGTTTCAGGTTTTGTAAATATTAGATACTAGCTACCCGACCCGGTTTCGCGCGGTGAGCATAAAAACTTGCTCTCGAATCACTCTATCTATTGGTGAAAATCGCATTAACATCCTTTAATGCGGTATGCCTGTAGTTCAAGAGATTTAAGCGAACAGATAGTTGCACCTATTTTGTTTTATACTTTGTAAAAATAAAGATTTGACCAAAATACAAACACGGTATAAACAATATTGCAATCGATTCTGTACAAACAGTTTTCAGGTTTCGTATAAACTAAAAATAAGGTTGAATTTCCCGTAATACAGTAACTGAGACGCAGCTCACTGCGCTGGCTCGTAGAGTTAACTCAATATTGCCTCATGGCGCAGAAAATTGGACCCCGTGTGATCGGTGTATGCTCAGCGCAGCACTTCGAAACACAAATTCAATTTTTCATGCATGTTACTAATGCTGCTTGATATAATCAACATATATTTTGATATATCTATATGTCTTTATAACTTTGTAAGTAATGAAGACTTTTATAGAAAACGTGGCTGTTTTATGAGGCTTTCTTATACAAATTATTATACATATTGCTAATTAAATGCATGCATTATCGAGAAGTCACGACAAAGAAAATACTAGTTCATTCTAGCACAATCTATAATATGGACAAATATCAGTATACCATTAGATATTCTGTGGTATTAGGTACCACGACTAATTTACATCAAGATGGCAAGGACAGTTCAAAGTTGAGTTCAAAAGATCGAAGGTAAATTAAAGCCTGCCATCAACAGAGATTGCAATAACGATCTCTTCTTAAACAAAGGATGGGAATGATATCCTGGGAAAGAGAGAGAGTTTGTGTACCCCATCGACTATTATCTTGTACAGAGAGAGGGGACAGAGGAGAGGGTTTAAGGCCTGGAAGCCCGACACATACCACTGTTTTCCTCTTTCTATTCGGACGGGTTGATACGAAATGAATTGGCTGTCGAATATTTATTTATTTTATTTATTATGTAAAAAAAAATATCCGACAACATCACATACATTGATCTGACTCCGAGGCTCCGAGCTGAGTAGCTTAAGCACTTGTGTAACGGATATCAGAATCATCAGTGGTATTACAAATATATACTTAAATATCTTAGATTAACATCCAGATACATAACAAACACAAGAATTTATCATACGAATGTTTGTCCTGGTTGGGGATCGAACACACAACTCATGGCGCATTGGACAGTCAAATACCTATAAGTATTTAATAGTCAAATATAGCCATATGCGAAACAAACTGTTTTCCTCTATTTAAACGGGATGCCTAATACATTTCTCTGCATTAAAAAGTCCAAGTATGTTCACTTTGAGTGAACTTCTGATTGCTAAAACTCTCATTGATATGGTAGCACTTTTTTGGGTCAATATTATGCTAACAGAGGACAATTTACATAGACGCTTTCTATTTTAACACTGCGAGTTTCGTTGACGTTTTATTTTGACAGCTGCCAACACGCGATTTTGACAGAACAATAGGGTATCAATTTCCTAAGTTCTAGGAAATGGTTTGGTTGACATATATAATTCTCCTTGAAATACATACTTACTAATAAATCAATTATGTTGTCCATTGTATCCATCCATTGTGTCCATGTTATCCATTCACATATTTGATGCATAATACTTGCTAATATAGCTCGTGCATTGTTATATAGAATGTAGAAGATAGTATAGCTATGAAACACACAACTTGACTTTGACTTTGGCTGGCTCAATGGCGCATTCGGTAGTGAGCCTGCCCCATGCGCCAAGAGTTGTGGGATCATTACCCACCCAGGACAAACATTCGTGTGATGAATACTTGTGTTTGTTCTATGTCTGGGTTTAAGTAGGTATACATGTATTACAAATGTATACTGTTGATTCTGATATCCGTAACAAGTGCTCAAGCTACTCACCTCGGAGTCGGATCATTGTATGTGATGTCGTCGGATTTTATTTTATTCATCGAACACACAAAAATTGTGACATTAAATGTATGTTACGTAAAGTATGAAAGGTGAAATGCATATTGACAGCTGATACAGCAGTCCTAATTTGCTTGACAGTGAGATACCGTTTGATGTTTTCCTTGCCCTTCAAACGAAGCCCGAGAAAATATCTGTATGATAGTAAAGCAATGTCCATTGGGTAGAAAGGGACCTACTAACGAATTGGGCCTTGGTTCCTTTTTTCACTTATCATGCTAAATAAGGGTACTTATCTCGAAAAATATTAAACTCTCATATCTATAAAGAAGTTATTGCCAATTAATCGCTTTTCTGCAGCACAAGCAAGAAAAGCAGTGGAAGGCATCATAAACAAAATTTCATTTTAAAATGTTCAAAAGAAGTTTTATTATTATCTGTAAAGCCAGGTCAGACTGATTGTGTGAAAAATCGTATAAAAGCCTTTATCCTTTAAGTTATTTAAAAAAATATTTACAATAACATAACACAAATAGTAATGATAACATTATGAGGAAAACAAATAAGTTAATTTGTAAATAATAATTGTTTAAAAATTACTTTTTATTATCATGAAGCGCCTAAAATACATTTCTGTAACGCTTGGGTCGAGTAAATTAAACAGTTTGAATGTAAATTAAATCATATATAATTTAGCGGCGTAAGCCATTTACCAAGCAGAGTGCCACTTTTAGATGCAAACATCAATTTTTGGTCTGAATACTTCACACCTACTTTTCTTTTATATTGAATAAGCTAAACAGTGCGCAAATTATGTACTTTCGATTTCATTTATAACTAATTAAAATCTTTATTAAAACTTTAAATTTTTCGTGTGCCACACATTTCTTCCTATTTTTATATTCCGTTATCTGCAAGATTACTAATTTTTAATTTATTAAGTAGTCTTGGAAAATTTGCATACCTGTGTCTAAACTAAAATATAATTGCATGTATTACGGGTATTATTACGGTGTATGTAGTTCAAATAACCCAAAGACTGGTTTATCATCATGATGGTTATACTACTATGACTATACTCTATAATTAACTAACTAGCCTCCTCCTATCCTCCTATCCTAACTATCCTGTATAATTTCGTAAAAAGCAAATAGTATACTAAAAATGTTCCTAATACTTAGTAGGCTAACGATACGTTGTCTCCAATCTTGAGTTGATAACTTTTTTCCTTAGTGGAATGCTGATCGCGCGTCGACAAAACTAAATTGGGTCCGAATTACAATTGATGTCGTAAGACTTCACCCAAACACCGTCTGAAGCTCAAAATTGTCTTGCAACGTCAGATCTTTACATTTCTGGTCTAAAGGCCCGTGCGACGGAATGACTGGCCATAACCGTAAACTGTGGCCAGATGGCGACATCGTATCACGAAATTGGCCGAAGATGCCGCGCAATGTTCAGCCATGACTTATCGCCTGTACGAGGAATCAGAAATCGATCCATGGAACATTACTTGCACTGTGGCGTGCATTGCTGTGTTCTCCTCGGAATGGAAGGGAATTGGTGAAACCGACATTAGAACAAACAAAGGACTGAGGCTTAGTTTTGACGCAAATTTTATAATATTTAATTATGTTGGGATACATTTTAATATTATCATTAAAAGTACAAGTACATATAACAAAATTTATTAAGCAAAGTATACTGAGATCTTTCTTGAAAAAATTGTTTCTTTTATTTATCAATTTGAACAGAAAGTTATTTTAAGGTATCGGAAATTGTATAAAAATACACATCAAGAAGGTTTTTCTCTCATTTTACTATCATATTATAAGGCTTCTAAAGTTATATATATTGAATTGCTAAATAATTTAAGTAAAATACAGAAATTAAAAAGAAAAGCACTAATATAATTTTATAAAAAATAACTTTATTTTTAGAAATCACTTCATAATCAATGGACTAGGTAATAAATTTACGTTAATTATAAAAAATGTCCACGTAAATAGTTTCCGCATTAACAATCCAAAGGCCCATGCACTATCTGAAAAAAAAAAATCTATCAGGTTCGAAGGACCACTATAAAGAGTCTAACAGATGAGACAGTTGGATTTATTATTTCTTCTCTCAGCTAACTGTTTCTCTTACTGTGTTAAAATTGCAGCTGCCAGAATCATGGTGAATGGGATCCAAAAATGAGATTAGAAGCGGTATCGCTTGGAGTGTTAGCTCATTTGTCTGAATTATTAAGCATGGTCTTTCGTTGTGGCTAGTCGTATCTCATTCCTGGGATTAAGGCTGATCCTCAACACTAAATAAATAAGAAATCCAACCCGCATATATTATGTAAAATGCTATATAAAACTAGTACGTGTTCACTTTCCACCGATCACGTGCTGTGCAATATAGCAAGCAAGTTTGGTTGGATTCGAGGTCCGATATTATATTGAAGTTCCGTGGTTGAATCAATTTCGAAAATATGATTTCTTAGATTCGTTCCGTTGCTGGTCAACTGATACTCGTGGAATAGGGTTAAAGTGCGATGTATATTATTACTTCGACTTTCCATAGCACTGAATGATATAGCTGCATCCGAAAGAAAGAGAACGAGGCTGTCCATAGATAACTATGGTCAGAGCCCTTATTTACTCCCATCCAAGGCTTTATTTGCACCTGTAGTATAAATACGATAAAGTTTCTAAAATGTTTGATTTTATATTATTTAATTATTATCAATCAATCGAAGCCCCCCACCAAAACCCTCACCAACAATATCAACTCAGATAGCTATAAATATAATATGTTGAAGCTGAATCAGATGATTAATTCGCACTTAATAATTGATAGAAATGGTTCCACTTTTCCTGAGACTGGGTTTAATTTGAGTACCTATTATATTTTTGTATTAAGGCTGACAAGGTTTCTTGATACAAATTTAATTTAAATTCAAATTAAGCAGCCGGCTTTCGAGTTGAACATTTTCCCCTCTCAACGAAAATCTTTAATTGAGACAAACGCTGCCAATCTGTGCCACATTTCTTGTAACTAGAAAAGCCTGTGTATTAACTGGCACGATGGCGCATTCAAAGATGGGGGGGTTGTGGGTTCGATTCCCACCCAGGACACATGTGTAATGAACACTTGTGTTTGTGTTGCGTCCGGGTGTTAATCATACTAATATTATAAAGAGGAAAGATTTGATTGGTGGTTTGTTTGTTTGTTTGCTTGGATTAAATAGGCTCAACTACTAGACCGATTTGAAAAAATCTTTTACCAATAGAAAGCTACTTTATCAGGGAGTAATATAGACTAAATTTTATCCTCATATTTCCTCGGGAACGGGAACTACGCGGGTGAAATCGCAGGGCGCTGCTAGAATCTAATATTTAAGTAGTATTTATATAGTTATAATATTCGTAATACCACTGTTGGATCTGATATCCGTAGCACAAGTTGTCAAACTACTTAGCTCGGAGATCAATGTATGTGATATTGTCTTGTATTTATTTAGAGTTCACACATTTTTTAAAATCCCAGACTTACATAGGATGCACCGTATAAGCCATAGAAGTTGCACCCATTACGGCACACAACTGTACCCGGCAGGCATCAGCAGCATCAACAAACCCCATAAACGTTGCGTAACAAGTCCGACCAAACCAGTTCGATGTTTCCTGCGTTTTGTAGGGTAGTGGAGTGGCGCCAGAACGGGTTGTGGGCTGGTACATGGTGACGTGAGGTGTGATATACCTGTGGTTTTATTGATTAAGCAGTATACTGGTTAGTTTCGGCAATATCCTAGTGTAAACAAGTAAAAGTAAAGAGGTGGAATACCTACTTTGTTTACGAAATGGACTCGTAAAAAAAAGTTTCTTAACTTGAGTCTGTTATCATCTCTTTCTTACCTTTAATCACTTTGAAGTGTAAATATTTGTTTTTAAGTTTTAAACTAACGTTTAGTTTTTTTATCAGGTGGATCTTTATTATGGTCAAATGAAAACTTATGCAAAAAAACTTGCACAAAAAATCACGGACATGAATTACTTACCCATAAAGAGATAAGACAAAACATGGCCTAGTTAGCCTTGTCAAGAGAGCGTCAGGCTAGACTCTTGAAGAAACCGAGAAGGCAAAAGTTTTATTAAAGTTGGTAGGTATAAACTGCAAAAGAAAATTCCGTATTATATCATGTCAGTTTTAATAAACGGATTAATCTCAAGTTTCTTTTGAAGGTCCTTCTTATAAAAGTGAAGACAGCCAGTTGCTATATTGTAAGGAGCTTAAAAAATGAAGAGGCACCTGTTTTGACCTTGCGGAAGTCGATAAATTACGTTAAGACTTGTTCATATACCTATTTGTTCATTACTAGTTTTTGACAGCTGCTCCGCCTACATAGAATTCCATTAGACCACAGAGATTCTTTCGTGCCCTACTGGATTAGCTTTTAGGTTTAACATATATAAACGCCTGCAAGCACCGAAGGGGTAGGTGGAGTCCAAGAAGTAATAAGGCCCCTAAACCATATTCAGTCAAAAATAGAATTGAATAGGGTTAGGGGCAATTCTGAAAACTAGTCATTATCACAAATGTAATACAACGTTAGTCGCCTTTTACGATATGATAGTCAAGACCAACATGGGACTGGGTTTTGAGGTACCCATCATGGTATTATTAATGTCAGCATTGTTTTCTGCTCAATGAATCCAGAGCATGTATTTTATTATCATCTGTTACGGATGCGGCGAGATTCTTGATTGGCCAATTGCATAAACAAATAGTTTTTGTGCCTCTGAGTTCTTCATTACATATTAATTATTATCATAGCTCCTCAGTATTCTGAGTGTTATGTAACATTGTTTTGGTTTTGCTTCAGAAGTAATTTCTGCCGAGTTTTTATTGCGTGTTATAGATTTTGATCTATTAGTGATGATGGTTCACTTTATTCGGTTCACTTGTTACTTGAAATGTCTTCTATTATAAACATATTTAAATGTTTAACGTAAGACATAAATAAATAGCATACTTGGCATAAACATACATAAATAGTATACTTGGCAGCTCTTTAGAAAACTATAAAATTTTCATATTCTACATATTTGACTGGTTCGATGGCGCATTCGGTAGTGACCTTGCCCCATGCGTCAAGAGTTGTGGGTTCGATCCCCACCCAGGACAAACATTCGTGTGATAAATACTTGTGTTTGTTCTGTGTCTGGGTGTTAATATCCAATCAATTTAAGTAAGTATATATTTGTAATACCACCGACGCCTCCTTCCTAATTTTTATTTTTATAGCTACTGCTAGTAAGTACTGATAACATTCAATACCTCTGAAAAACTAATTGCGATCTTACCAGGTTCACTGTTCAGCGGTACTCACAGAAAAAGCAATTGTTTGTACTCCATATGATATAGCAGTGAAACATTAATTATTGATACACGATAGTGTATGTAATTGCGCTGTTTACTATATCTTAGCCAAACTAGCAAGTAATCATTACATTACTGACCAGTTTACTAGCAGCAACAAGTCTAACTGTCGTTTATGCACGTAACTTGTTGCCGAGTTTTCTCGGAAATATATTATAGGTAATTGTAATAAAGCTATTTCTACAGTTCTATTTGAAAACGTGAAAACGCACAAGGAGTCGGTTTTATTGTAAATTATGACAGCAGGTCAACAAATGAAATAAATTACTACAGGGTTACCAAACCGTATTTCTTATTCCCTCAGCGTCGTCATCTATCACCATAGATCCTGCATCACCATGCAGGATCGCCAGGAGGTTTAGTGGGTAGTAGTAGTAGTTTAGTTCAGTCACTCAATTTTGGCAGGAGTCTTCTTTTATTTTGACTGAATGTGGTTAAGGGGGCCTGTTGCCCCTTTGACTCTCCGAACCCTTCGGGGATTATGGCCGTGATTTTATGTATGTGTGTGTGAGTCTTCTACACAAAAAGGCCTGGGAGACCCACATACCACATCACTCCAGCGAGTGACGTGAGGTGTGTGCGTAAGGCAATCTCCTCGAAGAAAGAAAAATGGTTTCCGAACTGTAGGCATTCCTGTCATAGTTGACTCGCGAAAAGAAGGAAATTAAGATAAGCAAATGTATAGTCTTGTATAGATTACGTCATTTTTCATTTACTCATTTTTGTTGGTATTTTAGATTATATCAGCTTTATCCTACAGAAAAATTAATACGTTTGCTTGCGAAGGCTTTGTAAACTCAGCTTATTTTTTGCGTGAGTCTGTTTGTAAGTACAGTTATGAGTTTTAGAGCCTATTCAAACAATAGGGATTAAGTTAAAATAGCGAAAGCCACACATTCGATAAACAATTTTTACGTGATACATACATACACACATAATGTCACGCCTTTTTCCCATGGAAGTAGGCAGCGATCTCGTACTTCCATTTGCTACGATCCTGAGATACACCTTGCGATACTTCTACATTCATAAGTCTTTTCATACACTCTCGTCGGTTGAGGGTGCTGTTTACCTAACCTTTTGTTAACACATTACTTAACGTTAACACATTACTTTCACGTGATACTGGAACTTATTTTCTCTAATCAGTGTCAGAACCTAATTCAAAGTCTGAAGCTGACGCCATTTTGATATATTTTTTTACATACTCAGACTCCTACAATATGATAAAATACGATTAACCCTTTATCTGTGTAATCTAACTAAGGTGCTGGTAATGTTTTTTGGCCTACAATACATCATTAGAGTTTGTCTTGAACTGCTGGTAATTTACGCGGTAAGCAGCAGTAGGTATTAGACATCCAAATTTTTGTAATGACATTTTTTTTTCCAAATATTTTAAATTGCGACCACTGACTTTACGTTTTTAAGACTTTGGAAGGTATCTTTTTCTTACTTATAATCTGGATGTAGTCGACTTTTGCTTTATTTTATCTTAATTAAGACCTTAAAAATCATAGTTTACTTTCTGATCTGGTTTATTTTAACGCAATGTTGTATGAAACAAGTTTTTTACGTATAACGTAAATTAATTGGCATGTCCTTTAGCAAGGACAAATAGGTACTTAATTATAACCGGCAAACGAAAATTTTACAAAAGTGAACGTATAATATTTGCGCCAGTACTAATTAATTAAATAAATAAATAAATTATACACTATTTTTAGAATACACAAAGAAATACCAACGCGGTCATTGTCTATTACGACAACTTTTACAAGAGTCACTTTCAGCAGGAACAGTATTTTTGTAAGTTGCCAGATTAAGTTGACAAAGGCATTAAATTGGAACGACAACGACAGGAAAGTAAATTATTTTAGTAAAATGAGCGTCCCATTTAAAGATACTGCTAATGGGAAGGCTATAAGGAAAATTGCGTTCCACTATTTCATTTACATATTTTGAAATCTGTTTCTTAGATTATTTTGGAAATATTAATATATTAATTATACCTATCCCATGTTGGTCTGGGACTTGGCCCATGTTGATCTGGGACAAAAAAAAAAAAGAATGTGCCAACTGTGGTTCTTGCCTAGCATGTCGTAAGAGGCGACTAATGGTTTACGGGCTTTTGGGTATGTGACTGAGTAGGCGACGAACTAGCCACTTGTCACTCCTTTTTCACAGCTTTCCATCCAACCCAGCCCACTGTCCCATGTTGGTCTGGGACTTAAAAAGAATGTGCCAACTGTGGTTCTTGCCTGGCATGTCGTAAAAGGTGACTAATGGTATATCGGGTTTTGGGTGTGTGATTGTGTAGACGACAGGTTAGCCGCTTGTCACTGCTTTTTCACAATTTTCCATCTGACCCAGCCCGGCTTTATTTTTGGCTGAATGTGGTTGAAGGGGTTGCTGCCCCTTCGACTCTGCCTACCCCTTCGGGGATCATGGGCGTGATGTTATGTATGTATGTATGTAATTATACCTATAATTCTGTGTTCGACAGTGACACAGACATGATATATCTAAATTGGAATTAAATATTCGTGGTATTTCACAAGGTTTCAGACTAACACATACATTTTGTAGCCCAAAATATGCTTCAGATTCGAGACAATGGATATGCATACTTAAATGTACTTAAATACTTAAAACCTACATGTAATTTTATCGAAATAAAAATACTTGATTTGATATGAAAATATATTTATAAGTTTCCATAGCAGGCAAGGAACACGATCATTACATTATTTTCAAGTCCCAGATTAAAATGGAAATAATTTTCTTGATAATCGTGTCAACTAGACGAACGTCGTACATATATCCATAGGGCCGGGTTTAATAGCTAATATATTCCCAGAACAACCTAGGCGCATTCAGAAGAAACAAGCAATTATATAGCCCCAAGGTTGAACATTGTTTTATCACGCGAGAGTTAGCGGACAGACACTTAAATCTGAATATACTGAGCCTACTTGTGAATTGAGATGCCTTGACATTATAACGAGCTGGCTTTTGCGCGGGACTGACTATACCAGTCAAATAAAAGTAGGTACCACCTACTTTTACAGTTTTCCATCTAACCCTGTGATCTAACCCAATTCAGTTTTGGCTAAACATGGTTTGAGGAGTTTTAGTGTCGTTTGGACTCTGCCTATGTGCTATAGGCAGAGTCCAAACAACACATATATGTATAACATCACGTCCGTAATCCTAGAAGGCTAGGCAGAGTCAAAGGGGCAGCAACTGGCTTAATCGTCGCCTACAAAATCGCATACCCAAAACCCGATAGGCCTTTGTCGCCTTTTACGACATGCAAGTCTACGACGTCAAAGAAAGGAACACAGTTGGCGCATTTTTTTAAGTCCCAGACCAAAGAGAATTATGCCTTTAGGAATTGCGGGCCTAGTGGTATGAATGCATAAAAGTAGTAAATGTTTAATTTAAACGACATTTTGAGACTACTTGAGTAATGTATTCGAACATAACTCGGCTACTCGTACCGGAAGGCCGGATAATACATTATCTGAAAAAAAAAAATGCAGATGGAATGAATGGCCCACTCTCGAACTAGACATAACAATTCTTTCCGCAATTACGTACACGCACTTGCAGATTTAACGTTTTATTCCAGCGTTGCACTACTTTCCAACATGTCGGCATAATCATCGTCATTGTCATCAAAATAAAAAAAGGTACTTTTAGTAAAAAACCGTTTTTTGTTTTGTGTAATATTATGCTTGATGATGTACGAATGACAACAATATATACATACCAACATATCGACGCTTAAGAACCAAGACCATCTATCTACACTTTTGGCGCTTTTTACTTTTTAATGCAGTTATTTTTATGATTAATTTACACATCGTTTCCTTTGATCAGTAACCTCAAATTCGCATTAAATAAGAAGTTGTGAAAAAATACCAATACCACCTAAGTTACGTGACGTAATAAATTTAAGGAAATAAAACGTTTTTTTCGTCTCCTGTGAAGTCGACTTTTTGTAGATAGATGGTCTTGGTTCTTAAGCGTCGATATCATCATTCCCTTAAAAGGGACAGCTAGCCCCCATAACCACATTCACCCAAAAATTCAACTGCACTGGGTTTAATGGAAATCTGTGAAAAAGCAGTAACAAGTCGCTATCTTTTCGCTTATACATACCCAATGCCCGATATACCATTAGTCGCCTTTTACGACATGCTAGGCAAGGAATAGAGTTGGCACATTCTTTTTATGGCCTAGTCCAACATGGGGAATCACAACAATATTTTTAGTAATTATATTTACGTATAAAATAATATAAAGTTTAAAAACTAAGACTGAGTCTTAATGATCATAAATTGCATTATTTTCCTTTTGAATTCAGCGTAACTGTCGTTAAAATTTCCAGTTCTTAAAATATCGTTATCGTAAATAATCGTTTTGTAATTTTACTGATCGAAGAACAAAATTAGTATGGGGAGTCGGCTGTATCAAAATGTCATGTATTTGTAGGATATTTCTGAGGTAGTTATGTGAAACAGACGTAAGGACGCTGTAGAAGGGTGTCAACGTAACTGAACATTAACAATTTATCAAATTAATAAATCAAACTTTGGCATTGGACGCGAAATTTAGGTATTCTTAACAAATATTCTTAGGCAAGCTTAGTAGTAAGTTTTTAACAACTCTGAATAATAATTTTACACTTTTTAATCAAAAGTGAATGCCTGTAAGTGAATCTAGATACTTGGGTGTTTACTTGTTAGCCCACCAAATTGGTGCGCTAAGAGGAATACCTCATGAATGAATTTTACAATGCGTATACAATCTGCTTTTGCCTTTAATATGTAGTTTTTTTGCTTTATGGTCGTTTGTAGTTTTAAGATCCCTTAAGCGTATCAGGGTGACCTGCGTATACTTTATTTAGGTCTTTATTATACATGGGTACATTTACCATGTATAACAGTTTCTTAAACTAAATTTAAAAAATGTATTTGAATATTGTTTTGGTGTGTATACTTCGCGAAGTTGCAGTACGCGGTAAACCTTACAACGAAATTAAGTGTAATAAAAATCATGGCATAATTATGAAATAAGTATCAACATAAACCGGTCGCGTTGTATCGATAAAATTGTTTATTACGTCACCCGCCAGGTACAGGCTTACAAGAAAAGTAGAAAAGGGAGGTCATCTTAATGATCCTGCGCATGAATTATCCTTGACCGCTTTTACTTTTTATTACTACTTAACCAAAATACATCGAGCATGTTAATTGTCCTTACTTAGAGTTCCGTACGTGAAATAACTATTTTTGATTTGATAAGTTACATGTTGTGATTAGTAAAACAATGTTATGGAGACAGGTATGGTAGGTAAAACATGGATGTTGAGTTATGATTATATTTACTTACATAGCAACAAAAATATTCAAAAATTTTGAAGAAGGTTTTCTCCAAAGAAATAGTCAAGTGTCAACAAATATAAAGTAATTACAAAATGTTTATGAAGTATCAAAATTCGTGTCTAGACTAATAAGATTTTATATAATGAGATTTTTTATAAAATATTTTGTATTCAGTAAATAGGTAGGTAATAATCTCAAACCTCTATGGTTTTCTAGAAATTTATAAAAGCTTTAGTATGAATTTTTTGGCGCTCCTACTAAAAACTACATGAGCATTTCATTTTATAGATAAAAATAGTTTTTTTTAGTTACGTTCCAGGCTGTGAATTTAAATTTAACATATAACATGCGTAGGTAAATTTTTGTATGATTATATTACATCGTCCAGCAGTGGACGTCTATAGGCTGAGATGATGATAAAGATGATGATATTACATCTGCAAAAACAAATTGGAGCGCCTTTTTAAATACACAAATTATTACTAAAATTGGACAAAGAGTTCACAAAATAGTTAGTATGGCCTTCTGAAAAGGTAGTTGGTATTGCATATATGTATAAATTTCTGTATATATATATAAGCTATATGGTTAGATTAATAGATTTTTTATCTGATACGCATTTATAGAGGAGGAAGTTCTACAAGCTTTTATTTTTACAAATATGTACGTGATTAAAAACTGTATTCCTTTCGCATAGTCGCCCTAGACCATCGAATTAGTTGGAGGTCATAATTCGAGAAGAATTTACCCTGCTATGTGGCTTAAACTTGAAACTCGTCGGCTCGTCCGTGGCTTTTGTCGCCGTCACCGTAAACAAAACGTAAAGAGCACGCACATTCGTCCGCTTTAAACAGTAAACAAAGAAATGTAACGAACCATTACTTGTGCACTAGTAACAATCATTAGGCAGTTGAATGAACTGACCAAACAATGTCGAACTGACCAACGCTCGAAAGTCATTGGAGCGTAACATTAATCATTTTGGCAAAATTGTATAATGTTGCCGAAATCATCTCACGGCAAACGGTGTGCCGGCCAACTCACTTTCACTAATAGCATTTTTTTCTTTTGCAGCGTCCGTGGTCGTTGCAGAAGCAGTTTTGTGGTGCACCTTGAGGTGGATTGTGGTGTAGTGTAGTGCTGTGCTGTGCACTTGCTTGCGTTTGGACTGCATCTCTTCGATTGCACTTTTTAGGATTACGCTCAAAATGGTAAGTTTTTTAAAGCTTCCTTTAGTAGGTATCATTACCACCTTTGTCCTTGAAATATTCTTTTCAATAGGTTTCTCATTGGGAATTAATTTGTTGCATGCTCTGTAGTGAAGTTATATAAGTTATTCAGTTTATTATGTTTTACAATCAGCATTTTATATAGAGTAGATATTTTATTTATTTGACTGCGTGCGTATTTCTGTTTATATTGTTGTTGATTAGTTTATACATAATATAACTTTACTGTATTTGTTATTCGAATAGCTTCATTAAAAGGGTTAATTTTCATCGGAATGTTAATATAGCCGCTAGGATTACATACAAAGTTTATTTGGTTTAGGCGGCAAAGTGTTTCAAAATCGTGTTTATTCCATTATGTTTAAATCAGGTTAGAATGTTAAATTAGATGCTTTAATTTATGCTTATTTTCAGTGCTTCGAAGTTTAAGGAAATAGGTATAAATGATGCTTACAGTTACAGGTACTCTAACACATAGAAAACTAGAACTTAGATAAATTAAAAAGAATTTCGGATGTAGATTTAACTTTAGAATCTAAAATAATATGTTGTATGTACTTGTAACGACACTTACCGTTTAATTTTTTTTTTATTGACTTGTTTTTAAAAAATCCTTTTTATAATATAACTGTCATTCCTGTACCAGAACCAAATGAAATATTAAAATATACAAATGATAAATATTGATGCTGCTAATATCATTAATTCAAGACATTAAAAACATGAGTTGACATTACGTTTTACCTGTATACACCCGGTTTCGATTTAACAGTATTCTTCTTGTATTTTTAAGCTAAAAAAACAATGGCACTGTCCCCTGTCGCTTCCATATTAGTTTTTCACGATCCCAACGTCTGTGCGATGTAAGGGAGAAAACATGGTTTAATACAACCACAATTTCCACACGAATATCGCTAGTCCTATTTATAAATTCCAGATGCGAGAGCCTAGGATCTGTCAGTTTTGTCTGTTACAAATCTAATTGTTCCACAAGAGAGCAATTGTCCTTGGGGTCGCTAGACGGTCTCCTTCTAAAAGAGAATGCTGAGTTTAAAATAAGGTAGATTATGAATGTTCTCATTAGTTAAGTTTAATTCTATTGGAAAGTTGTCTCTCGATATCTTGATAAGGCAATGGGGTAAATAGGACATTCTATAGTTTTAAAATGAGCTTGGTATGTATGTCCCGACAGTTGGTCTGCGGAAGACACATCGTGTACCTACTCGTTGACAATGTACTGGTCGCCACAATAAAAAAATACATCATTAGCATACATATACTTATTATAATATAATATAATGGACTATTTTGTCTAGATTTCAAATTTAGCACCCATTAATTAATTATTTCATTTTAGAATTCAGGCACGGTTATATGAACGCATGCATAGAATTTTGTCGATTTTAATGTGCATTAAAGTGTATGTATTTACTTTTAAGCAAGTTTTTAATGACCTGAACAAATACAAAGGTTTTGAAATATATGATAAATAAGAGGTAGGTTTTTTTTTTACAAAGAAATGTACTTTTAATCTAGAAAGCCTAGGCATAGCTAATTGATTTTAAATTTGTAAAAGCTAGTTAAGTGTGCCTATTAGGATAACAGCGGTAGACACTTTGCCAATTGCGACAAATTATTCTATCAAATGAAAAGTCATTAGCCGGTCATTTTCTTGTCCAGTAGGTTGGTGATAACTGAAGTTACAATGTAAGTGATTAGGGAAAGTGTTGTCGATATCATTTAGTAAATCGTTACATAAGTTGACAACTTTTTGAACGTATCGAAATACTTTTCGCAGTTATCAAATATTTAGTATTTCGATAGATTAAATTTTACGTAAAATGTAGAACAAAATGGATTCAAGAATTTTTGTTGCTAAATAAATATTGTAACGGTATTGGGATTCTTTACCCAGCCCAGATTTAAAAAATAAGTCTTTAACGATGAGTCGGCTGAAATTTCGTTGCAATTTTAGTTCCGAATTTTATTATTTGAGTACCCACCTGGTTTTTTTTTTAGGAGAGGTCTATCGGTAGTTGGCCGAAGGCGGCCTTTACTACCTACCGGGCTGGCAGGGGAGCGGGAAGCTCTCACCCTCAGGTCATACGATTAATAGATAGTCTTTATTAAGCCTAAGCAAATTGATTTTGAAATAATATTATTTTTAAAACATGAAAGTACGCAATCATAATAGCCAGCCTACTAGCTCGTTGGTCAGAGAAAACACCAGCAGGAAATATTCTCAAATGATATCATCATTATTTAAATGACTGGATGTGTGACCATGATCCAATTTCTGTCTGTCTACTCTCGAAGATCGCTTCAAAGCAGTCGCTTCGATATTTTCTCACTGTAAATAAAACCACAGCCATTAAAACTTGGACCTTGGCCCCAGCGGTCTTCGACAAAGAAAAAGATTATCGCTGTTATTCCCGTATTAATGAAAATATAAATTGCCAGGAACATAATAATTTTTCCACTAACGCCGACAAACCATCAATAACACTTACTTAACGTGAACCTTGCTTGAATCCTTTGCACATATCTCTTTTTGTAAATATAACATCCAGCGGTGATCTATCACTTGTGTAAGGGCCGTTCACACCGTGGAATAACAAACGGATTCAACTGTGGGCCTTAACGGACCTGTTATTTATTTATGGAAATTGACTACATCGAGCATATAAGTTACAGAGTGGCAGGTTGTGCGGAAAAAAAAATTGATACACGTCAGTGATTTGTCACTGAAGAAGTGTCCTTAAACGATGCTCGAGTCAGCATCTTGTTTGACATCCATAATTATTTGAATATGCAGGTTTTCCTCACGATGTTTACCAGTAAATAAGTTCTAACGGAGGTTTAATTTTACAAAAGGAAAACCTAGATAGATTTATTATCTGTTTTCCTTTTGTTTGCAGTAAAATTAGGAAAATAGGATTTACGTGCAATTGCACCTTTTTTCGTTTTAGTTAAAATTGCAAGTCTGCATTGAAAGCCTTTGAGAATTTTACGTACTAACTAACTAAATTGGAACAGCGACCCGAAGTGAGTCTTGGCCTCCGATATATCGTTAAACACTGACGATATATTTCGGACAAAGCGTAACTTTATGAATGGGCCCTTATGATATACTTACACCTACCAAATGGATTCTTTCCTGTTATGCGATGTCATTCAACCGTGTCATTGCGAGTAATCAATTTAGGAGATCTGATATTTCATTTCTTATTCTATCCGTGTTTATAAATGAAGTTATTGTTTAAAATACATATAATTAGTCTACATAATATTAAGGTTATATAGATTGTTTGGTACATTTATTCATTACTAGCTGTGCCAGCGGTGTCACCCGCGTTTATGGTTAATATTATAAAGACTATTTCCGTCATACATGATTTCTATGTACCTTTGACCATTAAGGCTGCACACGTGACGGAAGCTTAAAAAATGGAGTAACTTCTCCCGTTTTCCCAACGTTTCCCTTCACTACTCTGCTCCTATTGATTGTAGCGTGACGAAAAGTATACTATAACCTGCCCAGGAGTATGAAGAATAATTGTACTAAGTTTCGTTAAAATCCGTCCAGTAGTTTTTGTTTCTATAAGGAACATACAGACAGACAGACAGACAGACAGACAAAAATTTTACTGATTGCATTTTTGGCATCAGTATCGATCACTAATCACCCCCTGATAGTTATTTTGAAAATATATTTCATGTACAGAATTGACCTCTCCACAGATTTATTATAAGTATAGATTTATATAATATTAGTAGACAGTATTATTACCTATATTACATTTTGAAAAAGTAGCTATAAACACAGACTCTTCCCATGATTTTCGTATAATTGACTGTTTCAATGGTAAGTTATGAGAGTAGGTACTTTACAGTATAAAAAAGACATTTATTTTGTGTATTGCTCGTATTTTTGCAAAAAGTATTTTGTGAATTTATAAACAAAAATATTGTCACTATTATAAGAAAGTTAAAGAAAACGTACACCAAGAACATCGGATCCCTTTATCGCCGTAAAATCTCAAACACAAGAGCACTCTGAAGTTAAATCACGAGGCTCAGATTGCCACAGATAACTCATACGGCTAAACAAAACTTTCGAATGACGAATGATAAGAAAGTATAATGGATAATGTACGAACATGCGTAGGGTTTACATAGGGGGGCTGTTGGCCCCCCCTGGAAATCGTGTGCCAAGGTCTATTTACTATAAGAACCTATCAAAAATATTCTAGTGCCCCTCACCGCCCCCCCACCTTAGTCGAAAAAATGTATTGGCCCCCCTGGACCAAAAACTGCTGTACCAATATGTACATATATCACGTTACATCACATTAAAATCCTATCACTTCTAGTAAATATTCAGATTACATAACGTAAAAACAGAAGCCAAGATAATGGGGTTAACGAATATACAGAACGGTACAAATTAGATAAATTAATTAGACTGTCTACGGCGCTTGGAGGCGAAGATATTTGATCCCCGAATTTTAGCATCACAGAAGCTGTTTGAACTTAGGTGGATAATCTTGATCAATTCATTTCATCATACTTGGAATAACGCGAACGCTTGTTATATATAGCCTAATACCCCAATCATAGAATTTAGTCTAATATTTTGGTAACGTTTTTTTTCCACACACTATTATTTAAAAGCTTTTTACCTGACTGTACTAAACAGCTCCAATAAATTGGAGGTGTCCGAATCGTCAGTGAGAAACATTTTAAAATTAAAAAGTGTCAATTCGGACACTGTGTCCGAATAAACTGTGTCCGAGTCGTCAGCAAGTCGATAAAAAGGAGTGTTAGGCTCATAAAGTGTTTCCTATCTTCGCTATCTAATATTGCCGTGATATACTATAACGCCATTAAACGACATCTGGTGGATTTTTCTTTGATCGTATATTAATAAGAATAATTAAAAAAGTATTTAAATAGATTTATTTTTAGGTGCTTTCATGTCTCAAATTGGTGTTGTTATTGAGAAGTTACGTAGGTTTGAATTTTCACCTCATTTTTGGCACTTAACTTAAAACCAGGCTCAGGTTAGATAACGGCATTATAGATATATCACGGTAGAATAATGCTACTATTCTGGTGTAACAATACTGGATTGTGGAGGACAAAGATGGCAAAACCTATGTTTATATCCTTTCCTTCTGTCAACTTACCCAGCTACAGATAAAGGAGAAACGGCTTATTTCTTTAAAAAAAAATATTCTTATACTATGGCTTCTCTTTATTCTATAACGTTATATAATAATTCAACCTCGTTACGACAACAACCTCAAAACTCATTGGAGACAATAATAAGTCGCACCCATTCCAACACAATTTTGATACTAAGGCTTACCTATTTACGTGTACCAAGTCAGTTATGTAATTACATAACCTATTATGGCATACGACGGAATTTCCACAATAGAAAATTATGTAGCAAATGTCTCGAAAGCTACGATTACGAAATATTCAATCAACGTGACTCGGTATTAAAATTATATCCATCTAACTGTGAGAGGCCTAGGGCATTGACCTACTGTATAGTCCTTGTGTTTACGTAACGGAATAGATATTAAGTAAATAATTGTAAGTCTTAAGTTTCTACGGTAATGTATCAGCAAAATATACAACACCCATTTATCTTAGCTTCGCTTTTTTTCTGTGTGTAGAGTATCTTTTAAACTTCATTTACATTCCGTGAAAAATTAAGACTACATTTTAAGTTTGTGAATTTAAGTTTATTTCACATTTCTTGTGATAATTAAGGTTATTTTAATTTCACCAGTCTATAATGTTTCATTTAGTATACTCTTGTGCTAATGAAACAGTAATTACTACTGTGTGGTCAGCAACAATATAAGCTTAACATTTTATAACTTAATTTGTAAAAAGAGACTTATGAAAAACATGTTACCTATAAGGCAGTTATAAAGCCAAGACACTGCACATAATAAGTGACCTATCTATACAATATATCCTTCTATGGTACTTGATTGAAAGTGAAACCGTTTATTTCAAGCAAATTAATCAAGGTCACCAGAAAAGCATTTTGTACCTGTCTAAAATGCAATAAAACCAAATAGGTACTTCATCACTGCTATTACCTAATTATTGCTCTCCGCACCAACTGATATTTAAACCTCGTATTTGATTCGGATATTACAAATTATCCCGTTATTCTACTCTCGCCGAGCAATGTTAACCAATCTATTACACATATCTTGTGAGGCCATTACGCAGCAGATTCTTTCAAAAGTTTACGTTATGTGCCAGAAGGCGTTCTAGTCTGGTTAGCTGCTGACTAAACCATTGTGATTTGGTTATGTTAGAACATGAATTGTGTGGCCTATGGCCTTATCTTGCGTAATGCTATAAACGTATTCTGTATATTGTTATGTTATTCAACTAGCTGCTTGCTGCATGGTCTTTGAATCACGTTGCATCAATATGAGTTCCATATACCACGTATTTTATAATGTTTTATAATTTGTTATGTATGTCCTTAATCTTGAGTTAAGTTATTTAACAAAATTTATTACTTTATCTTCCTAGCGTTATGTCCCGTGTTTAGACGGGGTCCGCTTAGACCATGATCCAGGATTTAGCGAGTCTGGTAATTACATTGAAGCGACTGCCGATCTGACCTTCGTAACCCTAAGACAACCAAAAACCAGACAATTTTTGGATCGTGGTTACAAATCCAAAGTTGTTTCAATTTGCAGGTTTCATCACGATGTTTTCCCTCACCGTCGAGCTAGTGGTATAAATACGTACATAGATTTGAAAAATCCAGAGGTACATGCCCGGGTTTGAACCCACACTCCTCGGTTAAGAGGCGCGTGTCCTTACCATTGAGCTACAACCGCTCTAACAAAATTTATTACATATAGGCAGTAATTGAATAATATCTTTTTTTTTTATAAAATCCTGCAACTGCTTATTATAAATGTAATTAAACTTTAAGCTTTTAACAAAAATAAGAAGATAGCGGCACCACGAGGTGTTTGTGCCACGGTATGAATCGCACAAGTCAATCATCGCCTTTTTGAAGCCGTTGATTTAGAACTATGGTTTGAATGAGGAAGGACTATTTTCTATTTCATCGATAGAGGTTAACGAATCTTTCCCATGAGTCCTTTTGACTGCAGGAACTTGGGGCTCCACATCATTTAAATAAAGGTGCCATGTGATCCGATCAACCTTGGATGCCGCAGCATTATCAGAAGGCCGTATACTAACTCACACTGTTTTTGCAATGTCTATCCTCTTACTAAAACACGTCACAGTATCCCCGGGTCAGTGCGACAATGTCAATGGTTCCCATCAATGCACCTGCGAACTCAACACACGAGTCGAGAACACTCTTATTCTCTTCCGCATAATCGGCCATTAAGAGCTTCCGTAAAAGGAACGAAAAGTGACATTCCGTCCTCTTAAAGAGGTCTTAAGTGCCCATTGTGACTCCGCAATAATGAGCTAGGGACCAATAATTATGAGATTTAACTGCAGAGGGCCGATAATGGGCAGATTGTTTTAAATACTGTTTCAAGGCCATAAGAACAGCTAAAATGGAGGAAAATCGTCGAGTGCGCTAGGAGAATTTCATCCAGCGGGAATCTTTAGAGATTTTATTTCGGCGGCGACCTCGAGGTGATAGTTTTCGTCTTTTCCTCTTTTATTGTTTCGAACAATGTATTTTATTTTTATATCAGGGATCTAAAGTGTTCCTTACGCTACGAAAATGTTTGAAGATAAAACGATTCCACTTCTCACATAAAATGTGTTAATAATTTGTTATGTTTACCTTGTGATGTTTTGGAAATAAAGATTTAAATTAATTATTATTGAGAAAATATATAACAAAAGACTGTCATCTTTAAAATTCAACCGTCTTTGCTATTTTTAATCTAACCTTTTGACCATAGGTATATTTATAATAAAATGGTTAAATGGTTTGCCGTGAAAACGTAACAAATAAATCGACAGCTAGACAGATAGACGGAGTTACTTTCGAATTTGTTATATAAGTAGGGTTTATGATTAAAACGTAATAGATATACACAAATATATTACATCTTCTATGTTAGCTTATTCTATAAAGCAAAGTTGTAAAAAAAAAAATTGTACCAATGATTCGCTTGTTGTTGCGAATTTTTATAGCGTCTTGGACGAGACTTGACTTACAATATTCGAAATTGGATTCAAGTTCAAATAACATAACTACAGCAAGTAGCAATATTTTTTATTCTACAAGTAGGTACACTCGTAAAATAAAAAATCTTGCTACTTTGACAGGTCTGTAGCAAGGGCGGGATCTGTTGGGCATTGCAGGGAATGACCTAATGACCTGCCTACCGTTTAGGAGATTTCGGGTGTGATGGTATGATGATGATGAAGATGACCTAATGACCTACCGTAATTCACCATTGTCCTACCTTCAGAAATACCAAAACCACCAAGTTCATTGGTATTTGGTGCACTAAAATTCAACTCAAGCTGTTTTCATCCAAATATTATTTACAGGTACACTTTAAATTTCACAATTAGAAGTATAGTTGATTGTCAGTACTAACGTAACTTCTTAATGCGTAAGTCTGTCAACTGCACTGTAACTAAAGAAAGTGTCTATAAATAGGCCTTAGTATCCTGCTAGTAACAAATTGTTCTCCGAACAATAGGAGCGTTTATTAGCGCAAAGTAAGCGGCCCCATGGGCGGTGATGGACATTAATTTTGTGACCGCATCGTCTTAAAGGTTATGCTACACTGCTGCAAGTAAATATCTCTAATAATAGACATACAGATATGTGAGATTAAGGTGTCGTTTTGTAATGCCAAAATAAATAAGAACTTATTACTGAATATATATGATAGTAAATACGGTAATGTGTAGCCAAATTGGATAATTTATTTTGATCTGACCTAGCCCACTTATATTTCTTGGCTTAATGTAGTTAAGGGCGCTAACTCTTTGACTCTGCATACCCCTTCGGGAATTATGGGCGTGATGATATGTAAGTATGTGATATGTTGTTTTGTGTCGCCTGATCTTTGAATGTGGCTAGACTAATTTTAATATAATTTTCTCTTATAGAAATCGCATATTTTAAGGAGTACCTAAAATCGTATGTTAAATCTACGGCTACTATCAGAATATACAAAACTTGAGGGTAATTTTAGACGCTCCTTCACCTCGTACTGGGAAAACGTATTTAGAGTTTATTTGAGAATTGCGAACAGCGCCCGGTGTCCCAGACAACATAGTAATTAAAAGTTAGTAATTACAGTTCGCACATAAATTAACAAAGTCCTAAAAGATGTCTAGGTACCCTAGCAGGAGCAAATAGGTTCCGAGAACAATTTATGAGGCAATAAAGCGCATTGTTGAAGTCGTCAAAATAATTATTTTATAAACAAACTGGGCCTGATGACCCCACTTCTTCCTGCCGATGAGACTGGTTTAGCCGAAAATTAATTGTTTATTCATGCGTCCTGCATCGGTTACAGAAAAAAACAAACAACAAAGAACCATATCCATATAAATCGTTACATGAAACATTTATTTGCCCACCTCTAGGTCAAGTTTCTATATTAAATAGGCTTATTGTTAAACATGTTATTGTTATCAGATAAATATTACTTTTATATATTCACCACAGGAACCCTTTCTAAATACTATGCGATGTCAGTCTGCAACGCATTTCTTCTTTTTTTTACACAACCACAGTGGGTCATCTTCTTTACAGTCATCGAGTTATAAATAAGACACACTCCAAGTCTAATGGCCCGCTACACGCATAAAGGCCGTGTATTTGGCTGTAAAAGTCGTTTCCTTGTTCCAACTTAAATGACGTATAATATCACACATCTCCGCGCTTTATTGCGAAAACGAGGATATATAATGCTATGCGTAACTTTCCGCATAATGTCATCCATAAGTTTCTTACGAGTTTGCGGCCCGAAGCCGTTAGCTACAAAACCTAATGCTTAAGTTAGGAGTGGAATAGGAAACGTGAGAATTTTATGGAATTAAGGGGACTTATCTTACTTGTTTATGGTATAGGTTTTATATTTCTAGTATGATAGTATTACCACTAGCAATGTTGCGTCTCGCAACATCGCACAATTATATTGTACAATAAAAAAAGAATAATTACCACTCCTTGTTATGTCAAAATCACAACATATTAGTAAATTAACTTAAAAGTATAAACGCTACCTGTAATTATATATAAGTACCATATAATGGTACTTATAAAGTTTTATTTGTCTCTCTGATACAGACTAATTTGAATAAAATGATTCGGCTAATCTCCGAAACATAAACTATTTAAGGGAACTCACTGCAGATAGCTTCTCTTAGGAATAAGGAATAACTTACGTTCTTTATAATTATAATTAGTGTTCAGTCAAAAATTTATATTATATATACTATAAAATATTATTTAAATAAATAATTAGCTGGTTATAAATATAAATGTTATCATTTTAACAGTATGAAACCAATCCAAATCGGCTTCATGACAAGCTTCGTCGGACAATTACAAACCCGCTTTTACTCTTGGTCTGGTCATGTCGTGACAAAAAGAGTTCAATGACCTCGTTCACAGTTCGATCAATTGAGAAAACTTTTCTAATTGGTTTCAGACTGAGTCATGAAAGAAGTTGAAGTAGTAGTTTCGACGGTAAACAGCTGTCTGGCCAGGGACACGGATTGGTTTGTTTCAGAAACAAAAAAGACTGTCACGGATTGTTCATATTGCCATCTCTTCGCTCTGAAGGGAAAATGTTATGGGTCCTAGAATATATATCTATATACTATATGTCGGTGTGTTTGTTTTGTCCTATTATATAATGTTGCTAACAATTACGTGCTTAGAAATTAGGAGCACGGGCCTAGATATATCTGACGATCACAAACATCATTTAACTGGCTCGATGCCGCATTCCGTAGTGACCCTGCCCAATCCGCCAAGAGCTGTGGGTTCGATCCCCACTTAGGACAAATATTCGTGCGATGAATACTTGTGTGTCTGGCTATTAATATCTATTATTTAAGTAGAATTGAATTCTATTATTTAAGTTGAATACTCGTTTAGAGTGATTTATTACCTTGAGGAATAATCTTATTTATTGTTTCAGAAGTTTGCTTTTCTTATCTTTTTTTTGAGCTTTTTTTCATAGATAATTATCACCTTTTGTATTTGAATAAATATTACTTCTAAACTGGTGATCCACAACTTCTAAAGCGGTTTTATATAAACATGGTCGGCTTTCTTTCGGCTAATCAGTTTCTTTTAAAGAAAATTTGTTAATTACCCGTGACCTTGGAGTAAGAAATCGAAGGAAATGTCGGTAGGTCCTTGTCAAGGTTAATAATTCTAGTTTGCGTAATACGAAACCAGTTTTGGCTGTCGATTTGATTATATTAACTTTTACAATTACAATTAATTTGAATATTGTTGTTATTAATTAATTTCTTACTGAAACGGCGAACATTAAATATGGGTTGTTATTAAGTATGGCTACAGAAGAATTTAATGTTACGCAAGTATCGTACCCGATTCTGATGTGTTACTTTTTGATTTATTATAGTTATATCGAATTGATATCAGATAGATAATATTAGAAAGAAAGAAAAATGATTATTGGGTTACAGATATACACTCATAACAAATACAAAATGACAGACTGCCATAATTTGTAAAGGATGTAAAATATGTAGCACCTCAAAGGTCTCCGCTCAGCATATGTTGCGGTGGCACTGCGCTCACTGCGACGCTGGTTTTTCAGCGGATGCCTAGAGATCGGGGCGGTTAGTGCTGCCCGAACACACCTTACATTAACAATTAAAATTACTAAACAAAATAAACTAAGCAAAAGTCTTAACATAACAGAGATAAAATTACGTAATTTAAAATAAAATGATCTAAAATTATAGATTAATTAAATTAAAGTTAACACCAGGGGCAAAGATGAGCCTTAATGCTATTGGCTCTGTGCACGATTACAGCGCCAACTTGCGTCCACAACTTTGTGGGCCCTGTCACATTGACATGTAGATCGTATATTTGTGAATAAATATCGAAATGAAAAAATAACAAATATTTCCGACTAATAAATTGTTGTGATACCACGATTTGGGTGGAAAAAAGGTTTTGAAATCATTTAGGTCATTCAAATCAAATGAGGTAAGTCCAAAAAGTGTGTTTAATTTTGATTGTGTCAGGGTTTGTTTACTTCATTTATAGTTGTAGTTTTACAGTAAAACAAAAAGAAAAAGCTACTTTAATGGTTTCATTATATAACAGAAAATATATTTAAATGTTCCTGTATCGCTAGTAATAAATTAAATATCGTTTTCAGATCGAAATGAGTATTGTTTTGAAGACCGGGTTTGTGAGTGTTACTCACAATATCAAATTCCAACCACAAACCGTATTTAAAGGAAAATTGTTGGTATTGGCTGGACATGTCCGAGATGTAGAAGAATAAGGAAAAAAACAAGGGCAGAGTTCAATAATTCACGCTCTCATCATAAGACAAACATCTATTACTTTGCCACCTTACAAAACGGTTTTAATCGTAAAATGTTAAATAATTAAATAATTCAAATGTAAATGTGTTAAATAATTCATTCTTCTTTCTCTTTTTCATTAAACGTTTGTACCGTGACATAGCTGCAGATTCA
The DNA here is from genome assembly GCA_951394215.1 of Glyphodes perspectalis. Taxonomy (NCBI): domain Eukaryota; kingdom Metazoa; phylum Arthropoda; class Insecta; order Lepidoptera; family Crambidae; genus Glyphodes; species Glyphodes perspectalis. The sequence continues at coordinate 11,744,645 of OX596211.1, read as the reverse complement.
TTTGGTATTTTTGAATGATAGACTGAAGGAAATATCGTCGGTATATAACTGGGACTGGCTGACTCGTCTGATTTCTTGCCACCAATGAAATGAACACTGCATATTAAATCATTTGGTCTTGGGTACCATGGCAATCCATCAGCACTGAAACAAAGTTGAATTTAAACATTTAGCTATTATTACTGGTATTATTATTAGTATAGAGAAGCTATGTCTAACAAAAATATTATGACGAAGCATGGACTAAGCGTGTTTCAGCATTTGCAGCGCTAAAACTAATAATTGTCGTCTAATTAAGCTATTAAAACACACAGCGCTAGATCGCTCATAGATTACATTTTTCTCGCGACCAAAACGTCGTAAACACCGTGAATTTATGGCGCTTACGCGTGTGAATACCGTGAACGTAGGCGAGTGACTAAACGAGTTGTTGCCGATGGGCAACAACGCACGGCGCAAAAAACTTGTTCGCTGCGTCAGTTCCATACGCTAGTAACAATAGTTTAGTGCATTTAAATAGGTTAAATGGATTCTTTGATTAATATCAAATACAGGATTTAAATGTGGTTATGATGTTACTTACTCAATTCTCTTGACGGCAGCTATCCATTTCTTGCATTGTTCAAGTTTCCAAGTAGCTCTTGGGAATCGGTAAAACTTGCATTTACTATTTCTGCCAGTATTCTTGCAGTTTACAACACAACAACTACTGTGACTCATTTTTGTTTGCGGACTAATGCGATTAATTAATGATATTAAAATGTATTATGTAGAATCGCTTTGCCATTGACAGATACATCTGATGACAGAGCTTACATAATTTCTACTTTTGACCACCATGAGCGCTGCGATAGATTATGTTACCCCCACCTAGTACTTCGCACCCAGCGAATAACTGAGACCTTGTTTTAAATGCTTTATATTTAGAATAGCATATCACGAAATAACAAAAGACTAACGTATTAATTGCCAAACAAAAGATATTGAATGATTTTTATCAAAAAATAACAGATCGGTGAAACCTATGATGTTATTGTTAAGTGTATAAAAGAAACCTGGTTCCAAGGGTCACTGTATGCTGATGAACGCTTACAGCAGTAGGGAAGTCACTCTTATGACACCTTGACTCTTTGAAGGTTTTGTTGAGGATTGAACACTTTAGTATTTCGTTGGCCTAGTAAATGATTTCTCGAATTTGGGCCTTGGATAATCTCTGTTAAAATTTAATGAGAACTTTAATAAGACGCAAAAAAAATTGTGATTATATTATTGCCCCGGCGCGGCGTAAGTGTTTTTTTTTTGTTTAAATATCAGACAACATCGCATACATTGATCTGACTCCGAAATAAGTAAGTAGCTTAAGCATTTGTGTTATGGATATCAGAATCAACAGTGGTATTACAAATATATACTTAAATATTGGATAGTAACACCGAGACACAAAACATACACAAGTATTCATCACACAAATGTTTGTCCTAGGTGGGGATCGAACCCACAACTCTTGGCGCATATGGTAGGGTCACTACCAAATGCGCCATCGAGCCAGTCAAAGTCTGCAAAGTGTGCGTCGAACACTTTGCAGATAGGACTTAGAAACTTAACAAACGAAACGCAGTTTGAGAGCTCTTTTTAACCGACTTCAAAAAAAGGAGGAGGTTCTCAATTCGACTAAATTTTTTTTAATCGACTACTTTAAGAGGCTTGTCTTTCCCTGGTCAAGTCACATGAGATGAAAACAGTGTGGTTTAAGCGTGACTCTGTTAGCTAGTACCAAGTAGTAATAGTAGTGTGCCGCTGCGTTCACCTAATGTAAACAAGGCCATCAAGAACAATGTTTTCCTAAGTTCTCTTCAGGGTCGTTGAGTGTTTCGTCCCAAAGCACGTCCGTCCCAATGGGACCAATCACAAGATATATAATTAGGGGGTTTTGGGTATGTGCTTGTGTAGGCGACGAGCTAGCCACTTGTCACTACTTTTTCACAATTATCAGCTCAGTTTTATCGTTGGCTGAATGTGGTTAAAGTGGCCGGCTGTCCCTTTGACTTTGCCTATCCTTTCGGGGATTATGGGCGTGATGTTATGTATGTGTATGTACGTATGTATTTTATAGTATCTAATAATATACATATTATGGCAGTGCTTTGCAAAATTTTTAATAAACGGTTTTTCTTTAAGCGTTTCTTTAAAATTGAACACAATTTTTAGATATTCCACTATTTTTAATGTTTTTGATTGATTTTTCTTTAATGTCTAAGATAAAAATCACCGGACCATTAAGGGTTCGCGATCAGGCATACATAGCGATGCGAGTATTATTTTATTAGGATACTGTTGGCCGGAAGCCGTATTTTCTCCAGAGCCTTGAACTTTGCTCGTGCATCCTTTTTCCTGGAAGGTCGACAGACGTTTCCATAGAGGAAGTATTAATTGTGTGTTTTGTTGGAGTGTTACATTCTGCGTTGCTCATCATGTGACTCACGGTCCGGTAAGCCTTCAGGAAAGGAAGTGTTGTGTTATAAAACAATAATGAAGTAAAATATATATTAATGTAAAATACAATGTTTTACGGGTCTAGTTTGTTAGTGCAAGATTATTTTTAGTACACTTAAATTCATAATTCTTACAATGTCGCATTTAAAGAGTTTTCTGGGAAACACCGGCGTACATTTTCAGAAGACAATGTCTCGTTTTGTTGAAATAAAAATAGGTACGTACATACATACATAACATTACACCCATAATCCCCGAAGGGGTAGGCAGAGTCAAAGGGGCAGCAGGCCCCTTTAACCAAAAATAAAACTGGGCCTGGTCAGATAGAAAATTGTAAAAAAGTGATGACAAGCGGCTAGCTCGTCACCTACACAATTACAGACTCAAAACCCCATATACCATTAGTCGCTTTTACGACATACTAGGCAAGAAACATAGTTGGCACATTATTTTTAAGTCCCAGACCAACATGGGACAAAGATAAATACGAGTATTAGAAATGGTGGTTCAAGGAGCTCGCTGCTCTTTGAATGATATATATGCACATGTGTGTTGCACTATAAACTATCTTTGATTTAAGCTTGGACTATCTATATCCTACTCCTACGAATATTATAAATGCGAAAGTTTGTATGTATGCATAGATGTTTGTTACTTTTTCACAAAAAGCTACTGAATGGATTTTAATGAAACTTTAGAATAATATAGCTCATACACCCGAATAACAAATAGGCTATGTTTCATTTATCACGCGAGCGAAGCCACGGGCAGAAGCTAGTGTAAGATATTTTTCAATGATATTTGATAAAGGCATCGTATATCTAAAGTAATTTTCAACCCACATTTAGATACGAATTTGCAAAACGCCAATACGTGTATACGTGTAGCTAGGGCGCTCCGGCAGTTAGGGCTGGCACTGCCAATACCTACAAATTTTGTATCCGTTACGTCACTACTTATTAAGTAACCTAGTACTTGCTGTGTACTTAAATGTATGCTCCACTGACTAGTATTACACATATTTTCCCCCGAGTTATAATTGCGGCCTAAAATATAATTCTATCAGTAGAATTTTCCTTGTGGATAGGCCCGGCTTATAATGAAATTCCCACGACAAGCAAGAACCACTGTACACGATTCTTTATCAGTTATATTCAAATGAATTCGTAATTTTTCGAATGAAACCTGATTTATTATTGCAATAGACTTAAATAGCAAGTGATTCACGTTTGAGTAGTATTATATTATATTGCGATTTCTTTAACTGATATTAGATTTTTCAGTTTTTGCCCTATTTTTACTTTTTAAGAACTAAACAACGGTTTTTGAGAAAAGTTTACATCTACGCTTACATGCTTAGGTTAATACATTAATATCCCTCATATTCTGTTATTTTTCATAATTTAATTAATGCATCATTACAATAATACATAATATCAAACTCATTTTAATTCCGAAGTCAAGACTCTATCTAAGCATATATTAGGTATAAACATTGCTACCCAATTACATAACTGTCTAATTAAATATCTTTATGTAAACTCACGTAAGAAGCAGATGACCAGCCCACCAAAACGAAACAAAACCTTAACCGACCCTTAGGCACACGTCAAGTGATATAACGTTATCATCATAACATAATCATTTTAATATAAGATCGCCGGACAACTGGATCGGTTACACAATGAATTTCCCCATCAATCCAAACCAACGCCTATTTCAACACAGCTAAAGTCCAGTTTTAGATGAGCAATAGAAGATGTCAGTGTGCAGTAGCGCACGGGAGTGGAAACTCTATGGCTTACGTGTTAAAGTGGAGATTAGTCTGTGTGCTTAGTTCGGAAGTTAAGCAATTGGCGAAAGTGTTTGAGTTGGCTCGCGCCAGTGCTCCGGCGCATTTTTTACTCTCACTGTTACTTCGGTCACGGTCGCCCGTGCGCCTGCGCCGCGATGGCCTATCGACGCCCCTAGCACGGTTTGAACAAAACTATCTTTCTCTTTCTATCTGTATTAGGAAAGGCGTAGCGCCCCAGGTAGATAATGAAATGGCGTTTCTATTGTATTTTTTTGTATATGGAGTGTGATGTAGAAACAAAGAATAACATTTCAAATTTCATTCACGAAATTTAAATACTTAATTAATGATATCGATCGTTATCGTAACATGAATCACTCTATGATAGGGCATAAAAAATACATGATCGTTTATAGATCCTTTATTGTCTCAATGCGTTGCGGAATTTTACAAATAACACATTTCTTTTTGTAAGTATGTGTATACTTATAAAAAAAATGTGTTATTTGTAAAATTTCAAAGGCGTAGTCTGAAAACAGTGAAAGATATTAAAAGGCGACATACACTGACGTTGAATAATCTTGATGAGAAAACCCGTCGTCGATATTTCTACATTTTTGCCTTTTGCATACGTATTTTAGAACAAATCATCATCAACATGGCGTTGTCCCGGTTGCATCTGTATACTGGAGCCCGGGGTCCGCGATTTTCAAAAAAATCTCACATGTTTTACAAATGTCAAAGTCAAAGTCAAAGTCAAAATATCTTTATTTACGTAGGCCTCAAAAAAGCACTTGTGAATCGTCAAGTAAGTACATAGTAAAACAATTTGAATCTACCACCGGTTCGGAATGTCGCATCTACCGAGAAGAAACCGGCAAGAAACTCGGTAGTTACTCTTTTCAATGCCAGATTGAATATAAAAATTAAAATTTACAGATTAAGTTAATATGAATATCAAGAATGAATGAATTCAGTAATCTAGGTATATGTACAATACTTACATGAAAGTAAACATCCGTATAGGAGGCCCTTTTCGTAATTAACTTATGGGCAGTACAACGTTTTCCGGTTGAATATAATACGACTGCGTAAAAATCGTACCTATTTATAGGCATCTCGCGGGAACTGTTTATTTTACCGGGATAGGTGAAAAGTAGTCTATGTGTTAATACGGGGCACGTACTACAGACATAGAAATAGGAAGTTTGGGATGCTGAAACGTTTTCTCATTTGAGTTAGTCATAATAAGGAAGACGTACTAGAGGATAAAAAACACAATACGGATATATTGTGTTTTATATTCTCTTAGACGTACGTAAGAAAACACTGTATGACACCAGAATTTATTTATTAGGTATACAGTAATTTGATTATTTGTAATGTCAAAATTACAGCTTATTGTTAAATGTTTATTTGGTTTTGGCCATCTTTGGGGGAGACCTATGTCCAGCAGTGGACGTCTTTCGGCTGAGATGATGATGATGATGATTATGAGTAAATGTTTCTGAAAGTACGTATATACGACACCTATATATACGATTTTTTTTTGGTTTTGACCGTCTGTGTTTGCTCTTGTTTTTTTATCTCTGACCAGTACCTGATAATTATTTTCTAAATCTTTCATCCAAATCGTACTAAACGCGTAAATGATTCACAAACACGCAAACATGCAAATTTCGTCAAAATTCACACTTTTATTGGTAGGGCTACCAATCCGTAGGCATTATATTTGTTTTAAACATAATGGCGTTTAAATACAGCCTTTAAACAATAGGCCTAGGTTTATATCAGCTTCTCACATTCAACGTGCTATAATGGACTTAGAAATGCCGTGAAAATCATATGCGTAGTTTTATGTGTTCGTTCGTCACTGTAAAGCGTTATTAGAGAACTTAAATGACGTTTATTGTTTTCACTACCATTTGCTGGTTTGTGGTTTGTCATTTCAAATGCTGTTAATGTTTAGACCACATTCGACTGCTTTAAACTATTAAGTAAAGTAGGATGGTATAATCGTTAATGCAGAGGAATGTAAATTTCAAAGCTGCAAAAAAACCCTCAACTTTATTGTCATTTGTGCTTTTGATTGTATGTTTACGACGTAGTTTTAGATGCGAATGGTACAATAGAATTTTAAAATTAATTTAATTAGGTTACTAGAGAAGCCCAAATACAGAATATAGAAGACTGAAGTTAATCAAAGCGTTTGCAGTACATACAAAAGAAGTATACATACAAAACATAACATCACGCCTATAATCCCCGAAGGAGTAGGCAGAATCAAAGGGGCAGCAGGCGCCTTTACCGACATTCAGCCAATAACAAAACCGGATTGGGTGAAAAAGTAGTGACAAGTAGCTAGCTTGTCGCCTTCACAATCACATATCCAAAACCCGATATACCATTAGCCGTCTTTTACGACGTGCTAGGCAAGAAAAACAATTGGCACATTATTTTTAAGTCCCAGACCAACATCGGACAACAAAATATACCTATACTATACTTCCTAGTATTATAAAGCTGTAGAGTTTGTTTGTTTGCTTGCTTGAACGCGCTCATCTCAGGAAATACTGTTCCGATTTGAAAATTTATTTCAGTACTAGACAGCCTGTTATTATCCATAAACGCGGGTAAAAAACTAAAATTACTCAATGGGTTTGACGTGAAAACTAACTATTGCACCTAGTATTATATAATACTAGTGGCCCGGTACGTGCTTTGCTACGTATAAAATGAAATATTTAAAAAAAATAATTAAATTTGACAGCAAAATCCCCATTAACAAAATGGTCCGCCATTCATTTGTTACAAAAAATGTGATAAATGAAGAACCGCTCCCGAACCGATTTTGTGCAAACTTCACATAAACCATCTACTAAATAGTCCGAACAAAGCCTAAAAATTTGGTTTGGATAGGTGAGCCCGTTCTTGAGTTATAAAATTACAACGAAAAGTGGCATTGATTTTTATAAGTATATATTGATTTTAATGTATAAGTATAGAAGAAGGTATTAACATTTACTTTGCAGTTTTTAGGATTAACTAATGATGCTATTAGCATTGAGTTAGATAGAAAAAAAATTTTGATTCAACGATTTCCGTACAATCAAATATAAATTATGTATAAGTCGTAACAATCGACAAATATTCAAATAATCTTCAACATAGGCTTTTTTCTTCGCACGCACCTAAAGTTGGCGGAGGCATGCAAATTGAGTTACGCCCTGAATATGTACATAATTATGTGGTCACTCGGCCACGTGGCTGGTCTACACCGGTTATGCTCGTCAGGTGTCATGGCCACCACCAGCTGACCCCATAACTGGGATCCACTTAAAGGATGATGGAATGGTCTGAAAAAGGTTAAAAAGTTTGCATTTGAGACTAATCCTTACTAAGTAGTCAGTTAACTTGTGAACGTTGCTCACTAAAACTTTTATCACCTAAACTTAGTAGTAATTCAAGAAAGTCAACTAGATGAAGTTATTCGAAATTATAATTGCTCAAGTTAAAATGACTGTAACTTAGCTGCTTGTTTTAGATGTATTTTCTATGATCCTCTCTTTCCTCTTGTTGTACCAATTTTTGTAAATAATAGCTAATGAAAAAAGTTTTGGTAAGACTGGCACACAGATAACCCCCAATATCTGTGGACTGGCATTACTATTACGTGGTTATTATTTCTATTATTTTACTAGTTGACCTGGTGCACCTCGTAACGCCCAGTTCCCAGATTTTCAATACCCATTTTTTTTTTAATTTACCGCTGTTTTTTTTTCTTTATAAGAACCTTCGCATAACAATAAGAAACACAACTAAAAAAGAATTAGGGAAATCGGTGAAGCCGTTCCCAAGTTATAGCTTTGGGGTGGACCACCCTTAACATTTAGGGGTATGAAAAATAGATGTTGACCAATTCTCAGACCTACCCGATAAGCATACAATAATAATATTGCAACTTTTTGTTGAAATAAATATTTGAAAATATAAACAAATTTACCTAATTTATTATAATTACTAAAGATCTCTAAAGTTTCAACAAACATATTCACTTCAACTTCCAATGTTTACCTACGTAGTAAATTTTGGTTCATGAGTTTGGTAATCCATGGAATTAATTAATTGCCTGGAGTGGTGCGTGCGGGGTACTTTTAATTAAATGGATAGTTGTTAATGTGACACCCGTGAGTCAGTTAACTCTACCAACCGTATAAATTAAACTCTCTTTGAGTTGAAGTCACCCGGGCGAAGGTATCTACGCTTTCGTATAATATATTTATTTATTAATAAGGTTTGCTAACAGTTTAATCATACATTCTTAGTCAACAAAATAACAAAGGTTTTAAATCCTATGAGTAATCTAATTAAAAGCAAACTTAACATGCGACAGTTTAATTATAAAACAAGTAGCTAAATAGTTACAGTAACCTTTAAAGTAGGTTTTAATCTAAAGCACTTTACTTACATATAGGTATATATTTATTTAATAAACAGTATTTTGGTTTAATTGGTTTAATTGTCAAGATACAACTTAGCCTGTTTTTTGTATCGTGGAAGTAAGTTCGCAAATACATCGGCTGTGTTGCAAGACTCATTGGCCAATTTGCACTTTCGTGGTATGGGAGAATTGGATCCTAGGACTGTTTTTCTTAAAGGAGGGGAAAAGAAAAGTGATTCTAGTACGTAGGTCTCTTCTAGGTGAAGATATTTGACCTTTGTGAGCAATGGAGGGCAGTCTAATTTATTATTTAGGATCTGAAGGAAAATTAAGTCCAGGACTTTTCTACGTAAATCAAGCGAATCCATCCTAAAGTGCGTCAGCCGTTGGGAATACTTAACTACTAAACCTGATATACCATTAGTCGTCTTTTACAATATGCTAGGCAAGGAATACAGTTGGCGCATTATTTTTAAGTCCCAGACCAACATGGGACTAAAATGTATACTAGGAGTACATACTCATATTTTTTATTTCTGAATATAACAATAAACGACAGATTATTCCATGAGCAAACAATTTCGTAAATAAAAATAGAAACGAATATAAAATAGTTAACACGTGTAGGAAATTATTGTCCGATTTAAATGTATCATTTGTATCTTTATTACATTTGTTTCCATGAACTTGTCTTTTATACATTTAAGTCGTTAGTTGTAGCAATAAAATTTAAGTAAATATCGGCCTAAGGTTAATCAAAAACTAAATGTTTACGAAAACCTGCCGAATCGAACAGGTTTTGTGAATTACATCACAGGTTTTATTGTGCCCAAGAAATTCGTTACCTGGTGATGGTACGGATAATTTGCATATTAATACAAGTTAGCTATGTGCTGTGCTGTATTTGAATAGTTGTTATATGATAAACGACTTTTGTCAGATTTCCGCTTATGTTGATTTTGAAGATGGCATCTGAAGATATCTTTCTGTATGTTACTTAGATTAAAATGACTTAAATCATAAAAAGTACATATAGACTGAAGTAGCATTCGGTGAGCACCTATGCTAAGCAAAACTGCTTGTCGTCAATAAGGGGTTTTCAAAAATACAAAAACCGCCAGATGGCATGAGGGATTCTCGTGGTCTTATCACTGTCACTATTGGCTCCTTGTTGACAGCATGTCAGTTTGGTCTGACAACTAACCAATGAGGAGGGTGATAAGACCGCAATACAGAGTTACGCCATCTTGTGGATGTTTTAATTCAAAAATCCCTCATTGTAGGTACGCGATTTTCCTATTATGTAGATTAAGCGACGTGGTCAGGAGTTTTTAGAGGTGACTTTCTTTTTAACCGACTACAGCAAAAATAAAGTTATGAAATATCAGCTAATACACTTTATGCTTATTTAATTTATGTATTTGTACATAATTTCCACTGGAGCGCATAAACACTACTATTGATTATAATAAATAGGGACTTTTTATTATAGGAGAAAAACACTTCAATTACTTGCAATATTTTCTATATTCAATAATATTAATTGGTTTGCCATTTCAAATAATGCGTTAATAGCTCCGGCACGCATACTTAAATCCTTTTTTATTCCAATGTTAAAACAATTATTTCTACGGCAAATTTATCTTCTAATCATCATATATCATGAACAGGATACTCGTTCTTGTAATAGCTTTATTATTTATTAAATCCTGTTCTACTAACTAGCATTAAGTATGATAATTTTACTCATTACATCGTTATGAAAAATTAAAATGTGAATTTTCTAATCTACATAAAGATTGGTATCATTAGCTCGGAGGCGGGGTAAAACATGTGAGAAAAGCTGCACATTAGATTATATAGAGTTACAAAGATCAAATAGTATAGGGGTTCCTTTATTTATATGAAATTTAGAATCGTTAAATCTATTTTTCATAATAATCCAATTCTATTTTATTTTTGGCTATATCCTATATTTACTTACTTATTGATAAAGCTGAAGAGTTTGTTTGCTTGAAGGCGCTAATCTCAGGAGCTACCTACTGGTCCGATTTGAAAAATTATTTCAGTGTTAGATAGCCCATTTATCAAGGAAGGCTATATAGGCTATATAGCATTGACCATCTTCTTCTTAGTCGTATTCTTCATTGCTGAAGGTCGTGCCCGTCCTGAAATTGTATAGTAGAGGAGTTGACCAGCTGCTTCCACATCGCCCTATCGTCGGCCTGTCTCAGCGCAGTTGCTATGCTGAGCCCCATGACATCTTTTATAGAGTCCGACCATCGTCTCGGTGATCGACCCCGGGGTCTTTTCCCGTCCACCCTGCCCACAACCATTAGCTTATCCAGGTTATCCGGTTGTCTCCGAGCTATGTGGCCGAAGTAACTGAGAATGCGTCGGTAGCAAATCGTGGAGAGTCTGGTCTTAATATTTAGCTGTTTAAGAATAGATTTGTTCGTTCTCTTTTCCCTCCACGATATCCGTAACATTCTTCTCCAGCACCACATCTCGAAAGCATCTATCTTTTTCCTGTCAACAGCGCGGATAGTCCAAGACTCAGATGCATACATGAAGATCGAGAAGATCAGTGTTCGTACCAGCCTCATTTTAGTAACATTGGAGACGTTTCTATCTTGCCAGATTCTGGTGAGCTTACTCATTGCATCTTTGGACATTTGTATTCGTCTTCGAATCTCCTTGTCGCATCCCCCCTGGTCACTGATAACAGATCCCAGATAAACAAATTCCGCAACAGACTCCAGACCAGACAGTGCTCCGGTCTTTGAAACTTGTCCCGCCCTATCAACACACATAACTTTAGTTTTGGCCCGGTTGATTGAGAGCCCTACCCTCTCACTCTCAGTTTCAACCCTTCTGAATAGTGCAGCCAATTCGCTCTCCGATGCCGCAAATAGTGTGGTGTCATCTGCGTATCTAAGGTTACTGATCCTTTTGCCCCCAATTGTGATCCCTCCATCCCACTCATCTAGGGCTCTTCTCATTATGTACTCTCCATAGATGTTGAACAGGATAGGGGATAGGATGCATCCTTGGCGCACTCCTTTTTCGGGCTTAAAAGGTTCTGAGATCACATCATTTATCCTGATCCTAGACTCACCACATTCGAACAGGTTTGCGATCAAAGCCGTGAGGTGTTGAGGAACTCCCATCTCCTGTAGGATGCGCCATAAGCAATTCCAACGCACACAGTCAAAAGCCTTGGAGTAGTCAATGAAGCACATAAGCATCGGTACATTGAACTCCCGACTCTTCTCTATCATTTGCCTTACGTTCACAATTTGTTCTCTTGTGCCCCGGCCCTTGACAAAGCCAGCTTGCTCGCTTGGTATCTGCCAGTGCAGGTAAGATTGTAAGCGCTCGTTGATTACATATAGCATTATCTTGCTGGCGTGAGATATAAGAGCCACCGTTCTGTAGTTCCCGCAAGTTCTTGTCAATCCTTTCTTGTGTATTGGCACTATTAAGGACTGTTTCCAGTCAGTAGGCCATTTACACGTACGCCAAATCTGGTTACATAAATTTAACAGGATCGTTATGCCTCTTTCCTTAAGAAATTTAAGCTCCTCAGCGTGTATTGTGTCAATTCCGGCTGACTTGTTACTCTTTAGCTTGCGTATCGCATTTCTGATCTCGGATTCTAGTATGGGGGGTTCCATATTAAGCTCTTTATTTCTTACCATATACGTGCGTTCTAATGTTCGGTCTTTAGCGTACAGTTCCTCGCAGTAAGACCGCCACCTCCCCATGACCTGGTCTATGTCCGTTAACAAATGACCATTTGCATCTTCAATAGCCCAGGTTTTTGCCTTAAATTCCCTAGTGATACTCTTTACTTTAAGGAATAGGTCTCTGGTGTGCAGGTGTTGTGCATGATCTTCTATGTCTTGGCATATGGAGTTCAGGTGTTGATTATAGTCCCGTCGACATAAGCTTTGAACTTTTTTTGAAAGCAGATGGTACTTCTCGTGCATATCATGGACTCTGCCTGCGAGTAGCGCCTTTCTTTCCTTGATAGCCTTCCAAGTCTCTTCCGTGATCCATTCCTTTCTTGGGGCGTCCCCTTCAATGCCTTGTGTACGTTCTCGTGATGACAAAATTAGCTCCTTGACTGCCGTCCATGTGGTATCTATGTCGCCGTTAAAATCTAGTGAGAATTCGGAGGCTTTTCTCTCAAAAGTCTCTCCAAACGTGGGTAGATCTCGTGCATTTGGCCGCCTCTGAGGTTTGACCATTGACCTTTTACACCGCTTCAGTCTGATGTTCATTACCGCCACTAGGAGTTTGTGGTCACTTCCACAGTCCGCTCCAGGGTACGTTTTGGTGTTACTGATGCAAGATCTCCATCGTTTAGCAATTGCGATGTAGTCGATTTGGTTTCTACATCGCTCTCCCGGCATCACCCAGGTGTATAATCTTCTTGGATGGTTTTCAAAACAGGTATTCATGATTGTGAGGGAGTTTTCTGCGCAGAATTGGAGCCACATCTCACCTCTTTCATTCCTATTGCCTAGTCCATATTTTCCGACTATATCCCTTAAGTGGTCATCACGAACTGTGGACCCGACTTTCGCATTTAGGTCGCCCATGATTAATGTAATGTCTCTCTTGGGAAGGGTCTTAAGTGTATCGTCGAGATGTTGGTAGAACACTTCAATATCATTTTCCGATGACATGGCCGTTGGTGCGTATACCACCACCAAGTTTATGCGGCATGGCTTTGAATTTATGCGCACAGTCAGGATGCGATCACTCACGGGGTTGTATCCTAAGACAGATTTCTGGACGACTTGTGAGATTGACAAGGCCACTCCATTTCGGCTTTCATCCTCTGGGCCTGAGAAGTAGACTGTGTGACCAGATGGTATTGTGTAAAACCCAGAACCTCTCAAGTGGGTTTCCGTGAGACCTAAAATGTCTACCTTATGTACCGTCTGCTCTCGCCCTATAATCTCTACCTTCCCTGGATGTATCATGCCTCTCACATTCCAAGTCCCTAGTCTTGTTTTCTTGCGCAGTTGCGGTCGGCTTGTGTTCTGGGGTAGGTCACCAGCGACATTTACTCCACTCTGAGCCTGGTGAGTCACTCCAGAGTGGCCAGTAGCATACTTCACACCACGTGACCTGGACTCGACATGGCGCCGGGTGGTAACCGGATTGCATGCCGTCACACTATGCTTCTTTTTACTTTTCATTACGGGTTTCTTGGGAAAATTAGTGCAGTGGTTTCCCCTTGCCTTCTGCACCGCAGTAATGTTTGTTTCTTGATCAGTGCGCTCTGCTGCCAGCGACCGACATCCGGATTAGGCGATTTCATGTCCGGACCCCCTTCTCCCGTCTGCTTATCGACCTACGCCTCCAAAGGGATTGGTTACCGCAATCTTGACGTAGGTTTCACGATGTAACAGGGTTCACCTCGTAAACATTGACCATAAACGCGGGTAAAACCGCGGGCACAGCTAGTGTTGTTTATGGAGCTTATGCTCCTCGGACTACATATACACGGATGTATACGGTATGTATGTATGTAAGTATAGGAGAGTGCTTTACGCAGTATTGGACTAGGAACCTGGAATAACTATAGGAAATTGACGATGCTAAAGAAACAAACAGTCATTCGTCCAATCATACATTGGCAATAATCAATTGATTACTTGCTAGTAATTTAGTACTTTCACAATGTCTTATGATTAGCTGTGAGCTGAGTCATCATCATATTCCTAGCGTTATGTCCCGTGCTTAGACGGGGTCCGCTTAGACCATGATCTAGGATTTAGTAAGTCTGGTAATTACATTGAAGCGACTGCCGATCTGACTTTCGTAACCCTAAGATAGGGGAACCAGACAATTTTTGGATTTTGGTTACAAGTCCAAAGTTGTTTGAATTTGCAGGTTTCATCACGATGTTTTCCTTCACCGTCGAGCTAGTGGTATAAATACGTACATAGACTTGAAAAATCCAGAGGTACGTGCCCGGGTTTGAACCCGCACACCTCGGTTAAGAGGCGCGTGTCCTTACCATTGAGCTACCACCGCTCCTAGGTAAGCTGAGTAGGAATAGTATTTTACACCAATTAGATTGCAACTTACAACATCTTAATAAATATAATATCTATGTTTTTGTTATAAATATCATTACGTTTTTGTTGTACTAATGTTTACATTTGTTATAAGTTTTACAGAGTTATTATGTCGGTTTGATTGAAGGATGTGTAATAAGAACTATATATGAACTCTATCCATCCAAACATCTGGTTAATATTCGTTAAGTATAGATATCAATAAGATTAAATATATGGTGAAACATTTTCCGTGATTTTCTATCATCCACTATAAGTTGCTACTTTAAGCTCAGCAGCCTGTCTTCGCACTAATAAAACTAGTGCTTTGTAAATCTACTTGATAGCGATTACAACTAACCCCAATTTGTTGGCCAAAAGAAAATATTAGGGTTGCAAAGTAGGCTTTAGATAACCAACAAGTAATATGGCAACTCGTCACACCTATTAAGCCTCAATAGATATTAGGGTTTCGTATGTCGCACACTTTTCCTACACACTAGTGTTGAATTTTTGGGCATAGACAAAGTATTTCTAACAAGTTTAGGTGCTATTTTTTATAGATAGTCTGACATTGTTGACTGGCCCGTTGGTCGAGTGGTTAGAGACCCTGGCCACGAAACTAAGGGTCCCGGGTTCGAATCCCGCTAGGGGCAAATGTGTGATAAACATACATTTGTACTCGAGTCATGGATGTTTATGAATGTATTTAAGTATGACTATCCGTTCGCCTAGTATCCATAGTACAAGCATAAGCTTAGGTTGGAACTAGGGAATTGGTGTGTCAGTCTAGATAATTTATTTTATTTTATTATGTACTGACAGTACTTTAAATAGTTTTAACATGTTTTCAAGTTATCGATAGACATTCCCTGTTGGGTTACAACACTATTACGTAGGTATCTACAATCAAAGGTTTATTTTATACTCTCGGCGTTAACATAAATATCCGTGTAAAATATTCACGCTTAGCGGGCCGTGGTTGGGCACATTTTGGGCCAGTTGAAAATAAATGTTGCTGTTTGGGAGTTGCTGATGAATACTTGATTTGTGGGACACCGAAATCTGGGTGGATGAAACGGGTTTTATACTGACCCTTAATCAGTCTTTAATTGCTGTGAGGTGACTAAAGTGAGCATGACCTTTGAATATTTAACGCTTATTATGAGTTTCGTAATAGGTAAAAACAAAGTATCTACCTTTTTTTTAAATCATTAGTACGAATACAAAAAATATAGATATATACTTTCGAATTATAAATGCTAGTTATCTAGCTGTATCTATTTGTCTGCCAGAGGGTTTGTCAATAATAAATAATTATCTAACAGACTCATTACATACATTGATCTGACTCCGAGGTAAGTAGCTTAAGCACGTGTTACGGATATCAGAATCAACAGTGACATTACAAATATATACTTAAATATTCAATATTAACACCCAGACACAAAACAAGCAAAAGTACTCATCACACGAATGGTTGTCCTGGGTGGGGATCGAGCCCACAGCTCTTGGCAGGGTTACTACCGAATGCGTCATCAAGCCAGTCATGGTAATAATTGTCAATTTGCCTGGAGAAGGTAGTCATTGTGTCTATATGGCGCAATATATTGGGGATACTGAATATTGATAGTTACTAGGTATTTAAGGGATAAAGGTAATTCTATTGAGCTGTTGCAAGTAGCGAGGTTTGTCATTCGGCTTTGTATAGACAAGTAGACAGTTTGAATATCCTTAAGCATCGTGGCAAAAAAGAGATATTTAATTAAGTTACCTACTAATTACACGACATGAATATTCAAAACACCCAAGTTGGTATAAGGCTAATCATGGCAGTTGGAATTTATAAGGATGACGACAGTTATTAGCCGTATCCTTAGTTAAGTGTTGTGATGAGCAAATTATCAGATGTCACAGCCTAGTGTAGGCAAAATAAAATGAGGGATCGATAAATCATTTCAAGCAGCATCCGTATACGTAGATATTACCTACCTATCTTTTAAAAAAAAGATCGAGGTTCGATAATACGCGTTTGTTTTTAATTTGCATCTTTTATGTAATATTATAAGAAATATTACATCAATTTATTGAATAGGTATATTTAACGACTAGCCTCTGCCAGCGACTTCATCCGCGTAGACCATGAAATTAAGCGTAGGGTGAATTTAAAGACGTAGATTCTGTAGGAACACGTAGAGAAAAAGTAATATTACCTATTCTTCTTCGAATAGATAAGTATAGACTCTGTAACATACTCAATTACACGCAGGCGGAACTTCGACTTCAAGTTACTTTGCTTACGATATAAGTAATAAACTGAATTAGATATACGATGCGCGTTTTCAATGTATCGCCTGTGTCGTGTGTTGAGAGGATACGCAATGGAGATGAGATGTGTGTCAGAGGGTCTTGCGCGAGGCGGACTTGCGGTTAGTGTATTAGCGGGTATGAGGCAGATCTTATCGGCCTATCGCCGGGCCGGGTAGAAAGTACGAGAGGCAGCGGGAATAAAATATATTTAATACTATTGTTATATGTATATATTCTAATACTCAAAGGAGAAGTGATGCTCTGTAAATCTGGAGAATTTTATTTAATACTAATATTACTACTATTATTAGAACTAGATATACATTTCCAAAGCAAATTTTGTAATGTGCCAAATAAACATTTATTCTATTCTATTCTATTCAAAGTTTATCCAAGTTGTTGTCTATTGTTAAAAGCAGTGATAACTTCTTGAGTCTGTTGTAATTGGTCCCCACCATTAATGCAATCAACCACTAATTACATAAAGTGTTTTTTTATTTCTAAAATTTATTATTACCTATTTAATAAAATTGTTATTTTTACTATTAGGTTAGGTCTACGAATATTTATATTGTGAATGCTGTGATAATATGTAGGGTCCTATAATTGTAGGGACAGTTAGATTAAGAATATTATTTTTTGATCATTTTATTTAAATTTTTGCTGTACCTTATGTTGGTAATCCTATAAATAAATAAATAAATACTATTACTTCTTCATACCCGTAATCTCCAAAGGGGTACCTAAGCGGAGTCAAAAGGGTCAGTAAGCCCCTTTTACCACTTTTGGCTAAAATTGGGCTACATAGAATATGTATACTGAATTATTTTGCAGAAATGTATTCATACGAGTAATTAATGTGTTACCTTGAACATAACAATGTTCGTTTCGTTCAAATAAATGTACTGACTGATTTATAATGAAAGAAATATTGCTAAATTTATTTATCGGCTTAGTTTATTTGTGATGTCTTAGTGATACGTATTTAATTTAAAAAAAATGTGTTAACATATTCCGTTTATAACTTGTACTAGTCTGTAACATACAAAAGAAAGGGAAATAATGCGCGCACGCACTCCGCGTAATAACGCCTTTCCTCACAAATGCGGCGCTCGCGCATGTCGTAAGCGCCAATCGAGAGAATACGTGAGCGAATGCACCATTATGATTGGAGAAGGAAGTTACAAGCATTGAGTCAGCGCTTTAGTTACGCCGCCGTGGCGATGGTGTCTAGCCCGGCGGCGCCCTACAGGGGGGGCTCCGAATACTCCTGTGGTATCCCTGCCTGTCGTAGGAGGCGACTAAAAGGGCCTTTGGGGCTGTGGAGTGTTTGCGGGGGGGGCCTGCATTCACTTCGTTAAGCAGCCCCAGAGAAGATGACGACACGTGGATCCTCGTCCGTTAAATAGGATGGGATGACACTGTGGTCTGTGCCGTCATAAGCACCGCGAGGTGTTCTGGGGGCGAGGTTGCCTCTCCCTCGAAATGGGCCGCATGGATCGGCAGCGGCGTAGACGTAGATTTCGCGTAGAGTCCCGAGTGGGGAGCCCGGAATCTGCGCCAACGCCCGAAGAATGACCACCGTGAGGTTTAGTCGGTAGTAGAGTACTTTCCCCGCATCTGAGCCCGAGACATCCCTCGTAGGCCGAACCTAGGTTTACTTGGACGGTGCGTAAATATGCATTCCTCACGTAAAAAAAAAAAAAAAAAGCGCTTTAGTTACGAGTTTATTTGTAAAGTGACTTTTGTATTATTTGTTGCAATATTGGGATGTACTTATCTACGAATATTATAACAGAATAAAAATAAATATTTTTATTTTAATTCGTAAAGAAAATTGTTATGTGAAAAACATTATGTGCCACTATGCAAATTCTTATTGTTTGATATATTGTTAAATTTTGATGATTTTTTTTTGATATTTTTATAAATCTTGTTCGGAAATAACAAAGTATTCAATTAATTGTCCCGTAATTTAAAAATCGATACTAAACATACACTCGGAGTATCATTAGTGCACGCAAAAGACATATTTTTTCTGCAAACCGTGCCTTGCTTTTCTACGTTAACGCCAACGCCAACCAACATTACAAAGATCTGTCTCTTCTTGCCTTTTGGAAATATACGGAGAAGACGTCATCAATAGAAAAGGTTTAAAAATGACACAAGACAGCATCTTCAAGACCATGTGAATGCATCTTTATCGTCAAGAAAAGGTGAAGGATGATTATCGTAGTATAATTACAGCACGGGAGATCTTGAAGGCTCGTTTACTCAAAAATATTTTATAGTCCATAAATTAGATTATCAAACAATATTGAATACGTATTTTTTGCTTTATCATATATACATATATCTATATAATACTCAAACGATAACAAAGATACAGCGCTTTAAAGATCTGAAATATTACCTCACTTAGACTGTAAAATTTTACGGACCTAGTGACGTCTCGCAGTAATTCAACGCACTGTTTCTTCATCGTTTTTTGTTTGCTGGACTGAAGGAAAAATACGTAAGCAATATAATATACATATTTTGTAATCTCAATAACGGACTATAATTTTTTTGGACAAAACTAGCCTATTGCGGGTGTAACTTACAGCATAAACGATGTCCGCATACATGCCCTGACAGGAAATATATATAAATACCGCTGACGTCATTAGACCTACTTAGCCGCATTTTCGCATCTAATTAGCCCTATTTATACATATAGGGCAAATCAGGCTAATTATTATAAGTCACATGCAAGTTTACAGAAATGAAATTTCAATGCACAAGCAAGTTATGATAACGTTAAACAGTTCAATTAAAAACAATATAATAATACAATATATCTATCAATATATCTACAATTAATGTATCTTTTGTAAATTTTAGGAGCGGGGCATCCTAACACAGTTATTTATACTTAAAAGGGGATTCCAGCCATTTTTTTATGTAATTATGTAAAAGATACTGAATAAATATAGTAAGTAACTGAATAAATAAACTAAGTATAGCCCTTTTGTTTTTTTAACGCGGAAAATGCATTAGGCACCTTCACGCCGCCCTAGGGAGGACGGCGTGGTGTGTTGGAATCGTGGACTCCCAGGGCCCTCCAAAAAAGATAACTCCTCTCCGGCCAAGATGGAGTGGCTGGGGTATACCCACTAAACGTCGCGGCACCCTTCGTCGCCAGAGTGGTGATGCTGTGAGATCTGCGACAAAAGCTACCACAGCATCACCGGCGACGGCCTGCCCTAAGCGACGGGCTCCATTTAGAGTATTGTCTGGGGTATCATTTGAGATAAACAACACAAACCCTACTTTGTCAGGTCAGTGACACATATAACGACAGAAACCCGCCATCAATTCTGTGTACCCTCCGTACCTCCACTCAGCTTGGTGCCCTAATGTTACTTATAGGCGCAGTTTCAATTCTTCATGTCGTAGGAACAATATGCAATAAAATGTTCAATGACTCCCCTTTGAACCATTGTCCCAACACTTGAATAGAACTAGGACTGCTGATTGATTTTTAGATCATAACAATAAAGCATTTACGATGGTTGGTATTCGGTTCAGCCACCATCTCGCTAGTGTTATGTCCTAGTCCTCAGCGGTCTAAGCGGTCTTATGAAAGACGAAATAAGAGAAAGTAATGATTATTAAATAAATTATTAATTAAACGGAAATCGAAAATTATTTTAATTAATAATGAAATACATTTGTAATAGTATATAATACCTACCAAACCTCCTGTGCTCAGTATAAGCATGAAGTTTTCGCTACCTACTATCGTAGGTCAAATAATAAATAGAGCGCATTAAAGATTATTCTTGATTTAAATTACAGAGTATTTGCTGATATAATTGATAAAGGTCTGTAAAGGAACTTTCATAACTTCAACCAATTTCTAGACGACCGTCTTGAAACAGAGACAAATAAACTTTGTTTCAATATTGGTCATTCGTTGCTGTCATAACAAATCCGGGGAACAAGACGAGACAGTTTCGGAAGAATAGCAATGCGGTTATACAGAGTATCTTCCAATTTCAATTTCGGAAAGTATCATGTTTGACGTGCTGTGGTGAATGAATAATTGTTTAAGCTTTTTTGTAAGGATTTTATCGTAATTACGCATCACCTGTATCATAATTTTGCTGTTATTTAGTCACGTTAATATAATATAGGTAAAGGCTTATAACAACAGTTGTGTCAGAATATTTGTTACACGTCCACGTCTCAATTAATAAGCCAATCATTATGACATTTTTACTGCACGTTGCCAGAGGTACAGTTATAACATATGGGTACACTTTCCGATAGAGTGGAAAAAGTTAACATTTAGTCGTCTGCCAATACAACTCATATTTACAAATTCTACAAGAAAGCAAAGGTGCGGGCTAAAGATAGCAATTACATGATGTTAAAGAGTAAGTTTGTCTCATTACAACATCATTTGTTTTAAGTTAATCTAAGTAATGCTAACACGGATTTAAGTATTATTCGGAAGAACATCAAGTCAATGTCTCTTGCGTTTACTTAAGTGATCCGTGTAATTTCGCACCTAGTCGCGGAGTGAGAAATATTTGGCGAATCTTAATGTCTTTCCGAGTATTGAACGTTGGGCCCATGGCGGTTAATTGTTCCAAGAACGAGTTGTTGCTAGAACCTGTTATTTACGTGGATTGACCTTACTTTGTTTAGAGTATACGTTTGGTATTACTGCTTATCTATTAAAACATTTAGATTTATCCAGAATTAATACATACATATATATCATCACGCCCGTAATCCCCAAAGAGGTACGCAGGGTCAATGGGGCAGCTCGCCCCCTTAACCACATTCAGCCAAAAAAATAAACAGGGTAGGTTAGATGAAAAACTGTGAAAAAGTAGTGACAAGTGGCTAGCTCGTTGCTAATACAATCACGCACCCAAAACCCGAAATACCATTAGTCGCCTTTTGTGACAAATGTTATACTTGTGTGGCTAGCATTACAAGTAGCTTTACATTGAATCGTAATACTATTTACTAATGAGCTCATACTATGAACTAAATCCAAGTATATGTAACTGTAGCGCCGTATTGATTTATTGAATTAAATAACAATACTAATAAAATAAATTCTCCAGACTGACACACCAATTCCCTAGTCCCAAACTAAGCTTTTGCTTGTGCTATGGATACTAGGTGAACGGATAGACATACTTAAATACGTTTATAAACATCCATGACTCGAGTACAGATGTCCATGTTCATCACACGAAACATTTGCCTCTAGCGGGATTCGAACCCGCGACCCTTGGTTTCGTGGTCAGGGTCTTTGACCACTCGACCAACGGGCCAGTCAAATATTTCGTTACATAAAAAAAAAATATAAAACATACTTAACCGCTATGTAACTTACATTTTTAGTATGAGGCTTTCGCGGAATCCCCAAAATACGCCGACACTCTTGAAAATCATCCTAACAGCCCTTATACCCCCTACCACCCCATAAAAGATTATCTGCTACGTGCCTAGGAGTAAAGCGTTTCAACCCAAACTATTTACTACGAATATTTACTAATGGTGGAATAGAATACTGATGAATATTCAACGTTGGTAAGTATTAAGGATTTTCGGATCATGATCTAAGATTTATTGAACTGGATATTGAAGTGATTGCCCTTCGTAACCCTTGGACAGGGGATCGAGACAAATGGGATCATGATTGAACAATGTTACACATTCTGAAGATATTTGAATGTGTTTTTCACAATGTTTACTCTAAACGCCGAGCTAATACCTAGTATGAAGATGTATTTGATTTTTATTATCCATGCTTGGGTTCGGTTTAAGCCTCGTGTATTTGCCTATTAGAAAGTAGATACAACATAAATAAGAAAGACAATAATGAATATATTTCATTTCTACAATATAGATATAAAATGTAATTATATTGCCTTACTAACTTATGAAATTACAGTTACAGATACGTTATCGTGCTGTATTTATTTTTAGGGGCGTAACTAGTAACTACTATCATCGACTGGAATGGTTTAGGCGAGAAAACCTAACAGACAAACAGAAGCTTTTTTAACCGACTTTAAAAAAGAAGAAGGTTCTCAATTCGACTGTTTTTTTTATTTTATTTTATTAAATAGCTTATGTGCACTGCAAAGAGCGGTGGTAGGTTGCGCCTCTTAACCGAGGAATGCGGGTACAAACGCGATATATCTTTAGATTTTTCAAATCTATGTACGTATTTGACGGCCCATTGGTCGACATTTGAACAACTATGGACGTGTAACCATGATCCAAATTTGTCTGTTTTCCCTATGTAAGGGTTACGAAGGTCAGATCGGCAGTCGCTTCAATATAATTACCAGATTCGCTAAATTCTGGATCATGTTTAAAGCGGACCCAGACTAAGCTTGGCTAAGAGGATCATGACATTGCATTGCATACAACTGGCACTGGACCGAATTTCTAAGTAACAAATTTGCTTTATAGCTGAGAGCCGAGAAAATTAATTACATGGAATTCTCATGCCACAATATGATGAAACTGTTGGTTTGCTGACAAATCACATCGTTAACGCAAAATTAATTGCTGGCATAAAACTTTCAGTTTTTGGGATGTAACAACTCCTTTTAAGTACATCCCTTTGAAGGCTATTTCCTAAGATGGATGATAAAATTCTTGCGGCTTTAGAAGTCTTGTCACGCTGTGAGCACCATAATTTGTCTCTTTAATATCTGTGCTTGGTGCGATGTCTAGAGCAGAGATCTACGATAAAAATGCTAATTGGGAACTGGGTCATATCGGCTGATTTAAATACTACACCGGTTTTGGAAATGTAATATAAGATTATTAAGCAATAATGTTGATCTTCGTTATAATGTAATACATTTTCAAAATATACCGCTTTAAATATTCCTTTCAGAGTCTGGCTATAGGATGTTTAAAGTAATATTGTAAATTTAAATAGGATTTGGATTGATAATTTGTTGGTAAAAGATAAACTGAATTAAGTAGGTACCTTTTAACCGATTTTAAAGAAAATTGTTTTTTAGGAAGTTTGAAGAATACTTACATTAATACAGAAAAAAATATTATCCAAAATAAAAGTATTGGAGGAAATATACAAAAATAGAATAAACAACAAGTAAAACGAGTTGTTGCATAAACTACTCGTATTAACAAAATCTGTAAGCCGCTGAGAAAAACACATTGCAATAGTTCACGATCAAATGGTGCCTGCCAGGCTACTAGAATCTACCAACACACAAGAATTGCATACAAATATATTGGAACACGTACGTAGCAATAGTACTGTAACTATTTACTTTGCTATTTCGCCAAACCGTCGTTTAAAAACTATTTATGTAAGTTAATTGGCGCAGTAAGCCTGCGTCGTAAAATTTCCTTATAAAGGGCCGCAGTAAGGTTAGTTTGCATAACAATTTATTGACCGCTAAACTGGCATCTTCCTACAACTGTGTTACGTGACGGCTGTGTTACCGCACAGCTGGTTTCCAAAGACGGCTTCTGTTTACTTAGCTATATCGATGTATTTTTAAATAATATGCGTCAGGTTAAACCAGAAAGAGTACTTAGTAAAGTCCTCCAGCCGGTTTAGTACTAAATAAGTGAAAGCCCTGGATGAGACAATGATACCAGTAGATTAAACATACACACATTATGTTATACCGTGGGACCAGAGAAGTGACGTCCAAAAATTACATGATAGAGTGTTGTTATAAAGTAGCAATATGTTTAAGTACTGTCTAAGCCAAGGGCTTAAACCAATCCGTGTATATTAGTATTTACTATCTTTACTTGACTTGGATTACTCAGTTGCAAACAAAATAAAAAACCTTATCGAAAACAAACTGAATCTGTGTACAAGATCCAATGTCCATTTTAGTCTAGTTTGGAACTCGATTCAGCCGAGATTAGTTCTAAAACCGTTCTGGAACACGAATTAAACTCAAGTCTAGATCCTAAACTTGGGTATTGATCTTGTATGCTCAGATTAAACTGTGTTTGGGCATCACGAGCATCCGGATGAATAGATTTATTATCGACGAGAAGTTTTGATAGATCATATATATACATACCTACATTCACAACATCACTCCCGAAATCCCTGAAGGGGTAGGCAAAGTCAAAAGGACCGCGAGACCTTTTAACCACATTTAGTAAAAAAAACTGGGCTGGATTAGATGGAAAATTGTAAAGGTTCAAGTGACTAACTCGTCGCCTACACAATCACAAACCCGGTATACTATAAGCTAGGCAAGAAACACAGTTGGCTCATTTTTTTTAATCCCTGACATGGGACAATAAAGATAGATCATGTAACTATTAAAGAAATATTGGAGGTACCTGCCTTATTATCCTACTGATATTTTAAAAGTTTATAAGCATCAATAAAGTGAACGACATGAAAGGCTGCTCTTAATCTAAAAGTATTTTATTTTATTTAGGAAAATATTCCAGTCTAAATTACAATGCGGATTATCTACTTTGAAAGTCTATGTTGTATTTTATCAGTCAGCCGAATGTAGCTTTCAGCTGACTGTTAAAAGTAACGGTCATTAGTAGTAACTCAACTTAAAAAATGAACTAGAAAGAGTAAAAGAATAAAAAACATGGCATACACTAATAGGGCGTCACGTAAGCCCGACTAGTCGCTCGTGGCGAATTCCGCACGAGCACTTCGCTCTAAGTCCCTTTCACGAATCCCGATAATAGATAATGCCGATCACGAAATCTCTCGCCATTTGCGATACGACTTTTTACGGTGTTTAATTACCAAAAAACAGTTATGCGACAGACTGGTAGGCGATATTCCTACACAGGATTTGATGTGCTGTGTTATAGGCTTGATATGTAACTTTATTTTATTCTTCAGTTCAGTCCGCTATTTGTCGATTGTCAAGAAACTTGTCAGTGAAAATATCCCGACTGAAATGTAGCTTTATCTCGTAATGATTTTTTGTACACTGGCAGGTAAAACAATAGGTATTCTTGCTAATCTTTTTATCAAGGCAGATATGCACGCACAGTCTTTATGAGTATGAGTTGGAAACAGCGAATGGTAGATATATCCTCTCCTAAAAGACCAAAATTTTGTAGTAACCAATTCCAGAAATTATTTCCAAACTCCCTGGATAAGTACAGTGGCTTAAATACGAGGTCACTTACGTTTTAAATCGTCGTAACGGATTTTCATTATATAAGTGAGTACGTAGTTATACCACTAGCTCGATTATGAGGAAAATAATTTCGTACAATGCCTCCATATGATACAAATGACATATACAACCAGATTCGCTTTATGGTGATAGACATGGATTCCGATCAGAAACAGGACATTCTTGGAAGAGGAAAGTTAATATGAGTTTTCTTTCTATATCAGGAGATGCCAATTCAGGTTTTATGTTTAGGTAACACCCTTCTATTCCTTTTATTATGGTATTGTAGCTATTGCACTGTTTGTCGAATAAGTCACGTGAATGTAAATAGGGAAATGTCAAGGTAGACCCAAAGTGAGTGACATTTCGTGGCAGAATAATATATGGCGTAGTGTGAGAGAGAGCCCCTCCAGGGAAAGAGGTGGCGTGAGTGCACGTCACTCAGTTGAATGTATGCCTAACCAAAGTGATGGAACAATAAAATGAGCTACAGTGAGATTGTCTGTATTTTCTAACTTAAGTACTAACATAACATAACACACACACATAACATCACGGCCATAATCCCCGGTGGGCTAGGCAGAGTCAAAGCGTCAGCAGGCCCCTTTAACCGCAATCAGCCAAAAACGGAACTGGGCTGGGCTAGATGGAAAATTGTGAAAAAGTACTGACAAGTGGCTAGCTCGTCGCCTACACAATCACATACCCACAACCCCTTAAACCACTAGTCACCTTTTACGACATGCTAGGCAAGAAACACAGTTGGTACATTATTTTTAAGTCCCAGACCAACATGGGACAATGGGCTGGGTTAGAAGGAAAATTGTGAAAAAGTAGTGACAAATGGCTTAAGTACTAACATGCATAATATCACGCCTGTATACCAAGGGGATGCACTTACTTACCTTTGTATGAGTCTACAGAGCAGTAAGTTTCTTCAAACATACTAAGCCAAAAAATGTTGTTGTATTATATGAAGAATTTGTGAAAAACTAGTGGCAAGTGGTTAGTTCGTCGTCTAGACAAGCTTAAATGCTGTTTTGTTTTAATGTATTAAGTATTTATATTCGATAAATTATGTATACTTTAAACACCTTTTACGATGTAAATTTGGTAATAGCCTCTATTTTTTGGGTTTAAATAGGGCTGTCTTTAACCTAATGGAGGCCCTGGGCACATTAGGAATATAATATGTTTGTGGGTGATAAATGTCGATGATCCATTGGTTATCTAGAACTACCCCTTCTAGATCGCGGGGGCCCTAGACACGTGCCCAAGGTGCTTAGTGGGAAATAGGTCTAGGTCCTAAATATATCTATAATTGGTGTTACTTGAAAAATATTACACCGGTACTAGGATAATTCACAAAATCACATACTTAGGCAGAGGTTGAATTTCTGTTGCGAAATGTATCATGTAGCGAGATACAAATTTAATAAATAATTAGCTTTACTGGTTTCGTCTTTCTACACTGTAGATAGACAATAGTCAATACTTCCTCGATATGCATATTTTCGCGCCCATAATCCCCGAAGGCGAAAGCAATCCAGTTCGTTCAAGGTGAAAGACTAACAGTTCGTCTGAAAGAATCAGATTTTTTGCTTGGTAGGTATTTGTTTATTTCATTTTATACACTTATGCATGTATGAGAGGTAACATGTTAACAACACGTGTAGTAATAATATTAGGTAAATACATTATCATATCCTCTGAATTAAAAAAAAACATATATCAGGCCCATTCTACGAATACAGAGTGCTTTTATGAAAAAGGAAAGAAGTAGTATTCTTAGTCAGGGAAATAAGTTCAAGGAATACGAGACCAAAATAAATAATGTTACTACTTACTGTAAAAGTATTCAAGTACACGTAGGTGCGTAATAAACGCATTAATTTCTGCAGGGAGGCCAACCAGGTGGCTTTTGTAGAAGCAAGGAAGTGTTCGAAACTTTGCAAAAATATATCCTACTAAAGTGTTTAATTATACAAAATGTATTGCAATAAATATTATGATTGGATAGCAAGGACAGAATCGAATGCGAGGTACCTACCTATAAACGTCGCTAAGCGTTAATAACACAATCGAACTGATTTTACTATCGAACTCCGAGACTAACCCGAGTACAAAGGCTTTACTTCCCGAAGCTCTAATGTCGATGTTTGACCTATTTTAGATACGAGATTATAAGAGTTAGGGGATAACATTTAATCATGTATCCAGACGAAGTCGGGGCGCGCAAATATCTAAAACGCTAGTTTTAGATATTTGCGCTATATATCTAAAACTAGCGTTTTAGATATTAAACGTGTAACTATTCAATCGCTACATAGACGCTATCCATTGTATACATATATCATGAACTTTACTGGTCATTTTGGCAAGTTAAAGTTAAAACGAAAATAGTAAATTCTTCAAATTAGCAATAACTTTCATCTATGTAGATCATATAACATATAATTAGTGGATGGTTATCGTTATTTACACATAACATACATACATAACATCACGCCCATAATCCCTGAAGGGGTAGGCAGAGTCAAAGGGGCAGCATGCCCCTTCAACCACATTCAGCCAAAAATAAAGCCGGGCTGGGTTAGATGGAAAATTGTGAAAAAGCAGTGACAAGCGGCTAACTTGTCGCCTACACAATCACACACCCAAAACCCGATATTTATCGAGGTTTGGGTGTGTGATTATCGTTATTTAGTTTCAGAAAAAAATCGCTAAACCGAGCTTTGTCGAGATTGATTCAACTAAAACAATTTCGCAGGAGATATTGAAATTAAATGAAATGATTAAAATAAACTTTATTTATTAAGCACTTATAAATCGTTAGAACAAAATAAATATAAACCGGTTCAAAAGGCATATTCAACCGAGAAAAAACCGGCATAAATCTCGTAAATACTTAGTTACTCTTTTAAATTCCAAGTCTTAATAACTATTATGTAGTTACAATTTCTATAATACGAATAGAGCACAAGTGTCAGCGAGAACACAGGTTCACTCTGTGCTCCTTCCCTCTTATAATTAGAAAGGCCAATTGACAACGAGCTCAGAGGTACATCGGTGAAAAACCTCAAACTTCCTGACTCCGGGCTGAATAATATCAATATTGAAACACCCAGCCACAATTTATGGAAATTTCACGGTTATATAAAACAGAGGTTATGTTTAGTTAATGAATAATACCATATGCATAACTTTAACTCTGTTCATGTCAAACGCCTAAGCATAATAACTAAACGTCACGGGGGTAACCAAGCCCAATTAATTGGCAATGCCATTTGACAATTAATTTGGCTCTGCTTTTAGCTTAATTAATATTGCCTAACGACGACACGGTGGACGCAGTGTTTCGTAGACCGTCTAAGTAAATTAATACTGTTTAGACAATTATATTGACATGCCTGTTGATAGAGTGGCCCTGGCTACAAAACCGAGGGTTGTGGGTTCGAATCCCGCTAGGGGCAGGGTTTCGTGTGATAAACATGGACATTTAACTTTGTACTCGAGTCATGGATGTTTATCCAAAGCACGTTAAGCTGTTTGTACTGCGCCTGACCTCTCTCCGGTCATGTCGAATTGCCGTCTCACCGGACTAAGAGAGTGAAGGAACTTAGAGTGCACCTGTGTTTGCGCACACACTTGTGCACTACCTATAATATCTCCTGCGCAGATGGCTAAACCTCGTTGAGATTAGCCGCCGTGACCGATATCAGTTAGGAGGGCATTATTATCCTTAGCACAAGCTTAAAAGTTCAATTTGAAACTAGGGAATTGGACCAGTGGTAGTGTCAGTGTGGAGAATTTTTAATTTGTTTATCTTATGCTCTAGGAAGCAGTAGACATTGGTGAATCTCATAACACAATGCTGTATCCAGGATACGGTAGTGATACATCCATACATACATGCACACATAACATTAAGCCCGTAATTCTTAAATGGGTAGGCAGAGTCAAAGGGAAAATATGCCCCTTTAACCACATTCAGCCAAAAATAAAACTGGGCTGGGTTGATGAATAATTGTGAAAAAGTAGTGACAAGTGGCTAGCTTGTCGCTTACACAATCACATACCCAAAACCAGATATACCAAAAGTCGCCTTTTACGACATGCTAGGCAAGGAACATAGTTGGCATGTTATTTTGAAGTCCCAGGCCAACATGGGACTAGGGCAGTGAAGTTGTCTGATATTTAGAAGAAGATAGGACGATCGGCAATTAGGAAGTGAAAGAAAATATGCAATGTGCAATTCACTTTTTCGAAAACTTTATTTTAACGTTTAAAAACAGAAATATTTAAATCCCAGGCTTGATCATTCTAAAAACTTAACCAAATCATTTTATTCCATTAATGATTCTGCAAAATACCTAATGTAAAAAGTAAATGTAAAAAAACCGCATTAAGAAGTTAAAAGTGAAAATAATATGTCGCGGCATAATAAAATAAAAAAAGATTTTGGAGTTGTCCCCGTAAATATAATTTTATGATCTCACGGTTCAATTTGAGTTTATGTAAATAAAAACCTGTAGCGAGACCAATATTTGTTTAGTTAATTATAATTACTCTAGTACCAATTATCAATATTGGGTCTCGATCAATACATGGTCTCACTTCAGAACTTGTAATTCAGACCAAAACTTGTTTCGCTTGTGCAAAAATTTCAACTGTTTGTATAGTTAGTTCTTGTTTAAATATCGTGCTTAGTATGCTTGTGTTAAAATGACTGAGCGAGTTATTGTTCAAACAGTTTTCGCATTGTCGCTATGAGTCGCTATGATTCGTGACTCACTTAAGGAAATATTCAAAGTGATAAATATATTGACCGTAGCTTCCCAGTTTATATTTAATTGTATTATCTATGTTCATAAAAACTTAGATGAATTCTATAAGAAATCTGATTGTCATCAGTTTAATACGAGAAATAAACACAAACTCGCCGTTCCAAAACTCAGGCTTAATAAGATTAGTGGTTCATTTGTAGGTCTAAGCATAAAAATATTTAATAAACTGCCTCAAAATGTTATTGAATTACCCACGCATAAATTTAAGTCTTATATTAAATCATGTT
This sequence comes from Glyphodes perspectalis, assembly GCA_951394215.1. Taxonomy (NCBI): domain Eukaryota; kingdom Metazoa; phylum Arthropoda; class Insecta; order Lepidoptera; family Crambidae; genus Glyphodes; species Glyphodes perspectalis. Next base: position 11,713,279 of record OX596211.1, on the reverse strand, counting down.
TAATAAGAAAAGGTTACTACAAAATAGATGATTATTTAAATGATAAAAATGTTTGGACAAGATGATCTGCTGTTATTTTAATGTACCACATATTAGAGATATGTAAAACATGTTTTAAAAAAAAAGGCTATCTGTTGAGTTTCTTGCGGCACCTCTTCTCATCAGGCCATTCACGTTGAGCTGCTGGTAGGGTAAAAAAGTGTGACGTGCAAAAGAATTGGTTACAAATCTACTTGCAGAAATAAATAATTTCATTTCATTTCAGTCTACGACCCTCTAGTACTCCATTTGGTAATCTAATTTGTTTTTATGGGTAACTAGTTGTCGCTTGAGCTTAGTGAATTAAACCTGTCACATTATATTTATGACTTAACACAAAGTGATCAGAAACATTTACCAAACAGTTCTTGTGATTTTCTTTATGTGTAAATAATTCTACTGGAACTCTTTTTAGAACAATAAAGTGATTGTTGAAGCATCTAGACTATAAACTAACCTCATACCATATTCTGTTCGGATGTTTTAGCCGTTTTTGTATGGGATAACTGTTACCACATAATATTAAAAATAATACGATGACACTACTACACGATGTATTCATGTGAAGGTGTGCTTAAAGATTACAAACCTAATTCTATAAAATGTGTATGGTAATAATTAGCGTAATGGTAACTTTTTTTTGTACCATCTTAGGGTCCTTACACATTGCAACTTTTTGCAGCGATGCGGCTGCATCACGACCCCAGCGATCATTATGAATTTGTATCGCTTCATCGCGATTGTATCGCTGATTTTAGTAACGCGTGTGTGTAAAGGAAGATGTTTTGCGACTGTATGATGCTGCATCAAAAATGAATCGTGTCGCTCCAAAAAGTCGCAATGTGTAAGGGCCCTAAGATGGTACAAAAAAAAGTTACCATTACGCTGTTGACTTAGAGGAGTAAACATAGATCAGTGATAGCAGACACACCTTTGCTATTTTCTAAACATCAAGCGGGCAAACAATTATGAAGCAATGTGCTAAATAACCTTGAAGGATAGTCGAAACATTTCATACGACGGATGTTATGTCATGCTGGTAAGATTCGGTAATCTCACGCAGTTCAGTATTCTGTCCACATAGGTTAATTCTTGAGGAAAACATATACGTGTTCAATGCGAATTAACTATTACTGGTATCTTTTCAGAAAGTACCTATAGAACTAGCAGTTACTCCTATCTATTTAGAACTAGGACCTATTTAGATGCCTAGACTAGACCCTCTACTCGTGGCCAGCTGACCTTGGTATGCCATAGCACTACGAGGCTTTGGCTAGCAGCCCTACAGTTCCATTTACGAAGGAAGGGAGGTAAATTGTATTTGAGACTTAAAGTCGGTTAAAAAGACTTTTATACTGACTGAATATTTAAGAAAGGGTCCCACACTTGACGTCATTATACCCTTTATCGACGTGACAAAGCTATGTTCTAAAGTAAAAAGATTAAAGCTCATAAAACGTAAGAGAATTCAATTAGCTGACAATTTAGTATGACTGGTAATTAACATTATACACATTTTCCTTGCTCTGGAAACTGACGACTAATATCTTGAAGTAATGCTATACGACTATTAACTTTAGTGAAGGCGTAGTTTCCAAACATTAGCTGTTGCAATATATTTCTGAACTGGCCGTAATATGCAAATTTATTTAGTATTTTTCAGCAATCTATTTGTTACCTCATTGTTATGCATTGGTTATTCTAATATGAAGAGTAGTTTTTCCGTTTATTTGATGTGCCTAGTGTGTATTATCCGAACGGCTTTTTTATAACTTCAGCTAAGAGAGCTTTGCCTTTTTAAAGGTCTTGTATAACTTGTATTTTCAAAAACTCACGTTATCAGAGTCAATATTAACGAGACTAAACGCCAAATGCATTATGTAGTACAAAATATAGTATCTACAGCTTAATGTTTGTAACCACAGTCGTTACAACATGCCCGAAACATTAAACTGCAAATACATAAGTATATTGCGATAAGTCCCGTTAGTATTTATTCTACTGATAGTGCATCGCGACAGTTTTAAATAATATATTCATAGCGTTATGGCCCGTTTCTAGTTGGGGAGAGCAAGTCTATACCATAATTTTTTGTATGCATGGTTTGGAATGTGACCTCTAATTTAGCGAATTGTTACTACATTAAAGTGATTGTTAATGCAATGATCAGCCTTCGTTGCTCTTTTATAAGGAACCAGACAAATTTTCCGTGTTTAAATATGCAGGCTAATAAATAGAGATTAAATAGATGTATCTACGTGCTTGGATTTGAACTAAACCACCTTGAAACCTCTGAGTTACTACTATTTTTGTTCTAATGTTTATTATTAAAATGAAAAGAGAGATTTGATTTGGCTGAAAGGGGTTGAAGGGGCAATGGTAGACGACGGATGTTGAAAGACGTGTGGAAGAAAATATTTTAATGTTTATAAGCTTATAGAAGAATAAACCACGTGTCAGTACCAGTAATCGTTTAGCATTTGCTGTAAGTCAACCACGGATTTATTCTGCACACTACATTTTGGGGGCTCGTCCGATCGCGGCATTTGAACACAGATCCCATCGACGACGAAGACGGTAGCTTGGCCCCTCTGCCTACCCCTTTGGGGATTACGGGCATTATGATATGTATGTATGAAAAGAGGAGCCTAATTTGTAAACTGCGACAAAGGATAAAATGGGAATCCAAGGGTAGTTTCCTGACTTTAATACGTAAAATCTCTCAAAATCCAGAACCAGTTCTTTGACCAAATGTAACTTAAACGTACCTACAAAAAAAGACAAATTTCACAGCCGTTACGTTTACGGCAGCAAGTCAAAATGGCCTTAACGCTAACTAATTGAAATATATATTAACATACACATATCCTTTAACAAGTTACCTCACTTTCGCGGTAGTAAACTACGCCAGCATTGCCAGCAATGTACTTACGTCGACCGCGACCTCCTCGAAAATTAAATTAAGCAATATATTTTAGGGTTCCGTATCCAAAGGGCGTCGATAACACCCCTTACAAGCCTTTTCTTTCCGTCCGTCTTTTAGTATACTGTATCTGCATATCTGTCCGTCCGTCCGTCTGTCAGTGCACCGTAATAGGTAATACACTGTTGGAATTCTCACTAAATTTGTTCCTATTTCTATTGCTAATTAAAAATGCTTTTACATTCTAAGCAGCCATACAAGAAAGAACATGTATCTTTGTCTGGCGTTTTTTGATATTTAAAACGGCAACACGCAGATGATTTTTCGGTCATACATTGTGTATTACGGAACCGTTCGCGTGCAGTTTGACTCACACTTGGCTAGTTTTTTGTACGTAATGAATTTTTGGCACTTCAAGTTTACCCAGTGATTCAATTATCGAAATCAGTGTGTCAGGGGTATAAATATTTGTAACTTTTTATTAACGTAGCGAAGTATGATTCCTTTTTTTTTATTTCTAATAATTAAGTTAAATTTATTGCTATTTTTATTCGGTAATTATAGTTATCAGTAAGAAATGTTTACTATTAAGTGATACAATATACAAAACGTTCAAACGTGAGAATTCACACTTTATATCAACTTTTTATTTTTAAAGTATAACATAGCATTTATGTAAATGATTCGGTTGATAGTTTTGAAAGTTTACATCTCTCCTTGATATTTTAGACCTGGTCTGGTTTCTGTGAAAAATAGTCTTCACAGACGTCAAGGTTTCTTTATATATTAGTGGTACAGAACCCTGTTGTAGTTCTGTAAATGTTTGTCGTATTGTTTTGGACCACGCTCTAGCTGCGCAAAATTCCTTTTGTCACTTATCTTTATTACGCATACCCAGTACTTGTATTAGTCCCGTTTATAAAAGGTACCTATCCTTTATTTTTGCAACTTCAAAATAACAATGTTTTATCTCTGTAGGTTAATTGGCGTAGCATTTTCATAAAAGATAACATAGGAATAAATATATAGGTACGTTTTGTTATGGACGTCTATTCCATTTTGTTTTACTGAAATGTTTCTGGTTTGTTTTTAAAACAAACTACAAAGCGGTTAAACATTTCAAGGTGTGATATTTTTTTTTGGTTATTAATTTTCTGGTAACCTGTCCTACATACACCGAGATATTTTAGTGGTTGTTTTCCTGCAGTAAAATGATCCTATCTTAGTAGTACAATAGATTTGTGAAGTTTGTGTTGTTGTTTGCTGCGAGGCGGTTCGCTTTGAGGTGCGCGTGCGCTGCAATGTATGCTGTATTACTTAGAACGGGAGCTTCTTTTACTTTTAACATTGATTTCGTGCGGCAAGCAGTACTCAAATACGTCACATCTCGTAAAAGAAACTATCGTTTCTCACGCTGTCGAGCTGATGAATATTTTTTTTATTAGTTGTGAACAAAAATATATTTAATTAAAAAAAAATTACTCGCATGATTCGATAGTACTACTAAAGGTAAATCGTTCTGCTGCGGGAAAACAACCACTAAAATGTCACGGTGTATACTTACTTCACTAATCACGTAAGCTTTCAATAATGAAATAACACTTCATGTATGTATGTATATTTTTGTCAAAGTCAAGTAATACCTAGATTGATAAATTTTTAACGATAGTGTGTTCTATTGTTGAATTTTTTTTTATTCAGGGAACCTTTCTGATAAGACGAACGAACGGGAACTCTTTCGATATTTTGGTCACATTACTTTCAAGTAAATTACATAACAAAAGACAATAAAATGCATATAAAATACCGATACACGCGTAACCTTTCACAGAAATATCACCTTAAGCTCTTACATAATAGTTGTCTCATTAATCTGTCAACGTTTTATATAGTTTACGGAACTTTTTGCTGACCTCGTGTGTCGACCCTGGTGTCACATTGAGATTGCACTTTATAAACGACAGAGCGTATATAATTGTCACACCGTATCCGGTGGTGATATGGGTGGCGTAAGTTTTTCGAGCAACATAAAAACTTTCGCGATAACTCAACAATAAATCATATAATAAATGCTTAAGTAATTAACTTGTCGCGAATTTTGATCGTTGTTAAAGCTTGTTGCGAGATTTACTTATGTAGATAAACAAGTAAATTAAATAACTTTTTTTTTCTGTTGGGGAAACTCCCACGAGCTGTCACCCTACTCGGGGAAACAGAGGGTGGTGTGTCGGACTCGAACCGACTAAAACCCCAACGTGGCCTCCCGCGGCGCAGTTCCGGAGGAGTCGGTATCCCCACTGCAGGGACTATACGACAACTCCTCCGTTGTGCGCATGCCGCACCTCGCGCGGCGGTGGTCGATGTTATCCAGTCCACGGTCGTCAGTCGCATGCACGCACCCAGCATGTCTCAACTACTCCTCCCAGGAATCAGACGCCGGTCGTCCCCGCGACCCAAATTGAGGGCAAGGCCCTGTACGCGCGGGAAGTGCTCCCGCGCCCACCGCAAGGCATCAGCAGTGCGCCCCTGCTGGGTTGCCGAAGATAGGGAGGCGGGCAACGACTACACCCAGCTCCTCCTCTTCCTCGGCATTCCTAATCCGGCCGCTGCGGCCGGTGCCGCGGCAAAACACCAGTTGCGGCCCACCTCGAGGTCCCTCTTTGCTTCAGCCCTAGATGGTCCAAGTCCAGGGCTTATAATATATTGGTGTGTGGTCATTAAATAAATTGATGTGGTTGATTTTAACTATCATGATTTTCAAACTAAATGAATACGAGTTCTTAATCTCATTCCGTCTGGAGAATTTATTTATATTTATTTATTATACTACGACTTACTGATTACTGAAATTTGCTAATTTCTGTATCATGGTCTGAGCGAACTCTGGCTAACCACTAGACATGGCGCAAGGAAGGTGATCATATTTTAGTAATGATTTATATGAGTTTACTACCTGTGGACGCGGTTCCCCCGCGTTTATGGTTAATGTTATAAACCCTTCCTCGATAAATGTATTAAGGTATAGGTACAACACAAAAAATAAAAAAAACAATTCGGACGTTAGTTCTTAAGATTAGCGCGTTTTACCAAACAAACTCTTCAGCTTTATATATTAGTAATAGTATCTATAGATAAAATGCAAGTTACGGACGTTACTTGCATTTACAAGTACATTTAAAGAATTATCTGAGATCTGAATTATATTGTCCAATTTAAATCAGAACTTGTTACTTTGTCAGTATCCGATATTATCAAAGTTCTCCCATTGTATCAGGCAAATTAGAGAGCTTATTTCTAAACATTCACCCTCTGGTTTTCATTTTACGATGTCTTGATACGCCAGTAAAATATTTTACCAATATTTATCGCAATGCGCCCACGGCAATTTTGTGTACATTTTGTAGGAGCCCATTAAATTTGTAACGACCGCCCATGCTCAGTTTGTAAGGTTCTGAAGGAATCAAAAATATTATTTTGAATTAATTTTAAGCATTTTTCAGATTACAGATTGTCGGTATCAAACAGTTCAGAAGATTGATGACCACCATATTAACGGGAGTAGTGTATTATCTCTGATTACTGGTGACATTTTCCTTAGGCTTTTTTTGCTACGGAAACTTACTTACTATCTCAGTAAATAATATCTTCCTAACCGATTTGGGTCACGGCGGCTAATCTCAACAAGGATGAGCCCGCTACGCAGGAGATATTATAGTTAGTGAATGTGTCAGCGCGAACACAGGTGCACTATCTGCTTCTTCACTCTCAAAGACCATGATAAGATAAAATAAAATGAATGAAATAATGAGATGAACTAAACAAACAAATACAAACATTGTAGGTACTTACTAAATGAGACAAATTAACTGAGTTAAACAGTCAATCTTTGTTTGTACACCCTTCAGGCTGCTTTAAAGTCCTGAGTACAAATAAAAGTGGTTAATCTGACGTATTTATTATATTTGATGTGTAAAGCCTTGTATTTTGCTACAGACATAATTATCATACACGATCCAATGGATTTTAAAAAAGTAGGAATAGTAAGTATACATTGTTTACAATGGTAAACATTGGTTACTTTTCCTATTGTTTAAATAATTTAGTCTTAATAATATTCCACGTCAAATTGATGTAGCACATGTTTATTTTGGGAAACTTGAGCAGAAGTAGTAGAATAATAAAATCTTGTGTTTCAAATCAAAACCATAAGAACCTCACCTATTTTATATAAGAAATATAAGTCATAATGATTAATTATCAAGGTCAACGATTGTAAATAGTTAGTATCTAACGATGAACCTGAATTATCAAAATTAAATTATCCTTAAAATTTCCTTCCATAAATCAAATTATCCATCCATACATACATACATACATAACATCACACCCATAATCCCCGAAGGGGTAGGCAGAGTCAAAGGGGCAGCATGCCCCTTCAACCACAGTCAGACAAAAATAAAACTGCTGGGTTAGATGAAAAAATTGTAAAAAAAGTAGTGACAAGTGGCCAGCTCGTCGCCTAAACCATCACGTACCTGTCGCCTACACAATCACACACCCAAAACCCGATATACTATTAGCTGGGTTGGATGGAAAGCTGTGAAAAAGGAGTGACAAGTGGCTAGCTCGTCGACTACTCAGTCACATACCCAAAAGCCCTTAAAACATTAGTTGCCTTTTACGACATGCTAGGCAAGAACCAAAGTTGCCACATTCTTTTTTTTTGTCCCAGACCAACATGGGCCAAGTCCCAGACTAACATGGGACTAATTAAAATTATCCTTATCCTTAACACTATTTAAGGGAACATGAAGTAGTTGTTTAATCAATACACACATACCCATGCGCGATTGTAAACACGAATCACGTAAGTCTTCTGTTCGTTTGCCATTTTTCTTAAATAAAAAAACCTACAGTATTTTATCAACAGCCTTTCGACGCAACGACTTGTTGGCTCGCAGATTCGTCGAACGAACCCAATATTCATACAATTACGGTTCAACTATTTCATAAGAATCGTACGCGGTGTCTGTTTGTGCTGGAACACTGATTCGATTACTATTCAAATGTCCTGCGTAGTTCTGGGACAGACGGACATAAAATCTAACCTATTTAGGCAGACCACCATCAAGCGTACTCGAATTGTATAGGAAGCATTTAATTAGTGACATGTTTTGTTTGTCAAGTGCAGTGCTGGTTTTTACTGGGAAAAGACGATTCGTTTTAACTTCTATTATGAACCTGTTTTCGAGCGGACTAATTAACAAACGATTTATGTAATCAAATCTTGGAAATCAAGATCCAAGATTCTATTTTCACAAAATTTCAAAAAGTGCGCTTACTTTCTTTCTTCACCTTAGGGTTAAATCAAAAAAAAGGCATTGCTAAACTAAATAACATACCGAATTAAGTTAAAGTTATCGCACCAATTCGTACGGAATGGTACACAACTCTCTGTTCATGCAAAATTTTAGACAAATTATTTGACAGTCAGTCTTCTAACTAATGACGAAACAACTTTTCGACTCAAGTTTAGAACGCACTTTTGAAACAACCTAAAGGAAAATACTTAACAATATTATCTAAGTACATTTATTATTAAGAATGTTGGTAATATTAATAATAAAACATGTACCCAATGCATAATAATAGCGGTTAATTATTCAAAAGTAAACTAATCTCACCACTGTTTAATCAGCGGTGACTGAACGCTGCTCAATCATATGAATTAATAATGAGCCTTTCCTTGTCATTACGTATTTCCGTGACACGTGACGTAATTACATCTATTGTTGACAAGCAGAACGCGCAGGGAGCAATTATGGGCTGTATTAAATGACAATTGGTCAATTAGTACACTGTACACCACCTGGATTATCTTGTGCAAATCAGTTCTAACTACACTACACGTCGTTTGCACTAGTTAATTAATTATTTGGGACGAGGTTTTCAATTGAATAGGATTGTATTTTAAACTATCGCATATGATTCACCGTAATATATATATATACGGTGAATCTGATGATATATATATATACGATGAATATATATATATATATATATATATATAGTTTTGGTATAATAATCGATTTTTTTAAAGTATGGTGCATCTGGATTGACTAATATAAAATATTTTGCAAGATATACTTATGAGAAATTAGTAAGAAAACAGTTAAGCCTTATTAGTTATTACTTAGTTAAAATTTATTAAAGTTTAGGTCTTTAAGAAACAATTAACAAAATATGGGCATAAATATTTAAGGAAAATGGACATGATCGTCATTTAAGATTCAAAAATATCTTCTATTCATAATACTTTGAGTAAAACATTTTCTTCATCTGTGTTTCCAAAATTTATGTTTGAGATTAAGATGCCATATATACTGATAGTAATCAGTCTAATCATTATCAGTTTGAAAGCCCTGGTCTTAATAAATTACGCCCGCAATCCCCGAAGGGGAAGGCAGAGTCCCAGAAGCAATATAGTTAAGTTGTATTGGTATTAGTCACTCTAAAAATAATTTTTTTTTTTGTTTACAGGCGGGGTCGAGTTGGCCCATTCTCTGCCTGCCCATCCTGCTGGCCGCCTCAGCCTGCGGCAGCGACATCCTCATGATTACCCTCGGAGGCACCAAGTCACACAAGATGCCCTTCTGGGAACTAGCCAGAGGGATGATTAGAAGGTGATAAATTATGAATTTAACCAGCTGTTCCGTAAAACTTCTTACCGCCCCGATCTCAAAATAAAAATAAAAATGGAAAGTAGGGGTAGAAGAATGGAAAATATTTTAGTATTTTATTTAAGTAACTCTCGTATTTTTCTAGATAGCATAACATAATATATCCTATCTATTCATGTGATAATTCCTTATAGTACGACCATAATCTCTTTCAAGAGATTTTTTTATTTAATTAAAATAATTCCTTTTTCTCAGAAACTTAATCATTGCAATAAGATAATATAATCACAACGAAGCTACCGATTTTTTAAGGTAGGTACAAATATAGCGCTTAAATTCAAAAACCTTAATAAATAAAAAGAAAAACAAGCCATCCGATTTATTGTCGAATAACTAACATAAAGATAAGGAAGAAAACAAAAAGAAGGTAATGCCGAAACGAATAACAAAACAGTTTCAAAGTTTTCATAGTTTGCGAAGGGATTTTCAGGAAAAACATTGTGTAGATATATTAAACACACTTAAAGGTACAACAACAACAGATGTAGGTGAGCTAAAGTCCATTATGCCTATGAATTATATCTTTATTCTTCTGCATTTTCATATGTAGTACGATGTTTTTTCAAGTAAAATAAATAAATAAATCTTTCAGACTGACACACCAATTCCCTAGTTCCAAACTAAGCTGATGCTTGTACTATGGATACTAGGTGAACGGATAGACATACTTAAATACGTTTATAAACATCCATGACTCGAGTACAAAATGTCCATGTTCATCACACGAAACATTTGCCCCTAGCGGGATTCGAACCCGCGACCCTTGGTTTCGTGGCTAGGGTCTCTGACCACTCGACCAACGGGCCAGTCAACAAAGTACATATCTAAACTAGATACTGTTATGTATTTATACACTATTTACAATACATACCTAATACTTTATTTCTCCAATGACGCTCATTATGGTTCACTATAGGAAAAATGTCACTAACAAATAATATTATGTAACATTCGTAAAAAACTTTTATATTTTAAAACAATGTCATTTCACTTTTAATTATACTAAACTATCTTCTGCCCGCGGCTTTGCTTGCGTGGTACATTGATAAATCATAGCCTATGTGTAATTCAGGTGTATATGCTATATTATTTTAAAGTTTCATTAAAATCCATTTAATAGTTTTTGCGTGAAAGAGTAACAAACATCCATCCAAACTTACAAACATTCACGTTTATAATATTAGTTGGGATTAATAACTAAGGTAAACTAGTAAGGGACATTTATAAAGTTATTTTCCCATTGCTTACCTGATGTATTTTTTAATAGCGGTGGTAGCTCATTGATAAGGACACGCGCCTATTAACCGACGAGTGCGGGTTCAAACCTGGGCACGTACCTTTGAATTTTTCAAGTCTATGTACGTATTTATACCACTAGCTTGACGGTGAAGGAAAACATCGTGATGAAACCTGCAAATTCAAACAACTTTGGATATGTAACCATGATCCAACAATTGTCTGGTTCCCCCATATTAGGGTTACGAAGGTCAGATCGGCAGTCGCTTCAATGTAATTACCAGACTCGCTACATCCTGGATCATGGTCTAAGCGGACCCCGTCTGAGCACGGGACATGACGCTAGGAGGATGTTTACCTGATGTATTTTGTGTTAGGACAAACGGAATAGTTGCTTACACCAATTATAATTTAATAAGTTCTTTCTAAACGAAAGTATTTACTTTTTTGTTCTTGATAATTGAAGTTCCTTTACTCGATATAATATTTCAAAGGGGTAGCTAATTTACAAACAAAAACTTGAGACGAACAGGACTTTGTGAACTTTAATGATTATTATTAAGTTTACCTCCCTTATGAAAATTTAATGAGAGGGAATTTTAAATCTCAGGTACCTGATTTATTTTAGCGAAGTAGTTTTTATTGGACTATTCCATGCGTAAAAATTAAAAAAGATGAGGATAGAATGATATTAATCATAAAATATCGAGCAGTACTCGGCTAGTTAAGTAGGTACCTAAAGAGCTTAAAAAACTTCAAAATATAAAGACACTTTTATCTCGTTTCAGAGGTCACAACATCACGTTCTTCAGCGCCTTCCCGCCAGACTTCCATATTGAGGGTCTTGAGGAGATAGCTCCCGAGGGGCTGGTCTCCTACGTGCGTGGCTACATGTCTTGGGACCTGGTCGGAGCACGCATGAGAGGCGAGGAGCCTTTACCCCCTGCTGACATACTCAGATACGGATATGAGGTAAAAGGTCACGGCACAACCTTTTCTGAATGTCACCTCATTCTGTTAGGATATGACTACAATTACTAAGTCAAAAATAAAAATGGACACTGTTGAAAATAAAAAATTTTAGACATTACCAATTTACATTTCCAAGGCAAGACAATCTTTTACATTTTATTACAATATTACCATTTCTAATTGGATTTGCACATTACGTCATTTCAAGTAAAACTTCGTACCACCTTAGAAATTTGATTAGATTTATCAGCTCAAAACCTATTCTTTTCTCAATTCCAGGCGTGCGATGCGTTCTACAGCGACATCGAGACGCGATCCTTCCTGCGCTCAGGAAGGAACTACGATCTCATTGTCCTCGACGGCGCGTACCCCGAGTGCGCCATGGGGGTGGTCCACCGCCTCAAACTGCCCTTTATCTTCATTAACACCGTCGGCTTCTACACCAACGCCTTCAGCAACTCCGGCAGCCCCACCCCCTTCTCCATGACCCCATTCTTCGCCAAAGGCTACACTGACAACATGAGCATCGTCGAACGTGCTATCAACGCCTTCTGGCACGTCACTGCAAGCGCGGCGCATGCCTTCACCATGATGATTTTGCAAGGCGTCTTAAGGAGACACTTCGGCTCACAAATTCCACACGTGTACGACATGACCAAGAATGTCAGTTTCATCCTGCAGAATGGACATTATTCGGTGTCATATCCACGGCCGTATTTGCCCAATGTGGCTGAAGTAGCGTGCATCCATTGTAAAGAAGCGAAGCGGCTGAATCCTGTAAGTGTGTTTACTTAAATAAGTGTTTTTCGTATTTTGTTTTCCGTTATTGGGTTCAGTACCCAAAGAGTAAAACGGGACCCTATTACTAAGACTCCGGTGTCTGTCCGTCTGTCATCAGGCTGTATCTCATGAACCGTGATAGTTAGACAGTTGAAATTTTCATAGATCATGTATTTCTATTGCCGCCACAACAGCAAATGGCCCGTTGGTCGAGTGGTCAGAGACCCTGGCCACGAAACCAAGGGTTGCGGGTTCGAATCCCGCTAGGAGCAAATGTTTTGTGTGATGAACATGGATTGTAACATGTTTATAAACGTATTTAAGTATGTCTATCCGTTCACATAGAATCCATAACACAAGCATAAGCTTAGTTTGGGACTAGGAAATTGATGTGTTAAAAAAAAAAACAGAATAAAATAAATATTTAAGGGGGCTCCCATACAACAGACATGTTTTTTTTGCTGTTTTAAAGATCATGGTACGGAACCCTTAGTGTGCGAGTCCGACTTGCACTTGGCCGGTTTTGTTATATTGAGTCTAGTGGTGGCCAGTGAACATGTTAACTTATTAACGTATAGGGGTATATATCTTGAATAACCATATTTAATTAGCTTATTAATTATATAAAAACAAATAATAAGGTTGTAAAAGTTTTTACAAGATTAGTGGAGCTCCGAACTGTATGGAGAATAACTCTTGAGCGATATTATTGTGATAAACGACTTACGTATAATACAGTTACCTACCTATGTTCTATGGCGACTGTTGATGGGATCATTTTATTCACATGAAAATAGTGCATCGATTTACAATCGTTTATAAACGCTATTAGTAAATCTGATTAGGAATTGAACTTCTCACATCTTAATAAGGTTTAATAGGTTAATTGAACTGAAAGAAAACAATATTAACATTATCTTAAGTTTTTTATACCGATTCCTACGATAAAACGAGGTTGATTATCATATTAAACAATAAAGTCGCACGCACTCATACAGATTTATATTTATTCCTCATAAACAATTTTTTTCAAGAGAATTAAAATCTATGAGAAAAATAAATGTAAGTACATTTATCTTTTTTGATTATAACGTACGCAACTTCGTATCTAGAGACTATGTATAAAGAGAACTAGGTATAAATAAAATATGTGTTCAATATATTATTCCACTTCTAACCTGGTTAAACTCCTTTAGTCTAGCAATAAGTTTGAAATAAAATACTTAATTCACAGAGGATAATTTTTAATGTAAAAGTGGAAAGTAAAGCATAAAGATAAAAGTAAGTACCCTTTGGCGTAGAATAAATGATTTAGTCTCAAAGAGCTACGTGTGAACTTATCCAAATCCATAAACGATTTATCGGGACCAAAGTGGTTTTCGTGAGTGAAGGTCCAACAGCGCTCAAGTGTACATTTCATTGTTCGCGACTGTACATACACACAAGTTTTCCATTTTCATAGATACCAAATAGAGCACGGATATTGCAAACATTCAACGTGCTAGCAAATAATGTCGGCGCGATTGCCAAAGGCATTTCCGTTGCATTTCTAGAAATGCAAAATGCAAAATGCCTAAGTAAAAAAAATCTTTCATAACATTCAAACTTTATATAAAAAATAAGTTACCACAACGAAAATTTGTCCCAAGACTTCACAGACTAACCGTTTGATTTCAATTAGGGCTCACTTTACTACACACAAACCTAATCATCTCCTAAATGGACCTAGCTGAGAGTCGAGGTCGCAGTATATTTGGAATGGGCACGAAAAATCTCAGCAGCAAACCGATTTAACTATTTCGGTGCCAGAAATTCCCTGGTGTGGTCTTGTATCTATTAGACTGTTATTGCATATTTTTGATAGACAAACAAATAATAATATCCTCCCAACCGATTTCGGTCACTGCGACTAATTTTAACGAAGATTAGCTATGCTGGAAATATTATAGTTCACAAGTGTCTGCGCAAACATAGGTGCGGTACCTATGTTTCTATGTTCCTTCATTCTCAAAGTTTAGTGAAACGGCAATCCGACATGGCCGGAGAGAGCTCCGACTCAGGAGCAATCGCTTAATGTGCCTAGACAGATATAGATTTTATAAATTACAACTTGTTTAAGTAGTAGCTTATTAGGTAAAATTCTTACGAAGGTATATTCAAATTAACAAGATGTCCCTCTGGTTTTTCTGAAAACTAGGCAACACATTGATATTAATATGTTGAACCTATGATGGTAATCAAAGTCTGGTCCCCTCTTCTAATAAATAGAGAGATCAGATGGTATGTATAACATAATAAGTAGACTGGATATTAGGACTGCGGCTCATATCCAAAGTCAACTTCGATACAATGGGACAACGCTCTACGGGCAGCGTTTATGAAAAAAGTTTGCGATCATCTAGAATTCAGTCTGGAAAATAAAGTTGGGTTATGTCAATTATTGCTAAATAGCGACACAAGTCGTCGGTCTAGATGTGATATCGCGTATATGCAAACTGCCAAACTTTACGGGAGAGACAAAAACTAACTGTAATAGGTATCTACATATTTTTATTTTTTTAATGATACTCTCTATAATATTTTAATAGAATTAAAATATTAAAATATTATAGGAAGTATAATTATTATAAAAGTACATTACACCTAAATTGGCACCGGGAATACTGAAGCTGTCTGCATAAAAATTTTGTTTGACTAAAAATTTTTAGTTCCGAGCTATCACATCTAGACCGACGAAATGTAGTTTTGTGTAGATATTCACAAATTAGCCTATATCCGAATGTGTACCCACACCAAATATCACTTGTTTCTCAGTACTCGTATCATGTAAGAAAACAGGCCATTAATTCTCACTTTTCGCTTTTATGTTATCAGTAAGGTGACACGATTTTATTTAAATGATTTTAATAAACTTTCGCGTTGCATTATTACTAGAAATAACACTAAAGGGCAGGGCCGTTTTTAACCTATACAAGGCCCTGGACACATTAAGAAATTAATTGTTCTATTGGTAAATATTAGTCAATAAAACAATTAATTTTCTAATGTGCCCAGGTGCAACGTTACACTGGGGGGCCCTCGCGGGGCCCTGGGCACAAGCCCACAGTACCGAGTGTGAAAGAGGGGCTTGCTGAAGGAACTAAACACGATATGATGCTTGACGTTTCGGCCCTGTTGCAGCGACAGTGGGGACAATATGACGTCACGTCAGAATTATTTTTAATGATTTTATTTAATTTGTACGTGGTACATTTCCAAGAGTTAGTTTATTAATATGGTGCGTTTCTACTACAATCAGAAGGGTTGCAAAGCGCTTTGTGATAGATGCTATGTCATGATTAGTAAACCCGCGGCTCTCGTAGTGCCTACATATTATGTTAGATGTAGATAGTGTAAAGTTGTACTTAAGGCTTTTATTTCACTTAGACGCTATATTCCCACAACATCACATTCATTGATCTGACTGCGAGCTTAGTAGCTTTAGCACTTGTGTTACGGATAGCATACTCAACAGTGGTATTACAAATTTAACCTTAAATATTAGATATTAACACCCAGACACGGAACAAACACAAGTATTCATCACACGAATGTTTTTCCTGGGTGGGGATCGAACCCACAACTCTTGACGCATAGGAGATCTTGACGCATAGGAGATTATCACTACTAAATGCGCCATCGAGCTAGTCAGTATTAAAAGCTAACTACTCAACTTCAACAATTTCTATCTTACCAGCCTAGTTTAATTTTTTTGGCCGAATGTGGTTGAGGGAGCTGGTTGTCCCTTTGACTCTGCCTACTTTTTCTGGGAGTGCGGGCGTGATGATGTATGTATGTATGTATGTAACTACTCAATTTCTGAAAAACTAAAAAGATACATACATAAATTTTACCACATCAATCCCTAAAAGGATAGGCAGAGATCAAGTTCAGGGTTTCCATTCTAATAATATATCCCGCACTTAAATCAGCCGCTGAAACAGGGCGAGATATGGCGAACACTTAAATCTAATAACAGGGCTCGCCCATTTTACGATCATGGTATAAGTTAACTACGGAAAGATGTGACAGCCACTTCAACGTAATAAGAAGTTTAGCAAATATTAAGATATTTTTTTGACGCGGGACCAAGATATATCAAACTCCCTGGAACATCTCCTCGGAGATCCTTAATTCTAGTATCATAACCTTAGCGGTCTAAATCAGACTAAATAGCTAGGGCACTAAGACTCACAGTGGGAGAAGGGCCTTAATACAAAACACGAAGGCACTTTCTCCCGCGGCGACCGTGTTGTGAATTTACCAGAGTCATTAGTAGGATAGCCGATGTACTTTAATTAACGTAGCCCAGGCGCGGTCCGAAGGGGGGGTCACAGGGGACATGACCCCCCCTCCCCCAAAATCGAACACGTCTAAAATATTATCAACCGATTTTCCAATAAAAATAGAAGAATTTGTTATAGGTATATTGTATGCAGTAAAATTGTGTATTGTGCAATAAAGTCGAACTTGGTCGACGTGACCCCCTTCAAAAATTAAGGCTGCGACCGCGCCTGGCGTAGCCTTGCTTGGATGGGAGCACCATTCTGCTTTAAGAACCATTTAACTTAATGAGAGATTGTAGATACAATTAGAATCTGGGATAAGAGAACATTTGCTCTTTGTTTTTCTCAGGGTTTATTTCGAGCAGAATTTCCTAGCCTTAATGAACCGCCTATGAATTATAAACAACGAAAATCTAGAAGGAGGTGTTTACAAAACAAGTACTTGTGTTTAATAAAACAGAATAGAAAAGAGAATGAGGATTTGATGGCATCTAATATACATCCTCAATTCTTTTGCTGATTCTCTTCTATCTTTTTGCTCATTTAATACACAATGGTATATAGGGTTTTGGGTATGTGATTGTGTAGGCGACAGATTGGCCGCTTGTCACTGCTTTTTTACAATTCCATCTAACCCAGCCGAGCTTTTTTGGCCGCAATATGAACGTGCGCGAACATTGACAACACGTTAGGACACCATTAACATAATTGTAGAAGATAGAAAATTCACATATACCTAAGACAAATTGACACTTTTAAAGAAAGAGATCTGTTGCAAAAACAAATCAATTAATTTAACTGTATCAGTTGCGTATAAATCTCTCCTAGTTCCTCAGGTGTCAATCAATAGCTATCTAATACTTATTGTATAAGCATGTAAAAGATTTTTTTGAAGTTGAGCTTGTTGGTTTAGACGTTAAAGTTACTCCCCCCCGCCGGGGTCCTCGGTTTGTCGTACCGGGGGGGCTTAGTAGGCCCTGCCATGGCAGGGCTGAAGCGAAGAGGGACCCCGAGGTGAGCCGCGACTGCACGACTTGCATCCGGGCAGTTGCGGCGGTCTGGCCGTACGGCCAAACCCCTTGCGGCCGGACCAGGGTTGCCGAGGAAGAGGAGGAGCGGAGTGTTTTCATTGCTCGCCTCCCTATCCTCGGCAACCCGACAGGGGCGCGCTGGGTCGCGTCGTGGTGGGTCGCGGAGGGATTGAGCGTCTCGATGCTCTCCCTCCGCGACGACAGGGCTCTGCTCTCAATTTGGGTCGCCGGGTGGAAGGCGGCACCCTCTGGCGAGACGCTCTTCGCGTGCCCTCTGGCTTAGCAGAGGGCACAGCGCGAGAGTGGGCCCACGACGCCGGTCACGGGGACGATCGGCGTCTGAATCCTGGGCGGAGTAGTTGAGACATGCTGGGTGGCCTGGCATGTCTCGACGCGCGCGACTGCTCGGTGCTGTGCATCCGACGACTGATGGCGTGGGCTGCACAGTATCGACCACCGCCGCGCGAGGTGAACCGCGTAGCGCGGCACGCGCACTACCGGAGGAGCTGTTGTATAGTCCCGACAGTGGGGATACCGGCTCCTCCGGAACTGCGCCGATGGAGGCCACCTTGGGGTTTAGTCGGTTCGAGTCCGACACACCGCCCTCTGGATCCCCGTCCGAAGGGTGACGGCTCGTGGGAGTTAGTTAAGTTACTGGCCACGACACAGACTACGGCAGATGCGAATTTTAGATAGTTATCTTGTAATTTATATGCAGATATGATCCTAACAGGTTATCATATCGGTAAGCGTTGAAACCTTTATTCTAAAAGGACCTATGGCCTTTTTGCAGGACATCGAAGAATGGATCTCTGGAGCAGGTGACACTGGCTTCGTGTACGTATCCATGGGGTCTTCAGTGAGGACCTCAAGCATGCCTCTGTCGGCCCACCATCTGTTCGTGGAGGCTTTAGGGAGGCTGCCCCACAGAGTGCTTTGGAAACAGGATGCGGAACAGAACATGACCGATGTCCCGTCCAACGTGAGGCTGTATAAATGGCTGCCGCAGCAAGATTTGCTTGGTCGGTACATCTTTATTCTATTATTCTTTAAAGGCACCTTTAACAATAATAAATAATAAGAATCGGATCCTCCTAACCGATATCGGTCACGGCGGATAATCTTAACGAGGATTAACCATCTGCGCAGGAGATATTATAGTGCATAAGTGTGTGCGCGGACACAGGTGCAGCGGACTATGAATGTGAATGTATAGATCCTTCACACTCATAGTCCGGTGAGACGGCAACTCGACATGACCGATGATGGGTCAGGCGCAGGACCAACGGCTTAACGTGCTTTCCGAGGCACGAATATGACTGGAAATAGAATACCCAGCCACATTTTTTTTGGCCGGATCCGGTATTTGAACCCTGGACCTCTTGGTCCTTAGGCGACGCATGCTACCACTAGACCAACGAGGCAGGCAACGAAGCCTGTAACACAGTGTAAACAAAACATTAGATTCACGGTTTCACCAATTCCTTTTCCTATAAATTACAAATAAATAATTTAAGTCATATATCTAGGTTAACTGATTTTTTTTGGTATCAGTATATTTTGCAGAGCAGTAGTTCGTTAATATCAGCTTCAGATAAATGTAGCCCCATGTTGGTCTGGGACTTGGCCCATGTTGATCTGGGACAAAAAAAAAGAATGCTGTTCTTGCCTAGCATGCCGTAAGAGGCGACTAATGGTTTACGGGCGTTTGGGTATGTGACTGAGTAGGCAACGAGCTAGCCACTTGTCACTCCTTTTTCACAACTCTACATCCAACCCAGCCTACTGTCCCATGTTGGTCTGGGACTTAAAAATAATATGCCAACTGTGGTTCTTGCCTAGCATGTGGTAAAAGGCGACTAATGGTATATCGGGTTTTGGGTGTGTGATTGTGCAGACGACAGGTTAGCCGCTTGTCACTGCTGTTTCCCAATTTTCCATCTAACCCAGCCCGGCTTAATTTTTGGCTAAATGTGGTTGAAGGGGCTTGCTGCCCTTTCAACTCTGCCTACCCCTTCGGGGATTATGGGCGTGATTTTATGTTGTTATGTTACGTGTTAGATAAATGTACCATTTATACCACTGTATAATGGCACACTTACCATTTAGACAGCAACGTCCATTAATCTCTTATTTATTATTTTTCTTCTTTATTTATTTTAATAATAACACGTACATATTTGTTTTTAATTGAAGAACTTCTGTCTGAACCCGAACACGAGTTGACTAATCCACACATGCAATACTTGTTTACACATTCAAATTATTTGCGGTTTGTAATATAATAATGATATATACCTATTTAAATAAATCATTGATGATTGCAGGCGTAGAGTACCTACGAAATAAATATTCTATTAACTGGATGTGCATTTAAAAGTTTATTTACTTCTATCTTACTAATAATACAATAAATTAGGATAGGATACAAAAAACTAGACTTATTTATAACTAATCAAACCGCGAACAAAGACGTTTAAAACTAAATATTTTTTTACAGTATAAATATAACTATATGAGAATGACAATTGCTAATTATAAAAATAGATGGTTAGAATTGAGAAAAAAAAACACAGAAGGTTGATAATAATACATAACTATTTATAACATCACGCCCGTAATTTTCGAAGGAGAAGGCAGGGTCAAAGGGGCAAACAAGTAAGTCCCCTTAAACACATTGGGCTGGGTTAGATGGAAAATTGTGAATAAGTAGTAACAAGTGGCTAGCTCGTCGACCACACTACCACATACCCAAAAATAAAAAAGTCATAGGCAAGAAACACAGTTGACACATTATTTTTAAGTCCCAGACCAACATGGGACTAATATAATAAAAATAATACTTAAAATATTGATAAATGAAATATACTCAAAGCCTTTCCCTAAAATAAATAGAGATATACTATTAATATTTCGATAATAATTCTTACTATTGCAAAAATTGTTCTAGTTTCACCGCTTTGTAACTTAACCATTCTGTCGATACATTTTTTATCAGTAGTTAAACAAAGAACATCGAAAGAAAATTATGAAAAAAGATTATTCATGGAATTTTTAAAATGATAGCCTTTCGGACAAAGGCTTGTGAACGTAATTGAATTCTTTGAAATTCCATACTTTTATTGTAGAATATAAAACTATTTTAAAAATGCGCTGTAAATAAATAAAACCTGACATCACTCTTTGAAACTTTCAAAGATTCTGCGTCGCGGCGGTGAAAATCGGTGTCATTACGAAAAAAAGGAAAAGTAACATAGTAAATTAATTTATATTTTATTTTCGATAGATTACACATTTGATTAAGTTCTGGTAATGATTGAAGTTGGGCAGTACAATTGAGGTTGAATTGATTGAAATAAGAAAATAAGAAGTAGCCTCTTAACTTGAATTTCACAAAGCGGCAAATGAGATGCAAAGTGTAGGAATAATAGGAAAATAAAATAAAATCTTCCCTAATTCCATCCTTCCTTTTCCCTAAAGTATCGAAAGCGTTTGTATTTCTGAAATTAAATAAAGCTCTTTTGTTTTACCGCAACGACGGAGATTAACACAAGAATTTGCGTTAGAACATACATTAACCAAACGTTAGGGTTATTAAAACTTTTCTAATTCAACTCGCGAGAGCTTTTTTGTTTAATCTTTTATGTGCATTTTCCGAATAACATAATAATAAACTTTACTTTGCATTTATTATATTTCCTCGATTTAGAAATTGTACATTGAATATACTTTACCGGTCACAAAATGTATTGTGACCGGTAAAAATGAGGTTTTATTAGACTTTTTGCTTGTTTGGATTTAACCCCAGTATTTTTTTAAATTTTAGTAATTATATTCTGTTATTTTAAAGATTTGAATAGGCTAATTTAGTCAAAAATATTTATAGTCACAGATTTACAGATTACAAGAAAATATTGTTTACGTTTATTTTGTTTTGTTCAGCGAACGAAAAATTATAAAGATACAGCGCATTAAAGTGCCGCGTGACGTCACTTCGTCCGTAAAATTTTGCCGTACAAGTGACCTAAAGCGCCCTATTTAAGATCTTAGAAGCGCTGTATCTATGACATTTTTCGAATATTAGATAAACCAAAAACAATTACCAATGTACCCAAGGGCATTAGCTTATAATAGAAACTATTTATACAGTTCTATATTGGTCTGTGATTTAAAAAGGATGTGCCAAGTTGTTGGATGGATGTGATGTTGCCTAGCGTATCGTAAAACGCGACTAATGATGCATTCATTACTGGTTATGGTTTTTTGGATATAAGAATGCCCAGACTCCAACAAAATAACAGTTTCCTAATTGACCTGGTCTAGCCAGTTGCGATAGTACTGTGATTTTTTTGGCGTATCAACGGCATATCATGCGTCAATTCCTTTTGACTAATAAAGTGATATTATTTTTTTACAGGTCACCCAAAGATAAAAGCCTTCGTTACTCACGGCGGTCTCCTCAGCATGTTTGAGACAGTATACCATGGCGTACCCATCGTGTCCATACCGGTCTTCTGCGACCACGATGCTAATGCGGCTAAAGCAGAGGTCGACGGATATGCGAAAAAGCTAGAACTCCAACACCTCAACTCAGATAAACTCTATAAAGCCATCATGGAAGTCATCAACGAACCCAGATACAAAGTCGAAGTGAAGAAAAGGCAAATCCTACTCCGAGACCAGAAGGAAACACCTCTAGAAAGGGCTATTTATTGGACCGAGTACGTTATAAGGCATAAAGGTGCTTACCACCTGCAATCACCTGCTAAGGATCTCAACTTCTTCCAGTATTACATGTTAGATGTCATTGTAATAGTGACGTTGATTATTTTCTTGATTTTCGCTATTTTCTCGTACATTACGCGATTAGCGTTTACGAAACTGGTGAGTTACGTACAAAAACGCCAATTGATAGAGAACTCGAATGAGTTATTGAAACGGTCAAAAATATTAATAGATGAGACAGCAATGTCGAAGAAGGACCTGTAAAGTTACCAAAATATAGTAATGTTAAGTTACCATTTGAGTTACCAGAAGAGATTGAACGAGATACAAATTGTGAAAAAGTGATTTTGTTTGTAAATATTATAGTAAGATAGAGTTTAATTATATTGTTAAAGTAAACAATGTCGAACACATTGTTGCTCACGGTAGAACTTTAGTTATTTAATTTAATTATATATGGTGATACTATGGTAAGATTCAAAATAAAGAAATATTTTAATTTTTAATGTGTTTGTTTGTTATTTTTCTATATGTATTCATGCAAATGTTATACACACACAGATACGGTTTGATTGAGGTTTTCAGAACTAAGTCAAATGGAGCAGAAAAAATAAATGTTGGGTTTCTGATTATGTAGGGTAGGAGGCAGTTTGTTTGAGAACATTGTATTATTATTTTCCTTTGTTTTATTGACAAATATTTATGTAGGTATATTTTTCTCTGTTTTATTGACTAATATTTATGTACGTTATACAGCTTTTCTACAAATAAAAAAACAGACGAGCGCACGTCCTAACGAGATGTTTCATAAATATATTATAGTTTACGGATTTTCCTACTCACTTGTATTTTATACTCATGATTATATTTTATACATCCTTCTTGCCAAAATTCTAGTTCAACGCATTAAGTAGTTATTGATTTCATTCTCTGCGCAAATGTCAAAATTTTGTCGTAAATGCGACATAAATAAAAAATCTATTATATAGCCAAATGCGCGCCAGCGATTCCATAACGAATTTCGCTCTAATGCTTTCTCATTTAATCGCGACCGTTCGACAAAAATCAAAATCTATGTAGGTAATAATTTATTTTACATAATTACTGTAATGCCGTGATTTATGTGGACAAAGGGTTGTGAAATAATTGTTGATCATTGAAATTAAATGAGGTTAGTGAAATTTATTCAAAAAGTGTGTTTTAAAACTCCTCCTTTTCATACAAGCTCTACGGTTTTTATGACTCCTAACATGTGTTTTATTTCGTTTAAACCATGGTTTGTTTATTTCTTATTTATTTTTACTATAAAACAACATGATAAATCTATTATAACGGTTTCAGGTTGTTTTTGTATTGGTAGTTAAGACAGATGACTGAGAAAACATTACTTCTACTTTTGGCCACCATAAGCGCTGCGATAATCTACCGCGATGTTACCCTAGTACTTCGCACCCAGCGAATAGTAAATGAATATAATGTTACTTTTTAGTGAAATTTATTAATAGGTAGGTAGACCAAATCAAAACGAGCTGCTTTAATGAGACAGTGCCGGTCTTATGAGACTAAAGACGAAAAGGTATAACGAGCCTTTAATGTTTAAAGTATTACTTAAAACTACTAATCTTCAAAGAGTTATACCTTTCATCATCAGCTAAGCAACATAACATGATGAGTACGAGACGCAAATACTGGAATCGTTTTAGAAAAAATAAATAAAACACTTAACATGTCGTTAAAATTTAAGAGTGGCCCTCGTTTTCATGGAATCCCATCACTAGACCAATACTACCAAGTCTTGGTCTAGTGATGAGATTCTCAATTTCACCAGAAATTGAGACTATCTCCAGAATAACACTCAATATGGCCTTATAATATTGAAAGAATTATCCACGAACTCCTAATCGTTAAGGAGTTACACCTTCCATCATCAGCTCAGCAACATGAGATTATGAATACCAGACGTAAATACTTGAATTGTTTTAGAAAATAACTAAAATAGATTGTACGCGCCTATAGTACTTGAGAATTTCCCTCGATTTGCCTAAGATTCCTTCATCAGATCCAGATGTGGTACCAATAGGACCAACTCCAGGATATACCCTTTTAAATAAAAAAAAGAACTCTAAAAATCGTCTTACAATTCTCGAAGATATCAATATTTAAAGAATCATAAACAAATTCCTGATCGTTAAGGATTTGTACCTTTCATCATCAGCTCACCAACATAAGATGATAAGTACCATGCGTAAATACTTGAACAATCTTAGAAAATGTCTAAAACACATTGTACGTGCCTATAAAGTTTGAGGGTTGCCCTCGATTTTCCTGGGATCCCTTCATCAGATCCTGACTTGGGGGCAATGGGACCAACTCGGGAGTAAACCCTTTCAATTAAAAAAAATAATTTGAAAATCGGTTAACAATTCTCAGAGATATCGAGTAACATACATAAAAAAAAAAAAATTAAAAAAAAATTCAGTCGAATTGAGAACCTCCTCCTTTTTTTTGAAGTCGGTTAAAAATATTTAAATGCGTTTAATTTACTTTAAAATAACAGAAATACATAATGCGTAGGTAATACACATACCTAAGTATGGGTTTTTCCAAATGAGACGTTTTGTGTAAGCCTGCGGCCGCACGTTTACAGTGCCGCTTGTCAGACTGCAGTGCGTTCGTATATTAGTGATGACTTTTTTCTTCAATCGAGTCATGAACTCATTACTGTTAGTGCTCTTGATAAATAAAGTTAAGATTTAATTCTGATTTTCATAATCTGTACCCTTTATAAGAGATAACACGATCGTCTATACGCAGCACGACTACCGCACCGCTCCAGCACCGAAACAGGCCGACAGGAAACACCTACATTGAAAGAGCCCTACATGTAAATCTAGATATAGACATAAAAAGGTTACTAATTAATAAGTAGTGCGTATTAAAAACTATTTTCTATTAAATAATGTTAGAAATAGTTCGATGAAATGCAGGTATGTAAAGTGATAATAATAACAAGTTCGAAAGTTTTATAATAATGTCCTCCTAACCGATACCGGTCACGGCCAATCTCAACGAGATGAGCTTAGGAGATATTATAATGCACAATGCACAGTGCACTGTATATTCCTTTACTCTCATAGTTCGGTCAGACGGCAGTTCGATACGAAGGCTTAACGTGACGTAACTTTCCAAGGCAAGGGGGTGATTAAACCGCCAACTTCCTGACTCAGTGCTGTCACTAAGAAATTTCAATATTGAGATAACCAGCCACAAATTTGTGTTGTACTCCCTGGCACGACCATGGATGTTTTAATACAACACACAATTTTTTGGCCTGGGATTTGAACCTGGGACTTCTTGGTCCTTAGAAGGTGGATGCTACCACTAGACCAACGAGGCAGTCAAAAAAGTGGAAAGTTTTATTGTGTACTTGAACTCTGAATGAATAAAACATAACAATTATTGGAATTCTATCATTAATAGCTAATTACGTGTATGTCTATTAATGTGCGGTATTTAGTGACACTTATTGGTTAAAATTAGCTTTATGTTGACGTTTTATTAATGAAGTAGTAGGTAACGCAACCATTATGATACCGCTTCTGACGTAAAACAATATTTGTGTTGCAGAAGAAAGCTATTCGATCCATAGTATGGCCTAAGAATTCGTGACTCACTCAAGGCATTATTTAAAAATATGTATTTACTCACCATACCATGAATTTCATAAAAAATGGTTTTAATACAAGAAATAAACACAAACTGCCGTTCTAAAACTTTCACTTGGGAAAATAAGTAGCTCATTTGTAGGTCTAACCATAACATATTTAATATATTGCCACAAAAATAATTGAATTATACCCATATATAACTTTAAGATTTTTATTAAATCATGTTTAATGTTAAAGGGTTACTACATAATAGAAGATTGTTTAATGATAAAAATATTTGGACAAGATAGTCTGCTCGCATGCGCAGTGAAATGTATGTTTTATTATTTATAATGTCATTAAATTTGATATAAGTACATATAAACACATTTAAAAAAGACCATCTGTTGAGTTTCTCGCGGCACCTCTTCTCAGCAGGCCATTCACGTCGAGGTGCTGGGAGGGCAAAAAATATTAGACGTGTAAAATAATTTGTTATGAATCCACTTGCATGAAATAGATTATTTTTTATTTTATTTACTACGGACTAGTAAAAAAAAGAGGCACTCCGTGCTACTAGACGCTCAGGCATCTGCGAAGCTCCAACTTGACACGCAACTTACATCACACATAGACATAAGCGCTCCAAATGACTGTTATTGTCAGTTTTCGATATCTCGTATCCCTAAGAATCTCACTGACACATGTATAAGAGTGGCTACACGCTACAACAGTATGATAGCGCTGAGTTTACTAGTCCGCGTTTCCCCACTATATTTATAAGCACGTTTCTGAAAGTAACTTAGTGATTTTATATAAAAATAAAAGGTGAAAGAACTATAGTGCGTTTCTCGTTCTAAGACGTGTCGCTAGAAAACGAAATGTTTGGATCCAGAATGGTCCAGAAAAGCGCACGCCTAGTCGACGGCTCCAAGCCAAATAGGCAGTGAGGAGTCGTCTTGCCGAGTATTACATGTCCACTTTGGGGGGGTTCTGGGGCTCCCCGATCATGCTGATGTCCTTTGGTTGGTTCGGCTGATTATTTTCCGGGTTCACCTTGGTGACTGTTGCCGAGTTGGACGCGATGGCGAAACTGGCGATGTTACCTAGAAATTGGAAAGGCAAGATTAAGTTGGTTATTACTGGTGCACTGCTTCGCTATCCCTGTCGTCGAATGGAATGGACCTGATTCTCTATAACATGCCGCCTTTGGTGTGGTGAGGGCGATTGCTGGAAGTCCTGAACTAGTTTAAGTTCAAGATTAATTAAAGTTTTCTTAGTGCTGCCCCAAAATACATTTAGAAATGCCACCGGCCGGTATTAACCTCATCAGCCTTGGGAGTCCCACACACGACGTTACATCCTTCGACAGAGTGAGGGTAAACAAACAATTTCCCTCTAAATTTAAAACCTCAGATCACATTATTGGATTATTACATTCTGTCACACTGCTCTGTCCCCTCGGAGGGACAGAACGGAAAAAAGTTTGATCTGCCCCCACGATAGCGTCGAAGGGACAGTTTAAACTTTTTTCACTGTTAACTGTTTCGTCTGTCCCCCTATCGCAGGGTAGACAATAGGGATAATTAGCAGCGACTTTAAAAACGCCTTTTTCTTCAATGGAGGGTTTTAAAAATACAAAAATCGCCAGATGGCACGAGGGCGTCTCGTGGTCTTATTACTGTCACTATTGGCTCCTTGTTGACAGCATGTCAACTAACCAATGAGGAGGGTGACAAGAGCGCAAGTCACAGTTACGCCATCTTTTGGATGTTTTAATTAAAAAAACCCTGATTCTAATTTATTGACGTTATTATTTTTACAAACGCCAGTTTCGCAACGTTAACCGGACCGTATAATTATTTTTTTTTCTTGGAAAGGACTTTTACTAGAAAATCTAGGTATATTATGCCAAAAATCATTTTTGTGTTACGTATTAAAAAAATAACCCATGTGGATGTTTATAGGTGCCATAATAGCTATGTATGTTTTTAGAAATTACAATCAAGAGCGATGTTTTTTTTTCAAAATTACGTTATGACTGAATATACTAATAGACATAGACAGTTATGTCTTAGAATGCAAATCAAAGGTATTTTTGTATATATTTTATTTAAAGTTCTGAGATATGAATAGCCAGATATTATCAACTCAACGGTCTCAAAAAAGATCAAATTGTGGATCGAAACTGAAGACTTTAAAGTTTGCAGTTTCAGCAAAGGTAATCATCGTAAGAAACGGAAAACCCAATAGCTAATCTGCAGTAAAACTTTAAAACCTCGATTGCAATCTTAATAAAGATTTTGCATGATAAGCAGAGATGAAAAATATCGTTCGGAAATACACGCAGGTTACCTAATTGTGCATAAAATGGCCAATTTATTACAGCAAAAAAATCTTTTCTTTCTATTCCAGTGATTGCTATTCGGAACGTAAAGAGTTCATCAAGGATCATCCATCATTTGGCTTTAGGTTCCATTCATAGTCGGGGGCGCTTAAGCCATGTCAATCATCAAGCAGCAGATAAATTGCATCCATGATATACATTATAATAATGTAACTACTGATTAAATTTTTGTTATTTTGCCGTTGTTGTGGTATAGATCAGTTATTTTATAGTCAAATAAAAATAAACAAAATGCTTAAGTAAAAAAAATCACCTACGTGAGAAAAAACTTGGTATTTACTCTCGAAACCATAGATTTAGTAGTCAAAAAATTCTAAATCTATGCTCGAAACAGATCAAGACGTTTATTTATCCTCCGTATTGTAATAAGCGAAATAAATAGCGCGCGCTAGGAAGGATACTTCTTAGCGGTGACATGCTGATTGTTGTTTTCTCTTAATTCTTTAAAGTACATTTTTTTATATATAGCGTACAATTTCTTACAAATATCGATCATTTTTTTGATATAAGAATGAACTTCGTACAACGTCATGTCACCGCTAGAAAGTATGACATAATTTATCAATGTATTTTTTCCAAGCTGTTGGAAAAATCAGCCCTTAGTTATCAAATTTAATACAAATGAACCCAATTTGGCAATCAAGAATCGCCTATCAGAGAATAACCTGCCTATCATTTTCGTGGCTCAAAGGCTACTAACTAGGTCGTCTATAAATAGAATCGATGATGGTCCCGTTTGGGTAGCGAACGTTATGCAAAACTAGACGCTATATCATAGGATATTATCGGAAACGTTATTAACGTTAGTAACACGTTTAAATTATCTTTTCAGACCCAAATACCTTAAGATTAACAAAAAGTTGAAGGTATAAAAAAAATACTAAATTAGAAACGAAAAATAAACTGATACCTGTCTGGAATTTGATAATCATAAGGACTTCTGAAAATATGTTTCAGTCACTCTTGATACAAATTACCCATAATAGAACCAGAGCTGACATTTTGAGCATATCATAAGCTTTACTCTCGTCTCTTAATTTCTCGGTTTCTCTTAACTTTTCAAACCCGTGTCCCAAATAATGTTCCAACAGCTCACAGTTTCCCACTAACTTTACACCTTGCGGAAAGTCAATTTACAAGTATAAAGTGCACCCAGGTGAAAAATGCATAAAATCAGAGTCGATATTCCGCCCATGACAAAATACACCTACTACAGCTTACAAATAGCGTCGCATATCGAAAACACGTGTCGTCTCTCGTCTAGTTATAACGGTGCTAGCGATCGTCGGGCCGGGATAGATGCATGCTCCTACGTATGATATGTCGTAGTCAATTCTGTAATCCGAAGAAAATTAGCATTGCAATTTACTAGTTTGAGCGATGGTACCAGTTGGTTGCAAAAACTTTTACCGAATAGACAACGATATACAGAATAGATTTTTATGTGTTACGAGTAGTTAGGAATACTTTTTGACTTTTCTATTATTTATTAAACTTTGCTAGCTATGGTATTTTATTAGGTTGTATTTGATATTGTAGATATTTTTAAATATCTGCAATATCAACAAGTTTTTTTTATTACTAAAAATATAGAATTATTTAATAGGCTTCTATCAGCTAGATTAATTAATAATTGTGATGATGGTGATAAATAAATAAATAAAAAAAAAATTGTTTTACATCTAAATCATTGATAGATTCGCGTGTAAGCTATGAATTCCAAGAAAGCATGCACATATCTTTGTATATGTCTACGGGGCGTCGGAAACTGCGTGTAGGACATCTGAGAAATTTTGAAAAATTGCTAAATTTGATATTGAAGATGGTCTTAACGTGTCAGACAAGTTCTGCCTGAATATTAAGTCACAGTTTAACTTTAAATAACAAAAGTCAAACTTACAACTAGACACTAATCAGACAGGTCGTCAAAGCTGCACCTGATTAGCTTATAAAGCAGCTAGACTTATTGTTCCAAAGCGGATTCTGCACCCAACCGCGACGGATACGGCAATACGATTAGAGCGTTCCTTGGTGCTGACCAAGGAACGCTCTAGCAGAGAGCCTATAGGGTACGTGCTCGACGACGGTCCTGTCAACTGGTGCCGTCAATGGGAAATTTTTACGCCATGAATACTTGAGATTGATTTTTTATCAAGTAAACAAAATTAGTTTTAATAGTGAAATTTATTATTCTAGTTAGTTATAATGTATTGTTATGTTTCTGGATGCACCAATCACCATCTCCCTAGCTTTATATCCCGTGCTTAGACCATGATTCAGGATTTAGCGAGTTTGGTTATTTACATCGAAGCGAGTGCCTATCTGAAACACACCGTAACCTTTATATAAGGGAACCAGACAAATAAGAATAATGGTAACACATGCATATAGTTGTATGTGCAGGTTTCATCACGTTTTGTACCTCAACGTCGAGCTAGTGGTTTAAATACGTTCATAGATTTGAAAATTCCAAAGGTACGTGTTCGCGTCTGAACCCGCACCCCTTGTGTATGAGACGCGTGTCCTTGCTAATGAGCTACCACCTCACTTATTTTTATTATTCCGGATGCACCAATGCTTAAAAAATCGTCTGGAGCAAAAATTTTATTACTTTCCAAGGAATAGCATTCTCATGCCACTGTTATGTGAAAAAGGCCAAAAATAGATAATTACAGTAATAAAATATATTCTGCCATTATATTCCCGTCGTAAACATTAGATATTTTAGTTGTTTACATTATTCACAGTACGATGACAGGTCTGAAGCTTCCTTTACTGTCCGCATAGTGTCTCTTTTGTTGATTTAGTGCTGCCCCCTATAGTTAGTGCACGTTCCCTATAAATAACATGACATCGCTGATTTGACACCGGTGATGCATATCGGCGGCATTTTGGATGGTAGCGAGGCAGCACTTAATTTCGGTATTGTTCTGTGTTAATATTAACTGTTTGGTTGGTGTAGTATCTTCTTCATAAATCTGATTGAGTAAAAGCATCCCACTCGAGATCTTTGAATCGCTGTATCTTTGTAATTTTTCGAGTATTAGATAAAGCAAAAAAAAAATATTGAATATTTTTTGATAATCTAACTTACAGAGAAAAAAATATTTGAGTCAAATAGCCTAGCATAATTTAAGTTTAAAAAGTAAAGTTTCAAGGCTTGACAAATCACTACAAAAAGGCAACGCATGTCTAAATATATTTGTATTTTTTTGTGTCTTTTATAGCTTTGAAAGGGACGGTATCAAAAACCTAATTCAGTTAATACTGGTTATTATGATCATCGGTAGCACCAGACAGAGATATATATGTATTAATAATTGTTACATATACATATACCTATGACAAGCTCGATGGCGCATTCGGTAGTGACTCTGCCTCATGCCCCAAGAGTTGTGGGTTCGATCCCCACCCAGGAAAAACATTCGTGTGATGAATACTTGTGATTTTTCTGTGTCTAGGTGTTAATATCTAATATTTAAGCATATAATTGCAATACCACTGTTGTACCTGATATCCGTAATACAAGTGCTTAAGCTACTAACCTCGGAGTCGGACAATGTATGTGATGTAGTCTGATATATTTTTTTTTATTTATCCCGACAGAATACCAGCGCTCCTGCGGCATTAGCCTGGATTCGCAGTCGCAAAATGCTGAGATACGGACCTAATTGGTGCCAATCCGTGAAGCTCTTTTTTGCTGATTTTCCTGTTTTTGTACTAGTTTTGTCGAAACGTTGTTTTATATTTGTTTTCCTGTGTATGTTTTAATAATTGTGCGTCCAACATATGTTTCTTTCTTTCTTTATTTCTATATAGTCACACGAAATAGGGATAAATATTCCTGATACCATAAATTGACAGGGGCTATGCATATTAGGCGTTATAAAACTGAGAAGATTGTAGCCAATTTTTTCACCAAAGATGCAATATTAAAAAAAGGAAACGTCAAGAATATCCAAACCGTGTTTTTTTTCAGAGATAACTCTATCAGAAATCCTCCGATAGACTATACGTAATAACGACGTTGTTACAATCAAAAAGATACAAAGTTTTGACTCAATAGACTGGCCCGTTGGTCGAGTGGTCAGAGACCCTGGCCACGAAACCAAGGATCGCGGGTTCGAATCCCGCTAGGGGCAAATGTTTCGTGTGATGAACATGGACATTTGTACTCGAGTCATGGATGTTTATAAACGTATTTAAGTATGTCTATCCGTTCACCTAGTATCCATAGCACAAGCATCAGCTTAGTTTGGTACTAGGGAATTGGTGTGTCAGTCTGAAAGATTTATTTAATTTATTTATTTAATAAAAGCTATACCATGAAATACGTGAAAACAGACGCGTGAAAAATGAAATGTGCAAAATAATATAAATGAGTGTACGAGCCAATTCATTAAGATTAAAAGGCTGCATGGTACAGTAAAGTAATTAAACAGTTATGTGGGTTGTTTGTGACGTCACATGATAATCCCTTTGATATCGAATGGAACACGTGCACACGGTTTCATACAGACACATATTTGTTTTTATTTTATTAAAATTTATATAAAGGGATTTAAATTGAGGAAATAATGTCATATACAACTTTTTCACGCTGTCATTATTAAAATTATTAATTCAATTAAGGTTTAACTACATTTATTGACAATTCTGCCTGTAAATTACTGATATTTTGGTTTTGACCGAAACTTATACAATCCGCACTATAATAATAAAAATAAACCTCATCGCCCACTGTCGAGAGTAGGTTAGCTACGCACAATGAAGAGCAACAACTCCCTTCAGTGCAATCAGTCTCCGCAGAGCAGCTTGTGGCGAGCTGTTGGTGTGTGGCGACACCACGGCCCCGAGACCTCCCGGGAAACC
Source organism: Glyphodes perspectalis (assembly GCA_951394215.1). Taxonomy (NCBI): domain Eukaryota; kingdom Metazoa; phylum Arthropoda; class Insecta; order Lepidoptera; family Crambidae; genus Glyphodes; species Glyphodes perspectalis. The sequence goes on along the minus strand of OX596211.1, from coordinate 11,679,582 downwards.
TAAAATCTTCTCCCCCACCTTTCTTTGGATTGCCTTCGTTGGCCGGTGTACTCCATCACACATTTGTATTAAAACGTCTCAAAGGGCCACTACATGTTGGGCCTGTGCCCTCATGCAAGCCTTCTACAGGACCGGGAAGGTAACACTTTCCGTGATATCCAAAAGGAGTTAACAAATAATAATCATGGACTATTATGATGTACATGACTTATTGCATAAAAAAAGAAAAAAACAATATTAGCTAGTCCTAATCCGTCACCCGACTAATAAATAATATCTGTAACATTTATAGCTAAGAACTAAGTATTGTACTGATTTTAATTAGGTACTTAGTCTTGTCACAGGTTTGCCAAAGCTAATCAAACGTCTAATCCATCTCATCTCCCTAGCGTTATGTCCCGTGCTTAGACGGGGTCCGCTTAGACCATGATCCAGGATTTAGCGAGTCTGGTTATTACATTGAAGCGACTGCCGATCTGACCTTCGTAACCCTAAGATAGGGAAACCAGACAATTTTTGGATCATGGTTACAAATCCAAAGTTGTTTGAATTTGCAGGTTTCATCACGATGTTTTCCCTCACCGTCGAGCTAGTGGTATAAATACGTACATAGATTTGTAAAATCCAGAGGTACGTGCCCGGGTTTTAACCCGCACTCCTCTCCCTCAAACTCAAACGTCTAACCCATATGGTTATCTATTTATAGTAAACCGTGTAACAGATCTTAATAACGTTCCATGATTGGATGCGAGCTTCATATGGGGCCATGTGCTCCGTGTTGCATATCGTGTCGCGCATGCATGGCTGGCCCAAAGTACCTACTAGAGTGAATCTCCCCGCCTTCTAGTCTGAGAGCTTTATACATATTTTACGCAAATCCTGACATTCGATGCATTTTGGATGCAATTCTGGTTAGTCTAGCCTGACACTGTTCATTATGGGCATAAATTATTGTTTGATTATTGTGTGATCCACCGCTATTTGGTTAAGATTAGGCACATGAAAAGTTCTTACATGAGTCTATGTGAGGCGTTTCTTCCTTTATCATTATGTTTTGTGCTGACGCAGTCGACGTTTGACATTTTATATTAATCCTACACGGGTATATATCTTGTTTATAGCTATATATTTATGTACTAAATCTAATATTATAAATACGAAAATGAGTTTGTTTGTTTACGTTTTTACTGGTTAGTCCAAATATTATGACATTTTGTATTTACAACTTGTTCATCCAGAAAAAGACTATTGTTTCCCAGGACACACAAAATTACATGAAGTTATCCAGAAAAAAAGCTATTTTATTGATCTAACAACTTTTTGGTCCAATCATTGGAAATGTTGGAAAGCAATGCAGTATTGTTGTAATGTAAATTTCTTGTTATGTGATTATGCTTCTTATAATCTTACAAAAAAGCCATTAGTCAAAAATAAAATGCAGCTTCTATGGTTAAAAGTCATGTTTTCAATTCTCAGTCTGTGTGTGTCTAAGAGTGTTTGAAGCTTGACTATTTTGCAGAACCTGCGCTAATAAAAAAAATTACCGTCTACGAGACTTAAAATAATGTGTTCACGCTGTTGAATATCTTTAACGGTGTGCAGAATAAGAATTTTAATATTTTGCTATAATATAAAGTATCCTATCTACTTCTAAATTAAAATAAAATACAATTTATTAAGAAGAAACGCCTTAAATTCTTAAATCTACGTATGAAGGGAAAATATCTTAAAGAACACACATTCAGATACTTATAACTTTGAATATGTAACTATGATCTTATGTTTCTATATAAAAATCAAACTTGCTTGACTAGATCACTGTTAAAGTGCACATATGTGTGTACAGTAAACAATGACTAATAACGGGGTGTAACGCTAGAAAAACAATCAATTTCAAAAGCCTTTGTTTTAGAAGCACATTCTGAGCTGATTACAAATTGCGTGACAATGCAGTCTGCAGCACTTTAACACTCGCACAGGCCCTAGCTTCGTCCGTAATTTAGATATAAAAATTAAACGGCGTAAAATTGCTAGTAGCGCGTCGCTCCCAAAGCGGGGAATAGATTTGAAACAAACTGATTTTCTTCCTAGGAAATTGTTTCCGATTGAAATTTTAACAAAGCCATTTTTTTTTTGCAACGCTGTGTAACATTTTTATTGTTCCGTTTTTGATTGCACGGCAAAGAATGCTTTGAGCGATACACACATGCATTGAAGCTTTATCTCATTTAATGCATACCTGTCTACTGTCCCTAATTTTAGACTTGGCTTTAGCAATATCGTACTTTCATTAGGATTCCTTCTAATATTTATGGATCGACGTTTCATGAACTTAGTAGACATAAGATAGTACCTTTTTTCACTGGAAATGCATGAAGCACCTTCACCCTACCCGGGAGGATAGAGTGGTACGTAGGGCCTCCCAGGAGCCTCTGAGTCAGAGGGCTAAATGAGATCCATTAAGGAATCCAATTTAAAAAAGTTGCCATGTTTACAGCTACTTATAATTATAGACAAGGGCTATTAAGAAGTGAGCCCACATATTTCTTATGACAAGTAACGCTCATATTATGCCGTTTAAATAAGTCTGCAATACTATATACCTAAAGTGGTTCCTCTTGTCGGTATTGCAGTAATTAGCAGAATGCAAACAGAGCACTGACTCACTCACTTGCAGTCAGGAAAACCTTTATGAGCAGTAATATTAGATGATACTAAGTGATAGTTCCTTACCCTTGAAGTGGAATAGTATAGACCCCAATAGACCCACGATTCCCACAGCTACTAGGAGCCATCGGATCACACCCACGATCCTTTTCGGCAGGAACAGCTGGTGCTTCAACATCTTCACGAAGGTCTTGTTTAGAGCCAAACCCTTGAATAAACAAAGCATGATTTTGTTAGTACAGTTGAGAGCGGTTGTAACTCTATGAGTAAGGTACGCGTCTCTTAACCGAGGGGTTCAAGCCCGGGCACGTATCTCTGAATTTTTCAAATCTATGTACCTTAACGGTGAGGGAAAATATCTAATCATCAGAAAACAGCATATGTACATGTAACCATGATCCAAAATGGTATGGTAGCCCTATCTGGCGGTTAAGAAGGTCAGATCCTGGATCATAGCCTGAGCGGACCCCAACTTAGCACGGAACATTACACCAGGATGACGATGATGCTGATTTTATTAACACATTAGTCAAGTAAAAAAAAAGCAAGCACATCAATTCTTCTTTTTGATACATATTTAAAGGAATATCATTATTATTTAGTCTTACACCTCTTGTAAAGCACAACTGGATGACTTCATAAACTCTATCTAAGATAATAACTTTTTGAAAAGTTATTTTAATACAAAGAATGATACGATGTATGGATTACGAAGTTTAATAAACCCTAAGCTACTTAGCTGGTAGTCAGATTAATGTATGTGATGTTCCTTAAAAAAGATAGTGGCAGAGTTAATACATAAATTATTGTTGTTCAATGCCAACTGTCCATTTTCCCACAATATTGCACCACTTTCTGCGTATTTTTTCGAGTCGAGGTCAAGGATCGATACCATATTACCAGCACGTGATAAAAATAGTCATAGTTGTAAGAATTCTATAGATTTTGCAATTTTATACTTCGGTTTAAAATGATACGTTGCATATTTCTTTGTGCGTCATCTTAGTACAATAACTAATGGCATAAGCCTGCATTTCACTATCGGCGATGAACGTCAATCATGTGATCGTCTACAATCGGCACGATCATCGTGCAAATATCCATACGATCATCGTGCAAATATCCACACGATCGTCTAATAAAATAGTTTGTCAAACGGCAACGATTGCCTTTGATGTGTGCCCAAAAAACTGACAATTCACGGGTCGCTCATAGAACATAATCCCCGAAAGGGTAGGCAGACTCAATGGGGCAGCTGGTCCCTTTAACCAAATTTAGCCAAAAATAAAACTCGGCCGGGTTTGATCGAAAATCGTCTGTAATCGCCGATAATGAAGAGGAGCCATTAGGTTTAGCGATTCATGATCAAGACTAAAATGAAAATAAACTCACGAGGGTATAAAAAAAAGAACTCGACAGTATTTGATTAGCAATACTAATACAAAAAGTATTCTTTTTATTTTTGCAAAGCACCTATATGATCTAAATTCAGCAATTTAATTATTAATTATCCTTTTATATTTTCATTAATTAATTAACCTGCGCGGCAGTTATTTCACTATTCAGATTTTTAAGTAGTATACTTACCTCTTCGATCCAAAATAACGGTGCCATTGTATTTGGCAGATCTTTGAATAGCTCCAATTTGTCCGTTTTTAGAAGGACCATGTTAAATTGAACTCTTTGCCTTGCAACCATCGGTGTTCCAGATATCTGAAATGAAAATTAACTAGTTACTTACTTATAATACATTTATGTAAATACGATAACTAAAGACCTAAATTACCTTTTAAAAGCTTGTCTGATTCGGATGTAGGTCGTGTTAGTGCAAACAATTTTGGTATCTTTTTTCATGTTACATACATAACATCACGCCCATAATCCCCGAAGAGGTAGGAAGAGTTCAAGGGACAGCAGACCCCTTTAACCACATTCAGCCAAAAATAAAACTGGGCTGGGTTAGACGGAACATTGTGAAAAAGTAGTGACAAGTGGCTAGCTTGTCGCCTACACAATTACATACCCAAAGCCCCATATACCATTAGTCGCCTTTGACGACATGCAGGCAAGAAACACAGTTGGCAAATTCTTATTAAGTCCCAGACCAACACGGTACAAAAACATTTTTATGTTAAGTAGTTCTTTAGTAAAGAGGGTTTCTCTGATCTGATCTAGAGGGTAATGAGAGTATGCACATATTATATTGTCCTTCTCGGACGTTAATACATTGCCTAACGCATTTCCCGAACAAAATGGCCCATATTTCCTTTATATACTGATAGTGTACCCTAACACACATGTGTTAAGGTACACTAGAGTATATAATCTGTAAAAAAATATACCGGAAACTTACCGGTTCAAAATCGATTTCAATCCCATGTTCGTTAGCGTCAGGGTTGAGGCCCTTGACGTTGTTTAGGAGCGCTGGGTCGCAGTCTAAGTAGTGTGGCAGGGACGCATACATCGGTGCCTGTATAATCAACAGCAGCAGAAGAACATTGTCTCATTTTGGGTCTTTCATCCAGGCAATTTGTGAATTGAAGATCATAATGTCAAATGTCTTAATTATTATTTTTTTAATTTTTTTTTTGATATTCTACAGTTTCTCGGACACCAATATTGTAACAGTTACTGAATTACGATATCATTCAGCTGGTGACGAGTTTATATATTATATATATTAACGGCAATTGCATCGTGTCGTCGAAATATCCATACACGTGCGAAGGAACTTATCGTAAGATCTTAGTAATGAGACTTTAAGATTACCAATTTGGCTTTACCTTCAGACACTTTGTCAAGTCCATGATGCCTTTGGGGGGGCAAGTGTCAGGACTGTCACAGAAGCATTGCTTGTCAGGTTCGCGAGCGAAGTCTCCGATGTTAGCCACGTAGCGGTTGGTCTTGATGCCGCGGTATGAAGTCTTCTTCTGGTACCAGGGCTTGAAGGACCTGGTGTTGAAGGTGATTAATTGGAGATTAGATTTGTTCTTTTGTCAGGGTATTTGCGAAATAAAGTGCAGATATAATTCCCTTTATAGATATGTCAAAGATATATAGATCCGGTTTCATCAAAGAAACAAAACGTATGTGGTTAGTGTAAAAAAAAAAAAAAACAACTAGCCAATAATAGCACTAATTATAGCAAAGTTAATGGTTTTGAACTTTTACTATCTTTATCTTAATGATAGAGAGATTTGCAAAAAAAAAGCAATAAGGAAAATTCATCTACTGCTGTAAATTATTTGGCTTCTGATATGACGAATCTCCGCCAGCTAATAATCGTTAGATGTTCAAGAACTGAAATGTTTTTGAGCAGAGACGTCTTCAAGATGAGACAAAAATAATACTCAGTCTTATACAATCTTACCTTATAATATCTTCTAGATTAAAAATCACACAAAGTCATACCACCAGTCATACTATAAATAATAATTTTTAGACCTAATTTAGAAACTAAAAATTTATAAAATATCGATTGTTGGCATATTTTAGTGCGTAATTGTTCAAAATGCCAATTTCGCGACAAAATAAACTTTCAGTACACCTACATATCGACAATCTCCAAAGGCAAAGTAAAAAGAACAGCAGGCCCCTTCAACCACATTCAGCCAAAAATAAAACTGGTTTGGTTCAGATGGAAAATTATGAAAACATTGTGACAAGTGGCTAGCTCGTCGCCTACACAATCACATGCCCAAAACCGAATATATCATTAGACGCCTTTTACGACATGCTGGGCAAGGAACACAGTTAGCACAGTATTTTTAAGTCCCAGACCAACATGTCACAATAGTACACCTAATCTCGAATAACCCGCTTACTGATAATTTAATGCGTACTTTAACTTCACTTTGTCAAATATCAAACACCGATAATGAAATATTAAACACTGACATTTATATTTCTTCGAAGTTGTGTATAATACTTTTGCAGTTTTTGATAGAAGTATAAACCAAAATCAAGGTTTTACCTTTATTATTTTAATTTATATGAAATTACTATTTGCAATTATGTGTGTTTGTTTGTATACAAATGTTTACTTATGTAAATGTTAGATATGTAAATGTCTACTTACTAGAATAAAATAAAAACGAATTCTCCAGACTAGTTCCAAACTAGGCATGTATGCTTCATCATCTTCCTAGCGTTATGTCCCTTGGTCACACGGGGTCCGCTTAGACCATGATCCAGGATTTAGCGAGTCTGGTAATTACACTGAAGCGACTGCCGATCTGACCTTCGTAACCCTAAGATAGGGGAACCAGACAATTTTTGGAACATGGTTACAAATCCAAAGTTGTTTGAATTTGCAGGTTTCATCACGATGTTTTTCCTCACCGTCGAGCTAGTGGTATAAATACGTACATAGATTTGAAAAATCCAGAGGTACATTCCCGGGTTTGAACCCGCACTCCTCGGTTAAGAGGCGCGTCTCCTTACCATTGAGCTACCACCGCTCTAATGCTACTCCTACCAATGCTTGTGATACGGATATTAGGTAAGCGGGTAGACATATTCAAATACGTTTTTTTAAATATCCTTTACTCGACTACAAATCTCCATGTTCATCACACAAAAGATTTGCCGCTAGCGGCATTCGAACCCGTGGCCCTTGGTTCTCTGACCACTCGACTAACGGGCCAGTCAAACTATTTACTAACTAACTTACTTATTTATTGTCAAATAATAGATTCTATGTTTAGATTACCTGCACAAATCACCAGAATATGACTCGAGGCTGTCATTCTCTGTAAGGAACGGTGGGAATACAGTCCCATCAGTTCCCTCGTACTGGTTGCAGTTGTCCTTCCAGACGTTCTGCTGAGGTTTCCCATCTATCGCGATCACTTTTCCCACATCCATGACATTCTTGATGCCTCTCTTGACAGTCACCACGTGTGGGTCGATAGTGCCATTGCGCTGAAAGAGAATTCGTGTTAGTTAATCACAAGCACGCCTAGTTCCTGGACGATGTCTAGGTTGAACGTACATAACATAACGCCCATAATCCCCAAAGGGGTAGGCAGAGTCAAAGGGGCAGCATGCCCCTTCAACCACATTCAGCCAAAAATAAAGCCGGGCTGGGTTAAATTGAAAATTGTGAATAAGTAGTGACAAGCGGCTAACCTGTCGCCTCTACACAATCACACACCCAAAACCCGATATACCATTAGTCGCCTTTTACGACATGCTAGGCAAGAACCACAGTTGGCACATTCTTTTTAAGTCCCAGACCAACATGGAACAGTGGGCTGATTTGAATAGAAAGCTGTGAAAAAGAGTGACAAGTGGCTAACTCGTCGCCTATTCAGTCACATACCCAAAAGCCCGTAAACCATTAGTCGCCTTTTACGACATGCTATGCAAGAACCACAGTTGGCACATTCTTTTTTTTTGTCCCAGATCAACATGGGCCAAGTCCCAGACCAACATGGGACAAACAAGCAAGTATGCAAGTATTATTCATTACCATAGGGTTAAACTTGAATACTCTTGTAAATAGCCTTGACTTGGCCATAGTTATGACATAATATTTGCTTTGACAGCCCCATTATTGCAATGGTCCAAACTTAAAATAAAACGCATGTGTAATGTATTCTTTCCCGGTACTGTGAGTTATAGTCTCTGGGGAAACAGCTGTCTAGGTCTTAGTGGTACCTCCGATAATACTGAATTCATTAATACAAGTACTTAAGCTTACTTTCGAACCGAATAATGTACCTTATGCATTTTTTTTCTTACTTCATTCATTCAATCGACTCCTTTCTCTATGTGTTTCCTATCTTTGATTTATTAATAACATTTCGATTAGATCGATTGAAATCGAGTCATAAATTTGAATCATACTCACTGTTCCAAACAATGAGAACCTGTACTGGTTGTTCGCTTCAAACGTCAATCCATTAGCAGCTTCCTTCTTCAAGGCTGTGCAAACCGCTTTCGGCGCGAAATCAGTTCGCTGGCAATTGATTATAATTCCTCCAAACAGTAGATCCAGGACCTTGGCTCTCAGGAAGATGTCATTGGGTTCGTCGAAAATGCCGTTAAAGGCCTTACCCAGCATGTTTAGCATGGCCGGCTTATCCTTGTTCACGATTGTGGCTATACCCTAAAAGTTTCATAGAATTCTCAAGTTCATTCATGGATTTGAATACAGTCTAAATTAAATTATAATTGTCAAAATACGCTTTGCTTGTCACTATGTTTCCCTTTAATGCCTCTACCTCTGGCTAGGTAACTTATGAGCATAAAGCCCAACTTTGCCTCCAACAGGCTAATAAAGGAATTCGATACATTTTGCTACAATGTTTTTCGAAAACCAGTCAGTTGTATAAAATATACCTACTTGCAAGTATATCGGTACAAACATAGTGATACAATTTAATTAGGTTTTTGTCAAGTAACCAAAACTGACAACCTTCATGTTATGTCACAGAGGGATTGAACCTGCATCACAATCTGCTTCCTCACACGAAAACTATTTGGGAGGGAACATAAGAAATTGTTACAACATAATTAATTACATATTCATGTTAGCTTTCGCGGCACTTTGTACTTGACTAATTCTATTAATTTTGGTGGTAATGTTTTATTTTTTGTTCATATTGACTAATTATAAGTGCTTTTTTAAACCTATATAAATAAAGAAATATTAAATTTGAATTAAATTTAAATCAACCATGTTCATCACACGAAACATTTGCCCCTAGCGGGATTCGAACCCGCGACCCTCGGTTTCGTGGCCAGGGTCTCTGCCGCCTCGACCAACGTTCCTAAGATAGGTGTAACAAACAGACAGAAAGACAGACATACAGACAAAAATTGTAAGAAATCTTATTTTGGTATATGTACCGTGTATACATCAAAATGCATTGAGTAAAAAGCGGTTATTTTAATATTACAAACAGACACTTCAATTTTATTTCTTTATATAAATAATTATTTATTTAGTTGCAAAATAATATGTCACATTTTGTGTCTTCTAAGCGACATCAACATCATCAAGAGTAGTTGTTTCAACCCACACCCCAAGTGTGAGTTTACCAATCACATTGAGTTTACGTAACGATGGCGTTAATTGAGTTAACTGCAAACTAAAATACCCGAGTGCGAGTTCCGTTAATAAAAAATAATAAGACTTTTGATATACACGACAGTTTCTGGAACTGCTTTGTGGAAGTCGCTACAAATAATATGCGAAATAGTAATTATGAGTAGGAGGTGGAGAAGAATACTGTGCTGATCCTTACACGTTACAAGTGGTGGTCAGCAAACGAAAAAGCATGCGCCGCCTACGGACCAAGAAGTCCCGGGTTCAAACACTGGGGTGGGCCAAAAATTTGTAACTAACTTCACGCCACTTCCCTAGCGGGGTAGGCAGAAAACCGAATTTGTGGTTGAGTATTTCAATATTAAAATTACTCGGTAACAGTCCGGAGTCAGGAAGTTGGCGGATTAATCACCTCCGTGCCTCGGAAAGCATATCAAGCCCTGACCTCTTTCCAGTCATGTCGGCTTGCTGTTTCACCGATCTATGAAAGTGAAGCAATAGAGAAGGCACCTTTGTTTGCGCAGAAACTTGTCCACTGCAGGCATGCAGGTAATATTTTATGCGTATTGGGCTATTCCTCGTTGAGATTGGCCGCCGTGACCGAAATCAGTTAAACTGATTTTTCTAACCGATATACATTTAGTATAATTTTTGAGTTAATTATTTTTGTAATAATCTTGTTGGTTTTACTCAAATTATGAGGAGAAATAGGAAACGTGTACAACGACGGTACTGCCAACTGGTGCCGCCAATCAGAATTTTCTGCGCCAGAAATAGTTGACATCGATATTTTTATTAAATAAACAGAAATATTTTTAATAGTGAAAATTATTATTACAGTTTTTAGTTAAAATGCATTGTTATGTTTCTGGATGCACCAATCATCTCCTTCCTTATATCCCGTGCTTAGACCTTGATTCAGGATTTAGCGAGTTTGGTAATTGCATCGAACCAAGTGTCGATCTGAACTCTGTGACTTTTTAAAGGGAACCAGACAAATTAGACTCATGGTAGCACATCGGTTTCATCACCATGTTATACCTCAACGTCGAGCTAGTAGTATAAATACGTACATAGATTTAAAAAATCTAGAGGTACGTGCCCTGGTTTAAACCCGCACCCCTTGTGTTCGAGGCGCGTGTCCTTACCATTGAGCTACCAATGCTCTTATTTTTATTATTCTGGATACACCAATGCTTAAAAAATCGATTGGCGTAAAATTTTATTATTGTCCAAGAAAAAGCATTCTCATGCCATATGGCTATGTGAAAAAAGTCAAAAGTGTATTAATGATGTGAATGTATTAATGATAAAGAACATATTCTGGCCACTAAATTCACGTCAAATATTTTAGTTTAAGCGACCATATTTAACTTCCAATGAGTCTTTTGGCCCGCCTTGCAGAACTTTTGACCTCTACACATATTTTGGCTATGCTGTCGATTTATGATTTATAATTTTTAGCATATAAAAAATAATGCAATTGAAGACATAATTTTGTTTACATTATTCACAGTACGATGGTAGGTCTGATAATTCCCTTTAATATCCGCCTAGTGTCGCTTCTGTCGTTTAGTGCTGCCCTCTATAGTCCTTGCACGTTCCCTAGAGATAGTTAAATGTTTTGAAAACGGCACAATCGTTTCTCACCATTATAAGTACGTGCGGTATGACAATGGTCTCGGCGCCTGTTAGCCCGGGCCCAGACAGGTCAGGCCTGAAGTAGAAATAGTCCCGCTTCTTGTAGGTTATGGTGTCGTCTTCCTCGTGATCTTCCACTTCTACTTTTTCCTTCCATTCGCTATAGAGAAAACACGTGTTTAAGTATGTAGGATTTTTTTCAGAACTCAAATCTTGTAACCAATTTTCATTCCTATTGTTTTGTTGTATTCTTAGTTATAATATAATAATAATAACGTTTTTTTTAGTTGGGGAAACACCCACGAGCCGTCGCCCTCTGCTCGGGGAAGCAGAGAGCGGTGTGTCGGACTCGAACCGACTAAAACCCCAACGTGGCCTCTAGCGGCGCAGTTCCGGAGGAGCCTGTATACCCACTGTCGGGACTATACGACTGCTCCTCCGGTGATGCGCGTGCCGCGCTACGCGGCCCACCTCGCGCGGCGGCGGTCGATGCTGTGCAGCCCACGACAACAGTCGTCGGATACATAGCACCAAACACGCGCGCACGTCGAGATATGCCAGGCCACCCAGCATGTCTCAACCACTCCGCCCAGTATTCAGACGCCGATCATCCCCGTGACCGGCGTCGTGGGCCCACTCTCGCGCTGTGCCCTCTGCTAACCCAGAGGGGCACGCGGAGAGCGCCTCTTCGAAGGGGCCGCCTTCCGCCCGGCGACCCAGATTGAGGGCTTAGCCCTGTCGTCGCAGAGGGAGAGCATCGAGACGCTCAATCCCTCTGCGACCCACCACAGCGCGACCCAGCGCGCCCCTGTCGGGTTGCCGAGGATAGGGAGGCGAGCAACGACACATTCATTGATCTGACTCAAAGATAAGTATCGTAAGCATCTGTATTACGGATATCAGAATCAACAGTGGTACTACAAATGAATACTTAAATATTGGATATTAATTACCCAGACACAGAACAAACACAAGTCGACATCACACGAATGTTTGTTCTGGGTGGGGATCGAACCCACAACGCTTAGCGCATAGGGTAGGGTCACTACCAAATGTGCCACCGAGCCAGTCAAATTCATGAGGTAATTACAATATTGATTTCACAATGTTTAAGGAATCAGGTGACAATGTTGCCTGTGGTAGGAAAACCTGTGTTACAGATAACAGGGTCGTTAGTTCAAATCCGCTCGAACCCGCGACCTTTGTCGACTCAGCCAGGATCTCTAACCACGCGACACACTGGCTTGACCAATCAAAATAATACATACATACATAACATCACGCCCATAATCCTCGAAGGGGTAGGCAGAGTCAAAGTGGCAACAGGATTCTTTAACCACATTCAGCCAAAAAAATAAACTTGGCTGGGTTAGATGGAAAATTGTGAAAAAGCAGTGACAAGTGGTTAGCTTGTCGCCTACACAATCATATACCCAAAACCCCTTTAGTCGCCTTTTACTACATGCTAGGCAAGAAACATAGTTGGCACATTATTTTTAAGTACAGAACAACATGAAATAATGGGCTGGGTTAGAATCAATAAAAGTTCCAGTAATATCTAGATTTACAATTTGCAAGTTTCCTTGAAATTAGTAAATGCAATCCTCATATTTCGCCCGCTCGATTCCGTCCAGGCTAAAGGTTTCAGTTGGCAAACCAATTTCTTAGCCAACTTGATCGTCCCTGCTTTCACAAAAACTTCGTAAGGCGGAAAAAAAAACTATTTGCTGAAAACAAACAACCTTATTGGTTAAGTCCTTCCACCGAAAATCTTAACCTGTTTGATTTGATTGAGAATTAGGAATTGTTTACTAATAAGCCCTTTCATGGAATAGATATATAAAAAAAAACATAAATAAAAATAAATGGTACCTACACAGAATGATTTGGTAATGTGAGTTGAAATTATATCTTTAATTTTAAATTTTATTGGATATACTTTTGCATTTACACTAAAACATCACCCAATATGCTCGCTACAATAAATACGCAGTGCAGGCTGATCTGCCGCTACGCCATGGCCTCGTTTTATCTTGACCGACTCCTTGCTCGCCCGCACCGAATGTATCGTCTCTATCGAATATATCTGGCCCATAGATTTAGAATTTTTGACTACGCAAAAGATACATAAAGCGTGGGAGCGAGAAATCCTGCTGAAATACAAACCGCCCGAGAGAAAAAGAGACAGCGAATGAAGTACCTATATGTCAATGTTTTTGCGAGTAAGAGGCCATAGCGTCCCGGTCTATTCTACGTCGCAGTGAAATTTGTGCATTTATGTATTAAACCTTGGATTATAATCGAGAATATTAAATGTGCAATTGAGGTGACTTGTTCTGTACGTGATTGTGAGGTTACACGACGGAATAATCCGAATAAATACACTTTTCACAGGTAAATACGACTTTATCATTAGATTTTTTCAAACCATATTTTGTCAAATTGTTGCTAGTAATCAGTTTAGAAAAATATGTTTACAATAGAATATTGATTATAATTTATCTTTCTAAGTATACATCGTGATTATAAACAGAATTGGGGAAAATATTGTGTAAAATAGTAAATAGTTTGGTTACGCTAGTGCTTGACAAAGCGGTGACGTCACGAGTATCGATAAAAACTTAATCGTCTTTTAGCGACATCATGACATGAATACAAAGTTATTTAGCCAAGTTATGTTGAAATATAATTTTATGCACATTGGGAACTCATTATCTTCGTAAATTTGTTAGTTAAGTAACTGATAATTTTACTAGGTTTCCAAGCAACCCAGCATTGTGTAAAAAGTGGATGCGGACTATAGACAGACCAGATTGGACTCCCAGTAAGAACTCCAATATCTGCAGCAAACATTTTGACGGCAAATGACGGCAGCAAAAAATTTGTTGCACTACATATTATTTTTAAATAACTAAATGACACCAAATTAAAAGTTGCTAATATATTATTTGTTTCATTTCATTCCAGCAGTCAAAGCAAAAGTTATATCTTTTTGTCTTGGTATAAATCATAGAACATATTTCAATTTTTTTTATTTTTTACACGCTGAATATACGAAGAATTTTACCATCTCATTGTTTATAGAACTGCTTAGAATGAGATTTCTTACCGACTAATTCCAATTTACCTAATATATCGGCTTGTCACCCCGTCCTTTGACAGTTCGCGGCACCGCGCATGTTCGAGCGCCGCGCACGATTTTTCCGCGAACTAAGCGCGCGCTCATTGCCTACTTAAAACGTTAATATCTTAAAAACTAGTAAAGCTATATTAATATAAAAAATACATGGTATAGCTGAAACTATAGATTTTTTTTTCGTGCAAGAACTAGAGTACAAATACGAGTTTAAAGTAGTTCAAAAAACAAAACAACACACGAAAACCGGCACGCCATGTTTGAATTTTTGTATTATTTTTATATCGTCGATTTTGTGCCAATATCTGATAGTAAACTTTGATATTTATAGATAATCAATTGGCAGATATCTTAAGGATTCTTTTGATATATAACACTTGTAGAAATAAATAGTAAATACATTAATACTTACATTCTAATCTCACAAACACAACACACACTTGCGGTAACAAATGGAAAATGACGTACCCACATTTAACATTTTTTTTTTTAAACAACTACTGATTTCAGTCAATGCCAAAAATAATTAATCAAAAGTATAAAAAAACGTTTCAAATACCTATATTATTAGTATACAACTGAATCAGTCGATAATGTGAAAGTACGTCTTTGACAACACTATTTTTAACCCACACATAGACGTCAACCAACACATGCTTAAATTTATTTTGGTCATGTCTCCGAGCCGTCTTTGTGTATCTTGTACATCCTAAATCTATGATCTGGCCAGTACTGGCCACCTACACGCGCGTGAAAAAAAACGCGGCTGTCACCACGTAAAAAAAATTAACATCAGCTTTTTCGCTCGACTAATGTTACGTCATAAAAAAATTCGTCCAAAGAAATTGTTCTTCGAAATATTGAAACTTCAGCGATATTTGTTTCAAACATCCCGTGAAATTGCTCTGCAACTAACAGGAAGTCTTTTGGAACCCAACGGATGTTTCCGTGAAGATACCACGTGGCTGAGTTTGGCGTGAGCATTCAGCGAGGTCGAGTGAAGATATTTTTTGGCGGTCCGTCTAAAGTAAGTAACTTACTGCTATTCATATATATGTATATAATAACTAAGTAGTAGTACAACATTTAATAATAAGAGTACGCTCGTCCTACAGTGTTTATTGTTTACCCCCATTAAAACAAGCTGGATGTTTGATTGACCGCATGTTCAAAAATACCTATTAATATTAAAAATGCGAAAGTAACTGTCTGTTACGTTTTCACTACTAAACTTTTTAATCGTTTGCGATTAAAGTTAAAACCTTGACGATAACAAAAGGCTAGTTTTATTCCGAAAAAATGGACACATCCCGCGGAATCCACAACAGTCTTTATGTTACAGATCAAACACTACGCGGGCGAAGCCGCAGGAAAAAGCTAGATATATATTTAATACTTTGCCATTCGCAATCTATTGCAACTGCGATGCAGTTGACTGCAACCAAACTCGTGTATTATAGATACCACACGTGCTCTTATCCATTCAATGACTCCCCTCTTTGTAGCAGTCTCATGGTAATAGTAATCTGAAGGTCAAAAATAATTCATCAAACAGATTTAAAATTAATTGACGTGTAAAAAGCAGCTAAGGACGAACCAGCCTCGCATACAATATAGGTAACATATATTTAATTTAAGTAATAAATATAGTATCACCTTGCGTGTATTTCTAGTTTGATTTTTTTTTTTTTTTTTTTCGCTAGGTGGCGCTCGCCAAATAAACAACATACAATAGACGCTCTTCAAATAATTTCAGTTTTGCAGTGCAATCATCGCAACGTTTGCCCTACTGTGTGTGATAGTGACGTATTAGTGCACAAATACCACGCTCCAGCGTTATCCAAACTAACACTGTTTGGATTAACAAGTAAATTAGTGATTATTTGTTCTGTACCACAAAACGGTCTAACAATCATCTCCCATTGCTTTCAAAGACAAAGTGTGAGTGCTTGGACTGATAATCGGATTACGTAAAGTATCTTACTGTTATTGACTGAGTGAACTAACAAATTATCTCCAAATCTGTTCCACATAACCTTACTTCGTGACTCATCATACTTTTTATTATATTATAATTATTGCATTCGCACAACTGCTGCCATCTATCAGTTCTTGCCTGAACTTCTAAGTAGCTTGCGTGTGCCAATATCCTGTGCTTAAAGCGACCTAACCAATCGATATTCGCTATAGCTTTTACGCAATTTCGACAGAGGTCACTACCAGTCTCAAAACATCAGCAAGCTTTAAACAACTACATTTGAAAATGGTTTGCGGGGCTTGCAATAAATCTACCAAAGGGAAATCTAGCACTGAAGAAAGTGCTTCTACCATCACATGCACAAAATGCTCGACTGTTTATCATATCCTTTGCTTAAATATGACCCGTGATGACCACAAGCTGCTCAGGGCGAAACAAAGTCAGTACTTCTGCCCTTCCTGCAAACTTAAGAATAAAAACGTGAAGACCGATAATACGCCGATAAGATCAAAGCAACAAACACTGGGGCAAAATCAGACTGACCAGGACTTCGTACAGTCGGCTCAACAACTAGCCTCAATGGAAGTGCCTGCACAGACTATGGCCGCGTTCTCCCGGGCCGTAGCTGATTTACAATCCATTTTCATGTCAATGAAAAATGAAATGATTGACTTTACGAAGTCGTTAAATGCTGCAACAGATGAATTTGCTACCTTTCGACAGGAATTAGGTGTAATAAAAAAAGAATTAAAGGAGATGGATCGATACAAAGCGGAAGTAACCGAATTGCGCGCAGAGGTAGCTGAGCTACGTCAGGATTTGGCTACAAAAGAGCAGCAACGATTTCTCAAAGACGTGGAAATTTCTGGAATTACTGAAAACAGTACGGAAAACCTCCCACAACTTGTATCTGTGATTTCAGCTACTCTAGGTGTGGAGCTTGATCCACGAGATGTAGACGAAGTTAGACGCGTTGGCCCACGGGGCAAAGCGGGCCCGCTGGAACGTCCCCGGCCTATTGTGGTTTCAATGACTCGTCGAGGGCCGCGTGATCAACTTCTACGTGCGGCGCGAGCTCGTCGAGGCCTCACTACGGACAAGTTGCAACTTCCAGGAAACCCACGCCGTGTTTTCCTAAATGAACACCTAACGAAAAGCAATAGAATCCTTTTTAGCAAGGCGAGAAAATTGGGAAACGAACTTCGCTTTAAATATATCTGGACGTCTAATGGTAACATCTTCATGAGACGTTCTGAGACTAGTTCTGTACTCCACGTCACATCTGAAGGCATTCTGGAAAAATTGGAGACCCAGAACAAAGCTTCTACTTCATCAGCCATTCCTGAGCCTCGGAACTGTTCCTAATGCAAATGCGATAATACAACTTCTCATCTACTATGTAGTATTTACCAAGATTATGGGCTTAAAACTATATTTACATTTTTACTATCTTCCTTTTATAAGTAAATCTCTAAGCTTTCAATGTACAATTTTGTGTGATATTTCTTATGTACTAAAAATTTTTACATTATTGAGGTTTTGTGCTTATGTAAGAAAACCATTCTACCAACTACTGTATATAGATTTAGATAGAGATACTGCAAAGCATCAATTTTACACATACCTACTAGCTGACTTACTTAATTTTCCTTATTGTAATAATAGGGTAACGGTTGCTTATGCTCATACGCGTTTATTGTTATGTTCATTTAACTATGTTTTGTTGACTCGTAAATGTATGATGACACCTGCTCAATATGGCTAATTTAGACTTAATCACCGAAATTGATTCAATTTCTGATATTACCTGTAGTGAACAAGATGTGCCTGAGTTATGTAACACAATAATAACACCTAATTATAACTTTAAAATCCTTTCTATGAATATTAGAAGTATCTCGAAAAATTTTGACGCATTTCTGGTCTACTTGCACAGGATGAAGGTGGTTTTTGATGTTATTATTTTAACGGAGTGTAGAATTGACGAAAGTACTATTATAGAGGAAATTCCTGGGTACACCTCTTACTCCACCAAAACCAACATTAATCAGAACGGTGGTGTGGTTGCTTTTGTCAAGTCCACGTGGCCTGTATTGGTAACTGAGCCATCGTTTAGTGAGGCATGTTGTCTATCAATAAGTGTCAGTAGTCAAATAACGATCTTAGGAATATATAGATCACCTTCATTTAGAAACCTAAATAACTTCTTGATCTCCCTAGATGAAAACCTAAATACTCTGAAAAATAAACAATGTATAATAGTGGCAGGTGATATTAACGTTGACATTTTTGAGCCTGAGTCATCCGACTATCTCTGTTGTTACGCAGAGCATGGGCTAGAACCAGCTATTACGAAACCCACACGTTTAAACGCATGCCTGGATCACATTTTTGTAAAAACTAAAAGTAAGGCTATCGGTGTTGTGTTCGACGCAGACATCACAGACCACAAAATAGTGGCCATGGCTCTCATAACCAATAGCCACCATCCCAATCTTACTCAAAGTAAGTTCAAAACTGTAATAAACCATGACGGAGTTTACAATACCCTAGCCGCAGTAGACTGGAACCCAATCACCTCTCTGCCTAATGTCAACGAAGCAGTGGACAGGTTCATGACGGTCACTGTGAAGGCAGTTGAAAACAACTCTAAAACAGTTAAAATTAGTCGCTCTAAATTTGTTATTAGGCCATGGATGACTCCCGGCTTGCTTAGGTGCTCACGTCATAAAGACAAACTCCATGCTAAATTTAAACAAAACCCTAATGATAAAATCGCAAGTATTTCATATCGTCGTTACAGAAACTTTTATACGGATATTATAAGAAAAGCAAGACTAGCTTATGAGAAAGAAAAACTGCTAAATGATGGTAAAGACCCTAAACGTCTCTGGAAATCCATAAAGAAAATATGTAATAGTAAACCTAACCAACAATCAAATGAACTCACAGACCCTATAAACCCCAAGGTTTCCTTAAATAAATGCAATTCCTATTATTCTACCGTGGGTCAAACTCTGGCTAGCAATATTCTTTTACAATCCAACGACACTGAAAACAATTTAGCGTCCAAAATAAAGCTCACCAATTCATCTTCTTCCTCCTTTTTCATGAATCCAACTGATCGAGAGGAAGTACTCAGTATCATCGACCAACTAAGAACTGATAGTGCACCTGGTGCAGATGGAATTAATTCAGCCCTTGTAAAGGGTGCGAGTAACATCCTTTGTGAGCCCTTAGTACATATTTTTAACTTGAGCCTGGAATCTGGCTGCTTTCCTACAGCTTGGAAGTTAGCACTGATAACACCAATTTACAAAGAAGGTCCCAAAGATACACCGGGAAACTACAGACCTATCTCGTTACTCAGTGTTTTCTCCAAGATCTTGGAGAAAATAGTCAACACCCGTCTGACAAAGTTTATTGAGCTGAATAACATGATATCTCCAAGACAATTTGGGTTCAGACGCCATAAATGCACAGAAGACGCTGTCACGTTACTCACAGATTTGGTCGCTGGTTACCTTGATAAAGGCCAGAAATGCACAGGAGTGTTCCTAGATTTGGCCAGAGCCTTTGACACAGTGTCCCCTAAAATATTGTGTGCTAAGTTGGAGGCTCTAGGTGTGAGAGGGTGTGCGCTGGAGTGGTTCCAGAGCTATCTATCTGATAGGCAGCAACAAACGCGAGTAGGCCAACACAGAAGTGATCCTCTTTCTACTCATTTTGGTGTTCCCCAAGGAAGCATACTCGGTCCAACTCTTTTCATTATATATATGAATGGCATTCTCGATCTTCAGATACCAAATGCGGAGGTAATATGTTATGCTGACGACACTGTAGTCCTATTTAGAGGGAATAACTGGGCGAACACACTTCACTCTGCTGAACTCGGGATGGCCTATGTATGTAACTGGCTTAAAGATAATCTCCTCACTTTAAATTTTTCAAAAACAAATTTTGTCTGTTTTTACAAAACTGCAGCTTCTGGTCCTAATTGCGATAATAAGCTTAAAATCCATTCATGCGCCTCGGAATTTCCCTGTACTTGCAACTCTATTAATCGCACTAATGTCACCAAATACCTGGGAATCATGATTGACGAAAATCTAAATTTCAGAATTCATGTTCAACAGTTGGCTAAACGTATAAGGAAGATTTCAGGCATTTTTAGGAAACTAAGAGATGTGGGCAATAGTGAGTTACTTATAACGATCTACAAAGCCCTTATCGTATCAATTGGTACCTATTGTATCTCGGTTTGGGGTAGTGCTGGGAAAACTACACTCTTGGGAGCGGAGCGTGCAAACAGATCGATACTTAAGATTATGCTCAAAAAGCCATTTAGATATCCAACAATAAACCTCTATAGAGAAGCCCAAGTTTTGTCAATCCGTCAATTGTTTGTTCTGAAAACGTCTCTGATAGCTCACAAACGCTTACTTAACTCTGAGAATTACACCACTTTACTTAATAAACGTGTCTTCAAAATCCCCACTCCAACCGTAAATACTCACTTTGCAAGCCGTTTTGGCGACCATTGTAGGGCACACATTTATAACGCAGTATTACGTTTCTGCGACATCAAACTATGCTCTGTTACAGAAGCAAAGCGAGTTCTGATTACATGGTTACTTTCTATGGACTATTTGAGCACGGAAAACTTGTTAAATTGATGTTTTAATTTGTATTGTGTAATGTTGTTAAATGCTGTTACTTGTTTTATATTTGTATCGTTTGGGTATGTTCTGCTCTGAGCATTATGTCACCAAAATTGTCAATGATATTGTTTAGCTTAATTTGTTTAAAATTTATAAATGATACTGTTTAGCTTAATTGCTTAAAATTAAAGCTTTTAGAGTACTTAGCTTAACTTGAAATACTTTACATTAATGTTCTAGGTTCACCAAGATACAGGCATTGCCTAGTTTGGGAACCCCTGTTATCTCTATTGCTACATTCTACTAATGCATAAACTAATTTTAATAACATGTTATGTATCTGTAACCTAAGTTCTTTTGTGCAATAAACGATTATTATTATTTTTACTTATACGTTTTGTACTTCTCGAAATAAAAACGTTAAATATTTCGGTATTATACTGAGGCTCACGGGCCTAAGCCAAGTGAGTCTCAGATTCTGGTGTAGTTTGGACTGAGGGTGCTGTGTCGTCCTGTAGGAACTTTCGGACAATGCGGCAGGTGTTTAGGATTGCGGCTTTTTGCATGGTCATGTAAGTATTTTCCGGTATGTCTAAATTTTTAAGTGAGGCCAGTAAGTGTTTGGGGACAACCCCAGTGCTGGAAATGACAAGTGGGATAATATAGACTTTATTCATTTTCCAGATTTTAAGTATTTCTTCTTTCAGCTCGGTGTATTTATGTATTTTCTCCGTTATGGTTTTATGTAAATTATGTGTATTAGGTACTGCAATATCCACTAGGTAAACTACTTTATTATTTTTGTCAATAAGGGTGATATCAGGTCTGTTATTGTGTATTGTTCTGTCTGTCAATATAGCTCTATCATAATACATTTTATAGGTGTCGGTCTCCAGCACCGGTTTTGGTGTGTATTGATAATATGGCAAAGTATTTTCGGTTATGAGTTTGTGTTTAGAGGCTAATTTTTGATGAACTATATTGCATACTTGGTTGTGTCGGTGAGTATAGTCGGTTTGAGTCAGGTTGGGGCAGGCACCAGTTATGTGTTGAATGGTTTCAGATTGTCTATTACATTTTCTACATTTGTCAGTTATGAGATTACGGTCTTTAATAATGTATTTTTTATAATTCCTAGTATTTATAATCTGATCCTGTATTGCTATGATAAAGCCTTCAGTCTCGGGAAACAATGAGCCTAATTTTAACCATTTATTGCTAGCTATTGTATCAATGTGTTGCTGTTCTAGGTCGTGGTAGTGTCGGCCGTGCAATTCTTTCCTGCGCCACGATGTTAGTTTTTGATTTTCAAGTTCTTGGCGACTAATAAAATCTATACCTCTGTTTATTAAATTTAGTGGTGTGTAGTTATTATCTAATTCGACTATGGTTTTGTGAATGATACTATTTAAAGCTTTATTATAGAAAAATCTTCTAAAATTTTGCACTTGTTCTCCCCACATTAGTTTTATATCGATCAGTCCTCTACCTCCCCTTTCTCTTTTTATAGTGGTTCTTTCAATAGCTGATTTTGGGTGTAAGTAATTGTGTTTCGTTAATGTTGTTCTAGTTTTAGTTTCTAATTTATTGATGTCTGTTTTGGTCCATTTAATGACGCCGAATGAATATGTAAGTATTGGCACAGCAAAAGTGTTAATGGCTTTAAATAAGTTTTTAGAGTAAAGTTGTTTCTTGCAAATCAGATTAATACGTCGGACATATTCCTGCATTAACTCTTTTATTATCTACCTTTTGATTTTGATTTTTAACAATATATATTTTTTAAATATATTTATTATTTATTTATTCATTTTACATAAGAATGGTTCAAAAGACACAAGTCACGGAGGTTTGAACGGAGAGCGAAATTTTAAGAAAGAATTCTTTGTTATGGGGCCCTATAAGCGACCTAAACGGGGAATCGCTTCAGAAGATATATTTCCGTAAAAAAAATAAGAAATAAGAAAACATGGCGCGTCGTAGAAATACACCCACCAAAAGGAATTGAGGAAGGGATAGGGCTTGGTGAACCGTATTTCGGAAAAAGTAAACCTAAATACATTGAGCAGTATTTTACATTACGTAGTAATAATAGTTCAATGCCTAAATATGACTAAACGTGAACCTTACGTAAAGCTAAATAATAATAATAATAATAATAAAAAGGCGTAGGGACGTGACGCCCCCATCGCACGCTGTCGAGAGTTGGTGAGCTTCGCACCATGAAGAGCAACAACTCCCTTCAGTGCAATCAGTCTCCGCAGGGCAGCTTGTGGCGAGCTGTTGGTGTGTGGCGACACCACGGACCTGAGACCTCCCGGGGGAACCTACCATCTTCTCCCCCACCTTTGGATTGCCTTCATTGGCCGCCCAAAGTGGAGCGCAAGAGCTGTATGCTTGAAAGGGTGGAAGTGCTCAATCTGCGTAATAACGGGGAACGGCTGACCGGATTACCGCGATCCAGAAACCGGTGCACACCTCTCTACACCCTTAGCCCACCATACCGATGTTGCCCCCTTGCTACCCTGCGCGGTGGCTGATTTGGGGGGCCCATCTAGTGGAGGGCGAGTCACCACCTGCCGCACTTTAATTTGTGAGATATTGAAATGGCAGGCGACCGTTATCTCACCCCATAGCCCAGTTTTTCTTTCCACAGAAATCCATTGCAATAGCCCATATTTTTTGTTTCCACCTTATTGCAATAGTGTTGCACTTGCCGGGTGTTACTACTGAGTGTATTATGTTAGTATACTCAGAAGTAGGATCCGGCCGGTGTACTCCATCACACACTCATATTAAAACGTCTCAAGGGGCCTCTACATGTTGGGCCTGTGCCCCCATGCAAGCCTTCCAAAGGACCGGGAAGGTAAAACTTGCCGTGATTTTTTTTTTTTTTATAATAATAATAAATCTTTATTGCCATTAAGTACATTACATAACACTTAATACTAGCGACCGCTGCACTAAGCTTAGCTTGTATCGCAACGGCCAGGTAACATTACTAAGAAATACTAATTAGACTATGGGACATACGGTTCGTGTGATAACATTTAGAAAAGAAGAACTCGTGCAACTATATAATATAATCTGTTTAGATGAGATCATAAATTTTTGAAAGAACATAGTTAAAAACAAACAGGTAGGAACTAAGTACATTATTATAATGTATAATATTCTCTTCTTCTTTCAATTATTATAAATTACTGTTCATGTGGGCGTGTGGGTGTATGTGTATGTGTGTGTGTGTGTGTGTGTGTGTGTGTGTGTGTGTGTGTATGTGTTTATGTGTGTGTGCGTGCGTGTGTGTGAACGTTTGTATTTCCGTGGCTTGTGTGCGCGTATATAGCTATTTTAGCAAGTCTTCTGTCTCGTTATAATCTAGGTCTAGTAGCCACGTTTGTATAAGTCGCCTAACTGTGCGCGTTGTGGCTTTTTTGATGTTTATACTATGACATACTGTATTGTAAGTACGGGGAAGGCTGAAGTGAGGATGACGTTTGGCGAATGAAGTTCGAGCAGCTGGGACCGGGATTTTGTATACACGTTTTTTTAGGAGTTCATCATATTTTGGAGACTGAGTAATGGATGTGTGTGTGAGAGATACAGCTCTTAGAATGAATAATTGTCTGACTCGTAGTACCTTACAATCCTTGTAAAGCTGGTTTGTACAAAAAGTGAGTGGTTTATGGAGCATAACTTTGAGCACCGAACGTTGTGCTCTTTCTAGTTCAAGCATTGTTGTTTTAGCCGAATTACCCCAGACTCGGATACAGTAAATCAACAAAGACTGACATAGGGCTTTGTACACCATTAGCAATACTTCAATAGGAGCGGAAGATCTTAATTGTTTCATTATAAATATAATTTTCCGTGTACTGGCAGCAAGAGTAGAAATATGGTACTTATATGATAGATTATCGTCTACCGTCACGCCAAGATATTTTATGTAAGAGGTACGTTCCAATTGATAGCAATTACAAGTAGGGGAAGGGCCGAATTTAGGGAAACAGGTGTGAAGTTTAAGACCTAAATGGGCTGGCGGTCGGGAGGCATACCTTTTATAAAATGCAAGATATTTAGTCTTGGCGACATTTAAAGTTAGCAGATTTGTGTCCAACCAGTCTGTTAGGAGCCTAATGCCATTTTCTGCTGACTTGAAAGTTATATCCCAATTGGGGCCTTGAAAAAGTATGACAGTATCATCTGCGTAACAGATAATTTCGGCAGTATTACTTTTTAGCTGCAGGATATCACTCATGTACACAAGGAACAATGTTGGGCCAAGTATGCTGCCTTGTGGGACTCCAAATTCTGTTGGCAACTGGTCACTGATGTCAGAGTCTATACGGACACACTGACTACGACCTGATAGGTAACTACGAAACCAGTCCTGAGCAACGCCCCTTATACCTAAATGGTGCAGTTTTCGCAATAGGATCGGTAGAGAGACAGTATCAAATGCCTTGGCCAGATCAATAAAAACACCAACGCAGCAATCATTACGGTCCAGAGCAGTTGATACAATTTCAGACAATTTTAGAACCGCATCTTCAGTTGATTTTCCCTGTCGGAAACCGTATTGGTTGTCAGGGATCAGGTTAAGTTTTTCAAGATAACTGACAGTTCTTTTATTGACATATATATTGTTAAAAATCAAAATCAAAAGGTAGATCAAACTAGAAGTATTTCTAGTTTGATCTACCTTTTGATTTTGATTTGCAAGGTGATACTATATTTATTACTTAAATTAAATATATGTTACCTATATTGTATGCGAGGCTGGTTCGTCCTTAGCTGCTTTTTACACGTCAATTAATTTTAAATCTGTTTGATGAATTATTTTTGACCTTCAGATTACTATTACCATGAGACTGCTACAAAGAGGGGAGTCATTGAATGGATAAGAGCACGTGTGGTATCTATAATACACGAGTTTGGTTGCAGTCAACTGCATCGCAGTTGCAATAGATTGCGAATGGCAAAGTATTAAATATATATCTAGCTTTTTCCTGCGGCTTCGCCCGCGTAGTGTTTGATCTGTAACATAAAGACTGTTGTGGATTCCGCGGGATGTGTCCATTTTTTCGGAATAAAACTAGCCTTTTGTTATCGTCAAGGTTTTAACTTTAATCGCAAACGATTAAAAAGTTTAGTAGTGAAAACGTAACAGACAGTTACTTTCGCATTTTTAATATTAATAGGTATTTTTGAACATGCGGTCAATGAAACATCCAGCTTGTTTCAATGGGGGTAAACAATAAACACTGTAGGACGAGCGTACTCTTATTATTAAATGTTGTACTACTACTTAGTTATTACTATTAAATACTATTTATGTAGTAAGATATTAGTAATTGTGTTATTAATTCCTCTAGCGGTTCCTTTGTTCTTTTCTGTTCTTTTCTGTTCTGTCTCAGGACTAATTTGTTCAAACATTTATCAAAATTCATACACATTGGCTATTCTATGTAGTAAAGAGTCAGTATTTATAGTTTAGTCTTTATATAATACTCTTGCAGTACATAAACTGTCACAATCCCTTACAGTCAAATTCTACCCAATCACAAGAATTCAGGAAAAAAAATACAGTTAAAGCCATATGACTTATTTTTATTCAACTACGATATATATTGTAAAAAATGCACCAATCTGACAGGCGGAGCATTCCTTACGTGGTTCCATCAACATAGGAATTCTCATGTTGTCTGATTTAGCAACAAACCACTTAGGACACAGCAATTTGCTCACCTGCCTAGCTGTAAAAAATGAGTTATTTGTTAGCTCACAATCTACGGACAGTCATACATTTTAATTGAAGTATATATTTATGTGACATAAATTACTGTAAGTCTCGATTTATTTGCTGGTTTGAAGCTCCTATTGAATCGATGAAGTATCTACTAAATGTATCTATACGTTAGACAAGGATAAGAATTATGATTTAATTAGATTTTGAGCTATTAAATATTTATTTATTCTTTCACTTCACGCAAATTTTGTAAATGAAATTAACTTGTCATTGGAATATTTAATATAATTTGGCATATGATTTGGCCCGCATAGACATTTTTAAGGAAGGATTGTTATTTCAGCTGCTTATACTATGTTTTTACTTTCGTACGTTATACTGGACCATCTCAGGTATATGAGCATTATGATTAAGGTATACTTATACATAGGCTTATATTACATCATGTTTTAATAAACAATAAATATCAGACTACATCACATACATTGATCTGACCAGTCTGACCAGTCAAAGTTAGTTTTTATTGTATACCATTGACGCTCATAAATATATATAGTCTAACACTGAATTCTGAAACCAATACTAAAATCAGTTTTATATATATATCATCACATCGCCTCTGATAACTAAATTGAGAACACTGCCGGTTCAAGTTAGTCGTTACTTATAATCACGGTAACGGTGGCAATTGTCAGTATCCACGCTTGGCAGCCATTGACGTCATCGGTGACCTAGTTCGCTATTGTTGAATGTTGTCCAATATTGTGACTTACTGTGACTAAATGGAAGCGGCGAGGGTTACTGGAAGGCCATTGGGTAAAAAAACAAATACAATAATAAGGTATTAATAGACACGCGGTATTTTATTCTTATGGTCAATTATGTATTGGCGGGCTTATGCTGTTTTGCGTGCGACAGGTCTTTAAATAAAATATATTTTTTAATTTTATTTTAAATCTGGCGACAAAACACAAGTCTTATTTACTACGTTAGGTTTTACACGCAGCTTTGCCGAATTTATTTGAAGGACACTACAATATAATTTCCTGGCGTAAAAAGTATCGTATATCTTGCGGTTTGTGGCGCCGAATTTTATCACAATCGGCCGATTGGTTAAGGCGTGAAAGCCTAACAGATAGGCAGATTTAGATTCGCATATACATATATACTTACATACATAATTTCACATTCTTAAGTCTTTTCATATATGCTCGCCTGTAAAGGGTCGCATATCTGTATTTACATTTTGGTCAGGACATATTGAAGTGATTTATGGCTGAAAAAATAAAGGGACCGAAATCGAAATTTCCTCTTAACACTGGGCACGAATAGCTAGCATAAAAAAATGTTTAACTTATTTATTGCCTGCCCGTATCGCTCAATTAAAAATTGATCCTCATGTACGAGTATATTTTCGGAATACAGGTCTTAAACTCGTTCAAACATCCTTGAAACGATTACACTTGCAATATCAAGTCACGCCTACATAAAACGTGTGATAAAATTTTAGGATTACATTACATGAACAGGCATTTACACATTGAGACTTTTTGCAGAATTTTAAAACGTGTTTAAGTAGAAAACTGTACTGTAGTGAAATGTGCATGCCCTTAATCTTTTATTGTTCTTATTCTGTATTCTTATCATTCTACTTTCGAGTCGTCAGAGACCCTGGGCGCGAAACCTATGGCTGGATTCCTACTACAAACAAATGTTTGAGTGATGGGCAGACATGGATAAATATACGACATGCTAGGCAAGAAACATACACGCTAAAACTCGCGCAGTGTAAAAACCAAATTACAGTGTTTACGAGTTCCAGTATTGTGTGCACATTGCATCGTAATTAAATAAGGGGTTAACCTTTATTTAACAACTATGCCGACGGTGACAGCATTGTTACCACTCCGAGACACGTGTCGAGGCGTTAATTGTTGCATTAATATGTTAATTTAGCGGTGCATTCAGTATTGTGAGTACCTGGGTTAGTATTTAATCTTCACAACTGAGGTTTTAGAAAAAAAAATTACAGCTATTGTGTGAAGAAATATCTTCCTAATTTGCCATAACCGTTAAGCTATTGGTATAAATCGATTTATATAAGCACAATATTGTAGAAGGTACAGTCATGGACAATACTATGTATACATTGTCACATTTGCAAAAATATCTAAACTTCTACCATTCCAGAAATACGTTAACAATTTTTTTTTCTAAATCACCTAACCATCAAACTGTGTCAAGACTGGGTAAATATTTGTGTCAAATTAATGGCATGGAGTGGTAGAAGTGCTTGAAAATGTATACATATTATTGCTCGTGACTGTACCTACATACCTACTCCCGTATGGATCAATTTCGTTAAGGGATGTCTGTGGCTATCAGAAAATAAAGTAGACAATTCAGTATGATTTTATTTTTTCCTTTTATATCGATAAAAAAATTATGATCGTAAACATTTAGGCACATCGCAAATGCATGTTCGTCATAATGTGTATTCATTCTCAGGCGGGCGTAACATTTTTTCATTGATCCGATGCGCAAGAGTGGAGATCAATAGGTCGTTTTTTTCCCGGCAATTTCCGGTTTCGATTTACGTCATTTGTTAGAAATTAATAATGACTTTATGGTTAGTCACAAAATGTGATTCGTCATTCGAATTTTGAAACATTATGTAGGTAAATAAATTGATTTGCGTAGACACGGTAAACCAAGATTTAAATTGATGAAGTATAAATAGAGACGTTTGTTTTATTTGTTTTGTGGATATAATAATTAAATATTTTTCTATTTTGTTCACAGGTAACTGCTTGCATACTATGGGAAAAAAATACGTCTCTTGACAAGTAATTTGGTAAGAAAGTGATTTACTTTTATTAGGAAAATAACTAGACAAATGTTAAAAAATATTTATCTATAAAATAGATATCTTTTAACATTTGTCTTCGCAGGTTTAGCCAATTAGTAACGAATGATCAGATTATTAGAATAAAATAAATTTACAAACCCAAGATACATACTCAACATTGTTTTAAGTCTTTATATAATGGAATAAATACATAAATAATATCTAAAAGTGCTGGCGGTATTTTAAATACGGTTATTTTTATTAAATGGCACCCTTTGAACTTAAATTAAAAACAAGCTCCACTTAGTGAAATGCTAGGAACTGAAGCCCACAGCCTGATGACTTTTGATTTTATCACTATTTAGTGATGTCATGTCAACAAAGGATTTGTGTTATACTTTGAACTAGCCGAAACGCCTGGTTTGTGGTTAGGTACCTACGTCGATGTAGCCAGTAAGTCCTGGATTTGTTGCCGCATCACGCTTCGAACCCTCTGAAGTTCATACTGGTTGAGCGGCCGTTGACTTCTAAGTTATTTTATTAAGATGAATTGCCTAATGTGATTTTGTCAACTAATGGTACTTTGAAAATATAAAAATTATTTATACCTTTTTCTATTCTGGCCACAAAAACAAAGAACTCCTGTTCAAATCTCGCCAGGACCGAATGTAAGTATTATAAACACGTTCATTTGTAATCAAATCATGTTTGTAGACATGTTTACCTTCAACGTTTTTATAAAAAATTCGTTGTCTAGTATTCGTGGTATAAGCATAATGCTTAGTTTGAGGCTCAAATACCCTATTGGTGTGTTAATGTAAAATATTAATAAAATGTAAATTCTTGCCGCCTGAATGTACATTTTATTTGTCGCCTTCTGTGATATCCTAGGGAAGGAACACGGTTGGTACATTCTTTTTAAGTCCCAGACCAACATGCGTCAGACAAATAAACAATTAGTGTGAGAGTTTAATACTAGGATTGTTTTAACACGTAGAGCGTTTCGGAGGTTTAGTGTCACGGAGGTAAAGCAGCTGTGGATAACTCTTAGGGCGGGACGCGAAAACATCTCGGTGTTACCAAGTTGAGAGCCGATTCATTATAGTCTTAAGCCAGCAAAATTGTGAGAGATTGATGATTGGATGAGAAAAGTTATTTCTGTTACAGGCAACATTAAGAACTTCCAAGTAAAATAGGTTCAAAAGGCCCTTTAGATCACCATATTAGGCTATCATAGTCGTAAGGAGTACGGATTCGATCTCCGCATCAGGAAATCAATTTTTGATGAAACTAGTGTCAGATCTGAATGTTCGTGATATCTTCGTCGTCGTATACAAAGGTCCTTTAGCTACTTACTTCTGTAGTCTTTACTGTCTGATATTTATTTATTTTATATTTAATTCAGATTTTTTTTGTCTCGGTCCTTTGCTCTGGTCGGCCAGTTGGCGAGATAGTTGGCGAAGTCTTGTATCGGAGGCCAAGACCCAATTAGTTTTTTTCACCATAACCGATTTCCTAAGTTAATAACGAACACTTACTCGAAGTGGTAGGGTCCAATTTCCTTCACGATCGGCAGTGCTCCCTTCTGGACCTCGTCAGCATTAGTGTAGTTGAAGAGGTACACTTTGAATTCCAAGGCAAAAGGTATCTTCTCCCACATGGCTCGGACGTCCGTTTTCTTAGACAACGCCATTTCCTTAAGAAAAATAAATGTTAATAATAGAAATATTTTTTATTAGGGTTATATTTATATTATTTATTATATATATTTATTATAGAAAGAAGAGTGAATGCAGGAAATAGAGTGATTGGAGCGTTAGTAAAACTTCTAGGCAGTAAAATTTTAAGCTAGAAGGCCAAGCTCGCTATACACAATGCGGTGCTGATTCCTGCGCTAACATATAAATAAATATTAAATAAATAAATATCCGACTACATTACATACATTGATCTGACTCCGAGGTAAGTGCTTAAGCACTTGTGTTACGGATATCAGAATCAACAGTGGTATTACAAATATAAGTATACTTAAATATTGGATATTTACACCCAGACACAGAACAAACACAAGTATTCGTCATACGAATGTTTGTCCTGGGTGGTGCTGCTGTGGTGCTGGGTGAATCCAACCCACAACTCTTGGCGCATGGGGCAGGATCACTACCGAATGCGCCATCGAGTCAGTCAAAGGTCAACATATGGAACCGAGAGTCGGGTATGGCAGAAACGAGCATGAAAGTATGCAGAATAAACGCGGTCGAAATGCGTGCGCTGCGTTAAATCTACTATGTATCGCTCACAGACTGCGTTTGGAATGATGTTGTAAGAAAGAGTTCTAACAACAAAAAAGTCTTTCACACCGACTAGAGTCAAGGTAAGAAGAGGCATACTCCGGTGGTTCGGACATGTGGAAAGAATGGATGACGAAAGATTGACTACACAGATATACAATGCGAAAGTAGAAGGATGGCGCAGGCTCACCTACGATTACTAGATTGGTCGTATATTAACAGAAGGTGATGTTAGAAGTCATAAAAACCGTAGAGCTTGTATGAAAAGGATCGGAGGAAAGGAGAAGGCGTTCGGTTTTCTCTGCCTACCCTGCTAGGGAAGTAGCGTGAAGTTTAGTTAGTTAGTTTTATTATGCGTTTCTTTAAATGAAATTATGTTACGTCAGTAATTGTAAACGGTGTAATTTTTCCCATTTTATAGCAACGGGATATGGTACAGCTTACAAAGAGTCCCAAGTTATCAAAAAAAGTCGCCAAATTATAGAGCAATCCATAACTCTTAATAACACATTATTATTCTAATGGCATTGTTTTTCGCAGGATATATCTCGCCCATTCCCCATAAATAAGGCGTTGATCGTGTAATTTGTAACATGCTGTGTACATTCGTTATCTTTTGTGAATTTATAATCCTGCAAAATTTTGAGGAATATTGGAAACAAGCTTCTATTGATGTTGGGCACAGGAGGTCAGTAGTGGCTCGGTGTTTAGTGATAGCTTTTTATGCGTGGAGCTCTGGATAATAAGGGTATGTTCGGTGTAGGTTTTGAAAGCGATGAAGGTCCAATTTAGCATAGTAGCCTATATGCATCACGAAGGATGTTATTCACCCATTGCCAATCTTTTAAAGGTGTTGTTGAGGATTTATCGGCGGCGTCTCGTCGTCGGCACTGCGAATCCTCCAGTTTTGCTATACGCTAATTACAGTCAGTGGCGGATTTACAGTCTTGAGGCCCCAGGTCATGTAGTAAAGCGTCATCAATTAAATTTTTATCACGATTGGCCACCTCTGATATAAGACCGCCCTAGGCTCGGGCCTGCTGGGCCTTAGGGTAAATCCGCCACTGGTTACGGTCACTATATGCAGCCTGTTTTCTGAGAGACCTAAAAGAAAATCGGCTACTACTACAATGACGTAGTAGGCTAGGTCCCTGAATAAATATATCATTGACAAAAGATTAAAAAATCTAATCTATTACATCTATTATATATAAATAAAACCAAGTCGTGTTTGTTTCACCACTTATAAGTCGAGAACGGTTGAACCGATTTACGTTGTTTTTGATTTGTTGGATTTGTCTTCGTCCAGAATAACAGAATAACTATTAAAATCATAGAAAAATTGACGATAAAACAAAATAAAAGCAAAAGTATTTTCTTATATAAAACGGTGGGATTTGTATCTCTCAACGTTAAATGTCAATCGACAAATCAATGTCAATTTTCATTTACTTGGCGATACGAAGTTCGCCGGGACAGCTAGTTAGTTATGGAATATAGCAGGATGTGATATCAACTTGCATAATTTAGCTCATGTCAGCGACGTGTCCGTATTTAAATATTTTTCTAAAATAAAAATACTAACTAATACTTAAATAATTCTCATAATACCAGGTACTTAAACTACCTGACTGAAAGACAAATACCTTTAATGTACCTATATTAGTTTATGTAGGTGCGAAAGTAATTCTGTCTGCCATACGTTTTTACATACTAACAATTTTTACGTCTTCATATGAGTCGTAAAACGCAAATGTAATAGCTGATTATGGTGAAATTTGGCTGACACCAAAACTTTTGGCCTTAAAGAAATATACATGTTAGGGAAAAAAAACTAAATAACTTCTTTACGCAATTTCCCTAGCGGAGTAGACAGTGGCATCCGAAAAGATATAGATCCTGCGAAATACACTACAGTCTTTCTAGGCATACTGTCTGTTTATAAGGCTTATCTCGAGTCTGTGAGGCTTGGACTGTCTCTTTGACCTAGTGGCAGGGTAGCATGCGCTGCCTTAAAATTCTGGATCGTACCCAAAAATTGTGGCGGACTATGAGAGTGAAGGAACATAGATTGTACTTGTGCACTATAATATCCGCTGCATAGTTGGCTAATCTTCGTCGAGAATGGCCGTCGTAACCGTAATCGGTTACCCATTCGGTTAGACGCCAGAATTTCACGCAAGAGGAGTGAAATTCTGGCAAAAACGAATTTATGCTAAACGCTGCACGATTTGTGACCATTGAGGAATACGTATAAATGTAACAGGAAATAATAATGAAAATAGCCATATAATTTCGTATATATCATAATATTTTCAAAAGATTTTCCTGTTGTCAACTAGATTCAGATACCATCGACAGTATGAAGGTGACAAATTGGTTTGATCGTAAAATATGAGCAAATTAAAACAGAAACCATAAGTAAGAGTAAGTTTCCATTGGAGAAGTTAGTTCAGGGGATCCTTCTAATATTTTCTACATCTGTATGTTCGTTATAATTTTCATCTGAAACCTAAAATAAGCAAGGCCGATTTATTGAAATTAAAATCCAGATTTGCGGGTTTGAATCTGCACCCCATATATGTGAGCCACTTGTCCTTACTATCGAACTACTACCGCTTTCTTTACTAAGTCTATATATTGCGGCTTTGAAAATTCTATTATGAACGTGACAAATACTTACAATCTTGATAACTTTTATTAAAAACAAAATAAAGGAGAAAGATTGGGTTGTAAATTAGCTTGGACTATCTTATAATTAAAATGTTTGTTCGCATTAGGTTCAGTCTAGTTAACCCGGAGTTACAGTACCGACATAATGCATCACCGACGCGTTTATTTTTAGGTATGTGAGTGCTTTCGAAAGATAACAGATGGTTCCAATAAATCAATACCTAATCGACTAAAAATAGGATTTAAAAAGAAAAGTAAAAAGTATATTTTTTTAAAAGAACAACTCTGCTCTGTAAAATCTACTCTTAAAACATAATAAAATAATCACTGCAAAAGCGATGTATGTACCTTTCCGATTCAAATTGGCCTAAATACTAAAAGTATTGTTTTTCGGAATCAGCTCGTAGGTACCTAATTTATTCGCGTTCAAATATTTGTATTTCTGCATTAACAAGCGTACAACCGGTCTGATGGTAAGTTATATACGTAGCCTATAAGCGTTTCTTAATTTCAAGTCGTGACCCAGATTCGGGTCGCAAGTTATATTGGGATGGGACGCTGATTTTTTAATGACATCAGTTTTAGTAAGGACTTTTAGTGAATACAAATATATGATTTTCGCTCCAAGATGATTGAAAAATAAGAGTCGTGGGCTTTAAATATATTATGATTTGGGTCGCAGGCCAAAGAAGCGCTACTGTACACATTTGCAACAACGGAAATGACGCATAAGCGTTGCAACCTTTCAAGTGCATTTGTAAACACTTTTGAAGAACCCAATTTTAGGATAATGCTCCGCTTAACGTGTCACTTAAGCCGCAGGCGAGTCTTCAGCGACGTCAATAAATTGCAGGAGGGTCATCTTGGTTGGTGCTATCCCATTAAAAGCAGGTCGTCCGACGAATCGGCTGAACGTGGCCATTCCGAAAGCCTTATCGGCTTTATGGCATATGGGTACGTTGGCCCAAATTAATACTTTTGGAGTTTTTACTTTTAAAACCAGATGAATTCCATCGGAGTGGTATTGTGTTTTCGTTATTCCTAAATGAATACAGAATAAACTTTTTCTGAAATTACAGGTATTTTAACCTCATTTTTACTTTACTTTGTATCTATTACTACTATTGACAAATACAAATATGTATGTAAAATTGCATGATATTAGCTTAAGTAGTTAGGTAACACTTGAAAGTGTAACAAACAAATTTACTTGCGCATATTAGTAGAATCACATGAGGTTACCATACATTTCCTTAAATCGTTAATTATTGAGAGAAAACTTTACTCGCTTAGTGTTATACTATCTTAACTTGAAGTGTTCAATGGTTTTCACGATATGATAACAAACTTAATGTATTCTCGCACTCGTAAAGATTAAGTACTTAGATTAAGACCTTTGATTGTAAATATGCTTTAAAAACAAAAAATAACGTTCGTGTGCATAGATAAAATACCCTTAAGCCCTTAAGATCTGTGCTGTGCAGCTTCATCCATCCAGTTATGTATCTGATGGCAAATTGTTTGACTTTTGTTGTTCAATCTGGTTGCTGCGATAGCCACTGCATAGTATTCGTAGAAACTTCATTAATTTTGAAGGAAGTCTATAACCTATACGAGAAATAGGTAAAAATAAAAATGTCCTACTATAATATTCTACATTGTTAAGTATGATGGAAAGCCAATATTTTGTTCGACCCTTTCATTATCTATACAATAGGTACACAAAGAAATAAAAATGAAACGCTTAACTGTCTATTACATGTGGTAATGTCTCACGGCAATCGGCTTTAGATTGACAATAATAACAAGTTCCATGGTAATACTTTTTTACACACAAGGAGGAAAACAAACATTTATTTAGGATAGGTAACAACTCCTTAAGGTCGATTCTATTAAAATTTACATATATGAACGCTGGAATGTTGAGAAGTTGACTTTAAGACTTCATTTTAAGTTTCAGACCCTAGTTTAGTCACAGTCCCAAAGGAAATGAGTTATTTGGCTACAAAACGAGCTATGGTGTATTGGAACAAGGCTTGTTTGAACCTGATTTGTTTGTATAGGTACACTAACGCCCTTCAATTAAATTCTAGCATGGGCAACCATAGCTTGGTATGTCTCGGTTTAAACATTAAATGTCTAAGTTTAGTTGGTCTGTTTAGAGTCTACATACACTACTACCTACAATCAATTTTGGAAGTAGGTTATTTGGGTCTATAATTAACTTGTAGAGAAGGTTTTGCCTAGAGCGCCTTCCGCGTTCAATTCTCTGTTACAGAGAGTCCTTACGAAAATCTTCCAAAAAGTATAAATCAGTAACAGTACCTAATGTTATGTAATATTATTGAGTTACATAATAGGCTATTTAAATATTTTGCTCTAAGAGTCGTCAAGGCCGCTTGCTAGCCTGCGTTCGTACACCTAAATAGAAAACAGTAGTCTTTTTTTTTTTTAATAATAAAAAAGCAGACTTCAAAGGATACCAGACATTCCATGTTTAGAGAATTTAAATAATATCATATGTCGGCAGGACAGCGACGTCATTGTGCACCGGTGTGGCAAGGCACCACGTGCGCCGATCACGTGCACCGATCGCGCCACCGGGCGCTCCCCACCGCCCGCTCTACTCGACTTGTTTTGCAGCGGGTATAAAGGGGCCGCGCAGCGGCGGAGCGGGCAGTCTTGGCTCTGGCGTTGCTCGGTGCACTGGTTGTACTAAGCTAGCTTATCCTAGACGCTCTCGGATAATTAATTTGAAATTAATTATTATCGTTAATTGTAAAAGTGTCCTGTGGCAATTTATAATTAATAAAACAATATTCACTTGTGGTAAAACCCTAGGTATTTACCACAAGAGATAATTGGGTATTGGGATTATTAAGGGGTATTAGGGATTTCGTTCTGGATAGTAATTGTAATCCTAATTTAGACATTCAAAAGCTTGATTTATCCTGAGATCCCTGACTTCTTATTCAGTATGGCCGACCTACTTCCTACATCAGAAGTGGGATCGGATCCACTCCCACTCCCTAATGTCTTGGCACAACTAGGGTTGCCATCCGTCCGGGTTTCCCCGGATTTGTCCTAGTTTAGAGGGCATCCGATGAGCGTCTGGGCGGGGCTTCATTATTAGTCCGGGTTTAAAAATGTAAAGTCTTGGGCCACCCAGACACAATCACTGTGCCCGCACGCCGCAATCAACCGACTAACCGACCCGCTAAATTCATAATTTTCAACAGTATTTTATTACACTATGTTTAAAAAAATCTGTTGACATGTCCGGGTTTTGGGCTCTAAAATCCGGGGTTTTTACGCGTCTTGTCCTGGTTGCCAAATTTTGGAGATGGCAACCCTAGGCGCAACCACCAATGTCATTCTTCGCTGGAATGGAAGCCAATCATCTTCCATACCGACGGTGTTGGCGCCTTTTGATCCCGATGTCCCCGAGTCTGATATCACCAACTGGTGCGCGTTACGCGAAATTATCATAGAAAAAAAAAGAGGAAATAGAAGGTGTTGACCTTATTATTACCCTAACTCACTCCCTTAAGGGGCGTGCTGCTACCTGCCTTACAGAAGTACAAACTGACAGAATTTCTTAACCCAAGTAAAATACCTCGCGTACGATTTTAATTGATTCTGAAAATGCCATACCTGTTTATTCTGAATCTACAATTGTAGTAACACAAGCTGATGTCCATAGACTTGATGATAGTCATTTAAGATGTGTCTTGTAATTATCATTGTAGGGCTTAGCCGGTCCAATGATAATAGTTTAAAAAAAAAAAAAGGAAAAAAAAAACAGCAAAAAAAAAAAGAGGAAAAAAAAAACGAAAAAAAAAAAAAAAGAGAAAAAAAGAAAAGAAAAAAAAAACTAAAAAAAAAAAAAAAGTAAGGTTTTGAAGGGCATAAGCCGGACCAAAACTGATTAGTGTTGCAGGGTTCAAAGGAACCGGTCCAATACTATTTGCCTGAAGGGTCGATGAGACCGGACCAGAGCTGTATTTGTCTGAAGGGTCGATAAGACCGGACCAGAGCTGTATTTGTCTGAAGGGTCGGTAAGACCGGACCAGAGCTGTATTTGTCTGAAGGGTCGATGACCGGACCAGAGCTGTATTTGTCTGAAGGGTCGATAAGACCGGACCAGAGCTGTATTTGTCTGAAGGGTCATTGAAGACCAGACTAGAGCATATCGATGTGTAAAGATTGGTAATTTTTTTTTTTTGTCAGGATGATCGAGCGATGCTTTTAGTTCTAGAACTACAGCGAGGTTGCTGCGTACGAGGACGTCCGCATGTCAGCATGGCCGTGTCGGCAGGACAGCGACGTCATTGTGCACCGGTGTGGCAAGGCACCACGTGCGCCGATCACGTGCACCGATCGCGCCACCGGGCGCTCCCCACCGCCCGCTCTACTCGACTTGTTTTGCAGCGGGTATAAAGGGGCCGCGCAGCGGCGGAGCGGGCAGTCTTGGCTCTGGCGTTGCTCGGTGCACTGGTTGTACTAAGCTAGCTTATCCTAGACGCTCTCGGATAATTAATTTGAAATTAATTATTATCGTTAATTGTAAAAGTGTCCTGTGGCAATTTATAATTAATAAAACAATATTCACTTGTGGTAAAACCCTAGGTATTTACCACAAGAGATAATTGGGTATTGGGATTATTAAGGGGTATTAGGGATTTCGTTCTGGATAGTAATTGTAATCCTAATTTAGACATTCAAAAGCTTGATTTATCCTGAGATCCCTGACTTCTTATTCAGTATGGCCGACCTACTTCCTACACATACATATAAACGCGTTTAAAACTCATTAACGCTGTACTTTACGAAGTGTTACTGTTATTTTTTTATTTTTTTAGACGTTTTTGTGTCCGGTATTTTCAAGTACCTATCAATAGATTGAAGTATATTATTTTTAAAACATTTATTGCATAGCGTTTGATGATTATATGTTTGTTGTAATGTTTAAATCCATATAAAAACTCTAAATAATAAATTTGTTAAATAACAGCGAGACACAAGCGAAGTGATTCTTTCTAAGAAATAGACGAATTTTACCGTGCTGTTATAGGAAAACGTTTACTTATTTTAGTAGTCAGCTTATTACAATGTATATAATGTTTTCATATAAGGAAATTTCAGAGAATATAATTATACATTTATATTTAACAAAAAACACATGCTCAAATTATTCACAATCAAATAATTTAAAACCTATTCATAGTTCCGTTTTCAACAAACATTTCACCTTAAATCCTTTATTACTTAGATGATGAGTCAATCATTTTTTCTTATGTGGGCCGCGGTACATGATTCCACATTAATCAAGCGCCAATCACTAATTCTGACTACTAAAATAAGTAAAGGTTTTCTATAACAGCACGGTAAAATTCGTCTATTTCTTAGAAAGAATCACTTCGCTTGTGTCTCGCTGTTACAACTTTATTCTCTTGAGTTTGTATATGGATTTAAACATTGTAAGATCCATAAGCTAAAAATAATATATATTAACCATGCAATAAATGTTATAAAAAGAATACATCAATCTATTGAAACTTAAAAATACCAGACAGAAAAACCTCTAAAAAGTAAAAAATAATAGTAACACTTCCTTACGTTACAACGTTAATGAGTTTTGGATGCGTTTATATATATGATATTCTTTAAATTTCTTAATATGGAATTTATGGTATCCTTTGTAGTCTGTTTTTTTTATATTTTTTTTTTTATTAAGACTACTGTTTTCTACTTATGTACGAACGCAGGCTAGCAACACAGATAGACACTAAAAATACTAACTAAACTTTGACAACTAGCAGCGCCCCGCGGTTTTACCCGCGGAGTAACCGTTTCCGTAGGAATATGGGGATAAAATAATACCTATATTACTTCCGGATAATGTAGCTTTACAATGGTGAAAGAATTTTTGAAATCGGCACAGTAGTTTTATGAGTTTATTCATTACAAACATACACGTGTGTGTATGTTTGTAACATATAAGAATATGTAAAGTTATTTAAAGTGATTCCATGGGCATTTTCATTTTACGCCCTCGTATACACTTAAACATGCAAAGTTCTAACCTTTTTCAATTGACTCTTCAAGATGACAGGAAACAAAACCCAACCAAAGATGATGCCGAAGAGACCTGCGCAGAAGGTCCCAAGACCGATCTTCAGATGTTTTGGTAGCTGCATATTAAAATGCTAATGGCTGGTTTTTGTATCTGAAAATATAAAATGCGATAAAACGTTGGTGGTTTTATCTCGAAAACAGGGCAAATGTACTTACGTAACAATTTAAAGCTGCACGATACAAATACCATATATGTTTTTGTATTAAAAACGGAAATCTTTACTTATAATAAACATTGATTAGTAACTCAGTTGTGGATTTTTAAGTAGAACAAACAAACTGTTTAGCTTTATATATAAGTTAGTATATATACATACTAATATATAAAACTGAAGAGTTTGTTTGTTTGCGCTAATCTTAGCGCTACTCTTTGACGATTCAGAGAGGCAACAACGTAAAACTAGGCCTTATATTCTTAATTCCAAAAAACCTATGAAAAGTGACTTTCAAATGTTGAGTCAAATATAAGTGGAAACGTAATCCAAATATCTAACAAATAGTGTATTGTGAACCTGGAATTCATCACCGTTCGTAAGTAATCAACACAAACATTACACGGAATTTACTAAAGATAGTTAAGTGCTTAACAGTTACATTCAAAACATTGCATTCGTTCCTCTCTGACTTCATGCTACTCTCGCGGTTCCGCTGACCACCGAAGCGCCAAAGCGGTGTGCACTCGCCCGGTCGCAGCGCTGTGAGTCACAACACGTCACGAGCCCAGCCGCCAAACACTAACTACGCAGAAGGAACAACGGAGCGCATGCAATTTATGCCTAACTAAGGGAAGCATATCAGAGACATATTATAATTATTATTATTTCTTTTTCTGTGAATTTTTATTCTCGCTATTAATAACGTTAAAAATCATGGATATGGAAAGAAATATAACTCAGCGGACCCGTAAGATCTACCGAACAAGCTCAGATAGTGATGTTTCCAAAGCCGACGCCTCTCTTTTCGATACGACAATGATGAGTTTGCCGAATACATCATTGAATGAAAGCCAAGCCGATATTAATGAAAAAATGTCTTATCTTACTAACCAATTGGAAATTGCACATACAGAAATTGAAAACTTAAATATTGAAAACTTGCGTTTGAAATCCGACTTAGAAAAGAGCTACAAAGCAATTGAAACACTCAAAAAGTTTAGCGTATCTGAAAATATATCGGTAACACCGTTGCAAAAGAAGTCAAGTAACAGAAGAAGAAAAAGCGACAAACACACACCTACAAAAGTGATTATCCCCATACAAAAAATATCAGAATCACCCGAATGTCAAATACTGAATGATGTAAATATTGAAGAAGAATCACAACATAAAACTCCAACTACTACACCTAAACCAAAAATCAACCAAATTTGCTCTGATGTACAAGTAAACACTATTATTGATAATATAAGTAATCCAAACTGCAATAAAGATAATACAGAAATTTCACCTGATAAGGTATCGATAATTCTTCACGATAGTCAGGAAAACTATAATATTATGAAATCGAATCTGGATTCAGTAGAAACCAAAAACAAAATAGTTGTAATCTCGGATGACCAAGGACTACACATACAACGTACCCTACAACATCTAATTGGAGATAAATACAAAGTTACCTGCTTTTGGAAATCTGGTGCCACTCTGCAAGATGTGCTTCTCTCAGAACGCAGTGAAATAAGTTCCCTTACGCCAAACGACTATCTCATAGTCTTGGCAGGAGTAAATGATAGGTCTCCCAGTATATTTAAATTATGTGTTGGACATTTCTTATGTAGTACGAGACATACGAATGTTTTATTCTATGAAATACCCTTTAATAACCATCTGCGTGAATCCAAATTAAATTATGAATTAAAATTTTTATGTCTGAATTTCAGAAATGTAAAGTATATTGACATGGATTTTTCAGTATATACACCTTATAAATCGCTATTTCCTAAACATGTTTGCCAATTACTCTTAAGAGAAATATTATGTAATGATTATAAAATTCGGAGCTTAAGTCAAGCTCTGTATGTTGACAAAGATACTCAAACTGATTTCGAGTGTGAATCCAATTCCACAAAAAAATGTAAGAATAATGTTGAGAATTTTTTTCGTTTATAATAATATAAATATTCTACATCAGAATATTATTGGTGGAATAAATAAATCGGATCAGTTGACTGTCAATCTCGAGTGGCTGGTGGAACAAGGTAATTCTATAGATGTATTGTGTTTAACGGAGCACAACATGATCAAAGATGATGTGAACCTTTTATGTATTCCAAATTACTCTCTTGCTACTTTCTTCTGCAGAAATAACCGACACGGTGGTTCGTGTATTTTGGTCCATAATAAACATGAGTTTAAAAAACTTGCAATAGAGGAATATGGGACTAGTGGCATATTGGAATGTAGCGCTATTGAGTTGCTTAAAAATGAAGTAGTTATTATCTGTATCTATAGGCCTCCAAGACCTGATTCAGAACATATAAATCGTTTTTTTGCTGCCCTTAATTCGATTTTTTATGAATTTTGTTATACACGTAAGAAAATAATAATTTGTGGAGATCTTAACATAAATACTCTGAGAAAAAACAAGGATGCGGATGTATTTACTCAATTAGTGTTTAGTTTCAACCTTCGTTTGGCTATAAATGAACCCACTCGCCTTAGTAGTGGTACGTGTATCGACCATTTTATTCATAACGTGAGAGGATGCAAGCATAAAATATATGAATTTGCTTTGTCTGATCATACAGCACAAATGCTGTCCTGTCCTGTAAAGAGGACATGTTCCATATCTCACTGGTATGTTAAAAGGAGAGATTACTGTCATGATAATGTACAAAAATTTAAAAACTGTCTCCAATCT
Source organism: Glyphodes perspectalis (assembly GCA_951394215.1). Lineage (NCBI taxonomy): Eukaryota > Metazoa > Arthropoda > Insecta > Lepidoptera > Crambidae > Glyphodes > Glyphodes perspectalis. The sequence continues at coordinate 11,635,890 of OX596211.1, read as the reverse complement.
CTTAGTTTCAGTGAAGTATATGGAACAGATGAACCCAACAGGGCATTTGACATTTTTCATGAGACATTTATATTATTTTACAATTTGTGCTTTCCTTTTAAAATGATTAAAGTATCTACAAACAAAAAGCTTAAATGGATATCGAAAGGTATAAAAAGATGCTCTAAACGTAAACGGGATTTACTTTGGCAGTATAGAAAGCAACGTAATGAACAGAACAAGCAAGCTTTTAAAACATATTCAGCACGTCTAAGTAAAATTATAAATTTAACACAAAAGTCACAAAACAATTTTATGATCAAAAGTGCAGCTAATAAATGTAAGGCAACATGGTCAGTTATCAAACGTAACAAAAGCTGTATACCCAAAGAATATATAAAAAGAGTCAATGTTAATGGAAAAGTAGTTGATGACCCGAATGACATTGCGGAAGCATTTAATGATTATTTCTCTACTTGTATTGATACGAATACAGCTAAAAGTGTCCATAATTATTTGGCTCGTAACTTAAATTATTCATATTCAATATTCATGGAACCGACTGATTCTATCGACATCTGCAAAATAATTAATTCTCTAAAAAACACTGACAGTACAGGTTATGATGGCATTAGTACCAAAATTATAAAACATGTATCATCTTTAATCGCTCCTGTATTAAGTCATATAATTAACGTATGTATTTCTTCCGGAACATTTCCTGACAAGCTAAAACTAACATTAATTAAACCCCTATTTAAAAAAAACGACAAACAAGATGTGCAATGCTATAGACCAATAGCACTTGTACCTATATTCTCAAAAGTGTTTGAAAGGGTAATTTATGAGAGTCTTTACAAATTCTTTGAATCGAATAGTGTATTTGTGGAAGAGCAAGTAGGTTTCAGAAGAAATAAGTCAATTAATCTAGCTGTTTACAAATTTGTTCACTCGATAATGTCAGCTCTTGATAGAAAAAAGTTAGTTGCTACATTATACATGGATCTAACAAAGGCATTTGATTTTGTTCATCACGGTAACTTACTCATAAAGTTAGAATCGTATGGAGTAAGGGGTAATGTTTTGAAACTGTTGGAATCTTACTTGACTGGTCGTAAACAATGTACACAGATTTCTCGTGTTTGTCCTAAAACGAAACGAGAATCTGTTTACTCATCTAAATATCGTTACGTTACTCAGGGAGTACCACAAGGAAGTGTTTTAGGACCCTTATTATTCATTATCTATATTAATGATCTTCCGAAACACATCAAACAAAATGTGGTGTTATTTGCGGATGACAGTACGGTGGTTTTTGATAATAAATGTAAATTGAATCTTGAAATTGAGATGAATAAGACACTTGACATTTTTATTGATTGGTTAAAATTCAATAATTTAATAATTAATTTAAGCAAAACTAACATGATGACATTTAAAAATAGGAAGCAATACTTGACTAATCTAAATATAAATTATAATGAACAAAAAATTCGTGAAGTAGAAAATGCAAAATTTTTGGGTTTACATTTGGATTGCAAATTAGATTGGAAAACGCAAGTGGAAAATGTATGTACTAGACTGAATCAGTTTTCATATGCACTTTACATGCTTGCCAAGGTTGTAGACCGCCCTACCGTGATCACAGCATACCATGGTTATATTGAATCAATATTACGTTATGGTGTTATCTTCTGGGGTAACTCAGTAAATAAAGAATTGCCGTTTAAGGCCCAGAAGAGGTGCTTGAGAGCGGTTTGTAAACTTAAACCAACAGACAGTTGTCGACCATATTTTATAAATATGAGCCTTATGACGCTGCCATGCATTTATATTTATGAAGTGTGCATTTTCGTTAAGGTAAATATTACAATGTACAAACATCCAAAAAGTAAGCGTAACGAACTGAAAATTTGTTTTCCTACCAACCAAACTGCACAATTTAATGACAGTATTTTTTGTATGGCTCCGAGAATTTATAATCATCTTCCTAAAGATATCCTGTCTTGTACTGGCATAGGATTGTTTAAAAATAAATTAAAATTGTTTTTATTAAATAAGGCATATTATAATGTAAACGAATATCTTAATGATAAGATCACCAAATAAGTAATAATGACATTATCCCTATTGAATTGAATTCCTTATATTATTATAATACTAACATTTAATTGGAATTGATATAATTGTAATTGTAATTTAATGTTTAAAAATTATCAGAAAATATTGTATGCCAATATTGGCGGGTCATAGCTGACCATACTAATTTACCTATAACATCCTCTTGACCTATGTACCACAATAAAATAACTTTGACTTTGACTTTGACTTTGACTTAGAAACTACTTGAAAAAATATTTTTGTGTTCTATACAACACTTGTCCATTTGTCTTCATTTTAGCGATAAGTGCTAAGTTCGTTTCTGACAACTTTTCGTGCCATGGACTGATAAAAAAGGTCTTTTAACTTTTTGACCCATACTGTATCTATAGGGGTACCCACGTGAAACTCGTCAATGTGTCTGTTTAGTCCTTTGATAAAGTTTTTGTGTGAGCACTTAAATACTGTATTAGTGTCTTAATATTTGAGTAAACAAATATAGAAGAAAATAGTTTATTGCTAACTTGTCGCCTGACACAATCACACACCCAAAACCCGATATACCACTAGTCGCCTTCCACAACATGCTAGGCAAGAACCACAGTTGGCACATTCTTTTTTTTTGTCCCAGATCAATATGGGCCAAGTCCCAGACCAACATGGGGCAAAACTTTTTATAGTCGGGTTTTAAATTCAAAACATTATTATAATATTTCATTAACATGTATTTGGTATGCCTGAATAAGGCAATACAGAACTTAGACTGCCTGTCCTTCGGAGCGGAAGAAGGCAGCGGAGCGGTGAAAGAGTTAAAAATACTCCTATAGAATTGCATTAAATCTCCGCCAACCAATTTGGTGTGTAGGTATATATATACAATAATATGTGACTATTATGATACAAAATGATTGGAAATTTAACAATACTGTAAAAGTAGAACCATGCAGTATATGAATGCATAAATAAAATCCGCTAATGCCAATTGCTAATCGGCTGCTTAGTTCACAGTCGTCGCCGCTCATTAGCTAAATCGATGGGCATGTTGAACGCCACGTGTTGTAGTGATGCTGAACTATCGATGTTGCGATATCGATAAACGACAAAGATAAACTAGAGAATATAGTTTCTTTAATCTTGGCTCCACAAGCATGGAATTTAGTTTTGGATTTTTATATTTTTTCATAAATCCATGGGTACCTCTCAAACGTTATCAATTTCAATGATACAAAATAGATAATAAATAGATAATAATTAAACTAATATTTAATAGTTTTGACGTTCAGTTAGTATTATTGTATCAGGAGCTGCCATTTTGATTTGATAGGCTCTCGATTAAATAAAATACAATCAAACTCGGCGATTTCACGTTGTCTAAACAACACGAAAAAGATCTATTACAAAAAAGGGTGGATAGCATACCTTTGAGTGTATTTATCCTAAGCAATTGGTAAAGGCAGTCCCATACATATTTCATGGACATCCCTACAGAGCAGTATCCAGGCTGTGCAGTTCACATGGCCTGGTGTAGGCTAGGTCACGTCTAAGGCCTTGCCAATTGATTTTTAAATTATCCAACCCTTAAGTATTGAGTGGTGATTTCAATGAGCGTACTTACCAAGAATTTGTAATATTCTATTCTGTTACAAATGCCAGAGAACTTCCATTTCTACTTAAGCACATTAAAGAGACTATTTATAGTATTATTTTTTAACAACTTGATAAGCTACTAAGTTGCGTATACTTTAATTTAATTTAGACAATAATTAAATTAATACTAAAATAATTATATATATAGGTGAGTAACGTACCGTGTCATACCGTCCATATGTTTAATTCTACGCGCCGATATAGGTTATAATATTAAGTCTGCATTTGATATTAAGTATACTACGTTTTTTTTTACGGAATACATTACGTCATACACATACACCAATAAAAGGCAATCCTTTACCCTATGAATTCTGTGGGACATTGTAACTGCAGTCATAAATTTGGGTATAATCTACTCGTATATTATAAGCTTCAGTGGTTAACCTTCCTTTGAATGGATACTCCAAAGAATTTTCTACCAACGATAATTCGTCTTATAAGATTGATGTGTCTCGTCTATATAGGATCAGAAAATACATAGGGAGAGTTGGGACACTATGTAACTTTCTGAATAGAGAAAATCAAATCTGTTTCGGTGACATTAATACTTAGATGCTTTTCCACTTCTTAAGAGGATACTCAAAAGTAATGGAACGAACAAGACTACATCACTTGCATTGATCTGACTCCGAGGTAAGTAGCTTAAGCCCTTATGTTGCGGATATCAAAAACAACAGCGGTATCACAAATATATACTTAAATATTTGATATTAACACCCAGACACAGAACAAACACAAGTGTTCATCACACGAATGTTTGTCATAGGTGAGGATCAAACTCTTGGCGCATAGGGTACTACCAAATGCGCCATCGAGTCAGTCATAAGATATTAATCAAATGGAATTCGCTGAAATAAATTTTCGTTAGTCCTTGGATAAAAATAAGATGTCACTGTCGTTGCCATCATACCTGCCTACCTATCTCTTTTATAAGGATTTCATAAACAAATCTTTTTTTTTATATTTTATGGCCTAGTTTTTAAGATGACACAAATAATTACTTGGAATTTAGATGTGCTTGTGTTTCTATATTCCCAGTATTCTTTCCCTAGTGTAGGTATCTTAAATCCCTGTACTATTTTGATCACTTTACGTAAATGTTTTATTTAATTTCTTATAAATTTCAATATTAGAATTTGATTCTATTTATGTTATGTAACAATCCCTAAGGGGGAGCGGTGGTCGCTTCGAGCGGTGCGGGTTTAAACCCAAATCCGTACCTATGGATTTTTTTAATCTATTTACGTATTTATATCACTAGCTCGGCGGTAAGGGAAAACATCGTGATGAAACCTGCAAATTCAAGTAACTTTGGATTTGTAGTCATGATCAAAAACTGTCTGGTTTCCCTATCTTAAGGTTACGTAGGTCAGATCGGCAGTCGCTTTAATGTAATTACCAGACTCGCTAAATCCTGGATCATGGTCTAAGCGAACCCCGTCTAAGCACGGGACATAACGCTAGGAAGATGATGAAGAATCCCTTAGGGGTATTTCATTGAATATGAATTAATCGTCTAATTTCATGTTCGTCGGCTAGGCATAAAAAGAATTCATTAAATATAATTAATAGAATTTAATGTTAGTTAAAATAGCACAACGAGTATTATTTCAGAGAAAATCAGTAGGTACGGTATTGTATGAAAAAAGCAAAAAAAATATTAGTCCGTTATAGAGATTACAAAAAAATATTGCTTTCGTATTTTTTGTTTTGTTCAGCAACCAAAAATAACGAAGATACCTACAACGCGTTAAAGTTACGCGTGACGTACCTTTTATGTAGAATTTTAGGAACAAGTGATGTAAAAACGCCCCACTCCAGATCTTTGAAGCGCTAAAAATACGAATTCAATATTTTTGATAATCTAACTAACGAACTAAAAAAATATTTTAGTCAACTAGCTTATTATTATATGACTATATAAAAATCTTTCCACTGACATATAGCGGTACGCACACTCACAGCCGTAACCGCTAATGGTAGAACCGTGAATTTGAACAGTTTTTTAATTTAAAATGCAGACGCACATTAAGAAGGGATTTTAAAATTGCTCTAAAAATTTGAGAGTGCCTAATGCATGTTTTTTTAGTTTTTTTTTTTGCAAATATCATATACTGCGCAGTAGCAAAATAACCGCTAGCGCTTTACCTGACTGGGGTTTCTAGATTCTCACATTGACAAACATAAAAGTTTTTCATATTTCAACTAGGCTAAAACATGTTCCCTAAATTCGTCATCAGCTCTCCGGCTACTACAAAAATATTCTTTAATACATATATTACTTAAATAAAACTGTAACTGTAGAATGAGACAAATCCACAAAGATTTCACTGACGATATCTGACAATTAAGATGGTATGACTTTTTAACCGACTTCAAAAAAAAGGAGGAGGTTCTCAATTCGTCTGAATTTTTTTTGGTTATTATAAATCACTGAAATTACAAACCTCATACTTCTAGGAGCTTTTTTCGACATGGAATGCTAGGAATTAAGTTGAGTTACCATGTCTACGGACCATTCTGGTCTTGTAGTTAAAAATAATGTACATTCTTCTGACATATATAAATAATACTTGTATAAATATATATATATATTATACTTGTCCCATTTGATCTGGGACTCTAAAATAATGTTCCAACTGTTTTCAATACCTAGTTCATTGCCTAGCATATCGTAAAGGTGACTTATGGTGGGCAAATGGGTTGTTACTACTATACATATTTGTCTCTCTAGCCCAACTCGATTTTTGGATAAATGTATTTTAAGGAGCTTAATGCTCCTTGGACTTTATCTACCCCTTCGGGGATTGCGTAATGATATTTATATAGATATATATAGTATTACTTGGTACATAATTGATTTATATACGTACATGAGCGCAGTAGTGCGTCCGCCAAGACAGCCGGCACAGTACTTTCTGTCGATGCATTGCTTTAATAAGTGGGCGTTATGGTGTATAGCCTCAGGCGGCAGCGGACCTCGAGCTAACGTCTTGAAGTGGTTAGCGAGCATTGTAGAGAAGTGCTGCTCATATAAACGAAACGTCAAAAATATTGAAACAGTTACATAAAAATCTCAAACATGTATCAAAAATTGCCTATAGTCTATTATACAATATAATAGACGAATATTAGAACCCAGCCGCAAATCATAATCACTTTTTCATTAATATACATATATATTTCACTACATTGGCAAACAATTAAAAGGGTATCATGATTTAAAAATAAATAAAAAAGAAGACGGCTAAATCCGCGTAACAATAGTCAACCGGTCTGACTAAAAGTCTGAATGTTAAAAAAACCCAAAATTTTAGTATTTTAGGGTATTTAAATTGCGAGTGCATATGGTAGACCTGCCTTTTATTTATTTGTAACTAGCTTCTGCCCGCGGCGATGCCCGCGTGGTATATCGATGGAACATAGCTTATGGTTATTCTATGTAAAAGCTATATTATTGTAAAGTTTCATTAAAATCCATACAGTACTTTTTGCGTGAAAGAGTAACAAATATCTACACATCCATCCATTCATACGAAACGTTAATAATATAATTAAGATATCGTCAACTATTTTTTTAGTAATTTGTTTGGCTAAAACTAATAAAATATAGGTTGTAACGGGTATTAAGTTGCTACTTATGAATCACAATTAATTCTTATGTAGTGACCCTGCAACTTACGAATCTACTTATCAATTAAATCTAAGCAATAACACAAACCAGAGCGATGACGCAAAACTAAGCCGCATCGCAAAATCTGCATCCATTACCAATTCATTTGTATTTTACGTGTGCATACGCGACGATTTCATAGCAGTATGCAAATGCGACTTTCTCGCTCCGCGGAAACAGCTTCGTGTGTACAAAGACAAAGATTTACAAGCCTGCAGCTAGCATAATAATACATAAGACCCTTGTACGAATCAGCTGATGATATCACCTGAGTGTGTTTAATAGCATGCATGTAGCTGGCAAATTAATTGCAAAAAACAATTACTGTGACACTAGATTCTGTTATGGCTTCGCCTGCGTTTGCGTTGGGTTCAATTTGCGCGCTGTTTCTGGGGAATTATTGATTGGTCCTAACTACCAAGAAGTGTATAATAAATGTATTTTCTTTTCCTTGACGATAAAGATTTCCTTTCCTTTTCGTTTTAGCTGTTATTTAGGATAGTCAAAAACTTGAAACAATTTTTTTTTATATTATAAACACTGTTTATGATGTTACAAACAGGAGTATGAAATTTATTTATCTGTATAGAGCTGTAATTTAAGTGAGGATTATAATATCGCGAAAGCATAAATAAAATGAATTAATGAAAGTCCACTGTCGCGTGCATGCGTACTGGTACCGCCTTTTGAATGATACACCGGCCTATACGTCACTAATCGAAACGCCATGAAATTGCCCTAGAATTTATTATGGGGTGTCTCCTTATGACGAACGATTTAAATGTATTTAATAAGCATTCATAATAACAAAATAGTTAAAATTTAATCTATATTTGTGTATTGACTCAAAATGACAAAAAAATAAATAAACAAAGCATCTTCCTGGCGTCATGTCCCGTGCTTAGACGGGGTCCGCTTAGACCATGATCCAGAATTTAGCGAGTCTGATAATTACATTGAAGCGACTGCCGATCTGACCTTCGTAACCCTAAGATAGGGGAACCAGACAATTTTTGGATCATGGTTACAAATCCAAAGTTGTTTGAATTTGCAGGTTTCATCACGATGTTTTCCCTCACGGTCGAGCTAGTGGTATAAATACGTACATAGGTTTTGAAAAAATGTCCTTACCATTAAGCTACCACCGCTCTTATTATTATTATTTATTTATTTTTCTTTTCTTTTTCTCTTTTTTATAAAAAAAAATAAAGAAAGCACGAGGCCTAAATGGTGGAACGGGAATCTTTTTCAGACATATTTTGAGCAGTAATTATAAATCATATGAGCCGTATTATTGTCTATAAAGGCCGGCCAACAGATAATTTTTTAGGTAAAAAAATTATAATATTCAGTCTGTTAGTTAGATAATCGTGAATGTAAAATTGAATAGTAGGACATACATACATATCATCACGCCCGCAATCCGCGCAACGGTAGACAGGGTCAAAGGGGCAGCTAGCCGAAAATTAATAGTAGTAATATTGTATTTTTTTTCTTTATCTAGTATTCGAAATTTAACGAAGATACCAAATTTTTAGAGTGAGGCACTTTGACGTCACTAGAGCATACAAATTTCTTAAGCGTTTAGTGTCGTTACGGGTAATTTTAACGTGATTTATCTTTGTAAGTGTTGGTTTACTGGACAAAGAAAAAATTTAAAGAAATATTTAAATTTACAGATATTTTCTTTCATACAAATCTGCTCGAAACGATCAAAACAAAAAAGAATTATCCTATTTGGTGCAGCCGTTTGGGAGTGTTGCACTAACATAGCAGTTCCCTGAACTGCTATGTTAGAATCCCTATTCTAACTAACTAACTAAAATTCATGCCACTTCCCTCGACAAGCTCGATAGCGCATTCGGTAGTGACCCTGCCCCATGCGCCAAGAGTTGTGGGTTCGATCCCCACCCAGGAAAAATATTTGTATGATGAATACTTGTGTTTGTTCTGTGTCTGGGTGTAAATATTGAATATTTAAGTATATATTTGTAATACCACTGTTGATTCTGATATCCGTAACACAAGTGCTTAAGCTACTTACCTCGGAGTCAGATCAATGTATGTGATGTAGTCTGATATTAATAAATAAATAAATAATAATAAATTAATTAATTATTTATTATTATTTATTCCCTAGTTGGGTAGGCAGAAAGAACCGAACGGTCCTTACAGACCGCACTTGCTTCTTTGACATTACAATACGAGCACTCCGGTTTTTATGGATCCTGACATCACCTTCTTTTAACACATTGTAGTAGGTGATGTGTGTAGGTGAGCCTGAGCCTTCCGCGGCTCCTACATCCTTCCAATTTCGCATTGTATATCTGTTTAGTTAATCTTTCATCATCCATTATCCAACATGTCCGAACCACCGGAGCATGCCTCTTCTTACATTGACTCCAACTCGGTCTTTTCATTTATATAGATACCATTGACTGTGTCTATCTTAGTTTATGGAATAGGTGCATTTGTTATTTTTAAAATATCGATAAGTATCTAGGTTTACAGTCTATTTAAATTTGTATCTACTATATTAGCACGGATATCTATTTACGCAATTTATTTTTATTGCTTAAATATTAGGCTTTAAAAACCCACTAAAATAAAATGCAGTACACTTGAACCTCAAAACAGGAAATCCCGTTGTAATTTTGCTGTTTCGCGCTTTATCTGTATGACAAATTTCCTGGTTTATTCGTATAATCTCCACGAGCTTTAATATTAAAACGGCTAGTTAAACGAGCCGGGATTACTTGATACATTTGCATTTTAAATCATATGTCTGGTATGGTTTCCAAAGTAAGGTAGCTCAGTGGAAAAGACTTGCTGGCTAACTCACAGGCTATTTAATGTCTAATTAAATCGACACTCTTTTCTGTCATAAGCCATGCTTCTATAGGTACATTTGGAAACAGTTAAAAATTATGCTTGATATATATATATATATATATATATATATATATATATATATATATATATATATATATATATATATATATATGTATGTATATGGTGTCTTTAAAGATTAATCTTATTTACGTTGTTCCAATGTTGATGTGAGATTTTAAAAGTACCAATTGTATTGTTTGCCGTTAAAGGCGACAAATAGTGGATTGGGTATGGGTTTTCTGTGTTTCCATTTGTCACCACTGCTTTTATCTCTATGTTATGCATCTACATTTTACCTGTCATAACATTCTGTGGTTTTGAAACGTAACTGTTTACAAACATATTTTTATATTTGGTAATATAATGTCCTCGTAACCGATATCGGTCATGGCGGCCAATCTCAACGAGTATTAGCCAACTGCGCAGGAGTTATTATAATGTACAAGTGTGTGCGCAAACACAGGTGCACTTTCTATTCCTTCACTCTCATAGTCCGGCAATTCGACATGACCGGAGAAATGTCAGGCGCAGGACTAACGGCTTAACGTGCTTTCCGTTCGCAGTCACGGGGTTGGTTGAACCGCCAATTTCCTGACTCCGGGCTGTTACTGAGTAATTTCAATATTGAAATAACCAGTCACAAATTTTTGACACGAACCGGGATTCGAACCCGGGACCTCTTGGTCCTTAGGCGGCGCATGCTGCCACTAGACCAACGAGGCAGTCAATTGGTAATAGGTATAATAAAGGCCTCACACTACTCACATCATGAATGACTGAAATTGTACAAACCTATTCGGGGCATTCCATAATGACTGGTGGGACAGTTTACTCCAGAATCCCTAATATTTAGACCTGTAACTTTATATTTTGATCTTATATAATGATCAAATATATATTTTGCAATAGACTATGAAGGGACATAAAAAACTCCGAAAAAGAATAACTCATGAATATTTTGGTGGTTATATATACTTTTGGGAGAAGGGCAAGAGGATGATGATGATATATACTTTACTATATCAAAATTCCCGAAGACGTTTTAAACTACTCCTTGCGCAGTTAAAACAACGAATAAATAATACCTTGTTAATAAAAGTGTTTTCACATTGATTATCTTAATGATTAAACAGTCTGGGATATTTAATGAATTCTGGTAAGACTTTCATTGTTGTGTTTTTGTTTTGTTTTTTTTAATAATGATAGGAAAGCTTGAGTAGTCATGCTCACTCAATTGCTTCGGGGGTGGTGGCGTTATGTGACGGGTCATTACACTCTCTCAAATATGGCGGAGTGAAGCGATGGCTGACACATACGTCATACTTGTGAACAAGTACCACCTTCAGAGGCTGGTCTGCTCCGGTTTACCTTTTACTAGTTATATTACTCGCCTGAATCTTCAACGAATTTTAACTGTATGACTTGGTATAAACATTGATATAATCTGCACATTTTAATTTTATTCTTAATCTGGCACTGAAAAGAACAACTACCGAGTTTCTTGCCGGTTTCTTTTCGGTAGATGCGACATTCCGAACCGGTGGTGGATTCAAATTGTTCTACTTTGTACCTATTACTTAGTGATTTTTTGAGGCTTACGTAAATAAGATATTTTGAGTTTGAGTTTAGCCAGATCTATTTTACTATTCTATGAAATGATTTAATAGTCTTTAAAAAAAACTAAAAATTAGCACCAAGTTTAGTTTATACAAGAAAATATAGAAAGAAGAAATTGTGACTGGTGTGACATCGTGTTGTGACTGGTGGGACAAGAACGAAATTGTCCAAAAAATTTACTCGTTTCAATATTTAGTCACTTATTAAGTCACTTCAATATTTAGAATTGTTTATTAATTATTAAACCAATATTATAACAAATTAACAATTATTATTAAAATATTTAAGAAAGTATTACGTTAATTTTGCAAACTAAATCAAAGCAATAGTTTTCAGTCATTTTGTTAAATATTTTTTGACGGCCGGCTTATGTCATCTTGTTCATAAAATGTATGCTTCTTTGTCTCATCCGTTAGGAATATAGTTTTTACTGTTTTATTACTTAGCCTCTGTTGTAAACATTGCCTTTAAAACATGTATCAATACAGCTGACTTTTGGTTTGGACTTACACGAAGAGCTTTTTTAATTTTCCTAACCACTTTTTCTAGGTATTTATTGTCTAATATGAACCCAACGGCGAAACACACGCCTACTTGATACTCTCTAACTTTTTCTTTTTTATTTGTTTTCTTCTACGTACCCTCCCTGTCCCTCTCTACTGAATTCTAGTAGTCTCATTCATTTCACGTACAGCTTTACCCTTATCATATATTTTTTTCATATAATAAACTTTAATAAATCTAGCTTAATAGAAGATAATACAACCCTTATCATTGTATCAAAGTCGAACTATACTTTAAAATATTGAACTACAGAAACTGATAACACACTTTAAACCAGGGCGTACATTTTTGATAAACATATTACTGAAATAAAAAGTGTTTCCAATAAGCCACGCGCGACAGCTGATGGCGTAATTATATATTTTTACAGCACACCTACTAATCCACTTTGCATTTTATATTGAACTTCGGAATTAAGTTCTCAATTTTATGGACAACAAAGAGTTCAGTTAAATACTTATTAATATTTAATGAAGGAACTTTTATAGGGTTGACGTGTCAGTCAATGTTAAGTTGCGTGAAAGAAAATACATCATGGTCAATTTAGTATGTATTTTTCATATATTTTATTTTTCTTTCCTTATATATTTACTCGTGTCACGTGATGTATACGTCTGCGAGTCTGAATACCTCGAAGTGAGCAATTATCTTGTTCACCAGTACGCCATTCTGGTTGTCACCGTTTAAGTCTAGCACAAGGATTACTATTGCATACTAAAAGACGCCTGGGTTAAAAACGGCTCGTCATTATTAAGTTCGATTATCCGGACATCATAACGATTATTCGTATAATAAGCGAATTTCAGGAGTCGCAACACTTCGTTAAAAGACGTACGTGACTTTGAAATGAGGTATAAAAAAATCTTATTTGTTGCGTATATTGGTGATTTTACTTTGTTTGAAAGATTTAAATTTATTTTTAATGATTTAGAATTGTACATTTTGTGATAAAACAAAAAGAACTTCATAAATCCATGGTTTAACGGAAAAGGTTATTAAAATTGAGTGAGTTACGTTTGTACAAAGTTGTTTCGGTTTGAAAAATGTGAAATTTCAAACGGTACTTCTTAGATTTGATGGACTATATGTACTCTAATCTATCGACGCGGACGCACGTCATGGAGTTTGACCGCTATCACTGTTGTGTTAATATCAAAAGAGGACTATTGTCCGATTCAGATAAGGGATTATCCCTTATCTGAATCGGACAAATGTTTTAAATCAATTGCAGAGACATTTTAATGCATGTATTATTTTCATGTGCCTACAATAAAAAGTTTACTAGTCAATTTTATTTATCCGTACAGATATTTGCAAAAATTGTTTATCATTATTTTTTATTTTAACATTCATCTGTACTTTAAACTCAGCTTGAGAGAGACGAAGAATACGCGAATTGCGAATCTATCTGCGTTTCGAAATCGAGGCATATATTATAATTAGCTGTATTTTGCATTTGACAATTCATTAAAAGTCGAGTATTAACTCGACTAATATTCTAAAGCCGTAAAAGAGGCATAAGTACTTAGAAAGTCCTCAGGAGCTCCGATTTTATGATTTTTATTTAAAATTATTTATTTATAGGTATTTATTATAAAATCAGAAACCTTTTGAAACGGGGAAGGGGCGCTTTATATTCTTAAATAAATATTGATTATATTTATATAGATTTTTTTTCTCTTCGACCATATCCATTGAAAACGAAGAAATTTTGCATTTGACAACTCATTAAAAGAGTCGAGGTAAGAAAGCCGTAAAACAGGCATACTTAGAAAGTCCTCAGAAACAGCTCCGATTTTGATAATTTTTATTTTATTTTGTACACTATTTAAAATCAGAAAACTTTTGAAGCGGGGAAGGAGCGCTCTATATTCTTTAATAAATATATTTATATAGATTTTTTTTTCTCTTTGACCATATCCATTGAAAACGAGGAAAAGGGAGACATTTATGAAATACCTTCCTATAATGTTGTACATTAATTTAGAAAACAAAAAAAAAATTGATATATACCTATAAATTATTAAAAAAAATTATGAACTATTTAGTATGAGTTATTGTTATGTAACACTGAGATAGAGGTACCTACATACATACATAGCATCACACCCGCAATCCCCGAAAGAAGAATCAAAAAAGCCCTTTGATCATTTTTGTGTGTGTTTGAGGACTTTTTAGTATGTACCTACCTAAATGGCTTTATTGACTCGACTATATCAAATGATTGGTGGAGTTATGTGCCTTTTAAGAGTAATAAAAATTACAATAGATTGATATTTGAAAATGAGGTTTGTTAGCGATTCGCGTCATTATTGTCTAATTCCCACAATGTGTGAACATTACTCATTTTTATTTAACCAGGTATTAGGCAATCGACTTGTACGGGAAATCCTTAAATCAGAAAACAAAACCTTTATTATGTATACATTATCATATATATTCGTAATAGAAAATGGAATCTTCTTAATCATCAATGTTAATGTATGAAACATAATTATTACATCATAGTAATATAAAGTAGAGTGACCATTATATCATTAACTTAACTAAACGTACATAATTGTTTAAATTTTCGTAACGTCTTGAGGTACAGATAGCGCGCGATTTGAATACAGTCGGGGCCTAAGACGAGACATACCTGAGCTCTGCATTCAACTCGCGCGCTATCTGTACCTAATACAAGCTTGTGCACGCGATTCCGTTTGCGTTTTACTTACAAACTTCGCTACTATACAACCATGGACAAGTAGAAATAGAAGGAATGCGCGCCACTAACTAGACGTTCAGGCATTGGCACGCAACTTGCATCACACTAGTATCCATAAGTCTCACTCTCACATGCATAAATGTGGCTGCACGCTGTTGTATGACAGCGTGGAGTCCTCCTTTTATTCCAGTCCGTGTACACAACTCAATTATTTAATATGTATATCTTTTATATATTTAATAATCTATATCACTGAACTCGTGTTTACGGTTACGCTTACGGCTGGGCATTTTTTTTTGCATTTGAAATAACTAATCTGTGTTGTAGACTGTACCTGTATCCTAGATACAGCTATCTTAGCACACGGTCGAAGTCAGGACGGGCTGTTAATATTTTTACATAGTATGAAACAAAACTACCTTCGGTGTGCGTCCAAAAATAATGTCCTCAGTTTTAGTTGGTAGGGAACGTGTTTTACCGGTAAGTTATCATTACATAACTCGTATTGTTACATAATCATATTTAACAATACATAGGAAATGAGGATTTTTTGTATTATTATTCATTAATAAATCATAATTTGTATAATAAAATACGTAACTCCCATACTCAAAAATTTAATATCTATTAATGCTTATTGTATAACTATCAATGGACATATATATTATTTTTAATAATTCAAATGTTATGCGTTTATTTAACTAAGGCCTTTTTTCAACATTCTGGTAAAAATAACGATACAATAAATAATACAGAAGATTTTAAATTGTTTTTTTTTTCTATTTGACAGTTAGAAGAATAAAACAAACTTCAAAATGATTATCAATAGCACATAACGTGGACTTCATTTCAGTTTGAAATGTTCTAACTTGTGGCCTACTGCTGTGAAGATGTTTTCTACTGTGCAAGGATTTTCTGTAAACAAAAACATCGTTTATATAAGTATTAATTAGTGCCTATATATAGCAATAAATTATACAAATATTGTTTATTCACTAATTATTATTGGATTACCAATATAAGGTGGAGCCGGTACATATAAAAATATAAAAAAATAGACATACGCTTAAAACTAACTGTTTTTACGGAATGTTGACGGGTTGTCGGGAAACAGAGGGCGGTGTGTCGGACTCGAACCCACTAAAACCCCAACGTGGCAACGGAACCCTTTTTTTTAAATTGAGGAACGAGCCGTCAACGGAACCCTGCTCAAGTTCGAAGAAGCACTGAGAACTAGTCCCATATATTCGAACTATGTAATCTTTGCTAGGACAGTGACAGTGAAAATCTGAAACCTACACGTTAATGGTACAACTTCCTTAGGTGTACCCTTACTTATGGGAGTGTCCCAGGGGTCTATATTAAGACCCTTGCTCTTTTTAATTTATATTAATGACCTCCCTTTCTTTACTAGAGACTTGTGCGAGATCGTATTATTTGCTGATGATACATCCTTAATTTTTAAAATTGATAGACATAAAAATAATTTTGACGACGTAAATAATGCTCTCAATCAGGTGCTCCATTGGTTTTCAACCAATAACTTATTACTCAATGCAAAGAAAACTAAATGTGTAAAGTTCTCAATGCCAAATGTGAGGCAAGCTAGTACTACAATTATAATGAACGATGAGTCCATTGATATCGCTAATTAAACAACATTTCTGGGCATCACTCTAGACTCAAAATTACAATGGTCTCCCCATGTTTTAAACCTGGCACGAAGACTTAGCATAGCTGCGTATGCGGTTAGGAAGATGAGAAATCTTACTGATGTAGAGACGGCTAGATTAGTTTATTTTAGCTATTTTCATAGTGTAATGTCCTACGGTCTGCTTTTATGGGGATCCGCAGCGGATATCCAGACAATTTTTATACTACAAAAAAGGGCAATTAGGGCTATATACCAACTTAGACCTCGCGACTCCCTAAAAGAGTTATTTAAGGAAATCAACATACTTACTGTGGCATCTCAATACATTCTTGACTGATTATTATATACATACATAACATCATAACATCACGCCCATGATCCCCGAAGGGGTAGGCAGAGTCGAAGGGGCAGCAAGCCCCTTCAACCACATCAGCCAAAAATAAAGCCGGGCTGGGTCAGATGGACAATTGTGAAAAAGCAGTGACAAGCGACTAACCTGTCGCCTACACACACCCAAAACCCGATATACCATTAGTCGCCTTTTACGACATGCTAGGCAAGAACCATAGTTGGCACATTCTTTTTTTTTTTTGTCCCAGATCAACATGGGCCAAGTCCCAGACCAACATGGGGATTATTATATGTATTTAAAAACATGCATTCTATCCCTAAAAAAGCGGATAGTCATAGCATTAATACTAGAAACAAGCATAAACTGGCTGTCCGAAATCTAAGGTTAAGTAAAATTAGTAATTCATTTGTGGGACAAGGTATAAAGATGTTTAATTTGCTGCCACAGGATGTTGTTAACCTACCTATGTACAAAGCGGTATATTAAAAAAAATCTCATGCAAAAGGGTTACTATAAGGTTGAAGATTTTTTCAATGACAAAAACCGATGGTTTACGAATTATTATTCAGTTAATGAGATCTAATAATTCTAATTGTATTTTTTTTGTATTAAATTCGCCTTTTTAGCCTTTTCAGTTATAATAATTCATTCATTGAATTTTAATTATATGACATTGTTTAACAACCTCTGAGCTGTGTTCTATAGTTGGCTTGTTACTATTATTTATTATTATCCTCTGACTAACCTGAGAAGTCATGCTCACTAAAATGTCGCTGGGGTGGTGGCGCTATGTGGCGGGTCGTTACATTCCCTAAAATATGGTTGAATGAAGCGATGGCTGACACATACGTCAGGCTTGGGAACAGGTGCCGCCCTTGGGGACTGGTCTGCTCTGGTCGGGTCAAGTTTTTGGTTGTAATTTATATATTTTTATTTTTGATACTCTACAACAGGCCCACACTAAAACGTGGTTCAAAGTTAATTATGATTCATACACCTTGTATATATTGTATTGAAAAGAGTAACGATTCTTGACGGATTCTTCTCGGTATATACAACATTCCGAACCGGTGGTAGAATCATATAGCTGTGGCTTTACCTGTATTAGACGATTTATGAGTGTTTCCTTGAAACCTATATAAATAAAGAATATTTTGACTTTGACTTTGACTTTGAAATGTTATCTAATTAATTAATGACGTAAAAACGAAATACGTACTTATATCAACCCATTGATCTTCGTACGCAGCGTCCAGCCGTGCGGCCCTGACCGCTTCACGCAGGGCGTGAGTCACCACTACCGCCAAACATAGTGCTGGCTCACCAGTCGCTGAAATAACAAGTGGTCATCATTTTGACAAGTTCGATGGCGCACTCGGTAGTGACCCTGCCTCATGCGCCAAGAGTTGTGGGTTCAATCCCCACCCAGGACAAATATTCGTATAATGAATACTTGTGATTGTTCTGTGTCTGGGTGTTAATATTCAATATTTAAGTAAATGTTTGTAATACCACTGTTGTTTCTGATATCCGTAACACTTGTGTTTTACAGCTTAAGCACTTGTGCTTAAGCTACTTACCTCGGAGTCAGATCAATGTATGTTATGTAGTCTGATATTTATTTATATTTACATTTTCCTAACGTTATCTATTCTTAGTCAGGATCTGTTTTTTAGTTATTCTATTGAAGTGACTTCCGTCCGACTTTTACAGGGGAATCAGATAAACTGGATTACAGTAACATTAGGCCTTCATCTTCCAAAGTGATACTTAGTTTTTACTCTTTTTTTGTGAGAGTATATCATTCTCGAATTTAATCAATATCAATCGTGTAACCTCACTCTCATTTAAGAAGGTTCGTTCCTTACTCTATCACTTACTTCCACTCTAAATGTAATCAATTTATATTTAAAGAAAAGCTTCAGTCATTAATATATTAACGCGATATTTTGAAAGTACTTAATTTCTTCCTAACCTTTAATATTAATATACCTTTAGATTGAAGTACTCCGTACGGGTTTCTAGAATTCCTTCGAAAGTAAATCCTGAAATCAGCTGGGATGTCCTTAATTCCTGGTGGTTTGTAAGTCCATGTGCGATCAGTTAGCGGCTTTCCATCCCTAGGATCATAAATATTCTTCTCTGATGTCCAATAACCAATGCCCATGACAAATGCTCCTTCAATCTATGAAGACATATTATTCAGGAGTAAAAGGAACTATTAAGAATTTTCTCTAGTAAAGTAGTACAGGCTAGTAAGTTTTCAGACTTTCTATGCCTGCATGTACTTTTATAGGTATTTTGTAAAATAAAATTGTGTATAGGATTTAGTTAAGCATGTTAGTGTTTACCTGTGCGATGTCAATTTCTGGACTTAAACTTCTTCCGATATCTTCAAGCAAATCTACCCGTCTTATATCGTGATTTCCACTCAAAATATCCACTTCGACCTCCATTGCTACAACTCCGTAAATGTCGTACGGTTTAATTTCTTCCTTCATAGTTGTAAACATGTAGGATGCTTGCAGTTCAACACCAGCATCAAATGCTTCTTTGATAAGGGCTTCCCATGTTAGTTTGTCCATCTTTTCCCTGATAGGTTTTAGTCTTTCCAAAATGATCTCACAAGCTTTCATAGTAGCAAATGAAACACATTCGCTGCCTATACTGGCTCCGGTGGCCATGGTATTAGGAGAAGTAAAATTAGAACTTGGCTTGATGCTAATTTTCTCTAAAGGTATCCCTAATGTATAAGCGCATACTTGTGCAACCTTTGTGTTTAATCCTTGACCCATTTCTATGCCTCCGTGAGTAACAGCCACCGAGCCATCTGCATGAAATATTGATATGAGAGAATTATATGGTCCGAGGTAAAACAGCTCATATGTCATCGGAATTAGTTTCAGAGATCTTTTCCTCCAACGATTAGCCTTATTGAATTCAGTTATTTCAATCGTCCTCTCATTGTAATTCGAATCTTTTTTTAACTGATCTATCAATTCGGGAATTGGATTATCTCCTTTAGCCATATTTACAGCTCTCACATCAAGAGGATCTTTACCAGTATTGTAAGCAATACGTTCCATTATATATTCAATCATAGCTACACCTTCAGTTGAGGCTGCAAAATAAATAAAAATAATAATCGCTATGTGAATGACATTAGTAGAGAGTCAGATGAAGATAGATGAAGATAATCCATCGGAAATGCATATTTTTCTCGTTAAAATAAAGCATAAAATTAATATAAGAATGATGTAATCTTCACGTTTATTATAACGGTAACGGTGGTAACGTAGTTTATTATAGTAGGTAGTGGTAGCGTGCATATTACAACATGTAAACTAATATGGAAGATATTTAATACTTCGATTAATGACTAGTATAAAGCTTTATTTGGTTGTTAACACAGAAATATTAAAGGAATAGAGTAACGGCAATTAAGGCGCCTCAGAATTTCGTTTGGCGAACAACCGTTGTCTTGGTAAAACTTGTGCTTTAGATATTGTATCTGTCCCTCGTTGTTAACTGCAACCTTAAAATTACATTTATGTTTTAAAAAGGTACTAATATCAGAAAAATATAGTCTAACATAACTAACGGTATTTAATAATGGTTAGTTTATAATATATGTACCGACATTATTAACCTCGGTACATATATAAAACATTATTTTGGAGAATTTATTTTGGTTAGTTTATAATATATGTACCGACATTATTAACCTCGGTACATATATAAAACATTATTTTGGAGAATTTATTTTGGTTAGTTTATAATATATGTACCGACATTATTAACCTCGGTACATATATAAAACATTATTTTGGAGAATTTATTTTACGTTCTGCAGCAGCAAAGCTATAGGCTCTAGCTAATTAACGATTTCATTTAATGACAATTAATTTTAAAATATTCATTCAATTTATCCTACTTCAATATTTGTCCAGAATCTACGTTGGACTCAATGGGGTACAGATTCCGTACCTTGGTTATCTGGCCTCGTTGTTCACAGTACCTATATTGTCCTCCATTGTTTGTCTGATTTCTAATTTACAAGCTTGAGATACTATAGTAGAATGGGAGGTGAGTAAAATTACCTCAAAGTTGCTGCTGGTAGGTAATCGTTTACCAATGATTTTTAAACACGTTTTTAAAGGCAGCACGAATCTGCATGTTCTGCCTTGCAGATGAGTCACTAGTGCTGCTGCGCATGCTACTTGGCACGATCGTGAAATCTTGCCCCCATAGCCACCGCCTACACGCCTCACAATAATGTTGATACTGTAAAAATATATCACATATCGTACAAAAGTGTAGGCGTAGGAGACCAAAGAGTAAAAAGCACCTTTAACCTCTCAACCAAAATAAAATTGAGGTGGGATGAAAAATGTGAAAAAATAGTGAGAAGTGGCTAATTTATCGCTATGTTTCTCCTCACTGTCGAGCTATAATAAAAATTTACTTACACTTAAAAAAAATTATATACCTACGTGTCCGTGTTTGAATGAACAAAACTTAAGGGTCTTAATTTGAGAGTAAATTTATTTTGTTGCAAAATAATAATGTCACCAAACAAACGGTGATTGTAGAGGTCTCTGTTCAAAATATTAAAAAGATGAAATAAAACACATGTTTTATTTCATCATGGTAGTGACTTATAAGTCACTACCATTAATATGATAGCGTTAATATCCGGTCGGTCCTGTAATTTTTTAATAAATAATGATAATAATTTGACAATTTACATGAACTGCTTTTTCACTGAGAAAGTCAACCACTGGAGTGATAGTAGATGACCGGAGTATGTGTTAAAGAATACCTTTATGAAGCCAATGCCATAAACACAAAGGATTTTTATATTTTTACATTTTACTTAATTATGCAACAACAAATTAAAAGTGCAACGCTATTTTTAATATCATTTTAAAAAAGAAAATATTCTCCACGAGATCATAGAATAATTAGATGCAGAAGTTAATACCTATTTACAGGAACATTGAGACTTTGAGCAATGGCAACGTTAGGTAAATCAAGCCATTGAGAAGACGTATAAACTTCCATCCCATTTTCAGTTGGTTTCGTAACACAAGTCTGAGGCTCTATGTAGAAATGATGTTGTGATCCAACTTCATATTCCCCATATATAATACATTTAACATCATTGCCTATTTCAGTCGGTTCGATGGTGCTATTATTTGTAATTCTTTGTTGTTTTTCCGAAGATTTCATCACATCCGCTATTTTAAGTAAAGGTTTCCCGTTATTGACGTAGGAATACGTTATCTTTACCAATTTAGCAGCTTTATTTGCTGTTTTTTCTTTATCAGCAACAATTATTCCGGCAGGTTCTCCGTAGTAATTTACTTTCGAAGAACATAAAATCTCTTCATTTACTTGTACGAGCGGAACATTTAAAGGAGTAAATGTGTTATCGCCTGGTATATCTTTGGCAATATAGAAAGCTATGACCCCTGGTATTTTCTGAAAACGATTTTAAAGAGAAATTAAGAAAGAATATAACGCTTACAATGAGCTTATTTATAATTACTCACCAACGCTTCTTCTACATCAAAACCGCTAATGATACTACCGGCTGTGATATCAGCAGTGACAAAGGCCCCATATACTTCATCAGTCTGTGTCGGCAGATCGTTTGAAAATGTGGCTTCTCCAGCACATTGCACCAGAGCTTCTATTTTAGGAATAGGCTGGTTTAAAGGCCATATACTTTTGTCAGTGTCAAATGATTGTGTTCCATGCGACGTATGTCTTTTTATAGCTTCACCGCCCGAACGATATTTCTCGTTTAATTTGTCACTAGGACAAAGATATAAAATAGCCTGAAATTAATAGTACTAAGTATGGCTATGAAACACAACTACATTAAAGCATAACTTTTGTCAACTGATCGTACCTTATAAAATAAAGCAACTGCTAACATTTTTCTATACCCTGCAGATGGTTCAGGTGGCATTTCTTCAGGTACAATTTCTTCGAATAATGATTTTACTGCCGATTGAAGTGTATCATTAGTATAAAGATCTTTTCCAGCTAAAATGGCTTCGGTTTTGGATGCATGAATAAAATTTGGTGTGATGCTACCAAACACTAATGATGCTTTATCGACCATATTTGAATTTGGTTTAAATTTGAATAAGAATCCAGCATTAACCACAGCATGGGCATTTTGAGAACGAGGCATTATCTGCAAAACGAAACTTAACAATTAAGTAGAATGGTGAAACCTATTAAAAGCTACATGAAAAGCGAATTAAATGTTTACCTTATAGGATTTGAAGGAACAGCAATTAGACAATGGAGGCAGTAAAACATTCAAAATTATTTTTCCTTTCATATTTGTGTTTAAAAACTCAACAAGGGACATAACAGTTGTCTTCTTAGGCGCCTCAGCTAAAATAGGTATATATTTTTTTAGACTTTACAATCTTTATATAATCAACATTGAAATATATATAGCATGGTGGACAGTGCAAAAGAGGCATGTGGATGCGCAAGGAGACGTAGAACAATGAAAGGTGACGCATGGTGGGATGAGGAGGTCAAAGCCTCCGTAGCGAGAAAGAAGAAGGCCTGGCTTGATTATGTCTCATCTTTGCAAATGGATGAAAGTATGCTTGAGATGAAGAAAGAAATATACCGTTATTGCAAGAGTGAAACCAAAGCTTTAGTGAAAGAGAAGCGTGAAAGAGTAGCTATGAATAAAGAAAGGAGACTGACGAATAGTTTCGAGGCTAATTCCAAGCTCTTTTGGAGGGAGGTTAAGAGGTCTCGGGGATATTCGTCGGCATCCGGAATGAGTAAGATTAAATCTAAAGCTGGTGACATTCTTGCAAACCCGAACGAGGTGTTAGAACGGTGGAGTGAATATTTTGGAGAAATGTATGAGTATGTCTCTGATGTTGGCACTGAGAGTGAGGCTATGTCTGATTCTGTGGTGCCAGCGTCTGATGAAGACATCACTATGAATGAGATTGAATGGTCGATACGAAGTCTGAAAAGTGGAAAGGCCGCGGGAATAGACAAGGTATCTGCGGAGATGATCAAGCTAGGTGGCGCTAGCGTCCAGGACGCTTTCTGGTTCTTGTGCAATCTATGCTGGAGAAACGGAAAGGTCCCAATGGACTGGAGACGAGCAGTTATCGTGCCTCTGTACAAGGGTGCTGGGTCACGTATGGACTGTGCCAGCCATAGAGCCATCAGTTTGATCAGCTTAGCAGCAAAGGTGTATGGCAAGATTATTGAGAGGAGAATGAGGGTGAAATCTGATGGAATGTTGTGGGAGGCACAGGGAGGTTTCCGGAATGGTAGAGGATGCACGGATCAAGTTTTCTCTCTTCGCAACATCGTGGAGAAGCATCTGGCCAAAAGTCAGAGGGTTTTTTGCGGTTTTGTGGATATGGAGAAGGCCTTTGACAGGGTTGTACGAAAGGACCTTTGGGACATATTGCCGAGATATGGGATTGATGGAGCATTGCTTCGTGCTGCGCAGTCCACCTATGTGGGATGTACGGCATGCGTGCAAGTGGAGGGCAGCCTGTCACCCTGGTTTGACGTCAATATTGGTGTCAGACAAGGATGCGTGCTGTCTGCTCTGCTGTTTATCCTATATCTCGACCATTGTCTCCAGAGGATTAGATCTATGAATGTTGGAGTGCGTATGGGTGACCTGGTTGTGAACTGCCTGCTTTACGCGGACGATGCCGTACTTCTAGCAGAGTCGGCATCGGATCTGCAGCAACTAGTCACAACATTGAAAGATGATTGCAAGGAGAGAGGCTTACATTTGAATGCGAAGAAAACAAAGATTATGGTGTTTGAAAGAGATGAAACCAGAACGGATACAAGGATAACGGTTGACGATGTAGTGCTGGAACAGGTGAATGAAATTGTATATCTAGGATCTGCATTTAGTAGAGATGGAAGGTACTCCGCTGATATAGAAAGAAGAGTGAATGCAGGGAATAGGGTGAATGGAGCGTTAGGAAAACTTTTAGGCAGCAAAATCTTAAGCCAGAAGGCCCAGCTCGACATACACAATGCGGTGCTGATTCCTACGCTAACATATGGAAGCGAGAGTTGGGTATGGCAGAAAGAGCATGAAAGTAGAATAAACGCGGTCGAGATGCGTGCGCTGCGGAAAATCTGCGGTGTATCGCTCACAGACTGCGTTCGGAATAATGATGTAAGAAAGAGAGTTGGTCTGAAGGACAGCATCGGAGTCAAGGTAAGAAGAGGCATGCTCCGGTGGTTCGGACATGTGGAAAGAATGGATGACGAAAGATTGACTAAACAGATATACAATGCGAATGTGGAAGGATGTAGGAGCCGCGGAAGGCCCAGGCTCACCTACCACGACCAGATTGGTCGTGTATTAAAAGAAGGTGATGTTAGGAGTCATAAAAATCGTAGAGCTTGTATGAAAAGGATTATGAATGTTGAAGAGGCGAGTGAGGTGTGTAAGGATCGTGCCATATGGCGTTCGGTTCTCTCTGCCTACCCCGCTAGGGAAGTGGCGTGAAGTTTAGTTAGTTAGTTAGTAACATTGAAATATTTACGATGCAAGCGCATAATCAAAAATTAAGAAAATTGTGGTTACCACCTATGGTTATCATAGCTCCTATTGTTTCAAAAAGGAGAAAGACGTCTGACTGAAAATCATTATTACTGTGCTTCATGAACAGGTTTCCACCAATTGTTCCAATCTAAAAATAAATACGCATTTGATATTATAAATCAGTTCACAATATAATCTTGTTCACAAAAGCTAGCCTTTTTTTATGCAAAACCATACTCTAATATAATAATTAACTATATTTGTCTATTATAGAATATTAACTATATTATACATGATTAAGCAGGAATTGTAATCAAAGAATCTTACATTTCTAACAGGTATATGTGCTACCAGATCCATATGTTCAAAAAACTGTTTCAAGTAAGAAAATTCTTCATTTGAAGCTGACAATGTGAGAAACAATTCCATCATTTCAGAAAGTGGCATACCAGCTCCAATAATTAAGTTTACATCCCTCGTGTAACCCTTTATTTCGGCTACATTGAAAATATCAATTATTGTTGTAGGATACTCAGTAACATGATATACACCTGAAATATTATATAAACATGGTGTAGACATAGTTACATAAACAGGAGATATTTTTAAAGTATAGTTATACGATTTAAGTTTCGCACAAATAAAGTATATTTAAATTAGTAACTAACATCTCACTTATGTATACGCAAGTGTTACCTTAAATAAATTAACATTACCTTGTCCTGTATTTCCAGCGATTAATTTATAATCGGTGGATCCAGCCATAGCATCAAAAACATGTTCAAGAGAATACGTCTTGTACCATTTGTGCGTCTTGCAGTCAATAACGATCATTTGATTGTTATCTTTTTCTAAAATACACCAGTCGCTACCAGGTAGATCTAAATCTGATGTCTGGCAACTGTTATTGCGGTTGCTACGACATTTGCTTCTACAGGAAACACCACAACGCTTGAAAAATGATAAATCTTCTATATCGCTCAGTTTGGCTTTTAATTTGTCGTCAACGTCTGTGGCAAAACTTTTGAAAGCGTCTGCTATTGGTCTGTATCCTGTACATCTACAAATATTGCTGGCAAACGAGTTCTCTACTTCTGTCATAGTAATTTTTTTGTCTTTCGATTCATAAAGGCTATAAATAAAAAAAATACTTACCATTATTCAACTATAATAGTTTTTTGGGAACGAACGGATTAATTAACCAAATTACTTAATTTTTTTAATTAAAATATATTTTATATGACATGTTATATTTTTGAGATACTTAAATTTATTGTCATAATTTTTTTTATCGCAAGTTTAATCATCACGACTGCAATCTACAAACCCAAAACCCAGTTCACCATTATTCGACTTTTACAACATGCTGGGCGAGGAATACAGTTGGTACATTCTTTAAGAGTCTCAGACCAACATGGGACATAAGTTTATTGATTTGACAAAATAAATAAATGATATAAACATACCTATACATACTCATTATCCAACCTGGGGTACAATACCCGCACTGAGTACCATTGAACGTCGCAAGACGTCTCTGGATCTCATGATAACCAATAGTTTTGTTACCGATGCCTTCAACTGTCAATACTTCCCATCCATGACAAGATAGAACTGAAACTAGGCACTGAAATGTGTAAGGCTGTAATTAGAAACTTCAGCATTTCAGTCTAAAACACGCTCCAATGTTTGAATTTCAGAGGTTTGGATACAAACAATGCTAAGAAAAACACCGACAGTTCGATATTTGGAATAAAGGAACCGAGATATAAAAAGGATCGGGCTATTTGATTATCGCTTCTTTTTCTAGCTAAATCAAGTCTAAACTAACAAAAGACCGAACCGGTTAAGTAACATTATCTAACGTAAAATACGTCGAATTTCTGTAAGCAATAAAGTTGTGTTGGGTAAGTGAGAGAGCCAGATTCCATGGCCTCCTGCCAAGTAGATAACGTATCATTCTGGATTTGTAGACGTCGATAGGATTCAGTTACTGCTAGCCTTGAGAATGGTAATCTGTACTAACAATTTTAATCAGTTCGTGTACAAAATCTTATAATCTTATATCTTGTATTAATTAAAAAGTTGAAGAGTTTGTTTGTTTGTTTGCTTCAACGCGATAATCTCAGTAAATACTGGTCTAAATAAAAAAAAAAAAATAAACGGTTTTATTTAGCTTGACCTGGTTAAATTGGTGGGGTCCAATTTAATAATTGAAATTTTAACCCCTTGCAGTTGCCAAATTGATTTGAAATTTGGTATACACCTTTAGTTCTGATGACAATACAACTTAGTATATTCTGGATTACATTATTTTTCACGACGCCCTGAATATGGGTATCAAATTAAAGAGCTTGACGAGCAAAACACAGAGTACACTATGAAAAAAATGCTAAAACAAAATGGCCGCCAGCAAAATAGCGGATTGCATATTTTTTTACAGAACAGTATACCTATCAAGCGGCGTAGTGTATACAACCTAAGTATGTTAATAGCATTTATAACGACATGAGCGGTTGACTGTTTACAGAAATTTAAGGCGTCTCACGATTTTATTTCATTTTCTGAGCAATATCTTAGATTGATGAGGAGAGTGAGCGATGACTGGTCGTACCAAGGACTAACCAAATTATTACACTACTGTTTTCAATAAAATCGTTTAATTTATTTGTTGTACAGTAAATTTATCGAGGAAGGCTAAATTACAATAACCATAAACGTGGGTGAAACCGCGGGCACAACTGGTTAATAATAGACAAAGTGCAAGGCGTTAGATTCAATATTTACTAGCTAAATAACTTAAGACTTTGGAAATACCGAACTTACACTTTAGTTCCGCGAACAATAGCGTCATACAATAAAAACCGAAGCTGTTGCGGTTGCTCAGAAGTGAGCAACCGCAATACAGTAGTTAACATTGTTTATGTACCATGAACATTGATGGTTGTTGTGACAGCTTTTTACCTACCAAACGGTAGATAAAAAACAAAAGTGTGTAAATTGCTACTGGTAATTGTCTACAGTCCACAGTTCCTTCCAAGGCAAATTTGTTCTATTACAGAGATGCTATCATTTATGAGGTAGGTATATATTTTTACAGGTAAAAAGTAACTTTTGTAATTTTTCAGGGTTTCAACATTAGAGGTGCCAAATTTCATCGCAATTGGTCAAGTAAGCTTAGGCGTTACAGACAGATAAACGGGTTCCTTTCGTATTTATAACTTCACTATGGATGTCCTTGTTTAAAGTTGATTGGTATCTTAAGTATCACGAAGCCTTAGTGGCGTCCAATGGTACAGTAATTTATACATATAATGGAGTTTCCGTTGCACCATGGAGCGGTGGTAGCTCAATGGTAAGGACACGCGCCTCTTAACCGAGGAGTGCGGGTTCAAACCCGGGCATGTACCTCTAGATTTTAAAAAATCTATGTACATATTTATACCACTAGCTCGACGGTGAGGGAAAACATCGTGATGAAACCTGCAAATTCAAACAACTTTGAATTTGTAACCATGATCCACAAATTGTCTGGTTCCCCTATGTAAGGGTTACGAAGGTCAGATCGGCAGTCGCTTCAATGTAATTACCAGACTCGCTAAATCCTGGATCATGGTCTAAGCGGACCCCGTCTAAGCACGGGACATAACGCTAGGAAGATGATGATGAGTTTCCGTTGCACCATGGCCAAACAGCATTTGTCATTCGTCATGGTCATAATACCAATTTAATAATTGAAAAGAAAAAAAAGAGCCCACGATTGTATGTGTTTTGAAAACAGATTACGTACATAAGATCTAAATACATTGGTAAGTTGTAATGATAAACTTAGATGTGCATTCATTCAAGTGCTAGTGCGATCACTACAGTTGTAAATTAGATACCAATCAACCCTCAATGTTATATTGTCGACTCGGGTTGAGTTATTATAAATCTTAATGGTTTAAGTATGGGGCTCCTAAACTAATTTCGACGCAAAGTAAATAAAGTCAACAAAAAAAAAAAATTGTGGTTTTGTACCACGACTTTCTTTTAACTACTTTATCGGAATGAAACTCGACTCCACGACTTAAAATATTTTTATTTGCATATTTATAATAAGCCATGCGATGTGCGAATGAATCCGAGCAAGTGCCGCTGGTCGCAATCACACGGGGCGCGGGGGGAGCCCCGCTCGTGCACAAAACGTCATCTGCCAGTGGACAGGTGCTTCGCCAGCTCTCGCACATTTGTAGGACAAAAAATATTGTGTTACTGATTTAAGTAAAACCTCCAAGTTTTATTATTATCTCTAACTCACTAACTACCATTTAATATAATTTAATATAATACAATGTAGATGCGACTAACTGAACAATAAAATAGTTAAAACAACATAATGCAAAAATAATAAACAGTTGAAATATTTAATGTAATTTTTTCAGACAAAATAACTGTTTAATTAAAAAAAAAACAACATTTTCAATCTTTTTGCTCTCCTCAATATGTAAAATGTTCTGCTATATGGTAAATTAAAAAAATAACCTACACATTATCAAGTCACGGCAATACCCTGACAGGGGGGCAAAGTCCAAAAAGCAGAAAAGTTATTTATTCTGGTTACCATTTTTAAATTTCAACCTAATTTTCTTAAGTTGAATTAGACGGATCATTGTGAAAAAACCTGGGCTGACAAGTGGCTACCTAATCTCCTACGCGATCACAAACCAAGTAACTTAATTTAAGTACCACTAACAGTGTTTAATTGAAGTCCCTTTATTCGATATAATACAAATAATTAAATTTTATGAAGTTTCATAATTTCATCGGAAAATATAGAATGCCTGATGTTTTCCTGTCTCATTAGTCAGCTAATTTTTTAAGTATGAGCTCTCAATAGCATCAAATGTGATAACATTGATATCGGTATTTCCCTAACTATTAGAGCGCGATTATAATGATTAGGGAAAAACGATTTTCAGAAATTGACTACCTATTTAGTTAAAAGGAAATATGTGTATATCTATGATATATATCTCATAAATAAATAATCAAAGCATCTTACATTAACGTTGCGACGGTCTCTCTCAATTTTATGTATTTGTTAAATTTAAAATTCTACCAATAATCAAATGAAAAAGATATGAATCTATACATATTAACCTTCCTCTTGAATTACTCATCAACACCCCTTGCGAAGTTGAAAAGATCTAAGCAAAAAGACATAGAAGACAATTGCGTTAAACACGTATGATCCGCTCGTTGTTTTATTTATCAGTTTCAGGGCGATGATGTGTGTGTATCATAGAAAATGAGAAGAGTTCACGACGAGATAATGAAACGAATCAAACAAAGTAATAAGTGGTATCAAACAAAGTAAAGATACTTACAGAGTTTACTGAGAATGTCTTCACTTCATTATTTGGAGGCAATGAGGTACGCACCGCCACGATGCAGGCCCCGCAGCCTCCCTCGTGGCACATGACCTTGGTGCCTCGCAAGTCAGCCACAGTCCGGATGAAGTCGTTAAGGGATACTTCAGGGCCATATTTTCCGTCCACTAAAACATAACCTTTAATTAGTAATGCTAACGTTGAAATTATCACTTGGATAATTTTGGGTTACTGTAAGAGTTTCATTTTGATTAAAATGTATGAAATTCTATTTTGTTTCGCATTTCGTGTTTTAGTATTCAATACTCAATAATTTATTGGGTGGTAAGTTTAAAGAAATTACGAAAACACTTTGGATATATTTATTATAATTTGGATTCCGTTGCAATTTCTTTTTCATTTTAAATATTTCATGGATCAGATCGATCTGTAGACAAGTGGTATGGAACAAATAATATTATCTGTTGAAAGACTTATTAGTGCAGATTACGATAAATGTATATCAGTATAGGTAGGTACATAGTTGGCAAGTTGGTACGGCAAGAACCACAGTTGGCATTTTATTTTTAAGTACCAGACAAACATGGGACAGTGGGCTGGGTTGGATGGAAAGCTGTGAAAAAGGAGTGACAAGTGGCTAGCTCGTCGCCTACTTAATCACATACCCAAAAGCCCGTAAATTATTAGTCGCCTTTTACGACATGCTAGGCAAGAACCACAGTTGGTACATTCTTTTTTTTTGTCCCAGATTAACGTGGGCCAAGTCCCAGACCAACATGGGACCAACATGGGATTATTTATATAATTTAAATTTTTATCCTCAGGGGGGTAGGCAGAGTCCAAGAGGCGATAAGCTTCTTAAACCACATCCCTCCATAATAGAACTGAGATAGGTTAGG
Source organism: Glyphodes perspectalis (assembly GCA_951394215.1). Lineage (NCBI taxonomy): Eukaryota > Metazoa > Arthropoda > Insecta > Lepidoptera > Crambidae > Glyphodes > Glyphodes perspectalis. The sequence continues at coordinate 11,603,853 of OX596211.1, read as the reverse complement.
TGGAAAATTGTAAAGAAGTAGTGACAGGTGGCAAACTCGTTGCTTACATAATCACTAATGTAACAGCCAATACAACATTCACGTTTTAAACTAACTAACTAACTAAACTTCACGCCACTTCCCTAGCGGGGTAGGCAGAGAGAACCGAACGCCATATGGCACGATCCTTACACACCTCACTCGCCTCTTCAACATTCATAATCCTTTTCATACAAGCTCTACGATTTTTATGACTCCTAACATCACCTTCTTTTAATACACGACCAATCTGGTCGTGGTAGGTGAGCCTGGGCCTTCCGCGGCTCCTACATCCTTCCACATTCGCATTGTATATCTGTTTAGTCAATCTTTCGTCATCCATTCTTTCCACATGTCCGAACCACCGGAGCATGCCTCTTCTTACCTTGACTCCGACGCTGTCCTTCAGACCAACTCTCTTTCTTACATCATCATTCCGAACGCAGTCTGTGAGCGATACACCGCAGATTTTCCGCAGCGCACGCATCTCGACCGCGTTTATTCTACTTTCATGCTCTTTCTGCCATACCCAACTCTCGCTTCCATATGTTAGCGTAGGAATCAGCACCGCATTGTGTATGGCGAGCTGGGCCTTCTGGCTTAAGATTTTGCTGCCTAAAAGTTTTCCTAACGCTCCATTCACCCTATTCCCTGCATTCACTCTTCTTTCTATATCAGCGGAGTACCTTCCATCTCTACTAAATGCAGATCCTTACGTTTTAAACATAGACTAAGATCACATTTGGTACATTATCTTCGAGCTCCAGACCAACATGAGACAATAATTCAATTATCAGGGATAATGGAGGAAAATATTCACTTTACTTCTTTTACTCACCGTCATACTGTTTCCCGTTAATCTTGAAAATTATTTTAGACATTCCGCTTTAAAGATGCTGTAACAATTTAACTGTACATTTGTGGTTGCAAACTTCTTTAATTTATGCGGCTTGTGATTTTGAATTGAATTATTCATATAGCCCGGAAAACGGCTGTATGAAAATAAAAATACAATAGGGTATTTTACTAAAAAAAAAAAAACATTATGGCCCGTAAGTTAGATTATCAAAAAATATTAAATACGTATTTTTTATTTTATCTAATACTCGAAAAATTTTAAAAATACACTTTAATGATCTGAAACGGGCGCTTTACGTCACTTGGGTCGCTATTTCTTCATAATTTTAGTTTTCTGAGCAAATACCGAACAAAAGAAAAAATACGTAAGCAATGTTTTTTTGCAAGTTCAATAGTGGATTATAAAAAATATTTGAGTAAAATAGCCTATTGTAGTTTTTCACTGAGTTAAAATCACATTCTACATATATCACTAAGCCATCTTACACGCTATATTTTTATGACGGCTAGCAGCAAACTGGCATCGGACTAAGTGTGGTGTGTGGCTGTAATTTTAGTAATTTGCTCAAATTCAGGATTTGACGATTTGTCGTCCAACTCATTGTATCTCATTACCAGTAATGAGTTAGCGCAAATAATGGTTTTTGTGTGATGAATGATGTGCTGGTTGATGCGAGAAATTAATTAAAGGCCACGTAAAAGGAAGTCGAAATTGACGCGTATAGTGAAACATGCAATTGCATTTATAGTAGCTGTGTCATTGTGATACGATCTAAACGCTGTAGAACACCTAATACAGATGATGTCCCATGTCGATTGATGCTATATTAGGTATTATCTAAGAAGAGATGGCCACTTAACTCATTTTCTCATAAAATAAGAGAACATGAGGTAAGTGGCCATCATGTAATCCAGCTGACTTTAAATTTTGGTTAGAAGTGGTAAATGGAGTTTACGGAAAACGGTAATCTTATGGATTGCCGACGTGGACATATGTATGAATGTTGAAATGTTGAAACTAGTCCACATTTCTTGGATCATTTTCCTCACCTGGTTCGACCATGATCCTAAATTTTGCGTCTGGGATTAGTTTTATATAGAAGCTTGTGCCATCTGACCATTTTTTCCAACCATCGATCGACATAAATGACGATGATTAATCCACATATCAGTACTTCTCATAAAATTGAGGGTAACAAAGAGTCGAAAAGTGATCGACAGGTTTGTCGTGTCGGTTAATAAGACTTACTTTTTTAATTATTCCCTATATCTTATACCGCGCCCGGTGACGTATGTGTCTGTGAGACCGGACGTAACGTATGTACTTACATCTCCCTCGCTATCGACAGAAGCGCGTTCTAGAGTTTGGGCACTAACCTTTGTGCTGTGTTGGTGTCAAAATAAACTTGAAGGTATTTTTGCAATTCTATTTATTCATATATAAAAACGGAGCAAGTTTTAGTATCTAGGTATAACAAGTTCTTTTTTTTTTCACTTAATTGTTACATTTACGCGTACCTCAATTTGTATACACCTTGTCGTTTTAGCTGGTTGGTAGACCGACTCAATACTCAACGTAACCTACAGGCAGGTTAGCTAAGTAAAGATAAGCTTCATTGGGTTAAGCTATCCTTCATTGGCTATTATTCATATTCAATATGTTACCTCAAAGTCTCTTTTGCCTGTACCTAAGTTTAAATTATATATTAAAAATTGTTTGATTAAAATGGCTACAACAAGATAAGAAGCCTATTTAAATGATAAGAATATATGGTTAGACCCAGAATAGGCTGTTCGCCTGCACTGCAAAATTTACATTGACTAAGAAATTGTAACTAATTTATTAAAAGTGCGTGTGCATTGGGTGAGCACCCTCTAAAAATGAATAAAAATGTATTCACCATTTAGGAAAAGGTCTAAAACAATAAATTGTAAATACAATCTTGCAATTTGTAAAACGATAGAACCGAAGGTATTTAATGAAATGTGTGCTCACCCAGTTCTCACAAAGGGTAAGCCGTATCTCCGTATATAATGACTTTACAAATACCAATGGTGTACTAAATTTTAGCGAAAATCTATTTTAACTAGGGTTTTAAATTTCAGTTTCACAAGATCCGTAATAAAAAAATTACAAATGATTTCTTGTGCTCACCCAATCCTCACGTTATTAAAAGGGCCGATATTCTAGCGAACTAGCAATTTAATGGCATTTATAATTTGTATTGTTTTAGTTGACTATAAAAATGATTTTGTAAAACATAAAACAAACCACTATGTGCGTTCTTGAGTAATATTTTTTTTAAAGGGTTCACCCAAACCTCTTATTTTCGTAAAGTGAAAAACGTTTATATGTATACTAACTAAACGTTGAAGAAAAAGTAAACATGTCAAGTTTTAGTAAAACAATTTACTAAATGTTTATTTAGATACATTTTGATGGGAACCCATCACTTAATCGCAATTTTCTTTAACGATTTTCATTTCCCATAAAACCATTCGCAGATGTTTCTAAATGATATTCAACATATTATAGAATCATGTTACATCACAATTTCATTTGGTCGAATGCTTATTATCTACAAATATACTTCATCGTTACTTCTTTTTATATATTATGAATTTTATCGAAGTAATGTTAGTTTACTATTTTGTTATCCATAATTTTATTTCCATGTAAGTTTCAATATGCAGAATTGTTGAGACATCCAATTTTACTTCACTAAAGTCCGTATTGCCGAACGATTTTTGTTACTAATATTATTGAATTCGGTGAGTGGACTGTAGGTTGGTTTCTTGCAGGAATAAAACACCCATTACAGTGTTAAATGCAGCCAATAAGCCAACTCCGCTGAAGAGTTCTGGACTATTTGCTGCCTGCTTCGATAGTAGAGCCGAATTAAAAATATAATGCCATACATAAAAAAATGGCTCCTTATATACACTCGAGTGGGGTGTACAACTAGCGGGTAGCGAGCTGAGTTGGCATAGTGGTGCTGAAGATATCTTTATTTCTTTCTAACATACAGCTCTCTCGCTCTTACATTGTGGGAGCGAGAGGGCAATTACAGTAGGTAAACTTTATAACACGTACAACAATTATTAACAAATTCTTATCCTACTTATAATTAATTAATACAATAAACAAAAGAAACAATAAACAATAATAAACAGTAAACGTAAAAATTGGCTTTTGTATATTAATATTAAAGGGAAACAATTAAAAGATATATGAGAAAGATAAATGAGATTGATTGTTAGTAGTTATTTCCGACAATCCACCCCCACGTGTGATAACACCTATGTGGCCTTACCCGACTCCCCTACCCATTACCCGGCCAACGACAACCATAGGGCGGATGTGTTGGACATCGTCCTCACACAGGGGGTGCATCGCCCCGTAACTGTGGACGTCCTATACGACGTTGATTCCAACCATATGCCCATATTGGTTACGGTGGATACCCAGCCTAGTACCAAATCCTCACTCCCTCCCCGCCCCCGCACCAACTGGGACGCCTACACCGCGGCGCTGCGTGATGTGCGCCTAAGTGGTCCCCTCGCCTCTCCGGAGGACGTGGAGGCCGCGGCGGGGCACATCGCGGAGCGCATCTCGCGAGCGCAAGAGCAGGCGCAATCCCCCCCTCGCCCCCGCTCCCGTCCTTCCCACACTACACTGCCGGCGAATATACGCGATTCGCTGGCGCGCAAACGTAGGCTGAGGAAGCAATGGGCCGAGACGCGTTGCCCGGTCCTGAAGAGGGAGCTGAATAGGCTCTCTGCCGAGGTCTCGGATGAGGTCCAAAAGTGGCGTGGTGAGTCGTGGGAAGCCAGGGTGGACCAGGCTTCCGAGAACCCCACAAACTTTTTCGAGCTGATTCGTCGACTCTCGAACACCCCAGCCCCCGTCCAACCCCTAGTTGACGCAGCGGGCACTAAGTGCTACGAGGCGCAACAAAGGGCGCAGATCCTTGCCGATCACCTGTCAGTGCAATTCACTCCACACCCCATTCCCGTCGACGTCCCTCCTTCCGTCATCCAGCACCACTCAATGGTCGAAAGCCAGGTCGCCGGATACCTGTCGGACCCGACACCGCCGCTGCGGGGCGATTTATATATCTCCCCGTCAGAGTTGCGGAAGGCCATCGCGCGGTTACCCAAGCGAAAGGCCCCCGGTCCAGACAAAGTAACGACGGCCATGATCCGGTATATGCCCCCGGGGTGCACGGTCGCGCTGGGGAGGCTTTTTAACGCCATCCTGCGCACGTCGCACTTCCCGGAAGCATGGAGAACCGGCAGTGTTATTGTTCTCCCCAAACCGGGGAAGGACCGACGACTCCCGGGCAGCTATAGACCGATCACCCTATTATCCCATCTCGCTAAGTTGTTTGAGCGACTGCTACTGCGGCGGCTAAGACCATTTATTCGTCTTAGAGACGATCAGTTCGGCTTCCGCAGCGGCCACTCTACAACGCTCCAACTGACGCGGGTTATCCACTTCCTGGCGAGCGCAACAAACCGGGGACACCGACCCGTCGGAGTTTTTCTCGATATAGAGAAAGCCTTCGACAGGGTTTGGCACCCTGGCTTGCTGTATAAGCTCATCCATCTTAACCCCCCTCCACCCCCGGCCATCATCCATCTCATTCACTCCTTCCTGAGCGGTCGCTCCTTTCACGTGAGTGTAGAGAACGCCGTATCCCAACCCGCACCGATCCGGGCAGGGGTGCCCCAGGGAAGCTGCCTCAGCCTCCTACTATACGCCGCCTACACAGACGACATGCCGTCACCGAGAGGGCCGTCGGAATGCGAAGAACGGGGCGTAATGCTCGCTCTTTTCGCCGACGATAGCGCGTATTTCGCGTCCTCGAGGAAGCTCGGCCTAGCGCTGGATAGGCTGCAGACGGTGCTGGATGCGCTCCCGGATTGGCTCGATAAGTGGCGTATGGCCGTCAACGTGGGGAAGACGACCGCGCTATCTATCGCGACCAGGAGAGCGCCCGGCCCTCCGCTCCGTCTCCGGGGACAGGAGATCGAGTGGGGGACGACTGTCACCTATCTAGGGTGTCGAATAGACAGGTCGCTGCGCATGGTACCCCAGGCGACGCACGCCATTAATATGGCGAAGGCGGCCCGGGCGGTGCTGCGGCCTGTCTTAACGTCAAGACTACCTGTGCCAACAAAACTATCCATATACAAGACCTACATTAGAAGTCGAATTACATACGCCATGCCGGCCTGGTATGGACTATGTAATAAGGCGACTAAAAAGCGACTCCAGGCACAACAAAACATCGCCCTCCGCATCATCACGGGGGCGGGACGCTACGTCCGCAATGACGTCATCGCCCGCGACCTGAAGATGCAGTCGATAGAGAACTTTGTGGTACTGTCCGCGCGTCGAATGTACGACCGCGCGGATAACGGGCCACACAAGCACCTCGTTAATATCGCGCCGCTTCATGCTCGGCCGCCTGACCCATTGGGACGCGCACTACCCCGCGAACTCATCCTCCCCGGGGATGAGGAGGGCAATGTGGGCACGCAACTCACTACACAGGTTGCACCCTCCCAAACACACCGCACACCAACACCCCCACCCACACATGCACACGTCGCACATACACCCGATACACAGCTACTCACCGCACAAATCCACCCATGCGCCTCGACTGCGCTGCTCCCCGCCAACCCAGTCGACCCCTCCCACCCCATCCCCAATCCTACCCCTAACCCCCGTCCCCGTCCCCGCTTCAGGGTCGTAAGCGGGAACCCCAGGACCTGTTTGCTGAGCTCGCACCACGACCCAATGCGCAGCGACACAGGCCCTGACAGACAGACGGACGAGAATTAGGACAGACAGACACGACCGACGAGAAATTTGTTAAACATGCCCCCCCCGACAGACTGACCGACTTCCTCCCCTTTGCGCCGCACCTGTAAGCCGCACCCGCTCGCTGGCAGACTCACTGGGCTTCCCCAACGGGTTCCACCCGGTGGGTCCGACCGCGCCGAGGGTGCGCCGGATAGCGCAAGGGGAGGACTCTCCCAGCCGAGAGGCCCACAATACCCCGAGCTTGAAGAGCTCGGGAGAAGACGCCCGGGCAATGAGCACCCCGCTCGAGGCCCGAAACCGCCCCCCCCTAGGGGTGATGAAACCCGACGACGAGCTTGGGTGACTGTGCCTTGTTACGCAAGGGTGACGAGGCTGCTATTCCCGCAGCGCCGGAGACGAGGAAATCCTAATGCATGCCGCTTGTTTGCATGCCTGCTTGCTTGCTGCATGCATGCATTAATGCATGCGTACCTGCTGCATGCCTGCTTGATTTCATGCATGCATGCATGCCTGTTTACTTGCATGCGCATGTTTTTATATCTATACTCATTGAAACATGTTTTTATGAATGTTTTATCGATAACTTAATAATTCTATCAAACATTCGTTTGATATATCGTTATTCTGCTTAACAAAACAATTGCGAAACATTTTTTGTGCAATGTTATTCGATGTTATGAAACGGCGATTATTAACTATTCGATAAATCAAGAAAAAAATATATTAATATTTATATAAGTAGTTTAATAATAGTAATAGTAGTAGTAATAGTTTTCTGTGATATGAAATTCGGTATCAAAAAAGTATGTCTTGATAGATATCCCATTTTGACATTTTTGTCTACTTTAGGAGATACACGTAATTCATTTTTTGTATGGTATTCGGCTACGTGTGTTTTCTTGTATGGGATTTAGCAATCTATTCTTATTTATCTATGATACGGTACCCTTGCTTGCTGTGTGAGTGGATACCAAGGAGTAAATGTCCTATAAATGTCCCGGTTAAAGGTTATAGCACTATAACCTTTAACCGGGACATTTATCATCACGATACCAAATTTCATAAAATATCAATAATATATCAATATTTAGATACGGGTTAAAATGTGGTAACCCGTTCAGGGAAAACCAAGATGGTTAATCGGTTCTGGGAAGACAGCGCAAGAATGCGGAGTGGCACTTGACATGTTGTGTACAGTTACATTCAATATTCTTAAAATAGAAGCTATATTTTTTTAATAAAATAAAATAAATAATAATTTTATTTCCACAAAAAGTACATTATTCACAGTAACAGGTTTGCTGGTCCCCACACTAGGCTAAGCTTGTCTTATAACTCTTATGCTTTAACATTTTTATAGTAGTTCTTAAGTGTTACGTTACATTATCTAATGGTTGGATCTCAACAGTCTATAGTATTATCTAGATTTATTTTGCATACAAAAAAAAAAATACGATGTAAGTTCACGTCTTGTGTTGAAAACATACACATGACGGGTTAAGTATGTATGTGTGTGGTACTACATACATACTTAACCCGTCATGTGTATATTTTCAACACAAGCCCTTTCGAACAGACTAATCACAGGATAAGAAGCTGAATTAGTAAAATGGATATATCAAATTCATAATTAAGTCTTCTGTAATCTACCCAAGTCTAGTTTAATAAAGGTTTTAATAACAATTGAAAGTACAACATTATTTTAGAATCTAAGCGATAATATTGAGACAGAATGAGCGTATTATACATCAAAAACAATGAGTATTGGTTTAATCCTTTCGTTCGTATGTAATGTATGAGAGGATATTAAATGAAAGAATATTTCAGACCGATTCAAAATAACCAACTCATTATGTCTATTCGACAAAATATGAAGTTAGCACGCGTTTGTATTATGCGTTCTAATATAATAATTTCCCTGGTATACCTATTATGTTTAAATCGTGAGGATTTATTTTTATTATATCCTAGCTGTAGTTTGCGGCTGGTGCAAGGGGAATCGTGCCAAGATATTTTGGTTTGTTTATTTTTCGCGTAAGCTATAATCCTAATCTTAACATGATATGCCAAAAAATGTTCTGCATTAATCGGGTCAACCAGGAGCGGTTGGCGAATAAATTTTCATATGCTTTTAATAATAATTTGTTATTTGGTTTGTAATGTAACAGTTACATTTTTTTTTTTGCGTACCATGAAAATTGTTTTCGTTGTCAACGAATGTTTTTTTTGTATTTTTTATTAATATTTCACAATTACGTAATCTTACTGTATCGATGAGGGAAAGATAGAGCAAGAGGGAGAGATAGAGGGAGGAAAAATTCTCGTTGAGTGGTTATTTAAATGAACGTAAACTCACAAACGTAAGTTTACGTTGTACGAAATCTCCAATAAAAGCACCATATACACGTAACTTAGCATTTATTTACACTGATCGCAGATCACCATCTTTTCACGCACTACACTCCGCCTTTTCATTTTCACAGAATGCCCCTACCCACCACGTGCCCCTGCTTTTATACAACCCCCGAGTTTTACAAACTTGGCACGTGGCGCTAGTGTCGTTTCCAATTAAATTATTTATTTAATATTAGCATAGCAATATTTGTCGTAAGTATTTGTTTATAATTATTTCCTAAATATTTAATTATTTAACACATTAATAGAACTCATATTTATAAATACTATTCATAAAGCGATTTACCAGATACCGGAAACAAGTTAATTTATTTTGTGACTTCTAATAATTACGTAAATATACTTGTGTTTTCTATATAAGATTCAAATATAGATCATTTGTATATGCAGTAATTATAAGATATTAATTGATTCTACTCAAAAATAGAAACGGAACCTCTTGTTTTGAAAGTAGCTCGATATTACAAATGATTTAACGGTCATAATTGTCAATAATTTATCAAAACCTTACAACGTTCATAAACACGCAAATATAAAAAGAATTAAATGTTTTCTTGTTCTAAGATATATCAACTTCGATAAATACTTGTCTACTTATATACTTTGACATAATGATTGCACCATAAACAAGTGATTCCTACTCATGATTTTATCATACATTAAATTACATACTTAAATACATATAACATCACGCCCATAATCCCCGAAGGGGTAGGCAGAGTCAAAGGGGCAGCATGCCCCTTCAACCACATTCAGCCAAAAATACATTAAATTATCATACATTTAGACATTTCCATGCTATCCTAACATAAAGCTAGGATTGTTGCCAATTTCTCGTGATCGGTTTGAGCAACAAAATTAATTTTATGGCAACTAATTAGCAAAAAAAACAAAATGTTTTGGTGTTTTTATTTTTTATTGCCGCCGATTTTACACCGCGCATATATTATGTGCGTTCCCATTGAGGGTCCACATTGGAATTTTGAGCTTTTGAATGTGTCAGCCTATAGTAAAAGTTCTCAAACGATTGTAAATTCAACCTCTAGTTTGTAAAAGTCGGCACTCAAAAGTTACATTCAGTTAAAGGTGGACCCTCAGTCGTAACTGACAGGTATCCATATTTAATAATCTACCTAATATGTACAACTGTTGTAAATGGCTACTCTTAGTAAAAGATTTGTCAAACGAATTACATTAATTGTCACTCGTTCCTGCTAAGTCAATAAGAAAAAGTAGCATGTAGGAGGTGGTCCCTCAATTGATCACGATAAATTCATATTAAGAGAGAACAACAGTAGTAATTAAAATATAAGTATTACTGAGAGTTAGTAAAAGTCTTAAAACCAATGTAAATTCCATCTCTAGTTTGTAAAAAAAGCTATCCAAAAGTTTCAATCGATCAAAGGTGGTCCCTCAATTGAAACGTTTGTCATGAAAATAAATCAATTTACGTAACATTTGGTTAAGAACTAGACAATTGCCCTAGTCTATTTGTTAGTAAAAAAAAATATCAAACTTTTGGTCCACCGAACAGTATAAACAAATGTACCATTTTACTTAAAATACTAATTAAACTCCTGCAAAGAAATACTACGGTCGCGGTGACCACATATTAGGATTTGATCGTTTGAGAACTTTTACTATAGGCTGACACATTCAAAAGGTCGAAATTCCAATGTGGACCTTCAATGGGAACGCACATTAATATTTTAGACTCTTATTATATTCCTGACGTTAGGCATGTCCCGTGTTTAATATCTTAGTCCTGGAAAAAAGTGTCTGGTCATTACATTGAAGCGATTGCCGAACTGACCTTCGTAATTCTTAGGTCCAGATAATTTTAGGATCATGGTTACACCACACCATCCATAGTTGTTTGAATGTGCAGGATCATCGCAATCTTTTCCCTCATTGTCAAGCTAGAGGTATAAGTAAACACATAATTATATATATTTTATACCCATAAATCCTGCAATCCTGGGTTATATTATGAGGGCCATGTCCTTATCACCACTAACACCGCTCAGAAAAAAAAAGAACACTGATTTCAATAATATATTGATTTACGATCTATTTGAACAGTCGTGACGTCATATCATATTTTTATATAAATATTCTAGGTACCTAAATCAAGTAAAGCGTTTGACAGCTCATATAAAGTGTCAAATGATTGATCACATAACTTGCCCTTTAGGGGATGTAATATAATCATAATAAATGGATTTTCAGAAATGAGGTGTATTTAACGATTCGTGTCATTGGTTGATTGTGTAATTCCCACATTGTTCGTATATTGCATTTTAATGTATAGATTACTCATTTGCATGTTACCACTTGTTAGGCAATTAACATGTAGGTACGGGAATTTTTTATTACTATTAATATACCAAAATAAGAAATAATTATATGGATGCGGCTACTTTTGTCACAAATAAAGTAAAGTCTTTGCGCCTTTGCGACGGTTGGCTTCGTCTTTCTTGTGTGTTTCTAAAATCAAGATATATAATAATAATAATAATAATTTGTTTATTTACCAGAAAAATAATTACATTGACAATTACAGTATATCCTATAATGCTAGGACACGATAGAGGCTAGTTTAGTAATATGTTTGAAGTATAACGCTAAGTGATAATTGGATTAAATTGACTCTCTCGTCCTCAGCAGATAATAACATATTTCACACACAAGATCTTAGAAGAAGAATTAAATATTTCTCTGGATTGTTAATATTTTAAAATATAAACAATACTGTTCAGCAACTTATGGGTCCAGGATCTAAATTGTCTGGTTCCCCTATCTTAGGGTTACGAAGATCAGATCAGCAGCCGCTTCAATGTACACCAGGATCCAAATTGTCTGGTTCCTCTATCTTAGGGTTACGAAGATCAGATCAGCAGTCGCTTCAATGTACACCAGGATCCAAATTGTCTGGTTCCCCTATCTTAGGGTTACGAAGATCAGATCAGCAGTCGCTTCAATATACACCAGGATCCAAATTGTCTGGTTCCTCTATCTTAGGGTTACGAAGATCAGATCAGCAGTCGCTTCAATGTACACCAGGATCCAAATTGTCTGGTTTCCCTATCTTAGGGTTACGAAGATCAGATCAGCAGTCACTTCAATGTGCACCAGGATCCAAATTGTCTGGTTCCTCTATCTTAGGGTTACGAGGATCAGATCAGCAGTCGCTTCAATATACACCAGGATCCAAATTGTCTGGTTCCTCTTTCTTAAGGTTACGAAGATCAGATCAGCAGTCGCTTCAATGTACACCAGGATCCAAATTGTCTGGTTCCTCTATCTTAGGGTTACGAAGATCAGATCAGCAGTCGCTTCAATGTACACCAGGATCCAAATTGTCTGGTTCCCCTATCTTAGGGTTACGAAGATCAGATCAGCAGTCGCTTCAATATACACCAGGATCCAAATTGTCTGGTTCCTCTATCTTAGGGTTACGAAGATCAGATCAGCAGTCGCTTCAATGTGCACCAGGATCCAAATTGTCTGGTTCCCCTATCTTAGGGTTACGAAGATCAGATCAGCAGTCACTTCAATGTACACCAGGATCCAAATTGTCTGGTTCCTCTATCTTAGGGTTACGAGGATCAGATCAGCAGTCGCTTCAATATACACCAGGATCCAAATTGTCTGGTTCCTCTTTCTTAAGGTTACGAAGATCAGATCAGCAGTCGCTTCAATGTACACCAGGATCCAAATTGTCTGGTTCCCCTATCTTAGGGTTTCGAAGATCAGATCAGCAGTCGCTTCAATATACACCAGGATCCAAATTGTCTGGTTACCCTATCTTAGGGTTACGAAGATCAGATCAGCAGTCGCTTCAATGTACACTAGGATCCAAATTATCTGGTTCCCCTATTTTAGGGTTACGAAGATCAGATCAGCAGTCGCTTCAATATACACCAGGATCCAAATTGTCTGGTTCCCCTATCTTAGGGCTACGAAGAATCATGAATCATGGTCAAAGCGGACTCCAACTAAGCATCGGACATAACGCAAAAATGATAATATTCATAAAATCAATTAATTAGTTGGAATACACTTGATAAAATGATCAAAATGCAATACGTTTATTTTATAAATTACATAAATGTTATTAGATGTAAGTACTAAGGTATGACGGTTTACATACTTAACTGAATACATATTAATATTCTTAAAAGAACTGTATAACAAAAATTGTTGAGTTAGTTTGGTTGATAATGAGTTATTTTCAGTCAATGATGTTTAGGGATTACCAGTGTATGCTATTATTTTCCTTTTTAGCTCCACTGTAAATAGTCAAAAAATCATTAAGATACATATATTTGTTAAAACCAATTAATAATAAGGTAAATGATTGGAATTTAATAATGAGCGGGCGTATTGGCTATTGAATTTTCTACCAACAACCTACTACTTAATGCAAAAAAAACAAAATGTGTTAAGTTTTCAATGCCAAACACAAGGCAAGTTAAAACACAAATCACTATGAACAATGAAGCAATTGATGTAGTTAACTCAACTGTATTTCTTGGAATCACCTTAGATGCTAAATTGCAATGGGTTTCCCACATTGCGGCCTTGGCAGGAAGACTTAGTTCGGCTGCCTAAGCAGTAAGGAAAATACGACAATTAACAGATGTTGAAACAGCAAGATTGGTGTATTTCAGTTATTTTCATAGCGTAATGTCATATGGTCTGCTGCTGTGGGGATCTGCGGCTAATATACAAACTATTTTTGTATTGCAGAAAAGGGCCGTTAGAGCCATATACGGCCTTAGACCACGTGACTCTCTTAGAGATATTTTTAAAGAAATTAACATTTTAACAATTGCATCACAATTTATTTTAGATTGTATTATGTATATATATAAAAACATTGACCAATTTCCTAAGAAGTCAAACACTCATAGTTTTAATACTAGAAATAAACACAAACTTGCTGTTCCAAACCATAGACTCCAGAAGAGTGGTAATTCATTTATTGGTCTTAGTATTAAAATGTTCAATAAACTTCCAGAAAGTCTACTAGCATTACCTTCACATAAGTTCAAATTGTGCATTAAAGCGTTCTTAATGAAAAAGGGCTATTATAAGTTTGAAGACTTCCTAAATGATAAGCATTTATGTTTAACTTCATAATAAAGTGTTCACCTGCAGTGTTGTTACCTAATAAGTACCTATAGAATATTAAGCACGAAATTGTAAATCTTTGCATTTAAAAGAGTAACTATCGAGTTTCTTGCCGGTTTCTTCTCGATAGATTCTACCTTCCGAACCGGTGGTAATCCTTTTTAACCGACTTCAAAAAAAAGGAGGAGGTTCTTAATTCGACTGATTTTTTTTTGTATGTATGTTACTCGATATCTCTGAGAATTGTTAACCGATTTCCAAATTTTTTTTTTTAATCGAAAGGGTTTACTCCCGAATTGGTCCCATTGCCACCAAGTCAGGATCTGATGAAGGGATCCTAGTAAAATCGAAGGCAACCCTCAAACTTTATAGGCACGTACAATGTGTTTTAGACATTTTCTAAGATTTTTCAAGTATTTACGTATGGTACTTATCATCTTATGATGGTGAGCTGATGATGGAAGGTACAAATCCTTGACGATTAGGAATTAGTTTATGATTCTTTAAATATTAATATCTTCGAGAATTGTAAGACGATTTTTAGAGTTCTTTTTTTTATTTAAAAGGGTACATCCTGGAGTTGGTCCTATTGGTACCACATCTGGATCTGATGAAGGGATCTTAGGCAAATCGAGGGAAACCCTCAAGTATTATAGGCGCGTACAATCTATTTTAGTTATTTTCTAAAACAATTCAAGTATTTACGTCTGGTATTCATAATCTCATGTTGCTGAGCTGATGATGGAAGGTGCAACTCCTTAACGATTAGGAGTTCGTGGATAATTCTTTCAATATTATACGGCCATATTGAGTGTTATTCTCGATATAGTCTCAATTTCACCAAGTCTTGGTCTAGTGATGGGGTTCCATGAAAACGAGGCCCACTCTTAAATTTTAACGACATGTTAAGTGTTTTATTTATTTTTTCTACAATGATTCCAGTATTTGCGTCTCGTACTCATCATGTTATGTTGCTTAGCTGATGATGAAAGGTATAACTCTTTGAAGATTAGTAGTTTTAAGTAATTCTTTAAATATTAAAGGCTCGTTATACCTTTTCGTCTTTAGTCTCATAAGACCGGCACTGTCTAATTAAATCAGCTTGTTTTGATTTGGTCTACCTACCTATTAATAAATTTCACTAAAAAGTAACAAATAAGTTAAATTTTAACAAAAATAAAAACCGACTTCAAAAAACCCCGCAAAAAATGTTTATAAAAAAACACAAGTAAAAACTGCCTTAATAGCTATTTAAATGTCTAAACACTAAAAAGTATAAAATAAATTCTTTCGACTGCTTCGATGAAAGTATTAATCTTTAACACGTATTCAAATATTTACAATAATCAGTTAGTTTGGAGTCGGTGCCAGCCAAACTAAAAAAAAAGTAGACACTTAATAACAAATTACCTTACTAATAACAATATGAAACAAATTAGTTAAAATATGAGTATATTAACTTACTATTGATTTTGTATATTCAAACACTATTTTACCACCCTTCACCAAGAAACAAATAATTGCAAATTCCGAAATGATGATATAATTACGCGGGCTGGCACCGACTCCAAAACTAACTGATTATTGTAAATATTTAAATACGTGTTAAAGATTAATACTTTCATCGAAGCAGTCGAAAGAATTTATTTTATACTTTTTAGTGTTTAGACATTTAAATAGCTATTAAGGCAGTTTTTACTTGTGTTTTTTTATAAACATTTTTTGCGGGGTTTTTTGAAGTCGGTTTTTATTTTTGTTAAAATTTAATTTCTGTTTAAATTGACTATTTATAAGTGCTTTTTTGAAGCCTATATAAATAAAGAGATTTTGAATTTGAATTTGAATTTGAATTTGTAATTATTTGAACGACGAGCTAGTCACATATCACTACTTTTTCATAACTTTCCGATTGACCCAGCCTAAACCTAGCTTTATTGTTTGGCCAAATACGGCTTAACGAGTTTCATTGCTTCTTGGACTCTGTGCCAACCCGCAACTCTGAAGGGGTATTCAGGATTATGGGCATGATGATAATATATGATAGGATAACATGGCCCATATACGTGTCCCGTGTATGATCAATATTTAAAGAACTGAAGTCTTAAAGTTAACATTATATAATATATAAAACCAGTTGCTTTTTAAAATGTCCAGAAGCAACTATTATCGTAACGATAGGCAAGATATGTAGTTTCGAGCTTCGTTGAGGAGTCAAGTCTCTTATTCGCATTCAGACCAATCTACGTGCTGCGGTTGACAACTGAGAGTTAAACGTGAACATAATTGGTCTGCCTTAACGAGCTGCAGACAGAAAGGCGACATATGTGTATAGTAACAATAGGTTAAGATGATTCCATGGAGTACAGTGGCTGATGGTTGGGAGTTAGTTCAAACCTAATAATTAGTGATCTTCTTAAAGTCAGATTTTCAGCCCAGTTCTGATTTTGGCTGAATGTGATTGAAGAGGCCTGCTGCCACTTTGACTCTGCCTACTCCATCGGGGATTATGAGCGTGAATAGCATCACGCTCATAATAGTTTATTTATGTATGACTTCTTAAAAATCCTACTTCTTTGTACCGTGTATACAGAACCTGCCAACTGTGTTTCTTGCCTAGCTAGCTAGCAACTTGTCACAATTTTCCTTTCAACCTAATGCAATAAATTTTATATTTGGTTGAGTGTGCTTTATGAAGCTTATCGCACCTTGACTTTGTCGCACTTGGTAGGCTAACTCTGATGATTGCGGTAATTGCGGGCGTGATGATATATGGTGATGTTTAATTTTTTATTGTTTAAGAAGTGATTTTTATAGCATCATATCCTTGTCTTCCCTATATTATAGTGTAATCTAAATACTATCCAATCTATTTGCGAGTTTCATTACAGTCTCCCACTCGACACAATACATATAATAACTGTCCATTTGAATAAAGTATCAATCGCAGTTTAGAAATCAGCGGTTCAGTAAGTATAGGTTATTGTCAATTTGTGCCATTACCTCACTTTTACTAAATCTCCTCGCTCTTAGATTGCCAAAATCCGCAAAATTTCTTAATTTTCAGGAATGATTAAATAATGTATAAGCTCATAACTTGGCACTACTTTATATTTTTACTTCAGGCCCAACAAGGGTTCCCTCTATCTGGCCGAATTTCATTGCTCCGAATTTCACTTGGTAGAACACACTTGGCATATTTTTATTTAATCGAATATGTTTAACGCATAAAATCTGTTTAGGATAGTTGTTGTTTGGCCGAATAATTATTTGGCCGAATTTACAATGGCATACTTATAAGAATTTAGAATTTTATTTAGCATAATTTCCTTATCCAAATTTTAATTTCGCATATTTTCGTTAAGCATACCGTTTATTTAGTCGAACTATTATTTAGTAGAATTTTACTTGGCATACTATGAAGGTGACAGAATTGCATTTGGGATATGTACTATCCTGCTTATTGGGATATTTTACGGCTCACCAACACCACAACACGCATACA
Organism: Glyphodes perspectalis; assembly: GCA_951394215.1. Taxonomy (NCBI): domain Eukaryota; kingdom Metazoa; phylum Arthropoda; class Insecta; order Lepidoptera; family Crambidae; genus Glyphodes; species Glyphodes perspectalis. Next base: position 11,586,088 of record OX596211.1, on the reverse strand, counting down.
ATCGCAGTACACGACCGCTCCGCTCGACCGCCGGAATGCGACTGGCGCGTGACGTAGGCGCATGAGACAACCAACACTATACAGTCAATACACTACATCCCTTATTTGTTTTAATTTAGTTCTATTGATAATGAGTGTACATTTATTAATCAATCTAAATCATTAGACAGTTTTTATATATATGGTATAGTTTACTACTAGTTAGGTAAATTTTCATTGTTTAGTAATCGAATCAAATATTAATTTACGCATTAATGGGTCAATCAAAATTTAACACCATTGTGGTGTCAGAAGTGGAATTAAGTTTCAACATTCATTTCTTCGTCGTCGATTTCATTTCGATCTTGACACACGCTCCATTCGCCCTGAATCTTTTTCAAGTGCACTATATTCCTTCTACGAATTTGACCAGTCTCATCGTTTCGAACTGTGATATTTCCCCCTTTCTTACTTTCCACTGTATGAGTTTCTGGATTATAATCCAAACTTAATTTATTTTCTCTATTCATGTTCTTGATATAAACTTTATCTCCTGGTATTAAATCACTTTCTTCTGCCTTCCGTTTCCTATCTCCATTATCCTTTCCTCTTTCTTTCCTTTCTTGATCCCTGTCCTTGACCTCAGAGTACTTTGATATTCTTTCCATTGTATCACTTACCATAGGTAATTTATCTCTAAATCTCCTATTGAAAAAAAGTTCTGATGGGGTTCTTCCGGTGACCGAATGTGGTGTGCTATTGTACATAGTTAAGTAGTCCAGTAAACTTTCCTTCCAGTCTTTATTTTCAGCTATGCTTATTTTTAGTCGTTTTAGTATATCACGATTTTGTCGTTCGACCTCTCCATTTTATTGAGGCCAGTATGGGATTGTATTGAAAAGAGTGATGTTTCTTTCTGTTAGAAATGATTTAAATTCTTCGCTGATGAATTGTCTTCCATTGTCCGCTGTTATTGAAGTTGGGTTTCCTAAACGACTAAATATTTCTTTGAGTTTTGCCACAATTTCGGTAGAGGTGATTTTTCGACAAATCTTCACTTCTTTATATCTGCTGTAATAGTCTACTACAACAAGCAGGTGGTCACCACTAGGGAGGGGGCCCATCAAATCAATCGCAATGTCAATCCAAGAACCGTCAGGCAACTCACGTCGTTTCATAGGATTTGGTGCATGTGGTGCAGATACAAGAGTGCATCCTTTACACGCTTTTACAATGTTTTCGGCATCCTTGTCACATTTAGGCCACCAAACTTTTGTTCGTAGTCTTGCCTTCATCGATACAATGCCGGGGTGGCCCTCATGGGCTGCATCTAAAACTCTTTTACGGAGTGCCGAGGGAATCACGATTCTTGTTCCTCTCAAAAGTATACCCTCATGGAAACATAATTCATTTTGAAATATTTTATACAGTTTCACGTCGTCGTTCTATATGTTTTGATACAAACCTTCTTTTACATTTAGGATTTCTTGATCGTCTATTGAACTATCTATTATTTCCTTAAGGGAAACTGCTCGAGGTCGGGCAAAGTCCACGATTTGGCAGATATGATCGTCTTTCAATTGTACTACAGACTTTTCTGCACTTTTACCGAGTCTAGATAATGAGTCTGCGATATTGGTCTTACCCGATTGATAAACTACTTTATAGCTGTACGATTGTAGGCGCATAACCCATCTCTCTATCCTAGCACATGGTTTGGACTTAGTACCGAATATAATCTCCAACGGTTTGTGGTCTGTTATAAGTTCAAATCTTTTCCCATAGAGGAAAATATGGAAATGTTCAACTGCCCATACAAGGGCTAATGCCTCTTTCTCTGTCTGGCAGTAGCGGCGTTCACAATCCGTCAGAGTTTTGTGACCATATGCAATAATCCTGGGGTTGTCTTCAGAATTAATCTGAACTAGTACTCCACCCAGGCCCACCGGGCTTGCGTCTGCTATGACCATCGTACGATCGTTTACGTCGTAATACCCTAAGCTAGGTATATTTGTCATAATATCCTTCAATGAATCGAAGCATCGCTGTTGTTCTGGTTTCCAATGATCTGTAATATCTGTTCGATCTCCATTTTTATTTCGAAGTAGTGTTTTAAGAGGTTCTGTAGCTGTCGCATAATTGGGGATCCATTTGCTGACGAAATTAATCAGACCTAAGAAGCTTCGTAACTCTCCGGTAGTTTTAGGAGCTCTAAATTCTTTTATTGTGGAAATGTACTTTTTCAATGGCCTCACCCCTTCTGCTGACAACTCATGTCCCAAGAAACTCACTTTGCTCATCCCGAATGAACATTTGTCCTCTCTTACTAATACATTATTGTCTTTCAGAACTGACATTACTTTCTTTACTCGCGTATCGTGTTCATTCATGTCCTTCCCGTATATCAAGATGTCATCGATATAATTTACCACGCCTTCACAGCCTAAGAGCATGTGCTCTAATGTTTTCTGAAAGATTTCCGGAGCACACGATATACCAAACATAAGTCTTTTATACCTAAATAAGCCTTTATTGAGCCTTTATAAGCCTTTATATGAAGGTGGTTATATGTCTTGAAGCCGGATGTATCTCAATTTGGTGAAATGCGTCTTTTATGTCCAATTTTGTAAAAACTTTTGCATTTTTCATTTTAGGTAGTAACTTATCCATTGTCGGCAATGGGTGGTTTTCTCGTATAATAGCTTCATTAGCTCGACGCATGTCTACACAAAGACGTATTTCTCCATTTTCCTTCAACACCGGCACCATAGGGGATACCCACTTGGAAGAGCCTACGACTGGTTCTATAATATCCCTTTGTTTAAGCTCTTCAATTTTTTTTTCAATTTTAGCTTCTAAAGGTATCGGGGTCCTTCTAAAAATGTAAAAAAATCAGAAGTGAGTGACGAGTAATAACACTTAATAATCAAATCAATATATTTAATTACAATATTATGTATACTAGAGTATCGGCAATATTTGTTTGGATTTATACATTACATTATCATTCGTAATTATATATTTTATAACAATGAAATCAATACCTGTAAGGCTGTGACACGGGTGGAATTGAATCATCAATCGGTAATTGAATTAATATATCTTTGAATTTGGGGAATTTCTCAGTATTTACTTGGTTAACTTCTGCATTCAATCCAATTTTTAGTACTCCTAATGACATTGCGGTCGTTTTTCCCAAGAGATTTCTTGTGCCATTAATAACGACATAGAAAGTTGCGGCCTCGGATCTCGTACCTATTTGTATCCGAGCTTCAAATGATCCTTTTATCTTTAGTGGTGTGGTACTACCATAGGCCGTGAATGTTACATTAGGATTTGGTTGTTGATTAAACAAATTAACTTTTTTCTTCTTCATTGTTTCCCAAGTTGCTTCCGTAATTAGGTTTCTCTTACAGCCTGAGTCGATCAACATCTTAGTATCTACTCCTCCAATGGTGCAATCAATTTCGACATCGTCATCAATATGGAAAACGTATTCGGTTTCTGCCTCTTTTTGTACCAATTCGTTTGACGAGTTACACACTTGATTTATTTCACTTTTCTCTTTGTCGATTCGACCTTTCTTTCTTTCCTGGCTATATTCTTCTTCTGTTTTCCTCTTCTGGGGTCGTCTAGTCCTGCAGAATTGTCTGAAATGTCCCTTGAGACCACACTTCAGGCATGTTTTTTCTCTTGCCGGGCATTTTGCGTCAAATGCGGTATGTCTGGGATTACCACATCTACCGCATCCTTGCTGTATATTATTTGGTTTATAAAAACTCCTTTTATCTTTACTATTCACTTTATTGACTTCCTGATTCCCATTTGATCTTGTCGAGTTTTTAAATTCTTCAAGCTGTTTATTGACAATTTCTAGTGTGTTTGCTTCTGTAATTACTCGGTCCAATGTAATTTCATCTCCAATTTTTCCGTTATTTGGTCGATAATGTTTTCATCCCGCTCAGCGAACTGACATTTATTAGCTTGATTCCTCAGTCTCACTAGGAACTTCTCAAACTTTTCATCAGGTTCCTGTTTGAGCAGCCTGAATGAATGTCGCTCGTAGATTTTGCTCTGTTTTGGTGCAAAGTATGAGTCTAGTTTAGATATTGCGATTTCAAATACGTCCACGCCATCACTTGGCTCAATATTAGCGCCAGGAATGTTATAAAACACTTCTTGCAAATCTAAACCAGCGAAATGTAGAAGAGAAGCCCTTTTCTTTACGTCTTTATCAATGTTAGACGCTTCCAAGTATATGAACAATGCTCTTTTCCATCGTTCCCATCGTACACCCACCGAAGTGGATTCCCCGTTACAATCGAATTTTTCCAATGACAGGAGTGACATCTTTGGGGCAACCTGAAATGATCAATTTAATGATTCGGATAAATATTATCCGCTATTAACTCATCAATTTAATGATCGGATTATCCGCTATTAACTCATCAATTTAATGATCGGATTACTTTTATCCGCAGACATTGGGATAACCTAGAATTTATTTATTTATTTATTAACAAATAATAGAATAATCAATGATTCAGATAAATAGCTATTATCTGCTATTAACATCAATTTAATGACCGGATTATATGTATTTATTCATTATCCGCTGTTTTAACTAAATATTAAAATAATTAGTTTTTTTTTTTCATAAACAAATAATGTAGGTAGGTACTTACTTAAAGTTCCATATATTTGTCATATTAAATGTTATTAACTTAAAGCTTGTCAAGTCAACAATATGACTGCCTACATGATATCAATTTAATAATCAGATTTTAATCTGCTCTGTGTATATACATGATGGCTTTATCATGCTTCATTTAAATCAATTTAATGATCAGTTAATTTGCAACTGCTTCAGGTAAATAAAGACATAAACAGTACCTGTGCCAACACATAACCGAGTCTTGCATCGGTGTAATGAAACAGATTAATTTTGATCTGCGTTTTTAGCATGTATTCAGTTTAAATATACCTAGGTACCTACGTACATAAATGTTTCCTAATTAATTCACAATTAACTAAAATACCCTAGAAATGAGTAAGTAAGTAGTGTTATAAGGTAGGTATTATATTTATAATAATATTGTTGTAATGCTAGTAATAATTAGGGAAATGATTATTATCGTAATACGATAAATATTCCACAATCGTTTAATACAACTGTATTGGTACGATTACCTAACGTTCAAGTCTACTGGATGATAATAAATAATACTTGTAACTTGCGGGTAAAGAAACTTGTTTACTTCATTTAATTCTAACATTAAACTGTTATGTATTGGTTACTATAATCACTTAAGCCCATTTATTTCGAGCACCTGGACATACGTTACAATAAAATTCTGTTATCTTCCTCGTTGAATAAACGGAACAACGCTAAGCAAAACAATCTAATACGAGGTCCGGCGCAGTTACGTCATCGAACGTTAACATGGCGCGGACGGTCCGCAGTCCATACGAGATAACTATTTTCCTATCTTTTTCCTTTTTAAGATAATTATTGTGTACTCACTTTCGTCCTCGTCGCCACATGTACTATCCTGCTTATTGGGATATTTTACGGCTCACCAACACCACAACACGCATACAATCGCAGTACACGCCGGAATGCGACTGGCGCGTGACGTAGGCGCATGAGACAACCAACACTATACAGTCAATACACTACAGGATAATTTTAAATAGCATAATTTGCTCTTTAAAATAGTATATTAGATTTGTTTCTGCAAGTAGATTTGTAACAAATTATTTTGCACGTCACACTTTTTTACCCTACCAGCACCTCGACGTGAATGGCCTGATGAGAAGAGGTGCCGCAAGAAACTCAACAGATAGGCTTTTTTTAAAAAACATGTTTTACATATCTCTAATATGTGGTACATTAAAATAACATGACTAAAAATTTAACTGTGCATGCGAGCAGATCACCCTGTCCAAACATTTCTATAATTTAAATAATCTATTCTGTGGTAACCTTTTCTTATTAAACATGATTTAATATAAGACTTAAATTTATGCGTGGGTAATTCAATAACATTTGGAGGCAGTTTATTAAATATTTTTATGCTTGGACCTATAAATGAACCACTAATTTTATTAAGCCTGAGTTTTGGAACGGCGAGTTTGTCTTTATTTCTCGTATTAAACCGATGACAATCAGATTTCTTATAGAATTCATCTAAGTTTTTATGTACATAGATAATACAATCAAATATAAACTGGGAAGCTACGGTCAATATATTTATCTCTTTGAATATTTCCTTCCGAATGGCTCTCTTCTGCAACACACTGCTTTCGTGCTACATGCATGCTTGCATGCTGCATGCATGCTTGCTTGTTGTATGCTTGCTTGTATGCTGCATGCTTGCTTGTTGCATGCTTGCTTTCATGCTGCATGCTTGCTTACATGCTGCATGCTTGCTTGCATGCTGCATGCATAATAAAAGATGATTCTAAATATTAACTTTCTAAGTGAAGATAGTTCTGCTTTTTCATATTATGGATAAGAAAAATATGCCTAAGCATGATTCTAAATGTAAATTTTCTGCGTATGAAAGTTCTGCCTTTTCATTATTATGAATATCAAACTTATGCCTAAAGATGATTCTGCCTTACAAAATTATGCGTTTTGAGTATATACTTACTGAGTACATGCCAAAAGATTTTCGGCTAAATGAAGTTTCTGCCATTCGATGTTATGCAATTCATTATTATGACATAAAAAGTTCGCCAATAAAAGACCCGCCCAAGAATCTATGAAACCATATCCATCTCCTATTTGTTGTAAGAATTAGAAGCAGTAGCTGTAGATTTCAGGCGCGTCATAGTCATATCGTTACTATTATAATGAATGCGAACGTAGCTCTGTCTGTCCGTGTTGATTTCCTGACTAAACCATTCGAACAAATAAATATGGTAGGCCGAAATATTTATGATATGTATATATTCTTTAGAATGTAATGGAATAGGTATATATAGAAAATAGACAAGTGCACAGGCGAATAATTAAATCCCGCGGGGTACCTACAAGTACGTACTGTGAAATAGTAACAAGAACTTCAAATCATCCTTGAATAATATACAATCAGAGCTTTTCAGTTGTTCTACAGTATTGGCTTACGTATTATACTCAATTCTAGTCATCAATAATTTGTTACTCAAGCTTAATGATCAAATAATATTCATAAATGGCTAATCACAGTAGTCTAATTAACCAAATTGATGATCTATCTATCTCGCAAACTATTCAATGTGACGTGTAGAAATTATAGAAATTATATAATATATAAATTAAAAGCCTTGTCAATACTGCATGTTAATATTCGTAGTATTAATAAAAATGTTGATGAACTTCGAATACTTTTAG